>CM060913.1:761054152-762267902 GCA_030737875.1 Allium sativum | reverse complement strand
ACACTATGCTACATGTTTTCATAGCGTTTTATTGATGTCATGGTACATTTAATAAACAAAATTAATCTGCTTTTTCATAGCTTTTGGAAAACGCTATGTTATGATATAATTTCCTATAGCATTTCTAAAGCCCTATAAAATGTAGTATCATTTTTTTAGATTTCTCATTCCCTATATTCAATATCCTTTCACATTTTTTTTTATGCTAATAAATATTATGTATTTTCACATATATTATGTCAAACAAAAATATGTAAATTGAAGCATAATAGTTAATATCAAACAACCATCCATACACTGTTCAAACAACTTTTTCCATATTCATACATATTATTCAAATAACATTTCCTATATCCATATATATAAAGTCTGCACAACGTTCAAGAATCAAGATCGCATACTATCAATTATTGTCCTCAAGTGTGCCAAAATTACATCATAAAAGGATGTTGGACACCAGCATCATGGTGCTTCCTGTTTCGAAAGTCTTCGATCACCTGCAAAAATTGAAAAAAGAATGAAATAAACATCTCTAAGGCATGTATATTGATATCCTACAGCTTTGTTCTTTGCTCTTCTTCAAAATTTCAAATGTTCAGTCAAACCTGGACATTTCTAAAGGAACATGATCCAAAGTAAGTGCATGACTCTACCTCCATACATAAAATTATACCATAAAATTGGACACAATTAGATGTCCAGAACGTGCAAACATATTAAAAACTGCACAACACTCTTAATTTATTTAAATTCAGACTGATAAAGGATAGAACGCATACATGACTCAACAAACACTGCACTCACACAAAAAGGCAATTCAGCAATGACAACCACAAACACACTACGAAACCTAATGGATATTTTCCTTCATCTGTCACTCGATTTCATAATAAGTTACTTGAATATTTTTATTTAGGTACTTTATGGTGATATGTATAGCTATGGGTACAAACCTGATGGTGTCTATCATGCTCCTTGTTCTATAGATCCAACTATTCAACATGATGGTCGGTTGTAAAGCCAATAGCCTTACAAGTATCATGCACCCTGTCTTTAACCACTTTCGCTTTCAGCATAAATCTACCTTTACAATTTTAGCAGTGTTAGTGGAGAAAATAAATAAATTTATAGGATTTTATTTCTTAATGTATTGCACCTATATTCGTGAAAGTGAATATACAGTTCATATGAACCACTAATGGTATAAATCCATATTATCATCAATGTAAACAAAGTAAGAAGTATGATAAGTAAAGCAACAAGTCATACATAACAGGTATTTTTCGTGCATGAACTTAGGAAATAATTTACTTTCAAACATTTTGTTATGTCACTCGAGGGAAAATAGATCTGTAGGATTTTATTTTTTGATGTAAAATGGTTATTGTATTTATTAATTTTGGATTAAGTTGTTTAAATAGAGAAGTTGTTGGACTACATACAAACAGGCCCAATACATATTACAGTAAATAGTAAAAGAAGCACTCAAGACAAAGTGTATACTATAACAACAAGTACCGGGGTGTTTCTAGTTTTGTATACATGGAAGTAGGGAAGGACAATTATAACTGAATTTTGCAGTAAAACTTCTGTTCTTTCTTAAGAAGAGAATTTTTTTTCCTTTCATCTTGTTTATTTTTGTACTCTTGCTCCTGTCAAATTACCAACAAAAACATATAGAATACAAAAAATAAATTTGAAAAATCGAACATCACATCGGAGTCAACCCTAACAAATGAATGGGTCGCCTCACTGCAACTTGTCTTCTTTGATCAAATTTTCTTGTAAAGAGATGAAATGAAAATAAGCGGGTAAAATATATAATAGCTAAGACAGTGGAAGAGAGCAACGACATTTAAAGAAGACACAACGAGAGAATCAATTAATCCAAATATTCTCAAATTTAAAAAGCAAAACAAAAGGAAACTTAAAGCCATTACCTAGAGGGTTATTAAATAAAGGTCATAACTATTGCAATATGCCAATATCCTATGTGCATATGCACACTGCTGCAAATCCAGGATAATACACAGTCCCAAGCTTATTAAAACTACAGGAAGATGACAGAGAAACACCTACAAAATAATTGGTGGAGCAACGATTAGATACAAATTTTGAAATGTAAGAATATCAAGTTTGCAAATAAAGAAGGATCACATCCTAGAACTATTAAATAAAGATCACTTGTGATATGATGTAGATTAGGAATCGAGAAACAAATGATCACAAAGACCGCAACACATTCATAGCAGGTTCTAGGCAAGCACAATTATTTTTTATTCACCCAGTTGCTCATACATAAGAATTATATGAATGTATGCTGCCTAAAACAATTATACATCATTTCATGAATTGGTACAATATGTCGGGAAAAACAGTATGTTTTAGAAGAGATTTGGTATGGTATATGCAAAACAAGGAAAAAAATGCCAGGAACAGTTGGGCATGGTATGCATGTAATTACCTTTGAACAACAAAAGTTATCCAAGTAAAAATTAATTAATGTTGATGAATTCACTGACTTGCAGTGGCAGGCAGTATGATGCACCACTTGTATCATTAAGAATATTGGTTCCAAAGAACAATTAGTTGTAGAATTCTATAATATCATCATTATAAATAATGCACCACTGGTATCTTAATTTGAAATTATTTTGTAATGGAAATAGGGGAAAAATGATGGACAATACAATTAAAATATGAAAAATACCAGGGTTGAGACATGCATACATGAAAACACAAAAAAGACTGCGATTTACATACACAAAATATCAAATGCTATATATTCCAACGTACAGAAACACATGTAGCTTTTTATTGAATGTCCAGCGGATGAAAATTCCATTAAGTTTAGGGACACAGATAAAAATAAGGGGAAATTACAGTTACATAAATATTCGAAGCAGCACACATGAATTTTAATGGTCAGAATACTTCTAAACCTTGTATCTTGATGTCCAGAGCATCTGTCCAGTGCACAGACTGAAAGTCATTTTTTCATTGGAAGTACATATAAGAAGCTACAATAGATTTGAAAGATCATGCTAAATAACCTTCGAGACCTTAGGAACTTGCACTTGGCAGATTTAAAAAATTGGCATGTGTCTGCAATTCATCGAAAAATTACTTAATATATTTAAAGCTTACACGCCTATTAGGAATACACTTAAATTCATGTTAATCCAAAAAATTTGTAGTAAAGATCTTAATACATTTTAAGGTAACTATTCATAAAGGAAAATTTATATTTCTTGCCAAATATATTCAAAGTTTTGAAACCAAGCTTACTTAAGAAACTACTGTATTTTAAGCTTTACATATTCAAAACTTCAAATAAAACTAGTTAAAAACCAAGTACATTAATGCAGCATTGAATAATCCATGGATTAGTTTTCAAACACAACAGAATCCCAATTTGCATGTTCGATAGGGAAACCTTTTGTTAGACCGTGGAATCGAAAGCGTTTTGAATTTTTTATGCCAGAATCCTTGAAACATGATAACTGCAAATGGCTTGAGTTATATATAGACAGTTAGGCTCAGTATAAATATCTTAAAAGTTATCGATTTTAATGGGACTATCTTAAAAGTTATCGATTTTAATGGGACAATCTTAAAAGTTACTCTAATATTGAGTGTTATGACCTACGAAAATGCAGGATGTACATGTTTCAAAATGACCAGAACATGGTTCAAATACAAGTGCATGCTGAAATGAACGTGTGCATCTAGTCTAGTATTTTAAAATGATGGTATACCTAAGTATGTGCCATCTGTTCAAAACAGTAGTGCATACATGCTTTGATATAAAAAAGAGTAGCGTATAATAGGCTGTTAAGAGAAAAAAATGACACACACACACACAAAAAAAACCTTAAAAAAAATTGGCTTAAAGTGAAGTATATTACCAAATGAGGACACTCAGTGGTGAATATCAGAAATCTCTCTCATTGTCTTTTGCAGTCTTCAAGTATCAAAAAATGTAATAAACAGTGCCAATAATGACAGCCATGGTAAGCGTCCTGGAAAGCTTCCATGCAGCAGTTGAGGAAAACGACGCAGTCAGCCTAGACACAAAGTGTAACTGCTTGATGACCTTCAGGCCCTGCTATGTGCTTGAACCCCACCCCAATGTACATGAACCCATCTCCCATAACAGTTGTAATAATATAAAAATCCCCCTTAATATTTGCTGCATGTTTTAGTGCAAAAATGACATAGGTTGCCTACCGAATGTGGCTGTTAAAAATGTTGGTATTCCAGCACTGAAATTCTTTGATCTGGTCACGATTGTCTTTTCCGATCCATCTCAGTACATGGTACAGAAAAGCTTAAGTCAGTGTTGTAAATTTCTTCCTAGCCATTACTGAATCTATTTTTCTAGATGTTTTAGAAATGTTGAATCGAATATACTAATTAAAAATTGTATTATATGTCTATGAGATAATATCAATTTACAGTACAAATATTGATCATGCATTATAATCATCCTTGTAATGCAAAATAAATGGTGAGTAGTTATTTGTCATGCAAAATATCTCATATAAATATTTCCACTACTAACATTTGTTTGTGCAACACACATGATAAATGTAATTCTGTTGTGTTACACTTCAAGTTCATGTTGAATGTTTGCAGTGCGAAATTGACGAGTGTTGTGCAATAAGACATATTTTTATGAAATCTACTGCATGTCTAATATTTTTTTAATTATTAAATATATATCATTTTCGTCTATTTTCATTTATTACGAACTAAAGCTAAACAAAGATACATCCTACCAGAGGCCATGGCAAACATCTATATTTCTTAACATTGCCAACAAACACAATAAAGCATAAGTAAAACAAAGAATTAAACCAATCACCGGCATGATTTGCAGTAACTAGCCACTGGATCCCTCCTCTAGTTGCCACAATCAAGCTGCAACCTCGGTTTCTACATTTACACATTAAGATTTCCCACCTTGAAGGAGGCTATAAGAGCTGTGCCTTCTTCGCCTTCTTACCGCCATAAATCTTCATATATACCTTCTTAGTCTTGAATGCCAGCAGCTAAACGAACGCCATAACAGATGCCGGCTGTGATTGAACCGTAGTTTTTTGGTCCAAATAGATCAGATGCGGTAGGAACAGTTACAGCTAAACGAAAGCCAGAACAGATGCTGGCTGTGATTGAACCGAGGAAGAGAGAGCCAGGCAATGCCATGGCCATTACGATGTATCCTACTTCCATAAGTATTTACGATGTTGCGATCCATAGTGGCCTTGATGTTGAATATTTCTTGAGAAAATACTCGGATAAAGAACTAGAACCAATTCTTCCGAAGAAACCCCAAATAATAGACATTGGAATAAATAGAGACACGTCAGGGTATCCATGGCCAACCCCATCTGCCCCATACTGTCGACGACCGCCATTCCAGTCCCAACCCCACACAAAAATGAGAAAAACATTATCCAAAAATCCAACTTCAAGAGAGCCTCTTTAATGGAATGCTCCTCTCAAATCTTTGACACTGACACATCATTATATTCTGCATCAATGACTGCCATCTCCACCTTCTCTGCCACTTCCGATATAATCAAAGGAGCTTCAATATTTTCTTCCCCCAGATCACCACCTATTGCATTACTCCTATTTTTAAACCCTAAATAAATTGGTACACCAACCGAAAGTGCTAGAAGTACTAAAAACACCACGACAAACATTTTCGATAAAACTGGTCCATGCTCCCCAGAAAGGTCGAAAATAAGTAAATATACAGCAATGACCACCGCAAATACGTTGATCACTTTGAAGCTTTTAGACTCGGTTTCTTCTTCTGCATGAGACTGGGTACATGCATGAGCTTCACGTAAGAAAAGCATTGCAGCTGAGCAGATTGTGGCAGGGGCTACTGAAAGCATAAGGAGGGAGGCAGGGTTGTCTACAAAGAAAGCGGAGCAGAGGTCGGTGAAGATGGCAGTGCTGAGACCAACATAGCCTTTTAAAATTCCTAAAACTGGTCCATGGTTACGGCGAAAGTTACACATGCAAGTCACAAGTACAGCTGTGTTCATCCATGTTGTGTTGTTTCCTCCTATAGAAAGGAAAATGCACATCTGCTAATACGGGAAAGGGGATATCGACTGCCGCAGAACAAGCCATTGAGCTCGATAGCCAAGCAAACCCTCAACAGCTCCAATCAGCAAAATAACCGGAGTTGGAAACCGATTAAAAGCAAGTCTGGCAAGAACGCCAAATGCTTTTCTGAAATATTTAGCAATAGATAATCCATTCAATTCCAACTGGGTTAAACCCATCAGATTCTTAATCGCATCTGAATACTTTGAGAATGTGTAATTGTTGCCAGAGATACACTGCACCCAAACTGCCATTATCAGCCCTAGCCATTTCATCGTTTCTGTCGATGAAGACATTGCCAAAGATAAATCCTCAAAACAACAATTTTTCTTAGTATTATACCGCCAGAAATGAGCATTGTAAAAATAATAGCAGAGGTTTAGTAGTAATAATGTCAGTGCAAGACTTGAGTAGTTTAACATGCAATAGTCACCAACAGAAATGTCCTTTTAAGAACTTTGCAAGTATATATCATTTCTTTAGTCACCTCTCTGCACCTATTTTTTTCTACCTAAATTTATATATAAAGTACTAATTTCAAAATGAAACAGTTTTTTTAGATCGAGTTTCCCAGTAATAAAGGCTGAACATTATTCAATAGAAACACAGTGATACTCATTATAAATTGTGAGTTACTCAATTTTTAAACTTGAGTATCACACTGTTTTAAAAACCGGGTAAGCTTAGTTTAAAAAGGAAAAAACTAAGTTATATATTCCAAACATAAGTTTTTTCTAAGTAAGCCTAGTTTTTTTTAGTGAAAATTAGGCTCACATCCCTAAAATGGAACTTAATTCACGCCACATCCAGTGAAAGTTTTAATGCATTTCCGGTCCCTATTTTAAGGTGCTGCCCAAAATTTTCATCCCCTTCCGCCTTGTCCCATGCCATGTTACGTGTTTTTCGAATTCTGACCCAAAAAAAATGCGCCACACACTAAAAAAAAAAAATTCTAAAATTTGGAAATAATCCCAGGAGTCCACGCAAATTAAAAAAAAAAGTTGCATACTTCTGTGCAACTATTGCTTATAGTAGCATACATGTATGCATATATTTATATAGTGTATTTATGCTGAAAATCTGGACCAATATACGCATACATGTATGCAACTATTAGCAAATAACTACATACATTTATGCATACAAAGTTGAACTGAGATTCACGTGTAACGAAAAGTTGCATGCATGAATGCAACTATTCTGTATATATGCATGCATGTGTGCAACAATTTTAAAAGGGGCGACGGCTTGCGGATATGCGCATGAATGCATGCATTTATTCTGTATAAGAGCATAAATGTGTGCAACAATATCTGAAAACGGCGAATGCTTTAAAAAACAGGCCAAATTTGAATATATGCATAAAATGATGCATGTAATGCAGTTTAGCTGCATACATGTATGCATTTATACTGCAGTTTGGGCGCAACACTGAAATATAAGCATGAATGTATGCAACTATTTACAAATAAGTGCATCTTTTGATGCAAAAACCTGCTGTTTCGCTGATTTTGTGTTATTTTGAGTTTTGACGTGGTTTTTGATTGTTTTTCCACCTGAATTTTTTGGCGTGAAGGTGTTTTATTTAATAATGAATTTTCGTGATTTTTTTATATTTTTTTATATGTTTTTGAAAAATAGGGACCTAATTTATAATAAGTTTAGGACCGGATGTGAGCCTAATTTTGAAACTTAATAGGGACCTGTGACAAACGGATCCTTTTTTTTAAACTAAGTTATATATTACTAGACAAAGCTATTTCTCTAGTACATTAACTAAACATTGTAGAATTACATTCCATTGAAATTTCCATCAACCCTTAACCCCAAATGACTTTAAACCAAACATAATCATCGCAAACATATGTTGTAGGTCAGGATAAAATGACAAGATGAAAAGATAAATATTAGATGCATAAGTATTTAAACGTACGCTACAGGGAAACTTAAATTTGATTTGTGGTTCAATTAAAGGGAAGATCGAGGTATTGGAGTATGCCAGCAATATTAATTTAAGTTATAAGTCATTTCAAGATATACAGTATTTGATTACGAACTCATGGTCTTATGGTGTCGTTTGGCTCTTTATTTGCCTCTAGCGTCTTGTTCATGTCATCTTCAATTAATGCACTGGGGTTTATATGAATATGATCATGCTTCTTAAACATGGCTTCAAATTTTTCTTCAACAAATCTGCAAATACCATGTTACAATATAAAAAGAAGTCATTAATATAATTACATTTGTTGCGAATTATAACTAATCATTTATACAATACAAAACATGCTTTTGCGTTGTTAATTTTTGTTTACTTTCAGGATATCGTTGATTAATTTACCTACCTTCCAAGTCATAAGCATCAGAATCACTCCCATGTTTGCATTTGTGTATGTTCTTCACATATATTGGGAGAAGGGGACTCATCATATGTGACTGCAAGTAAATACATGCGCCACAATTTAGATAATTGGATCATGTTCTGGTCCAAAGAAATTGTATTGTTAAATACATCTTAAAGCTACTTTTCCCGTACACAAATATTTTATGACCTTTTGAGCATTAAACATTGTTTTACTTTTTTGCAATTTTTTTGCTATTAAACAGTCATACGATAGCTGGGTTGTGCACCAAGTTAAAAGAAACAACTTGAACCTATCACTTCTTTTTTTTATGTTTAGAATATACCATGTAATCTCAACTCAAATGAATGCATATATGTTTTGATGATGAGATTTTAAAAGCTATCATCCTACATCTGTTTAAATAAATTTGACAAATATGCAGGCTATTAATCATTAAATTATTACAGTCACAAAACGAATGAAAACAGGAATGTAAATCCATAGTCTTGGAGCTCTTAAGACCCTGTATAGCAGCAGAACAAGCACTAGTTATTGCAAAACTGCATCCAGTAGCTTGAAGCCCTAATTTTAATCAAAATAAAACTGTCAGATTATTATTTATGTTACCTAATCATTACATGTATTGCTGCAAGAAAATACCAAATTTAAAGATGCAGATTCTAGATTTGTTATTTTCTGTATTAGCTTGGTAAGTATCTTCTATTTCCCTGTAAAATGACAGGATCGGAATCAAAGTTATGTTGCAAGGAAATTAGTAAATAATGCTAAAACTATAGGCTGAGTTCTTGACAACCAAACTATACACTGAAAAGGCAGCTGAAACACGTTAATTCAGACTGGAGACAAATTCTCGTCAAACATACGTTTTCGTTTTACTAATACGTTAATTTAGATTATTAACCAAAAGTTTCTGAAACACTTAACTCATGCCAATTTTCGGTTAAATAATTAAAATGATAAATAAATTAAGAATCAAAAGCATACGAACCGCAAAGAAATGTGTAACAAAGATTTTAGTACCTCTCATGCTCATTCAAATTGGAGAGATGCAGGATCAGCTTTTGATGATAGGGGAGATTCGGCGATTCACGATTTTGTATTTTATGGATTTTGTGATTCGATGTTTGAGATTAGGGATCGATTGTCTGGAGACGATGGAGTGTAATGCGATTTTAGATTAGGGATTTTGTAGTTTTCTGTGGCAAAGGACAAAACAACTGATTACTTTTAGTTCCTGAAAAAAGAAATCCCGCCTTACTTTCTGTAAAGCGTTGAATAGATGGATTTGTTTGCCAAATAACGTTGATTGCCCTACGTTTCAAAGTGTTCAAAGAGGTTAGGACTAGAACGCTATTTGTTATTGCTATCACAAGCCTAATTTGTTGTAGTGTGCAATACACATCGACACCCGTCTAACACTTGACCTGAGCTCCTTCCTCGATCACCTCAGATCCCTCGAGCATCATCAACGTGAAGACCCCTGTCTAAACCACAATGATCTCTGTCTTGACACCCGTCTATCACTTGACCTGAGCTCCTTTCCCGATCATCTTGGATCCTTCGAGCATCATCAACATGAAGACCCCTGTCAGAAACATGATCAAAACTTCCCAAATCCAATAGTCCCTTCAACACAGTAAACTCCATATCACGTCAAAGTTCCCAGATTGGAACGCTCTTCACTCTCAACATAATCTCCTCCACCAAAGTCTCATTTTCTCCAAAATAGTAATAGCATAATCACCACTGAATCTACCAACCTTTGTAGAAATAATTGATGCACAATTCAAAACAAATCGCCTCGCTCTGATACCAAACTGTTATGCAAAATTGAGCATATATGCGGAAGCGCAATAAGCAGGATCTAGATTTGCCAATTGTACATCAATCTAATATGTTAGCAATTATTCTATTACATCAACAAAATAATAAATAACTATAACAGAGAAATAAAGAGACACACAATATTTATACTAGTTCCACTATCATCATAGTGTACGTCCAGTCTAACAGAGAGAGATTTTATTCCACATGAGAGAATTACAAGAGATTACAAAGTAAGAGTTTACATATCCAAACCTCAATCAGGTTTAATAAGAAGAGACACCATTGGGGATCACTGGCTCCATGCCAGGATGGGTTTACACTAAAGTCTACCCCTCAATATATAGCCAGTGCAAATCTATGTGAGTCATCAATTAAATTATCAACATATGGTAATAATATAATGGAGGCAAATTACCATAACAACAAATGTGCAAACATAGGAAGTAAATCAATCCGTTTCTTTAGCATAAATGGAAGAAATTAGTCCCTTCATTTATTTCTCTACCACCTCATCAAATGCAATCAATGCATTCCCATTATAAAAATATTTACTTTCCATTCTTTGCAAATTTGTTCCAATCAATTTGTGATTTTGTATCACCAAATTTAACACTAATACTAGTTTTGGGATGACAAGGCCTGTAGCAAGTGAAATGATGTTAAAATAACTAAATGATAAACTGCATCCATCGTATGCAAAGATGTAATACTGAAGTAAGCTTTTCACCAGGTGCAATATTGCAGGAATATGATAAACGCTAACTTCATCAAATGATGTACTCGACTTGTTGTCTTCTGTGGCACCATCTTTTTCCCATATTCTAACAAGAGCAAGAAGTGATAATGCACATTTTAAGGTCTCCACTGAAAAGTTAGCTGTTGTCACACTATAATCATACTTTCCAGCTCTTTTGGACTGGTGCGCCACGTTCAGGAACACGCCACGTGTTCTCCCACCACCCTCGGAGTCGGAGTCCGAAGATGCGGACTGAGGATCGTCCGAGATTACGCAATCGATGCGGATAACGACATTGTCGACGAGAGGAACCAAGTTCTAAAACCTTCTGGAAACCACGCAGCACCAAGCCAAATGTATATACCTTTGCAGATTAGCCTTACCTCTTATAGAAAATATTGGCGCGAATAGTGAAAAACGTGGGAGAGACGTGGCCAATAATTTGATGGGAGAGAGAATCCGACGCGATGAGAAATCGATGGAGACGTGGGAATTGGTTTCCCCATTATCGACCAGAAAACAAGGAAGATAAATCAAGGTTCGGATGACTGATGAAAGAAAGAGGGCTATATGGTATATGGGTTACTGGGTATCTTGTTTCCAAACCCGTGACCGTCAGTCTGTCATTGGCTATGCAGTGGAAAGTGATTTTCTAGCTCATACCATTTTGATTAAAAAAAATGATTATTAATGCTACTTCAAAAGAGGTTAAGGGAAAGTCATTTTTTGATTTTTTAAAAATTCACTAAGAGGAAGATCATTTAACATGGTATTCCCTTAACAATTTGTAAAATATAGACCAATATGCCCTTTTTTTATTTTACCCTACTTACATTTTACTGTTCATTAAATCATAATCATCATCTTCTTCTCACAATAAACTATTGATCACTGTTTTCATGGAATTAAATTTCTAACTTTGATAAAGAAGACAACATGATTTTTACTCAAAAAATAGAACGACATGTTGAATTTGTTGAAGCAATCACCAAAAAGGTAATAATTTACTAGAAAAAACGGAGGTCCGTTTTCAGCCATAAATATTATAATCGTTGACAGCGAGCCGAAGTTAAACAATTAAAATGATATGTACTTACTGAATTTGGTGAACACATCAGGTCATGACAATAACACAAATTTGGCGATAGACCACCAAATAAAATCGTGTTTTCTAATCTATTATCGCCAAATATGTAGAATTTTAATTTTTCTTCAGTCAATCTTTTTTCGGCATGTTATTTCTGAACTTTGTACTAGATTTCGGTGTGTCATTATCACTTTTTACCATGCTCTGAGTATTTGAATGGAGGGTAAAATTGGGGTTATATATTTATTTTTCCATTGTGTTTGCCCCCCCTTAACAATTTAATTGTTAATGGAGTGAAAATAAAATATGACCCCCCTTATCCGTTTTTGGAGGGACACTAACAATACTCTAAAAAATCGAAGACTAACAACACTGTTAATGATAAATCTGAATTTTGATATTTACTTAACAAAAACATTTAGTGCGCTTATGATTTGCCAATGGATTTTATTGTTAAAATCATGTGTTTTTATAATTTCATTATTATTGCATTATGGTTTGGAAGCGTTAATTCTACATTTCTATGTGACAAGGCCATTACATTTTGATTTGGGACATCCGAATCGCTCATGACTCGAGCGTGGACTCGTACAAACTCGTATTAAGCATCGGAATTGATGTCAGCTTAACAATCAGACAATAACTCGACTTGGAACAATCATATATGAGCATTGTCTAATTACTTAGAAATAGCTTGATCAGCTCATTGAATCACTCAATATTTACTTGACCGATCGTGCAAAGGATCGGATTGATCACCTTGGAAAAGCATGATTGGCACAGTCCGATCACTAAAAAAGACATGATCGCTACACGGGATCACTCAAAGTTCATTAATCGTTCATCTTCGGATCTGAGTACTATGGCAAATTTCATATCCGAGATATCGTGCTCGATCTCTTGTTTTTGATTGATCTCATCTTGTTGACTAAGTGTTTTTGCGTGATCTGCTTCGTCTTTAGGCGACCGATCACTAGCATCCATCAGTTCCAATCCAGGTTTCGTATTCCTGAGTCAGTGATTTTCGTATTCGAACAATTGGTCTTCGATCACTTGATTTTATGTGATTGCATCGTCCGATCACTTGATTTTATGTGATATTGTCGTCCTTATCACTCATTTTTGCGTAATCTGAAGTAATGATCGATGTGTTCTAAACCAATATGATCCGACCTAGGAGTCGTGTCAATCCCTCAATTTCCATCAACAATATCAATCCTTGTAAATAATTAAGCTAATTCTCCAGATCCTTAATGTTTGAGCGATCGCATCATGTTGATCACCAATTTCTGACGTAATCTGAAGTTGTGTCGATCCGAGTTTCCAACATCACCGGGCAAGCTTGATGAAATGATTTCCATATAACGGTTCATCTGTTTTGAGTGATCAGACGATGTCGATCGTGTTTTCCATGATATTGATCTGAACTTTCTGAAGTGATCGAGCAAGTGTCAGATCAATCCGATTTTTGGTTTTCGAAGTGATCGGACTGTGCCGATCATGCTTTTCTGAGGTGATGCATCCAATCCTATATGTGATCTACCAAATGAATATGGAATAATCCAACGAGTTGAATAAGCTATTTTTGAGTGATCAAACGATGCATAAAGGCGGTCAATTCGAACCGAGTCATTTTTTTGTAACACCCCGTAATTTTATAACATTGAAATTCACAAATTAAAGTATACTTAATTTTTAGAAAAGAATTAAGTGAAATGGGTTGCGCAGAGAAATATATATATATATATATATATATATTGATATATATATATATATAAATTAATAATTAAATAAATAAATATGCGAAAAAGTTCAAAACAGCGAATTGGGAGGGAGAATAACCGAACCGGCCCATTTTTGAGGTCGACCCAAGCCCCGCTGGGTCGACTAGGGGTTAATCCAGGCTGTTTGGCTGTCAACCCGTGGGCCGATTCGCTCAAATACAGATTTTGCATTTGATTGGTTCTCATGGTTCAGGGTTAATCTAATGGTCCTAAATAACTTCCTACACCTATAAATACATCCTAATGCTAACCCTAAACCTAATTAAAATAGAATAGTTACCGTCATACCATCGCCATGGAAATCAATGGAGCCGCCGCCAACTAAGAAAGAAGAAAAGCAAATTCAATTCTAATTCTCTCAACCCTAAAGCAAAGCAAAACTCTCTTTTCTTCTCTAAATTGTGAGTATGATGATCTTAACAAGATTATTATCATTTTAATTAGGTTGAGTTATGAATGGATTATGAGTAGATGATGTGAATTATCATATATGTTGTTGTAAACCCCTTTTGCTATCATGTATATTGTAAATCCAATGTTATGTGATGATGATATCTTATATGTTGTAAATCATGCTATGATGATGTTATGTATGTTGAAAGTTTCTATGCTAAGTTGTGATGAATCATACATGTTAAAAAGGCCATGATGTTACCATCTATGCTAGTTAGTTCATATTAATTAAATCATCATGTTTGGGTTATGTTGATCTATATGACAAGTCACATATGCAAGTTAGATTGATTAGAAAAGTTATGAACATATACCAAGACATCTATTATGACATCTAGAATTATGCTATGACATATGTGATATCCTATGCTAGTTCACACCATCATTATGTTGCCTAAAAACCCCATATGCAAGTTTATGTATAGATTTGGGCTATGATCATATCATGTAAATTGAGACATTTAACAAGTTGACACCTTTTGATCCTTAACATGTGTAGTTTATGAAAGTTTCACCCCTATTATGATTAGATTTATTTTAATTGTCTATATGTTGTGATAATTTATCTTTGTGCTAGGTGTTAGACTATACAAGTCTAGCCTATATTATGCGTTGAATAAGCGAACTTATAAACGTGGGGTAGGGGTAATATTAAGGATTTAATATTAAAAAGTTGGGGTGCAATTGATATGATTTTGCATGCCATAAGTGGATGGCCATAATTGAGTCAATTATGGACATCATTAAAAGTTGACTTAATTAATAATTTGAATAGGGAATTATTAAAACCGGGGTAAAAGATTTTAAGTGTTAATCAATGCTTAGGACACGAGGTTGGACTCGTTTGTGACGTAAACCTGCCCGGACCCGCCCGACAAATCCAGTGGTCACAAATGTCAGCCCAATGTGAGAGGTCCTAGGCCTAAACTAAAGCATAACGGTTGTAAAGACACGAGGTTAGACTCTTTTATGGTGTAAGACTACCCGGACCCGCCCGGCAAATCCAGCTGCCATAAATGCCAGTCTAATGTGAGAGGTCTTTATGAGGTTATGGCCTGAATGAATTAACAAATACTTAACCAGATAAACATGTAAGGTGGGACATGGGGGTTAAGTAGGTGCCTTGGGTGGCATGAGGAATCTAGGGGGTGCCCTTAGTGGCATGTGAAATACGATTAGTAAGACTTAACCAAACACACATGTAAATGAACATGACTAAGAGGGTTAAGTGGGATATACTAGTGACAAGCTTAGGTGGGTAGCTTGTGGGGGCCCATTTCGACCAGTATCCCAAACGTATCTTTGTGGGCTCGACCCAAGTCGAGGACGGGACACGCATGCTGGGTTTGACTGTAAGAGGCCAAAACGGGGAGCGGTGGCAACGCAAGTCCAACGGGTTTCATATGCGTGTGTGGACCCGGGATGGTAGATAAGACGTTGTTGCATCGTGTAGGTATAAGCCGTGCATTCTCAAGTTGTATCGAGTTGCCACTTTAGGGGAGTGATACACCCCACTGTGGGGCCAGCACGGGTATCTACGAGTAGGGAGCCGATCGAAAGTGGGTAGTGGGGTACACCTAGTGGAGATAGGGGCAGATGACACCTATGTAGTCAGCTAGGGGTACGTAAGGCTATTTATAAAGTTTCTGTGTGAAGCAAGTGGCATCAAACAATAAGGTGACTGGTGTGGTGCAGTGTAGTAATGTGCGGTGCAGTGTAGTAATCATTCGTTAGTAATTAGGTGTGCCTTTACCGTTATCTTTAACGTTATCTTAAACGCTATCTTTATCTTCCTAAGAGTTCATAGACATTTACTTGTCTTCCAGCTTATGCCTTAGTCTAGTTATTTTGATAATAGTATTGTTAGAATTATCATACTCGCCAGACTTTATGTCTGACCCCCTCTATTTCTATCCTTTTTCCCCCTCCAGGTCCTCAGGTTGGGCCCAGCTCTAGTGGAGTTTGATTGAATTGCTTCATCTCTCTTTGGAAAGCTTGGACCGGTGAAGTAAAGTCCAGCTTGTTATCTTTTTAATGGCTATTTATGTAATGGGATTATGTATTTTGTTTTATGAAGATGGATATTGTACTTGGTTTTATGATGAAACAAACATGTTTAATTTCCGCTGCAATAAAATGAAGTTTTAGATTTCCAAGTACTATTTATTATCTGTCTTGTTGTAATTTTTCTGTTCTATATTCAGTTATAACCTCCATGGAAGTTAATGCATTCCCTTTGTGAGTGACATTAATGGACGTGGGGTGTTACAATTTTTGATTTTCAAATAAATGTCGATTTTGACGCTTAGTTCAAGTTCTTACGAGTGCACGTCCGAATCATGAGTGGTACATATGTTTAACTCCAAAAAGTAACAGCTTTGTCAAAAGGTAGGTTAACAATGTGATACTCAAAAAGCACAGACTATCGCTATAAACCATAACGATTTATTTAATAAAATAAATAGAATTTTTAATAAATTGAATATCGTTATAACCTGGAATTGAATCAAAATGGTTTCTAAATAGTTATATATGCTACTGAAACATAATGAAAGTCGATAGAGGTTTTAATATTCTGTCTAATTTTGATTTGGCAAAAATATAAATTTTATATTAATTTAATTAAGTTAAAAATAGCCAATTCTAAAATAGTCACGGATTTCTATGAAATTAGTTTCATTGGAACTGTAATGCTAAATTATTGTATGAAAATAAATTTTGTGGCTATCCGATATCATATGTGACTTCGATAGCCATAAACGCACAATTACTTTGCGTAGCATTTAACTAAATGAATTTAATTGGATTAGAAGGAATTTGTTGAAACATTAATATATTTCCTATATAAATACCCATACACTAACCATTAAATCTCGTGTTAAAACATTTGCATGGTCAACGCAATATATATAGCGCCTCCACCATAAGCACGAATGGTAGGAAACTCCCTATCTTCTTCATTGATTTTCCCTCTATCCGCTCACCTATTTGAAAAGCCTTCAACAACAAAAAGGTTCTGCTCTTCACGAGCTTCTTGGTCAACGGTGGAGATGGAAATCTAGGCACTATGGTGGCCTGAAACTGATCACGAAGGTTAGCCTTTCGATTATCCTTTTCTTCCAAATGATTTTTTAAAGTTAAGCAAGTTGGATGTTACTTAAAGTTGGTGAATTTTCTTATGCTGGTTCACCAGACTGATCTGTGGCGTTTGCAATTCTCGGGTAAGACAGAGTTTTACAAGTTCAGGTTAGGATGCAACGAACTTCAGAAGACAGGCTGGAGGAGTTCATACGTATTATATTTATTCTGTTATGTGTTGTATATGAGGACAAATTATTATAGCTATCCAGATGTATTGGTTGTATGGTGTACTCTGATGGATGTAAGTATCTATACAAGTTCTTTATATAGATTATTTCCATATTATATTTATTCCGCTACGATGTGAGATCCTGTTTTGCGTTGGCTAGTTGGATCTCTCTTCTCCTTCTTCTATTCTAATATTCCTTTATAAATTCGTTTATAAATTCATTTTAAATCGATTTCAACTCCATTTCAATTTTAAATCAAAATTGAATAATACTTTATAAATTCGTTTATAAATTCATTTTAAATTGGTTTCAACTCCATTACAATTTTAAATCAAAATTGAATATTCCTTTATAAATTTGTTTATAAATTCATTTTAAATCGATTTCAACTCCATTTCAATTTTAAATCAAAAATGAATATTCCTTTATAAATTTGTTTATAAATTCATTTTAAATCGATTTCAAGTCCATTTCAATTTTAAATCAAAATTGAATGTTCCTTTATAAATTCGTTTATAAATTCATTTTAAATCGATTTCAACTCCATTTCAATTTTAAATCAAAATTGAATATTCCTTTACAAATTCGTTTTAAATTCATTTTAAAACGATTTCTACTTCATTTAAATTTTCAAATCAAAATTGAGTGTTTTATATCATTATAATATTAAAATGATAATATTTTCAAAATATCAGATTTTGAAATCACTTTTCGATATTCATTATAAAATGAATAAAATCGACATAAAATCCCATTTGTGTTAAAATGGCGTTTAACTACTTAACACAGCTTCACATTTCAATATTCACTGAATATTATTTTAAAATATTCGTTAATTCTGAATTGAATCAGACTCAATCAGTTACCATATAATTTTAGTTATATGGATTTCATACATCGCATGTATACAACAATAATGATAAACAATCATTAAAAATTCATACAATATCCAGAGTGCATTTTATAACTGTATAAGCATTAAAATAAATATATAATGCTTATATTGTATGTCAACCTATACTGACTCCAAAAATTACAGAAAAATAAACCGAGATATGTTTTGACGATACGGTCCCAAGAAAACTAATGTCGTCGAATTTAGAGACTGTTTGAAAATGATCATTTTCTGGTCGATCCAATTCAAACTGAAACTGTCAAAACACGTTTAAATTTACTACGCTCACATATTAATTCCAAAAATTATGAAATTTGAAACCTAGCAATTATTTGACATTCCAAATCCAACAAAAGTGGTTTCGTCGAAAATAGAGGTCGTTTGCAAAATGGCTATTTTAAAGGGCTATATATTATATTAAAAAATATATATATATTCCACAGCGACTATTTCAAATTTTAGACTGGACATAACTTTCAGTTCTCGTTATGAAATTTGGATTTTCCAAATTTGTTAGAAAGATATAATTAAACAGATTCAAATATTTCTGGTTTTACTGAAATACGATTTATTTTGAATTTTGTACATTCATTTGAAATTTAAAATCGAATTTTCAAACTACTGCGCCATTTCAGGCTCGTTTTATAATTAAAATAAATTTATTCGTTCTAAATTCGATTTAAATAAATTTTTAGTCATTATTATTTATAATAAATCATTTTAAATATTCAAAATCCATTAAAATAGCCAAAATAAAAATTTTAATTTGGTTCTGAAAATTCGGGTTGTTACAGAAGGCATGTAAAAAAATAAAATGAACTAACTACTATTTTTTTTACCATAGGACACTGAGTCGTACATTTTCAATGCATCAAGTGGCTATTCATTAATAGAGAAATGAGGAAACTCTCTAATATTTCGGCATCATAGATATAAATAGATATAGTATCTAAGGCCATATAAGTAACCTACTTATGCTTTTTTCCTGTTATTCCTACTCGATCATATGTATCTCGTTGTTTTCTGTTTCTTTTTATATCATTTGATCTGCAATATATTCTCAGCTAATATTATGATGTAGTAAGAAAGTCGATGATGGTCCTCTTTAAATTCTTTTTCTTACAGGTGATAGATAATGGGATGTTGTTGCAAACTGGATTTTGTATCATAAGCCTTATTGTCTATTCTCCTCTGTTTTACTATTGGATCTAGTGTTTTATATTCTCGTTTGGAGCAAAACTATTATCTTATAAAACCAACGTTTTTTAAGTTGTCATTAATTTTAGTTTCCTTTTGAATCTTTGAAAGAGACATCATTGTAATACCTATGAATTCCAACAAAAAGTTTTCTCCTTATCCCGTTGATATAAGTGGACGTAAGCTTGGATTAAGCCGAACCACTATAAAAATATTATGTCTTCTGTGTTTGTTTACTTTTTCTTGCATATTTGTGAATATACTCGTGTGTGGTTAACACATTCCAATATCATTTCCTGCACCGGGAGAAGCTGGGGCAACAACTGATCTTCGGTCTGTTGAGACCCAAGCCCCAAATAGGTCTAAACCTTTGCTTCCTCCTGGTTCAACTTCACTTCCCGATCGGTCAATGTTAATATCATCACTTCCGGCATCAAATAGAGCTTTGATAGCTGCAGATTCTCATGTCGGCCATGACTAAGTTCCGGACCAGTCGTGTAATGACCCGCATTTTTAGAGATATATAATTAATTTATTTAATTATATAATTGGTGATTTAGAGAAGTTAATGATCGTTTAATTAAATAATATTGAATATTTAATAAATAATTATAATATAATAATATATTATAATGTCGAAATAGTCGGAAATAGTGAAATTCACAATATCGTGTGAATTGAATAGCATACGAGATTTGGTGGAGTTTCAATTCGAAATATAATAACGATTATATTGAATCGACGACAGTTGAACGTATAGTTTATAATATATTTATAAACGAGCTTGAAATGGCGCTGCAGTTCGCTATTTGGCGATTCGAACTTCAACTGAATGTACAGGATTCGTTTTAAGCCGGATTTCTGTGAAACAAGAAACGTGTGGAGCTGGTGGAGTATATCTTTCTAGTGGAAGAGAAAAATCGGGATTTCGTCGTGTAGATTTTGATTCACGTCCAAATCAAATTTCAGAAAAGTCGCTGTGGAATTCCTTTATAATTCGTAACGCTTTATATACGTTATTAAAGTGATTTTCAATGTAAATTGAATATCGAATCAATCTGGACTCGGAATAGCGAGTATACAAATATACTGGAGCTGTGTGATATTCCTCAGTGAATATAGACGATAATATTTATTTCTAAAATATTAAATTTAATTATATTTAAATATATTTATATATTTAAATAGGCTATTTAGAGCTTTAAAAATAGCCACTTTTGCAAACGAAGTCGGAATTCGACGAAACCAGTTTTGTTGGATCTGCAATATCAAATAGTTGTTAGATTTCCAGTTTCGTGATTTTTAGAGTCACTGTGTGGTCGTACGGATTTTTAGAGTGAAAAACAAGCAGTATTTTGACAGTTAAAAATACGCTGTGTGAGCATACGGAGTCGGAATTCGACGAAACCAGTTTCGTTGGGACTGAAATGTCGAACTCTAGCTACATGTCCAGTTTCGTGATTTTTGGACATCATGTGTGATCACATGGATTTTTAGAAGTCAGAAATGAATATAAAGGATTAAATAAAAATATTAAAATATTAATATAAAAATATCTAGATATTTTTGTGGCCTATAAATACCCCCCTTTCACCCTTAAAACCTATTTTCAACTCATTCCTTAGTCAAACCAAATTTTCCGCCGCTGAGTTCTTCTTTCAGTAAAAGGAAATTCCAACTTCCTAAATCCCATATAATTCCTATAAAATCTCATAAATCATTCTACGTATAGATTTGTAAACCTGAGCCTGTTCTCACCATTTTGATATGAGTATTACTGGATTCGAAGCTAAATCCATTCGCTGGAAATCGAACAGAAACGGACTGCGAAAGCTAGGGTTCACCAATACAGGAAATTCGAGCATCGATTTGGATTTCTGGCTTGTATTTGAGGTTAGGGGATGAAATCGCACTTGTAATCTAGTTTTGAGGGATTTTGATGGATAAAAGTTCTGATCGAAATAATGTCTCGTGGGTTTCTTCAGTTCGACGCGAACAACGAGGAAGGTCGAGTTCTTCCAAATGGGGGTAGTCGGAAAGGGGGAGTGACGAGATGGACGTCGGTGGGGTTGAAGTTGAAGTCGACGGCTTGTGGGAAATGGAGTTTGAAAAGCCTGAGTATCGATTGGGAAAGAAGATGAAGGGAGAACTGTTGGAAAGGGGTCTGGGTAAAGATGGTACTGGGCTAGATGAAAGAGGGACGGACGTGGATTGAAATGGGCCAGCGGCTTGATGTTTGGTAGGGGAAATGAGGTGGTAGGACCAGTGGGAAGTCACGGCAAGGAATGTTTGCAGGAATACGGGATCGAGATCGGGGAAGATGATAACAGTGAAGTGTGGAAATGGGGGAGCGACGTGTCTGTTTTCCATCGAAGAAGATAGATTTTTGTAGTGGGTTGGTTATTGCAAGTGATGGTGGGCTTTTGAAGTGGGTGAGCTGTAGAAAATGGTAGTGGGCTGAATTAAAAGGGAATTTCAAACCGTCGGATCCATTGAGACCGTATGGACGGGAGCAACACAATGAGACTGACCGGGAGTGAATCCGAGCTCATTACAATTTACGGCGAAATAAATTTTCTGACTGAATCAAATAACGCAAACCGTTATTTAACGGCTAACGCGCAAAAGTGAGTAAATCTCACTAACTCTGAACAGTTTATAATTTCATGTTGTATTTTTAGAACTGTTAGATATTGGTTGATTGACTGTATGTTGACTGTTTGATTGAACTGCTAGTCAGTTAGTTGAATTTCTATATTGATTCTGTTTAACCAAATATATCATATGGAACTGAAAGTGATGTTATCTATATTGTCTAACATCTGTGATGCATGGAAACAGGTTGGAGGAATCCAACTGGATTCCTCAACAGTTATTTTACTGTGATTTATATATTGTGATAGATAATGTGATATATAATCTGACGTTGATTATGTGTGCTTTGGACGATAGTTATCGTTGTTATATGGTGTGTTAAATACCATAAGAAATACCGAAATGTAGATAAGGGAATTTTCAAAGTGATATTGAAAATAGAATATTTATAAAATGGGATATTTATAAATAAGAGATATTTATAAAGTGGAATATTTATAAATAAGAAATGTTTATAAATTGGAATATTTATAAATAGGAGATATTTGAAAAGGAAATAAATTTAAAACATTTCTTTTTGAATGGAAAAGCCTGTGTGGCGAGTTTGGGGATTTTCCCGATGCTCCCGATACAAAGGAGGTTATGGCGAATTTTCCCGGGAATTTAGGGAGTTAGAATATTTCAAGAATAAATTTGAAAAGGAAATATTTGTAAACCATTTACAAATAGAATTGGAAAGGGAACATTATAAAAAGGAAATCATTTTTAAAGTGTAGAACCGTTATTTAAAGGTAAATCTTTTCAAATGAATAAAACGTTGTTAAAAAGGAAATCTTTATAAAGTGAATAGTTAATCGAATATGGTATTCGAAAGGAGAAATCGAATATGGTATTCGAAAGGAGAAATCGAATATGGTATTCGAAGTTAGTTAATCGAATATGGTATTCGAGGATAGTTAATCGAATATAGACATTCGAAAGGAGTTAATCGAATATGGTATTCGAAGTTAGTTAATCGAATATGGTATTCAAAGTTAGTTAATCGAATATAGACATTCGAAAGGAGTTAATCGAATATGGTATTCGAAAGGAGAAATCGAATATGGTATTCGAAGTTAGTTAATCGAATATGGTATTCGAAGATAGTTAATCGAATATAGACATTCGAAAGGAGTTAATCGAATATGGTATTCGAAAGGAGAAATCGAATATGGTATTCGAAGTTAGTTAATCGAATATGGTATTCGAAGATAGTTAATCGAATATAGACATTCGAAAGGAGTTAATCGAATATGGCATTCGAAGTTAGTTAATCGAATATGGTATTCAAAGTTAGTTAATCGAATATAGACATTCGAAAGGAGTTAATCGAATATGGTATTCGAAAGGAGAAATCGAATATGGTATTCGAAGTTAGTTAATCGAATATGGTATTCGAAGATAGTTAATCGAATATAGACATTCGAAAGGAGTTAATCGAATATGGTATTCGAAGTTAGTTAATCGAATATGGTATTCAAAGTTAGTTAATCGAATATAGACATTCGAAAGGAGTTAATCGAATATGGTATTCGAAGTTAGTTAATCGAATATGGTATTCGAAGTTAGTTAATTGAATATGGTATTCGAAAGTTAGTTAATCGAATATGTTATTCGAAAGGGGTTAGTCAAGTCGAGTTAGTCAAATAGAGTTAACCAGTTAGAGTTAACTAGGTAGAGTTAACCAGTTAGAGTTAATCAGTTAGAATTAATCGATTAGAGTTAAAACGAACTAGAGTTAATCAAATATAGTTAAGTGAGACAGAGTTAGTCAAACATAGTATTCAGGGTAAGTTACCATCTCGAACGACTGCTAGCGTAATTCGCAGTGCTGTAAATAGCCTACGGCGGTCGGATGTTTCCTGAGGGAGTCAGGCGTAACCATTGTGATCGCTGCGATCTAGAGTCAAGCGAATGGAGTTTAATCGAATATTAGTTATTCGATAGGAGTTAATCGAGTTGATCGAGTTGAGAAATAAGTTAAGTTGATCGGGTGGTTCGACCAAGTTAGTCGAGCCTAGTTAATCGAATCGAATTGGTCGAACCAAGTAAGTCGAGTTAAGTTAGTTAAGTTAGTCGAGCCTAGTTAATCGAATCGAATTGGTCGAACCAAGTAAGTCGAGTTAGTCGAGTCAAGTTAAGTTAGTCGAGTTAAGTTCGTCGGGTTAAATAATTCGATGTTAGTTTCATCGAAAGGAGTTATCGATGTTAGTTTCATCGAAAGGAGTTATTGATGTTAGTTTCATCGAAAGGGGTTATCGATGTTAGTTTCATCGAAAGGAGTTATCGATTATAATTTAATCGAAGTGAGATTTTCAAATATGAGATATTTGAAAAGGAAGAGTTATCGAATATTAGTTATTCAAAGAGAGATTATCGAATATCGTTTATTCGAGAGGAAGTTAATCGAATATAGGTTATTCGCAGAAGATTTAATCAAATAGAGATTTCTCGAAGAGAGTTAATCGGCAAATTCGATTATATCGAATTCGGGAAAGTACTTATACTTTCCAGTTTTTAAATAGAGATTTATTTATTTATAAATAAATAAGTGTTAGGTAAATTATTCACTAATAAGAATAGAAGTTATAATTAAAGTTAGATAATTCGAAAGTAGGGATTATAACGTCATCGTTATAACCAATGTTTTAAATATAGAAGTAGATTAGTAAAATTGGATCCGAGAAAGGCGTAAAGAAGTTGTTAAAGATTAAAAGATAAACTTTGACCATTTTGAAGTTATAACGTTATTCAGTTAAGGTCTGAGAGGTAATTATACCCCAACTCGAGTGACTTCCTTCTTAACTAAGAAATGGTAAGGTTTGATCGTAAAGGAGTTTTGGAAATGTTTTCCAAACGAGAATCAGAAATGTTTTCTGATAAAAGAAAAATAAGAATTTAGAATATAGGGAAACAGGAGATAAGTAAATAAATGAAATAAAGAGATTTATGTTAAATGATGTTTGTTCGATATAATTTCCATTTGGAAATAATATCGTTGTTTGCACACTTGTTTTCTTTGATAGTTAACTCACCGACTATCGAAGTTTTGACCATTTTAACGTTGTTAATATAGAGAGACCGGTTGGATTATTATCCGAAGAACCACTCTGTATTGGCATAAGCATCGCGAATCATATATGCCAAAGATAATTGAAGACGGAGTAAAATGCAAGGGCTATCCTGTTTACAGAATAGTGCCTTCGGTTTGTCCAGTCCCAGGACAACTTGTATGGACGAAGGTCTGACAGAGTATATCCAATGGATCGCGTAAGTTGATCTGTTCAAACGTATTCACGTTTGGTGGCGGAGGAATTCGTTTCTCTTAGCTGTATACCCGTGTTATTTTTGGATAAGTCAATTTGTGATTTGGCGGGTATGACGATGTGACATTTCTAAGTGAATGAAGATGGATATCTGACATTGTATTTCCAGACGGTCACGTACATTGATTTCTTCAACTATACCAAGAGTGGAAGCGGAGAAGGAAAATTCTTTTAGCTGACACGTAATGTATGGTTGTAGACGTCAATTAGTTGTTCTGATGGATCTGACAATGTGGCATTCGAAGTGAATCTGATGTGATGATAAAGCGTAGCTTCTAGCCTCATCAACCGGTAAATGACAGAAATCGGGCAGGCAACATGGCTAAGTCGGTCGCACCGAAGTAGGATGTATAATCACCTATCTAGTGAATATTCATTTGTTTCTTAAATCTATCAATGCTGTCCCATATATATACGGGAACGGTTGCTGATCCCAACCGTTGGTGATGTACATTCGATACACTCAAGCGAAATGAGTGGTCGGTCATGTGGCTGAGTTACAAGATGTTCTTGTTGAACTCCAGTGTATCGTTCCTAGAGTACACTGATCGGAAGGTGGTTCCATACCTTGTCATAGTTGGAAATCCATTATCCAATACGTGCTTGCGATTTTGATTGTATACTATATATGTAGAACGTGAGATGAAAGCGTTTCTGCTAGTTGATATCTATTTGTACATAGACATTATTATAATATCAAAAGGTTTTTGATATAAAGAAATTTTAGATTCTCATAAGGGAAAAACCCGTTCCGTTCTGCGGCGTGGTCTTATGAGATATCGTTTACTTGTTCATATACCTGTTTAAACTATTTTACTCACACCAGTCCCATGACTGACCCGGAGTTTACTTTGTTGTTTTCCCTAAACTCTTGGGTGCCTAATTTGTAAGGGCAGTCAAGTAGTCAGGAATTTACAGATATAGTTGAAGAGCTTGGAGCAGGAGGTTTCAAGATCATATAGCTATAGTTATTTCCGCTGTGTTGTAAGTGCTGTACTCTGATAAGTGCTATTGTATACATAACTGTTATATTTCAAAGTTATGTTATCTATCATATGTTATTCGTTCCGCTGTGAGGTTCGTGTTACTCTGATGTTGTGTTCTTCTTCTTTTTCTTCTATTCTAAGTTTCTATCTTATCTATTCTCACCCTCTAATTTCTTTCATTAATTACCGGGATTTTTCGATGTTTTGGTTATCGACATCGTGCTTATGTCGATAACCAAAGTCGCTCAAAATCCGGGTCGTTACAGTTGGTATCAGAGCTTAAGTTAAGAATTACTTGGCTCTGTGGCGTGACTCGGTAGAGATAGGGTTAGTAATACCCTAGATTGAGTTGAGTGTATATATACGAGTGCGTATTTGTATTTGATATAAAAATGGTTTTATATTGTGGAGATTCATTGGCTGAGTTGTTTATGAGTTCTGGTCAATCAGTTTGATCCACTGTATCGGTAGGAGTAAATAAACACTTGAATACAATGGACCGACACAGTATGGATATGTGATATATTATCATATTTAGGTTGTGATTATAATCGAGTAAGATTATAAAGTGTGAAATGGTTATATATAACCAATCAGAATTCATATAAGTAAAGTATATGAAATAAGATGAATTAAATATGAATTTAAATCAGATTTGGAATTAAAATAAGGAAATTTTAAGTTCCTCGGAGATTTTGAGATGTTTTCAAAATGGATGTATTTAGTAAGGGTTTTGAAATGATATAGTATTGAACTCACTTCGATAGCTGGAAAATAGATTCTGATGATGAATCTAGACATCATCAGTGTTCATTTTCGAGGTTCAAAGTGACGGATTACTACCAAAGATTTTGATTAGAATTGTTTTGAGAAAACAAGTTGTTCAGAAATTCAAAGGTTTTGAATTGGTATTATGATTTCAAATTGATTTGAAATAAACCTAGGAATTTGAAATTTGAAATTTAAAATTTTACTCATGAAGTTAAATGGATTTAAAGGGTGAAAGTGAATAATAAATTAGAATTTAACCTTGACTAAGTTAAATGAAAATGGAATTGATTAATGGATAATCTGGAAATGGGATTAAGTTGATGAGTTAGAATTTGAAATTTAGCTGGACTTAGAATTTGAAAATCAAGAATGAAACTTGAGATTGATAATGGAATTCGACTTGAGAATAAGCGAATGATTTGGTTTGATGATATAAAAGTGATTGAGTTTGATTGGGATGACATTGGTATATGTTGGAATGATAACAGATGGAAGGGATATAACGATATGCCCGACAAAAAGGTACCAGTTTATATTATATATTGGATATAAGATTTATGAGCCGAATTGGCAAGCCGCTTGGCGTTTTGATTATCTTTTGGGTTAAAGAAGGCCTAGAGAGGCGAGTTGGAGTTTGAGATATTGACCAGTACAAAGGAGGTGCTGGCGAAATTTTCCTAAAATTTAGAGTGTTAGAAAATTTTCAGAATTTTTGAAAATTTTAGTTGGTCGAATAGAATTAATAATTTAGTGAAATTGATTGGTTCAGTTAAAATCAGAAATAAGGGGTAAACAAATCTTAGGAATTCCAATAGATAGGGTCGTCCTCTAACTTAGCAATTTCGAGGACGAAATTATTTTTAAGTGGGGAAGAATGTAATGACCCGCATTTTTAGAGATATATAATTAATTTATTTAATTATATAATTGGTGATTTAGAGAAGTTAATGATCGTTTAATTAAATAATATTGAATATTTAATAAATAATTTTAATATAATAATATATTATTATGTCGAAATAGTCGGAAATAGTGAAATTCACAATATCGTGTGAATTGAATAGCATACGAGATTTGGTGGAGTTTCAATTCGAAATATAATAACGATTATATTGAATCGACGACAGTTGAACGTATAGTTTATAATATATTTATAAACGAGCTTGAAATGGCGCTGCAGTTCGCTATTTGGCGATTCGAACTTCAACTGAATGTACAGGATTCGTTTTAAGCCGGATTTCTGTGAAACAAGAAACGTGTGGAGCTGGTGGAGTATATCTTTCTAGTGGAAGAGAAAAATCGGGATTTCGTCGTGTAGATTTTGATTCACGTCCAAATCAAATTTCAGAAAAGTCGCTGTGGAATTCCTTTATAATTCGTAACGCTTTATATACGTTATTAAAGGGATTTTCAATGTAAATTGAATATCGAATCAATCTGGACTCGGAATAGCGAGTATACAAATATACTGGAGCTGTGTGATATTCCTCAGTGAATATAGACGATAATATTTATTTCTAAAATATTAAATTTAATTATATTTAAATATATTTATATATTTAAATAGGCTATTTAGAGCTTTAAAAATAGCCACTTTTGCAAATGAAGTCGGAATTCGACGAAACCAGTTTTGTTGGATCCGCAATATCAAATAGTTGTTAGATTTCCAGTTTCGTGATTTTTAGAGTCACTGTGTGGTCGTACGGATTTTTAGAGTGAAAAACAAGCAGTATTTTGACAGTTAAAAATACGCTGTGTGAGCATACGGAGTCGGAATTCGACGAAACCAGTTTCGTTGGGACCGAAATGTCGAACTCTAGCTACATGTCCAGTTTCGTGATTTTTGGACATCATGTGTGATCACATGGATTTTTAGAAGTCAGAAATGAATATAAAGGATTAAATAAAAATATTAAAATATTAATATAAAAATATCTAGATATTTTTGTGGCCTATAAATACCCCCCTTTCACCCTTAAAACCTATTTTCAACTCATTCCTTAGTCAAACCAAATTTTCCGCCGCTGAGTTCTTCTTTCAGTAAAAGGAAATTCCAACTTCCTAAATCCCATATAATTCCTATAAAATCTCATAAATCATTCTATGTATAGATTTGTAAACCTGAGCCTGTTCTCACCATTTTGATATGAGTATTACTGGATTCGAAGCTAAATCCATTCGCTGGAAATCGAACAGAAACGGACTGCGAAAGCTAGGGTTCACCAATACAGGAAATTCGAGCATCGATTTGGATTTCTGGCTTGTATTTGAGGTTAGGGGATGAAATCGCACTTGTAATCTAGTTTTGAGGGATTTTGATGGATAAAAGTTCTGATCGAAATAATGTCTCGTGGGTTTCTTCAGTTCGACGCGAACAACGAGGAAGGTCGAGTTCTTCCAAATGGGGGTAGTCGGAAAGGGGGAGTGACGAGATGGACGTCGGTGGGGTTGAAGTTGAAGTCGACGGCTTGTGGGAAATGGAGTTTGAAAAGCCTGAGTATCGATTGAAAAAGAAGATGAAGGGAGAACTGTTGGAAAGGGGTCTGGGTAAAGATGGTACTGGGCTAGATGAAAGAGGGACGGACGTGGATTGAAATGGGTCAGCGGCTTGATGTTTGGTAGGGGAAATGAGGTGGTAGGACCAGTGGGAAGTCACGGCAAGGAATGTTTGCAGGAATACGGGATCGAGATCGGGGAAGATGATAACAGTGAAGTGTGGAAATAGGGGAGCGACGTGTCTGTTTTCCATCAAAGAAGATAGATTTTTGTAGTGGGTTGGTTATTGCAAGTGATGGTGGGCTTTTGAAGTGGGTGAGCTGTAGAAAATGGTAGTGGGCTGAATTAAAAGGGAATTTCAAACCGTCGGATCCATTGAGATCGTATGGACGGGAGAAACACAATGAGACTGACCGGGAGTGAATCCGAGCTCATTACAATTTATGGCGAAATAAATTGTCTGACTGAATCAAATAACGCAAACCGTTATTTAACGGCTAACGCGCAAAAGTGAGTAAATCTCACTAACTCTGAACAGTTTATAATTTCATGTTGTATTTTTAGAACTGTTAGATATTGGTTGATTGACTGTATGTTGACTGTTTGATTGAACTGCTAGTCAGTTAGTTGAATTTCTATATTGATTCTGTTTAACATAATATATCATATGGAACTGAAAGTGATGTTATCTATATTGTCTAACATCTGTGATGCATGGAAACAGGTTGGAGGAATCCAACTGGATTCCTCAACAGTTATTTTACTGTGATTTATATATTGTGATAGATAATGTGATATATAATCTGACGTTGATTATGTGTGCTTTGGACGATAGTTATCGTTGTTATATGGTGTGTTAAATACCATAAGAAATACCGGAATGTAGATAAGGGAATTTTCAAAGTGATATTGAAAATAGAATATTTATAAAATGGGATATTTATAAATAAGAGATATTTATAAAGTGGAATATTTATAAATAAGAAATGTTTATAAATTGGATTATTTATAAATAGGAGATATTTGAAAAGGAAATAAATTTAAAACATTTCTTTTTGAATGGAAAAGTCTGTGTGGCGAGTTTGGGGATTTTCCCGATGCTCCCGATACAAAGGAGGTTATGGCGAATTTTCCCGGGAATTTAGGGAGTTAGAATATTTCAAGAATAAATTTGAAAAGGAAATATTTGTAAACCATTTACAAATAGAATTGGAAAGGGAACATTATAAAAAGGAAATCATTTTTAAAGTGTAGAACCGTTATTTAAAGGTAAATCTTTTCAAATGAATAAAACGTTGTTAAAAAGGAAATCTTTATAAAGTGAATAGTTAATCGAATATGGTATTCGAAAGGAGAAATCGAATATGGTATTCGAAAGGAGAAATCGAATATGGTATTCGAAAGGAGAAATCGAATATGGTATTCGAAGTTAGTTAATCGAATATGGTATTCGAAGATAGTTAATCGAATATAGACATTCGAAAGGAGTTAATCGAATATGGTATTCGAAGTTAGTTAATCGAATATGGTATTCAAAGTTAGTTAATCGAATATAGACATTCGAAAGGAGTTAATCGAATATGGTATTCGAAAGGAGAAATCGAATATGGTATTCGAAGTTAGTTAATCGAATATGGTATTCGAAGATAGTTAATCGAATATAGACATTCGAAAGGAGTTAATCGAATATGGTATTCAAAAGGAGAAATCGAATATGGTATTCGAAGTTAGTTAATCGAATATGGTATTCGAAGATAGTTAATCGAATATAGACATTCGAAAGGAGTTAATCGAATATGGTATTCGAAGTTAGTTAATCGAATATGGTATTCAAAGTTAGTTAATCGAATATAGACATTCGAAAGGAGTTAATCGAATATGGTATTCGAAAGGAGAAATCGAATATGGTATTTGAAGTTAGTTAATCGAATATGGTATTCGAAGATAGTTAATCGAATATAGACATTCGAAAGGAGTTAATCGAATATGGTATTCGAAGTTAGTTAATCGAATATGGTATTCAAAGTTAGTTAATCAAATATAGACATTCGAAAGGAGTTAATCGAATATGGTATTCGAAGTTAGTTAATTGAATATGGTATTCGAAGTTAGTTAATTGAATATGGTATTCGAAAGTTAGTTAATCGAATATGTTATTCGAAAGGGGTTAGTCAAGTCGAGTTAGTCAAATAGAGTTAACCAGTTAGAGTTAACTAGGTAGAGTTAACCAGTTAGAGTTAATCAGTTAGAATTAATCGATTAGAGTTAAAACGAACTAGAGTTAATCAAATATAGTTAAGTGAGACAGAGTTATTCAAACATAGTATTCAGGGTAAGTTACCATCTCGAACGACTGCTAGCGTAATTCGCAGGGCTGTAAATAGCCTACGGCGATCAGATGTTTCCTGAGGGAGTCAGGCGTAACCATTGTGATCGCTGCGATCTAGAGTCAAGCGAATGGAGTTTAATCGAATATTAGTTATTCGATAGGAGTTAATCGAGTTGATCGAGTTGATCGAGTTGATCGAGTTGAGAAATAAGTTAAGTTAAATAAGTTAAGTTGATCGGGTGGTTCGACCAAGTTAGTCGAGCCTAGTTAATCGAATCGAATTGGTCGAACCAAGTAAGTCGAGTTAAGTTACTTAAGTTAGTCGAGCCTAGTTAATCGAATCGAATTGGTCGAACCAAGTAAGTCGAGTTAGTCGAGTCAAGTTAAGTTAGTCGAGTTAAGTTCGTCGGGTTAAATAATTCGATGTTAGTTTCATCGAAAGGAGTTATCGATGTTAGTTTCATCGAAAGGAGTTATCGATGTTAGTTTCATCGAAAGGAGTTATCGATGTTAGTTTCATCGAAAGGGGTTATCGATGTTAGTTTCATCGAAAGGAGTTATCGATTATAATTTAATCGAAGTGAGATTTTCAAATATGAGATATTTGAAAAGGAAGAGTTATCGAATATTAGTTATTCGAAGAGAGATTATCGAATATCGTTTATTCGAGAGGTAGTTAATCGAATATAGGTTATTCGCAGAAGAGTTAATCAAATAGAGATTTCTCGAAGAGAGTTAATCGGCAAATTCGATTATATCGAATTCGGGAAAGTACTTATACTTTCCAGTGTTTAAATAGAGATTTATTTATTTATAAATAAATAAGTGTTAGGTTAATTATTCACTAATAAGAATAGAAGTTATAATTAAAGTTAGATAATTCGAAAGTAGGGATTATAACGTCATCGTTATAACCAATGTTTTAAATATAGAAGTAGATTAGTAAAATTGGATCCGAGAAAGGCGTAAAGAAGTTGTTAAAGATTAAAAGATAAACTTTGACCATTTTGAAGTTATAACGTTATTCAGTTAAGGTCTGAGAGGTAATTATACCCCAACTCGAGTGACTTCCTTCTTAACTAAGAAATGGTAAGGTTTGATCGTAAAGGAGTTTTGGAAATGTTTTCCAAACGAGAATCAGAAATGTTTTCTGATAAAAGAAAAATAAGAATTTAGAATATAGGGAAACAGGAGATAAGTAAATAAATGAAATAAAGAGATTTATGTTAAATGATGTTTGTTCGATATAATTTCCATTTGGAAATAATATCGTTGTTTGCACACTTGTTTTCTTTGATAGTTAACTCACCGACTATCGAAGTTTTGACCATTTTAACGTTGTTAATATGGAGAGACCGGTTGGATTATTATCCGAAGAACCACTCTGTATTGGCATAAGCATCGCGAATCATATATGCCAAAGATAATTGAAGACGGAGTAAAATGCAAGGGCTATCCTGTTTACAGAATAGTGCCTTCGGTTTGTCCAGTCCCAGGACAACTTGTATGGACGAAGGTCTGACAGAGTATATCCAATGGATCGCGTAAGTTGATCTGTTCAAACGTATTCACGTTTGGTGGCGGAGGAATTCGTTTCTCTTAGCTGTATACCCGTGTTATTTTTGGATAAGTCAATTTGTGATTTGGCGGGTATGACGATGTGACATTTCTAAGTGAATGAAGATGGATGTCTAACATTGTATTTCCAGACGGTCACGTACATTGATTTCTTCAACTATACCAAGAGTGGAAGCGGAGAAGGAAACTTCTTTTAGCTGACACGTAATGTATGGTTGTAGACGTCAATTAGTGGTTCTGATGGATCTGACAATGTGGCATTCGAAGTGAATCTGATGTGATGATAAAGCGTAGCTTCTAGCCTCATCAACCGGTAAATGACAGAAATCGGGCAGGCAGAATGGCTAAGTCGGTCGCACCGAAGTAGGGTGTATAATCACCTATCTAGTGAATATTCATTTGTTTCTTAAATCTATCAATGCTGTCCCATATATATACGGGAACGGTTGCTGATCCCAACCGTTGGTGATGTACATTCGATACACTCAAGCGAAATGAGTGGTCGGTCATGTGTGGCTGAGTTACAAGATGTTCTTGTTGAACTCCAGTGTATCGTTCCTAGAGTACACTGATCGGAAGGTGGTTCCATACCTTGTCATAGTTGGAAATCCATTATCCAATACGTGCTTGCGATTTTGATTGTATACTATATATGTAGAACGTGAGATGAAAGCGTTTCTGCTAGTTGATATCTATTTGTACATAGACATTATTATAATATCAAAAGGTTTTTGATATAAAGAAATTTTAGATTCTCATAAGGGAAAAACCCGTTCCGTTCTGCGGCGTGGTCTTATGAGATATCGTTTACTTGTTCATATACCTGTTTAAACTATTTTACTCACACCAGTCCCATGACTGACCCGGAGTTTACTTTGTTGTTTTCCCTAAACTCTTGGGTGCCTAATTTGTACGGGCAGTCAAGTAGTCAGGAATTTACAGATATAGTTGAAGAGCTTGGAGCAGGAGGTTTCAAGATCATATAGCTATAGTTATTTCCGCTGTGTTGTAAGTGCTGTACTCTGATAAGTGCTATTGTATACATAACTGTTATATTTCAAAGTTATGTTATCTATCATATGTTATTCGTTCCGCTGTGAGGTTCGTGTTACTCTGATGTTGTGTTCTTCTTCTTCTTCTTCTTCTATTCTAAGTTTCTATCTTATCTATTCTCATCCTCTAATTTCTTTCATTAATTACCGGGATTTTTCGATGTTTTGGTTATCGACATCGTGCTTATGTCGATAACCAAAGTCGCTCAAAATCCGGGTCGTTACAAGTCGACCATTTTGCCTCCACTCCAAGGTTCGACTCAACCCCTGGACAAATAGCTTTCTAATATGCATAATCAGTTCCATTAAACATTGGTGGCCTAGCTATGGACTTGTAACAACCCGTAAAATGCGGGCCAGTTTGAAATTTTTATTTTGGCAATTTTAGCGAATTTTGATTATTTAAAATGAATTATTTTAAATAATATCGACCGGGAAATTTATTTTGAATATAATTCGAACGTATATATTATACGCGTCGTCGTTATAATATAAATATTTATATATAATTATAAATAGAATTGAAAATGGCGCGGTAGTTCGATAATTCGATTTCAAACTTCAATTGAATGTACCAGGTGCAAAACAATCCGGATTTTAGTGAAACCAAAAATAATGGAATCTAATAGTGAATATCTTTCCAACGAATCTGAGAAATCAAAATTTCATGGCGGGAATCAAAAGATATGTCCAGTTGAAAATTCTGAATAGTCGCTATGGAATTCAGGCCCTTAAAAATGGACATTTTGCAAACGACCTCGGAATTCGACGAAACCAGTTTTGTTGGGTCCGTGATGTCGAATTATTGCTAGTTTCCAAATTTCATAATTTTTCGAATCAATATGTGAGCGTGGCAAAGGAAAACGCGTTTGACCAGTTTCAGTTGATTTTAATCGACTGGAAAATGGCCATTTTTCAAACGGTCTCAGAATTTGACGAAACTAGTTTTGTTAGGACCGTATCGTCAATACGAAGCTAGAAAATATTTTTATGGAATTTATAGAGTTAATATGTGACCCCGGTAATTTGAAATGTACGTTTAAAATTCAGTATAGTGATTTAAATGTAAATTTAACGGAAACTGATCGAAACGGTCGATTCAGCTTGCGGTACATATCCCATTATGTTCGGAATGGGGGTGAAACGCTATGGGCGACAGGCGGTGGACCTCGTTTAGAGGTTGTATGTGAAAGTCAACTTTATTTTGAATTAAATATTAAAAAAAAAACTTTTCTTCCCTCCCCCGTTAACCCGCTCTGGCCCCCTTTTTTTTCATTTCGATTCAGTTTATAAAAAAAATAGAAAAAACGAGAGGAGATCGAACCCCGTCGCCTTGGCCAGCCATCGCTTCGGCGAGGCGCCTCCCTGGTCGTCGAACGCTGGCCAACCTCCCCTCCCTCTCATCCACTTGCTCCGTCCTCTCGCCGAACTCGCGGAAAACCCTTGAACCCCGTCGACACCCCCAAGGTCGAAGCACCATTCGGAAACCCCCCTCCTGCTCGCCTCCGACCTTCTGACGAACTCCACCCGCCACCAGATGATGCCGACGCCCTTCCTCCCTCTGCAGATTCAAACCTGCAACCCCCCCTTTCCTCCAATAACTCGGTGAGCTCTTTAACTGATTTTAATTAGCTTTAAAACTGAATTTTTAATTAGCTTTAAAACTGAATTTTTAATTAGCTTTAAAACTGAATTTTTAATTAGCTTTAAAACTGAATTTTTAATTAGCTTTAAAACTGATTTTAAAAAGAATTTAAATTAGAAAAGGTTTGAATTTTAAATGGGAAAAGATAGGATTTTTATTTGGTAAAAGGCGTGATCTTTATATTTTTAAAGTGATAAAAATATGATTTTTATATTTTTAAAGTATTAAAAATATAATCTTTACTATATAGAAATATTAAAAATATGATTTTTATATTTTTAAAGTATTAAAAATATAATCTTTATAGGATAGAGAACATAAAAATATCATCTTTGTGTATGTAGCAAAATAAAAATCTGATTTTTATTTTATATACGTTGAAATGAAGTGTTTATTTTTATAAAGGCGAAACCTTTATTTTTGAAAGGGCGAAATCTTTATATGAAGAATAAGGTGATAAAAATATAATCTTTATCTATATAGAGCGTGATAGTAAAAATTCGATTTTTAAATATTGAACTTTGAAGTAAAAATTCGATTTTTAAATATTGAACTTTGAAGTAAAAATTCGATTTTTAAATATTGAACTTTGAAGTAAAAATTCGATTTTTAAATATTGAACTTTGAAGTAAAAATTCGATTTTTAAATATTGAACTTTGAAGTAAAAATTCGATTTTTAAATATTGAACTTTGAAGTCAAAATTCGATTTTTACATATGTAGAGAATACGGGCGACGAAAGCGACAAAGGGCGAGAGCGTTGAAGATTTCTATAAATGAAGAGTCAAGATGATTGGATAGCTATAGGTGAGAATTTCTCACCTTTCAATTTCATTTCTATTTATATATATATATACTAGGATGCAGACGGTGCTTAGTAGCACCCGACACAATCGTCCACAGACCATGGACTTGTTTGTTTGGTTGCATAGCTTAGTTATATGATTTGATTTGAATTTGGTTGTTTGGTGATTTTGATTGATGTGTGAATGGCGTGGGCCTTCACTAGACCGGGGATAAGGCTAGGCCTCGTCCCGTTTCTAGTATCGTGCCGTTATGCCGCCGAAATTTTCTAAAATGTGTTAGAAAATAAAAATATCATTTTATTGTGTAAATGAATTGAATAGAAATTCATAGGTTGAAATAAAATGTTTTGTTGTTAAAAATATAATTTTTAACGTGAATGTGAGTAAATAAATATTCATTTACAAACCAGACGGTTTGTTTATGTACACTTATTTGAATGACATTGATTGGGACGATAAATTTTACACATCGCCCAACTACACAAATAAAATATGTGTTTGATTGTTTGAAACCCCACACGGGTGTTGGGATGAAATTAGAAGTTCACTCATCCCGATTGATTGAATATGTCGATCGATTGATTAACAGGCTGTTATAAGCGTTGAATATCTATATTTGATGCTTATACAGTGTAGTGCACTTTGGTTGATGGTTGATTATTTTCAATGCTATTATATACATGTGTTGTATGAAAATCCATATAATTAATTTTATATGGTAATTGATTGGGCCTCATTCCAGTTTTAAAATAGAAATATTTGAAATAGAAATATTCGAAATGGAATATTTGAAAATATCAATATATGAAGCCGTGTTGATTAGATTGACGCCATTTTGACGTGAACGATATTTATATCGATTTTAAAACGATTTCGAAATGAATTGAATTGAAAACGATTTCGAAATGAATTGAATTGAAAACGATTTCGAAATGAATTGAATTGAAAACGATTTCGAAATGAATTGAATTGAAAACGATTTCGAAATGAATTGAATTGAAAGTTATTTCGAAATGAATTGAATTGAAAGTGATTTCGAAATGAATTGAATTGAAAGTGATTTCGAAATGAATTGAATTGAAAACGAATTCAAATTGAATTGAAAGCGAATTGAAATGAATTCAAATTGAATTGAAATTTGAATTGAATAGAAATGAATTTTGAAACGAATTTATAAAGAAGAATTCAATTTTGATTTGAATTGAAAAGGAAGTTGAAATCGCTTTTGAAACGATTTTAAAACTATTTATTAATTCGTTTTAAATAGGAATCGACGAAATATATTATATATATTATATATATAATATATTGACCTGAATAGAACGCGCCGCGCCGCGGCAGTTCATGAATTTCGACCATTTATTTCAAACGGACATTACGGGAGATCCGACCGTCGGATTCTCCTAAAACCGGAACCGTTGGGTTCGTATCGAAAAGAGCTTTCTAACGAATATTAGAAATTTGAAATCTAATGGTTGGATTTGGAATTATGTCCAAATCAAATTCGAAAAAGGTCGCTGTAAGTGCAGTTCGATGGCCGTTGATGGAAATCGACTGTACGGGCCTTGATAAAATTATTAAAAATAGTAATAATTTGTGTAAAATCATAAGAAATGATTTGTGAAGAATTGGGATGAAAAACTCCATATTTGAAAAGATAAAAATAGATTTTTATCGAAATGAACTGGTTTTGAACTAGAAATATAATTCTATTTATTTTTAAATAAATAAATTGAATTTGAAAAGGGTTTTGAAAATAACCAAAATTTCCAATGATTGCATTGGAGTGGATTTGAATCGAAATTGCCTTCGGAATATTTCGATGTTGGAATTCGTGATTATACAGATGTTGTTATGGAAATTTGAAAGATATATATTTATATCGTTATTTCCAATACGACATTTGTTAGTCGTAGAATTCGATATTGAATATAAGCCGATATATTTTCTATTCAGAGCCTTGTATTGAATATCGAATGTGATTTGGGTTTGTCGTGAATGGTGTCTTCACTAACACTGTTCTTGAACCCAGTTGAGAAATGATTAAATCTTTTTATTTAGATTTAATGAAGGGTGCCAATTAAATAATATTTAATTGGAATTGAATTGATATTGATTTTTGGGTTAATCGTGAACAGTGTTTTAAATAACACTCGTTCTTTAACCCGATAATTAATGAATGTGACTTTGGGTTTATCGTGAACCGTGTTTTAAATGACACGGATTCTTTAACCCAGTTTAAGATTAAAACTAAGTGGAGTTTTAATGAATCTTTAAATAGATTGAAAAGATCGAGAATGGAGTATCTCCAGTTTTACTCCAAGCGATAGTTAAATCTTTAATTAGATTTGAACGTGAAATGGTAATTGAGTTACCGATAACACTGTGGTGTTAGATATGAAGTACTACCAGTTTTACTTCATGGGATGAATAGGTTGGGATTGGGAAATAAAATAAATGATTACTTCGGTGTGGTTCGCTAATCCCGACTAGTTTGAATTGATATTCAAAGGAGATTAAAGAATAAATTTAAAGAATTTATCTTGGATAAAATTAATGGGAACTTTTCCCAAAGTATAGGAATATTTGAATAAAAGAATATTCTGAATTGGAATGAGGCGTATGTTGTGTTTGTGTAACACTTTTATAATATATACGCGAGTTATTCAGAAAGACCGGGTTTATCCCATTCTGAATAACTGATTCGACGTGGTGTCGAAGATGAAGACGGTGGTCGAAGACCGGAAGTCTTCACGTCGTTTGGGTGATTACTGATGATCTTGATTGGGCTGTACACCCAAGAAGATGGAAACAGTTTGTGATCGTCCAGACGTACTTGGAGATCGATGGATATGCGAGGTACTAGGTGCCTCCGGTTTCGTTCAGACCCAGAACGGACTTGTAAATGGACTGTGTGTCTGACATTGGATTTTAGTCTGTGCGTTTGATTTCCATTAAATATATATCTGGTTGGCGGCGGAGAATTTATTCTCTTGCTTAACGCCCTTCTCTGAGACGTACGAGCTCAGGGGTTATATATTGATGGATATCAAACGCATGGAGTGAATTGCCTGTGTGGCAATTGATCGAGGCTTCTGTTGAAAAGCAAAGTCTTGTGGTGATGATCAAAGCACAGCCTGTGTGGCATAGCTTTGTGTAACGTTGATTCGCGAGCCTCGCACCCCGGTTGTGAACCAAAAACGGGAGAGGACCTCAGGGAGGGCATGCGTTTCTTTCTAGTTAGAAGTGGCGTCAGTGGTTTTACACGCCCTGACGAGTTTGACTTATGTGGTTGTTGCTGTTGCGAGGCGCCTCGGTTATATCGGTTTCGGCCGATGCATTCTGGTCGGCGGACGGACCAGACTTACACCCCATAGGGTGGGGAAACGTAGTGTTCAGGCATAATAATCCACATCGGTGGACCGGCCCTGACGATCCAAGGGGCAGTTGCGGCTGTTCCTGAGGGGCGGGCTAGAGCGTCTCGAATCGGTGGAGGACTATCTTTTGCCTCGGTTCATAGACGGAAATCCAATTTCCAAATACGTGACATTTGCGGTTTTATTTGTAAACCTATATATGGCGACATAGTGGCATGGGACGCTCATGTCGCCTATGATTGATACTTATGATTTGAAGTTGTTTTATGAACTATGCACTTATAATAGTATCAAATGATTTGTTTTAAAACGTATCAAGCATTCTTTGGCTGTTATAAGGGAAAACCCTATCCTCGGCTGCGTTGCATTGTGTGATGGGACCTGGGTCTTATAACAGCTTCATTTTTCTTTATTTAGCATGGCGTTGTTGGTTTTATGCACTGGTATTATTGGGAGGAAACCCGTTCCGTGTTATACGGCGTGGTCCCTCGATTTACCTAATGATTTAAAATAAAGATTAATAACTGTTTTAGTTCTCACACCAGTCACATGACTGACCTGGAGTTTATTGTTTTAACCTAAACTCTGGGTGCCCTTATTTTGACACGGGCAGCTAGTAGTTTTGGTTTTGCAGATTTATATTCACAGGATCCTGGTTTACAGCTGGAACGATATCCGGAAAGCTTTGTATCCGTATATCCCTTCTAGTTGTGTATTGTATTATTTTCCGCTGCTATGTATTTAAATGTAATTTAAATCTCTGATATTTCTGTGTAATATTTATTCGTACTCTGTATATTCCTGTAATCTGATGCATTGTTGTAATATACAATGAAATGTTCTTCTGTTTGCGTTCTGTTTTGGCTTGTTCTCAAACGATAGGGCGTTTCGAACGGTCTGGGTCGGTTTAGCGACTGGTTCGGACCGAGCGAAATTCTTTCTCGTCACAGGACTGTCCCTCAGAAAATGCGTTATTAGACAGATTCATGACTCTAGAGTTAAAATAAAATAAAAAATACCTACTCTGATACCACTTGTAGGATCTAAATTAACCCTAGAGGGGGTTGAATAGGGTTTATCACAGATTTTCATAGAATAATTAAATAATCACAGCACAGATTAAAAACAGAATAAATGCAGAAAATAAATAACACATAGATATACCCAGCTTCGGCAAAACCCTGTCTACTGCTGCATTCCCCAAGGTTTCTACTAGGAGTTAAAACAATCTCTACGCTTACAATCCCCTGTAAACTCGCGACACTCGCTCCCAACTGTTATTAACCCTACGCTCAAAACCCTGCACTGGTTTCTATCCCCGAAACCAGATTTCCCGGAATCACAAACCCTGTAATTCGTCTCCCTAGTTTTAGAGACAAACTAGAAAACTATACTCGATTACAAATTGAAAATTTAAAAACAATTTAAAACCCTTTTAAACAAAACCCTAGTTTCCCTTAAAACCCTTAGCCTTTAATATGATTTGGCCGGCCACTTTGTCTTGTTTCTCTACTTCACTTTAGCCCGAGCTCCTTTGTTACTTTCTGGAAAAATGGCGGCGTCTACACAACTAGGGTTTTCAATTTTGCCCTAAATCTTGAATTGTTATGTTATTCTGGAAATTTGAAATAGCTCTCCGATGCTCGAATCCTTTTTGACTTCAATCTGTGTCCCGATATCTCCTTTTCTGAAAATTGTGGAGGCAATTTAGCTAGGGTTTCTTCATCTCAAATCTCGATGCTCTGAAATTGGAAATTGAAATTGGAAAGTGAATCTGGTTCTCTGTATGCTCGTGTTTGCTCTAATTATTTGATCGAGTTGAGATGATTCTATCCAAGTTGCTTCCGTTCTCTGGTATGTTATTTCAAATCGAATTTCTCTTTGATTTGTTTTTAACTTCGATCATCAGAAGCCTGTGATGATTGGTGTATTTATAGGAATAAAATTCCTAAAATTTTTCTCTGATTTCGTGTTAGACTTGGTAATGATATTTGAGTAGATTTTGGCTTGAATTCTTCTCGTCCTTGAATTTGTCTAGAGTGAATTGGCTTTGAGTTAATCCCTTAATTGTAGCCGTGACTTATTCATGAAACTGTTGTCAATTATGCCTTTATTTCTGAAAAAAAACTTTTCTTGCCACAATTTGTGATTGCTGAATTTTCTGGAACGCTTTAAAAATCTTTCTTGCCAGTTGCCACTTATTGGTTTACAAAACTTGTCACACATTTTTGTTGAGTTATTTTCCTTGTCAAACTAGTTTTATAATTTCTGGAAAGAAAACATATTATCTTCTGTGTTTCAAAGAAAAAAATCCCCTTGAATTTCTGAAATGTAACTTTGCTCGGCTTCTTAACTTGTTGCACTTGCATTGTGCCATTCCAGTTTTGCTGATCATTGAGTTGTGTGTGTGTGAACTTTGTGTAAATTGGTTTGACCAGACTTTGTTGAAACATGCTGCTTCTACCATGAACTTGCATTTGACACATATATAACTTGAACTGTATTAAGTTTTGATGCACACTGGCCTGTGTTTTGCTGTTCAATATGTTGATTCACTTTGTAACATGCTACATTCCATTGTACGTGCCCACTTGACATGCACTATGCTCGATCATATAGACAATCTGAACTAGATCATTTGTATTCATGCAACACTAGTTTGCACTTGACTTATGCATACTGTATATCACTATGAGTCAGTCTGTTTTGCCATGCTCTATGAAAAATGATTCTTAGTTGCACTAACACACTGATCAGTTTTCCTATGCCGCTCCATATAAACAAAGATGCGACCAGATACTGCCTTGATCTTTATTTCTTGTTGATGCTTTACTGTTTTAAAATAAATACTATAGTTGATCTTTATCTTGGTTCCTTATTTCATTGTTGAGTGCATCCTTAATGCTTTGCCTTTAAGTTGCTTTATCCTGAGCTCACTCTCTTCATGTTTGCTGCACCATGTTGTGTTTTGACTTGCCACTTTCACTTTGTACTCAACTTGTAAACTATTGCTAAAGTAGATTGATCCTTTCTCATTGAACAGATTTTTAACACACACTGCACTTTTATACTTCATGCTCCATGATCACTTTACTGTGTGCACCACCATGTTATACATTTTCACATATAGCTTAGCCTGAACTGTAGCACTTGTAAAGCTGAATTTTGAACCTTGCTCCATTTCATGTTATTGGCATTTGTTGATATTGAACCACTTTGCTGAGTACACTTGGTTATGTAGTTGCTCCATTCACTAGACTTGCTGTTTTGCCTTCTCGACCAGTTTTCATTGCTGTTTTGATTTGAACCATGTTTGTGCTGTTTTGAAAATTGATTTGATCTCGACCACTTGCACACTGATTTGCACTGAGTCGAGAAGGTCCACGTGGCTACTCCTCAGTTGCACACTGATTGGCGAGGCAGTGCACACGTGTATACACGTGTGTACATGCAGCCATCAGACGAGTTTTTCTGTCCCTGCATATCAGACCAAGTCTAGAAAAGTGATGAGAAACACACCGTAATTCTGAGGCAAAATAAAATTTAAAAATAATTTTTATTTGCTTTTATTTAATTTTATTTTTGTTGCAGTCTACTGTGCGTTCTTCTGTATGTGACAGGTATGAAGGTGAACTGACTGAAAGCTGTGAAGACAGAAGATTGAAGATGAAGACAAGAAAAGTGTTGGTGTGTGTATATATTTGAAATGTTAACTGAGTGATAGTGTCATTGTATAAAAGTGATTGTATAAGTAATGAATGAATTGTAATGAGGAGCTGTGAAAGAATTGTACTGATTGTATGTAATAAATAGTTTTGGTTGAAAAAATATATTATTTTATTGTGTTCAATTCAATCTGTCTGTTTTTATTTGAATTCTTTCATGTGTGATGTGTCATGTCGAAATATTCAAACATATTTGAGTGAATTTGTAAATAGTGGAGTTATAAATAGTTGTACTGTTTGAATGTTTGAAATATAATATTTAATTTAAATAAAATACTGTATGAATATATGAATGTCTGTACAATCGTATTCTGTTTAAATATAAATATTATATTTCTGTTTGTGATGTATATATACCAGTACAGTTACAAACACATTCAATAATAAAATATATTTGGTTGTTATCATCAAACAAAAATCATATAATTGTGTATACAACACTGTTATATACAACACATCGATGTTGTAAAATAAAAAATAAACCTAATCTATAACAGTGTTTTGTTGTTGTTTACCTTTTGGTCTGCAACGTTTGATAAATATTGTTGAAAACTATAAATTTACAATGTAAACCAAATGTTCTTAATTTACTTATTCCAATAACATGAGAAATAAGTCATGAATGAACAAATATTATACAACGTAAAAAATTTATTGTCAAAAATTACTTTCACAACAGTTTAAACAAACATTGTAGAAATTTTTTATTTACTAACTTTTGTATATATAACACTTTCTGGAAGAATCTATTACAACGTTTTTCTTAATAAATGCTGTGAAAGATCTACCTTTTTTACAACACTTTGATGAACTGTTGCAAAACCATTGTTGTAAAATAGTATTTTTGTTGTAGTGTATGTCACCAGTTAGATCTTCACTTTTCTCTTTGAATATGGTAGGTTGCTTAATGTATATTTCATATGGCAGAAAAACATTCAAGACAACTTTCTTCTTTTCTTTTTCATCAGCTTCCTTCTAGACTTTGTATTCAGCTCTTTTCTGCACCTTTTCTGCTTTCTTTGCCTTGTCCTTTATAGCATTATTGTTGAAACCGAAATTGGATCACAACACCAAAGGTGCACCTAGTGCTCTTTACCAAACAGTTAGAATTAGAAAATGGAATCACGACAAATAAAAGCAAGTAAAACCACGAGAACTTTATAGCGATTCGATCTAGAATAGATCTACGTCCACTTTGGAAGCGATGATAACATATTAGAATAGATCTACGTCCATAACGGATTAGTGCATCAGCTATTATTTCATGCGCAGAAGCAGGTATGTGTGACCAAGCAGGTGCGAGCGACCTCCCAAATTAATGTGTGAGCGAGCCTTCTTTGCACGAGCGACCTGTTATACCATTATATATATATATATGACTGATTCCTGTAATCATGACTTTGCTATTCTCGTCGTTTACTGCTTATTCACGTGGCCCCTTTCTAATATATATGCTTTACTATTCAGAAATGGGTACAATAATCACCAAATTGCCATCTCTTTTTTATATTATGTGTTACTGTGCAAAATGCTGATTGGAAATTATGATAGTGCCATTGTAGCTTATACGCAACTTATACTGTGTACTTATGGGAACAACAATTACAATTATGCCATTATGCACATATATTTCTGCTCGACCTCTAAACTAATGAACAATTCGATTGTTCTTCCAGCGGTGCTCGAGGTTGAGTGCTCATTCCTGGAGTTTGAGCGAGACTGCTCGACCATTGAGGAAGACGTGGCCTGCCCGAGCTCTCAAAGGAGCTTGCCTAACCCCAAAGCAAAGCTGTGCTCGTCCTCAAAACGAATCTGTGTGCGAGTCCTTATGCATGATGAGGTGCTCGACCCTAGAGCTCGAGTATGGTGTTGCTGTGTTGGGGTGATGAACGACCGGCATGAGGCTTACAAGGTGTTGTTGACGTGTTCATACATGTATGTCGTGACACGAATGACCTAGGCATTTGTACTGAACATGCTGGCTATTTGTATACAGTGCTCGAACACCATTGAGGGAGCGGTCCAAACCCTTGCGACAACGGTGAGCGACCGAGCTATAGCGCGCGATCGAGCTATAGTGCGTGACCGAGCTATAGTGCACGACCGTACAGAGCTCGACTGACCCTTGTAGTGTGTGACCACTTGTGATCGAGCGGATGATGCACATCTGAACCCTTATGTTGCTCGATCAGGTTAGTGCTTGTACACCTTGAGATGTGTTTGAACCCTTGTTTTCTGAACTGCGTTAAAAACGGGGTTAACATTTGCCCCTCGAAGCTTGTATTTTTTTCTTGCGAGAAATGCGGGCTTCGAACTAAACATTTTAATGCGATTTGCATTGAGATTCAGTTGTAGCTTTTTGTTAGCTGAATTTATATGCTTCATACCACCTGTTCTGTAGTGAAAACAAGCATTTGCATGATTTTGGACTTATACTTTGCTGTTGATCGTCCACATCAATAACATATTAGTTAATCATTAATGAATGACTTATGGCGAATTGAATGACGTGCCTATGCAGATTTAACTGTTTAGAATTCGTTAAATGTTGTTTGCATAGATATGGTATTCGAATTCGAATTCGCAACGGTACTTGAGTTCTACCAATCGATATGTATGTCGACTACATATTTCAAGCCTTGCCTTTTTAATGACTTATAGGATCTTGTATGATGGTTTACGTTTTATGAAACATGTACTAGTTTAAATTAAAACTTCGATTTGAGTTTTCAAGGCTAGAGCTTCTGTAGCTTTTGGACGGGTTCAAAATCTTGAATTTGGATTTGCTTCCGACACCATGGATCATCCTGGGATAGATATAAAATTTTGAATCTCTGCTTCACGACGACTTACCCCAATGCATAATTATTGCTCAGTCTTTGGAGCTTTGCAAATGAGGAAGCCTTTGAATTACGAAATTCCAATTGGATTTTCCAGAGTGATCTTTATTAGTGCAACGAGTTTGATCAGCGTATCGAGCATATCGATTTTTGCTGAATTTTCCAAATGCCCTATTTTGAAGGCAAGATCAAGCCAAGTATATTCGATTTTGGCTTGTTACATTGTCATAATGGACTCACGACATTTTTTTGGGGGCATTACTCAACCCTATGTGGTTGTGTTGCCTCAGTATTGTGGGTCGTCACGAACCTCAAAAACTCGATGTGATCAGTTTGTCGATTTTCCCTAATTGTAATTGTCATGCCATAAGCTTTAACTTTGTCAGTCGAAGCTATTTGTGCTTACCAATATGTATGAAGATTTTGAGCTTTGTCAATACAATAGGGATTCTTAATTTTCTTGACTAATTCAGCACTTCCATTTGGAGAAGTTTTTATATCTTTGTGCCCTCACTCAGGAGTGCCTTTGGGTATAATACCCCCGCTAGGGGAGGACTTAAAATTTGTGCCCTTGATAGGGGATGACTTTGGATTCAGTGCCCCCGCTCGGAGAGGTCTTGGGATTTAGTGCCCCCGCTCGGGGAGGTCTTATATTTTGTGCCCCCGCTTAGGGAGGTCTTATATTTTCTGCCCCCGCTAGGAAAGGACTTTGGATTTAGTGCCCTCGCCAGGGGAGGTCTTTGGATTTAGTGCCCCCGCTCGGGGAGGTCTTGGGATTTAATTCCCCTGCTCGGGGAGGTCTTAGGATTTAGTGCCCCCGCTTGAGGAGGTCTTATATTTTGTTAATGTATCGTTTCACAGTCAGACGCCAGTTCCTTTATCGGATGCTTGATTTGGCAAGCGATCTTAGTTAAAGGAGTAGGGCCTTGGTCCTCTTATTTAGGGAGATGACCCTTTGATGAAACTTAGAACTCTTGGGTTTATTTGCCGCGGCTCTTGTTCATTGTTTGACTCTTTGCGATTTCCTTCATTCACTTTCCAAGGCGGTGCTTTTAATTTTTGCAATTGTGCATATTGATGTTTATGGCACTTAGCGCTTGGATCAATGTTGTTGGGGTCATGAAGTAGTGTCAAATTTTAATGGAACAAGCGCTCGATGGATGACTTGCAATATGTAACTGTTAAGCACATTTTGATTTGACAAAATTTTTGCAAGTAAGATATTTATTCAAGCAGGTGTGCTTTAAAGCTACTGTTCAGAACAATGTTTGTAAGATATTATAGTCTTATTTACAAGAATTTTGAATATAGCAAGTAGGTAAAGCATGAAGTAAAACGATGGCAATGATGATCGCTTATTATGGGCCGTTGGAATTGGAGCACCACTAGTTATCAGTTGATGATCGACCTCGATTTATCTTGAGTGGTAGTTCCTCTACTTAGACCGAACTGACCATTTGATGCCTCTTGCCCTTGAGGAGTAGGAGTAGTGCTTGAGGGTTGTGGATTCTTTACATACTGTTGTTGTCTGTTCTTCTGAATCAACTCCTCGATCAGGCTTTTGAGATTCCTATATTCATTTGTATCATGGCCCGGTTGATTGTGGAATCGACAGAACTTTCCAGAGTTCACGGCCTTCTTTGAGACTTTCAGCATTGGTGGTTCTGGATAGGATTCTGTATCCTTCATGGCAGAGAAAATGTTCTCTTGGGTGTCATTCAAAGGAGTGAGCTCTGACGGGTTGTGAAAGCGAAACTTCTGGTTAGCCTTATTGTCTTTTCCGTCATTGGCTCGCTTCTGCCCCTAATTATTCTTCTGATTATACTGGGTAGCAACATTTTTGGGAGCATCAAGAAGTGGGTTAGCATCAATAATCTGAAGTGGTACATGATTATTGTCGACCTCATATACTTCTCGGCTTTTTTATAGAATTTCTCAAGCGTGCTTGGTTCTTTCATTTTAATCCATCTACCAAATTCTCTCTTCTCATCTACGGCGCCGATTAGAGACATTAAGATCATGCGGGGATCGGGATTTCCTACTTCTGACGCAACAACATTGAATCTTTTGAGGAAAGCTTTGACAGATTCTCCTGGATTCTGCTTCAGTGATGTAAGAGAAATAACATCTTTAGCCTTTGCAGCTTGCAGCCTGAACTGCTCTTTGAATTTCAGAGTCAAATCATCGAATCGGTCGATGGATTTGGGTGGCAATCTCGTGACCCATATTGATGCGACACCTTCTAGATAGAGAGGGAGGCACAAGCATTTGATCTCGTCCGTCGCCTTGGCTGAATTCATATTCCACTCGTATTTGTATACGAAGTGATTCGGATCAGAAGTTCCGTAGTATCGAGGTAGAGTAGGATAAGTGAACTTTTTGGGGAATTCTGCTTTGCGGATCCTCTTAGTGAACGGATTTTTGCTGAGGCAGAAGTCCCATTCCCTTTCACTGTCCTTGCGAGCCATGTTATCTTCCATGATTTGCTTTACCATATCCGCGATATATTCCTTCGAGTTGTGTCATTCTAGAGATCAGATTTCGATCCCTTTTCCGGATGCTCGTTGCAGCAAGCGATCGTGATTAGAGGATCTAGGTCTTTTACCTCCACTATAGGAAGGTGCTCCCGTAACGGGACTTGCAACTCGTTGGTTATTTCGATCGGAATGGTTTTTAGCTTTCAACTTTGAGTCTTTGATATTAGTATTTCCTTTGTCAACAAGTCCTTCCAAGTTGTCATTATGACGATGATCGAAGGCTGATGAATTTGCATTCTCTTCAAGGTTGACATGGATCTTCAGAGGAGGAGTGGGATTCACTTGATGTTTAGGAGAGCACTCATTTTATCCATTAAACCTTGATTAGCATCCAATAATGTTTTATTAGAATTCATTAAAGCTTTGTTGGAGGCTTCCATTCGTTGACTCAAGTTAGCGACGACGACATCTAATTCAGCTTTGGTTACACCGGCTCCACTTACTGGGTTTTCAACAACTTCGAAACGGTTAGTTAGTGGCATAGCTTCATTGTTAGCAACGTTGTCATTTTCTTCAATGGCTTTACTTGCGGTTTTCTTAGATTTAGCCATTATCTCGGGCAAGGACTTGAATTTGGAAGAGAATTCGTCGATTGGCCTAGATCTTAGACTTGTAGAATCTATGGTAGAAGTAAGCATAGAACTTCAATGTAAGGATTTTAGACTTAAGGGAACATTGAATGTGGCCCCCACGGTGGGAGCCAAATGTAGAAACCGAAATTGGATCACAACACCAAAGGTGCACTTAGTGCACTTTACCAGGACATATTACAAAGGTAGGTATGGTCGTTATCATTTTAGCTAGCTTGGGTATAGGATATACTATATGGTATGCCTTTCAAAGTGGTCATCCTAACCATATCCCTGTTGTTGGCGCATTCGCTCCTATAAAATCGTATGATTCTATATTTCATAATGTTTTAAATATGCCAGGCTTTGCTCAGATAAATTTCGTTAAATAATTAGAATTAGAAAATGGAGCTACGACAAATAGAAGCAACTAAAAATATGAGAACTTTATAGTGGTTCGATCTAAAATAGATCTACGTCCACTTTTGAAGCGATTTCATTATTATATGTGATACTACAAAGTACATATCTCTTCCATTTTTGTTCATTCTCTCTTTTTACAATGATTTTCCTCTCTTTAATGACTTGACTCTCTCTAATCCGTTATGGAAATGACTAGATCCTTATGAATGCGATGATCACGGGAGTATGTCTTCCATGGTTTGAGCACTAAGAGGATCGTTAACGAATCCATGGCAGTTGAGATGTGAATCGAAGCTTGGAGGAGGATTAATGGTGGTTGGAGAGAACTTGAATGGAACTTGAGAAGATCTCTAATGGAGATTGGAGGAGATCCGATTGAGTTATCGATGGAGAAGGATGGAAAGAGCTTAAGTAGATCTCTAATGGAGATGGAAGATGACTTGGATCCGATCGAGTTGTCAATGGAGAAGGATGGAGTGGGATTGAGAAGCCATCAGTGGAGCTTGGAGTGCTTGAGAATGGTGGAGAACCAAAATGACAGCCCTTTGGGGTGACTTCGATCGGTCCCTTGAATGGTGGTGAAAGGGGGTATTTACAGGTGGATTTGGTGTGGAGCAAATGGAGTGGCAATGTTGTAATTATAGGGTGCTAAGTCATGTGGGATAGCTGCTGCGTCCCTTTACAGCTGGCACTAGCTGTTATTTCATGCGCAGGAGCAGGTATGTGCGAGCGAGCCTTCTTTGCACGAGCGACCTGTTATATCATTATATATATATATATATGACCAATTCCTGTAATCACGACTTTGCCATTCTCGTCGTATACTGTTTATTCACGTGGCCCCATTCTAATATATATGCTTTACCATTTAAAAATGGGTACAATAATCACCAAATTGCCATACCTTTCTTATATTTTGTGTTATTGTGCATAATAGGGATTGGAAATTATGATAGTGCCATTGTAGCTTATACGCAACTTATACTGTGCACTTATGGGAACGACAATTACAATTGTGCCATTAAGCACATATACTTCTGCTCGACCACTAAGCTAACGAACTGTTCGATTGTTCTTCCCAGTGGTGCTCGAGCTTGAGTACTTGTTCCTAGAGTTTGAGCGAGACTGCTCGACCATTGAGGAAGACGTGGCCTGCCCAAGCTCTCAAAGGAGCTTACTCGACCCCAAAACAAAGCTGTGCTCATCCCTAAAATAAATCTATGTGTGATTCCTTGTGCATGATGAGGTGCTCGACCCTAGAGCTCGGGTATGGTGTTGCTGTGTTGGGGTGATGAACGACCGACATGAGGCTTACAAGGTGCTGTTGACGTGTTCATACATGTATGTCGTGATACAAATGACCTAGGCATCTGTCCTGAACATGCTGGCTATTTGTATACAGTGCTCGACCACCATTGAAGGAGATGTCCGAACCCTTGCGATAACAGTGAGCGACCGAGCTATAGTGCACAACCGAGCCATAGTGCGCGACCGTATAGAGCTCGACCGACCCTATAGTTTGTGACCACTTGTGATCGAGCGGATGATGCACGTCTGAACCCTTATGTTGCTCGATCAGTTTAGTGCTCGTACACCTTGAGATGTGTCCGAACCATTGTTTTTTGAACCGCGTTAAAAATGGTGTTAACAATTATCATTCAAAACAATTTCTTTAGTATTTTCCTCGTCCACATCCTTGATTTCTTCCTACTATCTGTATTATCATTTTCTTCTGCTTTCTTTCCATTTTCTGCATCGCATGAACCCTCAATGACATTATTCTTGTATGTTTCATTTGTATCCGCCTTATCATTCTTGTCTCTACAAAAGTTCCTCTTATATAATTCTTCAAATTGGTATTAGAGCTTTGTAGAAATCATGGTATTTCTATTTCTTTTGCTGTTCATTCTCACAAAAGAAAATTATGAAAAATGGAGTGATAGAAAGAAAGAAGAGTTGATCTCCAAAGGGCTATGGGAGATCATTAAGTGTGGCTATGAATGACCAAATATGTTAAAAACATGATGGAGAAAGAAAGAAAATAATTTACAAGCTTGAGATTGAAAGATCATAATGCTCGTGTTGTGATGTGTGAGAGCATCGGTGGAGTAGCATGTAATCATATTATTGGAGAAAAATCCACAAAAGATTCGTGGAATTTATTGAAAGAAATATATGCAAAGGATGGCACAAAAGTAGAAGAAGAAGGTGAAGAGGGAGTCTAAGAAGCTGAAGAAGAAGAGGATGAAGAGAAGGAAGAAGAAGTAGAGGAAGAGACGGTCAAAGAAAAAGTGGAAGTGGAAGAAAATTATGAAGAAAATGAAGATGAAGAAGATGAAAATCAAGAGGACGAAGATGTAGAAGGGAGCGACGATGACAACGAAAAATAGGACGAGATTGAGGAGGACAACAGCGAAACAAACAAACATTGGAGAAAGAGAGGAAGAAGAATACGAATATGAGACTTATTCGGAAGAAGAGCTTATAGGTATCGCCATGGTGAATCCAGTACTCATTCCAAAGGCACAACGCGATACTATAATAGAAAGAGAAGAATGAGTAAAAGAGAACAGGTGGAAAAAGAAGAAAGGAGAAAATGCAAGTAAGGAATTTGAAAGGAGTTCTTCCTCATATAAAATTAAGTATTCTCCTCTTCTTCAGTCCCAACACAAATAAGGATGTGTCAGAAGCTAAACAAGAGACCCAAGCTCTTATGAATTAATTGCATAGACTCGGGTAGAGGAAGACGAGGCGATTGAGGATGCTAAAAAGGCGGCTGCATAGGCCATGACTCAAATGAAAGAACAACTTAATCCTTTTGAACCTTCAATTCTATGCCAAAATGCTCCACCATCAAAATATGAAATATTTGGATGATTATCCTTAAATCATAGCCATTGCTAAGGACTAGGTGATCGAAGACTATAGTACTTTGATAGGAGTCCAGGTGGATCTTAAAGAACTCATGAAGCAAATTTTGATTGGGATCGAGCCTTAGGTGCTTGAAGAATGTTATCTCCTAATGATCCTTCTGATTTGGGCCCTTTGAATTTGGGAGTATTGTCTGTGGTGGTTGGTAGTCGCGGCTATGCATTACTACCAGCCTAGGTCCGCAATCCGGTAGAATTCTACTGATGGATATTGCCTCAATGCCTTGTCAAATTTATCTTGATCAAGCCCCTACGATTTTGATTTAACGTGTTCGTATAACAACACATCCTTATCCACCGATGTACTAGTGTGTTATATGCAAACAGTACGTCAATGATATATATAGTGTAAGGTTAATAATGGTAATCCTGTTTACACTATTTTGATATTTCACTTTACTGATAGACATTATTTTATATAGCGTACTATATTATATGTATTAGTTTAACAGGTCCTTAGAGGATGGTGATCCCAAACATCCTTTAAGTTACTGATTGCATTTCATCGAACATTTCATTTGAGTTGATTTACTTCCATGAGAATGTTAGTCCTGATCCGAGTTGCTTTCTTTTGTATTATTACTCGGGTCAGATCGAGTATTACAACTTTCAAGATTTACCCTTGGAGTTTGAAGCTTATATTGGGTTTTGCTCACTTGTATCTACCTATTCAGTCACTCCTATTTTTCAGCTATTCTTGTCATTTCTGTTTCATACAATTATCATTTATTCATGTATTAGAATTTCATTGTGTTAAACTTTCAATGTATTATTTATGTAAACTCTGCTATAAAATTTTATTTAGTAGCTTCATGAAATACTATTGTATTATTTAATTTCCGTTGTGAGATAGTATTTTGCTATATATCTATATCTATGTTCTGTGATTTTGTGATTATTCCATTTACCTCTGAAGCTAATAACAATTTATCATTTTGAACGGTTCTAGTTGGTTTTATTGTCAGCTTGAAGCGGTCGAAAAGACAGGATATTATATATTCCAAGATTCAAAAGAATGTTTAGATCTCAACGAATGGTAGAAGATCTAAGAAGACATTTTAATAACAAAAGTAAAGATGTAAAATGCATCATCTTGTGGATTGTATGACATGGAGCATGGTGGATGATAAATGGAAATTATTTTCAAGTGATCCGCATAACCTTCGACTTGGTCTTGCTTCCGTTGGTTTCAACCCATTAGACATGAAGAGTTCGAAGTATAGTTGTCGGCCAGTGATGCTTGTGGAATATAATCTCTCACCTATATTGTGTATGAAAAAGGAGAATATTATGTTAACATTATTGATCCCTGGTCCAAAACAACATGGAAATGATATTGATATATATATATATATATATATATATATATATATATATATATATTTAGCTCCTTTGGTAGAAGATTTGCAGCATTTATGGAGTAACGTGGTGGAAATTTATGATGCATTTAGTAAGACACTTTTTAATTTAAAAGCAATTTTGTTATGGACTATAAACGACTTCCAACATACGTAAATCTGGCTGGATGTCGTGTAAGAGGTAAGTAAGGTTGTCCATTATGTGGTGTTAATACTCATCATCGATGGCTAAAGTATAGTCGAAAAAATGTCTATATGGGACACTGAAGATTCTAACCTTTATTAGATCCTTTAAGAAAAAAAGGCTTGGTTTGATAATAAATTAGAGAAAGGTAACATACCTAGAATTCTTGCAGGTAGAGATATTTCTGTTATTTTGAGAAATTTTCCGAATGATTTTGGAAAAAATTGAAAATGTTGAAATAGAGAAAGGCAAGAAGACAAAGAAAAGAAAATGCACTATCTACGAAGAAGATAAAAACGATCCTACAAAAATAGAGCTATTAAGGTGGAAAAAAAACAATTTTATTTGAATAACCATATTGGGAGGTTAGTGTTCAAAATTTATTCTGTTAATAATCTAACCATGAAATTATGTAATATTAAATTACTATATTAATGATATTTGTAGGAACTTCCACTCCACCATAATTTATATGTGATGCATGTTGAGAAAAATGATGGCGAAAGTTTACTTAGCACAATGTTGCATGATAGAAAATCAAAAGATGGGATTAATTCTAGAAAGGATTTAGAGGTTTGGAGAGTCTGACAAGCTCTATAGGTACAACTTCGTGGGAAGAAAATATATCTTCCAACAGTTCCGTATACTTTGTCTGACTCTGAAAAAAAAAGATTTTTTTGCAAAAGATTGTATGACTTTAAGGGATTTGATGGTTATTGCTCAGATTCCAAAAGATGTGTGTCGTTTGTGGATTGCAAAGTTAGTGGATTGAAGTCACATTATTATCATGTTTTAATGCAGCAAATGCTATTGGTTGCAATGAGAGGATTGCTCCCAAAAAAACCAAGAAAAGCAATAACTCATTTATGTACATTTTTTAATAAATTATGTCAGCGTGTACTTGACAGAGAGAAGTTATAACAAATGGATGATGATATTATTAAAATTTTATGCGATATTGAAATATATTTTCCACCTTCATTTTTCGACATAATGATACATCTAACAATTAATCTTGGTAAAGAAGCTCGATTATGCGGACCAGTTCATTATATGTCTCACGCTATTTAAAAAAAGTTGACATTGTTAACATATTGATCTAATATATTAGATAGTTTCATAAATTGTTATTCCGCACACATTCTAAAATGGAATAAATGTGTTGGTAAACGTATATGATTAATAAAATAACCAAGAAAGATATCGATTGTATGCTTTAAAATGATTCCTAGATATTTTTTTAAACTTCAAAATAAATATCATCCACATACATGTTAATGTTATGTCTATTTTATCACATATCAATATGATAAAATGTTCGGTTTTTGACATAGCAACAATTTTAATATAAGTGTTGATGATTAGCTATTGTTTTAGATGGGATTCAGTTTTTCACGACATTGTGTATAATTATATGCAACCTCTTTTTCCTTACTCTGATATTTATGCCAACTGACTAGTGCTATGCTATTCGTACCAGCTGACTAGTGCTATAATTCCATTACTTAACTATTACAGGACATGGTTAACACAAATGTCATGATTTTAATTGGATCTACTTTTGGGCCCTAATATGTTTTGATCGATTTCAGTTGAAAGATGTAGTTCTTACAAATTAGAGTAAAATAATGTTTAACACAGTAGCTTCGCAATCTATATTCACAAGCTAGTTTATTAACTTGTCAGAGTAGAAAACATTAGCCAAATTTCACCAACTATATACAACATATGGTTTATATACTCTCTATCGTGTGCAGAAAATATTAATTTATCGGAATTCAAACTCTTAAATTCACTAAAGTGGCATATTTTTAAGGCTGGCTTATTAAATAATTGATCGAATTAAAAAGCGTTTGATATTTATAAAGAGTATGGCTTACTAAATTGTAACGATCTACAAATCCGTACCATTTGAGCTGACTGAATACAACACATATCCAACCGAAATTGCACGAAAATACGAATCATTAATAGAAAGAAGTTAGAGGATGAGAAATAGAAAGATAGAAAATTAGAATAGAAAAAATTAGATAGAAGATAGGACTGAACAACAACACAGAATCTCACAAACGCAGCAGAACAAAGTATAATATATATCATAACTTTTGGAATACAAAAACTGTATTTTACTTACAAAAATCATCAGAGTATATTACATATATAACACAATGGAATAAACTCTAAATATCTAATGTTGAAGCCTCCTACTCCAAGCTCTTACAGATAAATCTGTAAAATCCTGAACTATTGGACTTCCCATAAAAATCTGGGCACCCAAGGGTTTAGGGAAACACAGAAAAATAAACTCTGGTTCAGTCATGGACTGGTATGAGTAAACGATTTTTAACAGCTTGATTAAATAAATGATATCTCATACGACCACACCGTATGAATACAGAACGGGTTTTTCCCTTATGAGAATCCAGAACAATTGGTTTAACTTTCCAAAAACGCTTTGAAAGAAAAGATAATTGTAAGACCAACCCACACATAAATATCAATGGTTTTTACCTTACGATAACTCAAAACATCTTTATATCGAAATTCTTCTGATATTATAATAATGTCTATCAACCACAAATAAATAATCATTTAGCAGAATGCTTGCATCTCACGCTCTACATACATAGTATACAATCAAAACTGCCAGCACTTATTGGATATTGGATTTCCAACTATTACAAGGTATGGAACCACCTTCCGATAGTGTATCTCTAGAGAGGAATAAACTGGGTTCAACAAAAACATCTTGCAACCCGGCCACACATGAGCGACACTCATTTCTCTTGAGTGTATCGAATATATTGTCACCTTACGGTTGCTAGCAACATAACCGTTCCCGGGAGATACAGAAGCAAAAGAAGAAACAAAATGAATATTCTCTAGATGGTGACAATACACCCTAATGAGAGTGACCCACTTAGCCATGCTACTTGCCCGAATTTTTTTCATTTCCCAGTTGTGAGGCTTGAGGCTGAAGTTACCCTTGGATATAACATGTCTTCATTCACTCTGAATGCCACATCGTCAAACCCGCTAAACCACAAATTGATTTCCCCAAAAATACCACAGGTATAAAGCTAAGAGAAACGAATCCTCCGCGCCAAATGTAAATACGTTTAAAGAGATCAACTTACGCAATTTATTAGGCATACTCTGTCAGAAATTCGTGCATAAGTTGTCCTTGGACTGGACAAACCAAAGGCACTATCCCGTAAATCCATCTTAGGCAATTTCTACCTAGGATTGGCAGAATAGCCCTTTCATAAACTCCGTCTTTAGTGGTCTTCAATAATCTCTTACTCGAAACGTATATATCGAATCGAAGTGAAATTTTAGATTTTGATCTCTTCGAAAACAATAACGAAAAGGTCCAAATTTGATATTCGGTTATCTAACTATCAACTATAAAATAAAATAAATAGATTTAACTCCGTTGGATCTGCTAAGCTTTATTTAAATCATCTCTGATTATTTAAACTCAAACATCAATATATATATATATATATATATATATATTGTAACACCCCATATTTTCTGTGAATGTCAAAGTAACGAGACATGGTATAGGGTAGGGTTAAGTTAACTAAGGGAACACTTAACCGTTATAACATGTTAACTAAACAGATGGTAGGGTTAAGCTAACTAAGGCAGTACTTAACCGTTATAACATGTTAACTAAACAGATGGTAGGGTTAAGTTAACTAAGGCAGCACTTAACCGTTATAACATGTTAATTAAGAAGATGATAGGGTTAAGTTAACTAAAGTAACACTTAACCAAAATATATAATGACTTGTGGTAGGGTTAAGTAGCACAAGAGGATACACTTAACCAATATATAATGACATGTGGTGGGGTTAAGTAATACAAGAGGAAAACACTTAACCAATTATATAACACGATGTATGGGAAGGGTTAAGTTAACACGAGAGGGCAACACTTAACCAATATAACATGATTTGAGGTAGGGTCAAGTTAACGCCAGAAGGAAACACTTAACCAACATGACAAGACGAGTGGGTGGGTTAAGTTAACTTGAATTGATTAATGACACTTGATCAATAAAACATGATGAATGAATGGGGTTAAGTTAAATGGGAAATACTTAATCAATATAACCTGATGAATGAACAGGGTTAAGTTAATAAATCACACTTAACCAATCTAACATGATAAGTGAGAAAGGTTAAGTTAATAAGAACCACTTAACCAACATTGCATGACGAGTAGGAGGGTTAAGTACACGTCGGGTTGGTGGGTAATATTAGTAAATATATAAGCCCACAAAACTTAACCATTATATAAACATGCTTGAATCTGTGGGAAGGTTAAGTATACGTCGGGTTGGTGGCTAATATTAGTAAATATATAGGCCCACAAAACACAACCATTATATAAACACGCTTGAATTCGTGGGAAGGTTAAGTATACGTCGGGTTGGTGGGTAATATTAGTAAATATAGGCCCACAAAACTTAACCATTATATAAACATGCTTGAATCGGTGGGAGGGTTAAGTACATATCGGGTTGGTCGGTAATATTAGTAAATATAAGCCCACAAACTTAACCAGTAGGAAACCCTAGTAATGGGGACCCATTTCAGCAGTAACCCACATAGATGTATCACGGTACCCTGAGCTAGGCAGGGTGGGGCACGATTAATGGGATGATTATAAGCGGTCAAAACAGCGGCAGGGGGTACGTCAGTGTAGGTTTCGACGGTTTACGGGCGTGCACGTACTCCGGAGTGGGAAAAAGTAGGCACTGGGTACCAGTAGTTATACACTCTGCATCTTGAATCGTGTCGGGTCGCTATCATAAGGATTGATACACCTTATGGTGGGACCATCACAGGGTATCTACACGCAAGAGAGGGCCGATTGACACAGACACATGGAACTTTAATACAAGTAGGGAGCCAATCGATAGGGTAGTAAGGGTACATCTAACATCTTCATGGCAATTAGGCTGATTGAGGTAAGATCATCATACAAGAAGTACACCTGAAGGCTAACACAATTGCGGGGATTGGGATCACATTGTAATATTATCCTCTTATATAGATTACTAGTTGGGACACTAGTTAGGTGTTGCAGAGATATAGAAATCAGAATAACAGGGTAGTAGAGAAGCAGAGAAAGAGTAGAAGCGCATTCATTTTATCTTGCCTTATCATATCTTGTGCTAAACTTATGTTATCTTGTTACCCTTGTTGTCTTACTGTAGAGTATTGTCCTATGTTCAGCTTATCTCATGTCATGATTATTTTCCTGTTTAAATGCTAGTAATCACTGAACTTACCAGACCTATTGTCTGACCCACTTTCTTTCGTCTTCTTTTCTTCCGTTCCCCCAGGTAGTCAGGGAGAAAATAGCCCAACTTAGTTTGAACCATTTCTCTTTGCAAGAATTGAAGATTAGTCGATGTTCTGCTCTGGACTTTCCTTTCCACTGCTATGGCTGGCTTCTGCTCTATTGTGGAATATTATCGTCATTTATGCTTCGTTATTTTGTTAAACAAGATAGATACTTTGGTATTGTAGACAATCTTTGTACAAGCTATTTTATAAACAAAGTAAAGTTTCTTTCTCCGTTGCTTTATTTGTCTGTCTTGTAATTTATCTGCATCTTTTACCTATAATGCTCCATCAAATTTAAGGCATTCCCTTTGTGAGTGACTTTAACAGAGGTGGGGTGTTTCACTTGGTATCAGAGCTGAAGGTTACCGGATCAGATAAAAGATTTGAAAAATTATTTTCAAAACGGTTTCAAAAGAAGCATTTTCAAAAGAAAAGTTTTCGTTTTAAAGGCATATCCCCCAAAGCCATATGCACTATCTTTTGATCCTCTATTTGAATCCTTGTTTCCTGAGTCTCCGGGGCTCCTGGCTTTCTGGGAGGTTACCTCATGCGTCATGGCCCCGTAGGCTTGAAGAGACTACGACACCTGTCAAAGGGCAAATAAGCGCCCAACTTCCATCTATAGCCGCAGTAGTTTCACCTACGACTAATTTTCTTTCGAGCTTTGTTGGATTTTTCGTGCGATGGAGGTACCTTTCAAAAGACCTTTCAACCAGTTACACAAGGATAGCAAAGATGAGAATGAGGGAGTTTGGCTAAGGAGCACAACACAAGGATGAAGAACTCATGGATATAGACTTGGTTCACAAAGGAGGGGAGGAAAGAATAGTAAAACCTAAAACAAGAGGAAGTATCTTTATTTTAGTATAACGGGTCGTATAATTAAGGGCAAGGGCAAGAACAAAGGACAGGATTTTCCGGAAGGCAAGTGCATGCTCTCATCGCCAGCATACCTGAGAGAGAGGCAGTAAGATTTCTGTTGAAAGAGTTTTTCCTTTTTGATCATCCTGTTAGTACTCCTTCTGATTTTAGCGCTTCACATTCGTATATATCTGCTTCCATTTCTCTACACCTTAGTAATTGTATAATAGAGGATCCCATTATTGTCTCAAATCCAATTTGTGGTTCGGCTCGTTTATCTTTGGTTTGTAAGGATTTGAGATGCTTATGTTTCCGGGTTTCTTGGGCTATGGGTTGATTCTAGGCATGGATTGGTTAGCTAGTAATTGTGAAAGGAGGGTGGTTAGACTTTCGACTTGCGTCGGGAATACCCTCGAGATTTCGTGCGATCCTAAGCGACCAGTTTGTCTTATCTACCTAGAATCACTTTATGTATTTATCGACGATTTTCAATCCGTTGGAGTAGCCCATGAGTACGCAATATGTTTTTGATTAGGGTAGGGGTTTTCCCCTAAAACTCGAGATAGACTTCCACATATATCTAGTTGACAATGCAAAGCCAGTTATGCGATCAACGATAGTTTTGGAGCAAGATTGGCAAGGATAGCCAAAGTCGGATAAGTGCTCAATTGTTTGATTGTTTTGCTAGTATCATCTCACATAGATCGTCCAAATTCGGAGGAGGTATTCCTTGGGTGCTTGTATGATATTGGTTTAGGCCTTTGGGGCTTGTACTTGAGGGATGTCGAGTTCGACTAGGATGGTTTGCATGAGAAATAAATGGTTGTGGTAGGCGCCCTAAAGTAAGACTGATCTTAAGAGAGGTAAAAAGTACATAGCAACCTTTAGCTTTAGACCCTCAGATTTGTTACATGATGGATAAGCTAAGTAGAAGAGAGACCTCTAATCATCTTAGTATATACACTTGGTATCATGGTTAACATCTGTTTATCTTGGAAAGATAGTTCGACTACATTGGATACCCTTTAGCATAGTAAGTGATCGAGGTCCTATCTTTACTAGTGGGTTTTTGTAATAACCCGGAAATCTGGGCCAATTTAAAATTTTTATTTTGGCAATTTTAGTGAATTTTGAATATTTAAAATGAATTATTTTAAATAATATCGACGAAAAATTATTTTGAATAGAATTCGAACGTATATATTATATAGATCGACATTAGAATATAAATATTTATTTTAAATTATAAAAGGAATTGAAAATGGCGCGGTAGTTCGATAATTCGATTTCAAACTTCAAATGAATGTGCAGGATTCAAAATAAACCGGAATTTAGAGAAACCAAAAATATTAGAATCTATTTGAGAATATCTTTCCAACGAATCCGAAAAATCAAAATTTCATAGCGGGGATCAAAAGTTATGTCCAGTTGAAAATTAAGAATAGTCGCTATGGAATTCTGGCCCTTAAAATGGCCATTTTGCAAACGACCTCAGATTTCGACGAAACCACTTTTGTTGGATCCGAGATGTCAAATTATTGCTAGGTTTCAAATTTCATAATTTTTCGAATCAATATATAGGCATGGCAAAAGAAAACGCGTTTGACCAGTTTTAGTTGATTTTAATCGACTGGAAAATGGCCATTTTTCGAACGGTCTCGGAATTTGACGAAATTAGTTTTGTTAGGACCGTATCGCCAATACAAAGCTAGAAAATATTTTTCTGGAATTTTTCGAGTTAGTATGTGGCCCCGGTAGATTGAAATGTGCGTTCGAATTCAATATATAGAGTTATATTTTGATTTGACGAAAACATACCGAAACGGTCGAATTGGCTTTCGATATATATCCCATTGTGTTCGGAATAGGGGTAATTAGCTATGGACGATAGGCGGTGGGTTCGATTTCAAGGTCCAAATTAAAAGTTGCTTTTTGAAAAAAAAAATATAATAATAAAAAAATATAATTACCCCCTTCCTCTCTCCTATACCGTTGACCCCCCTTTCTCTTTCAGTTAACAAATCGAAAAAAAGAAAAAAAGGGCTTCGTGCCCTAATAACGCGCCGCGCCGCCTGGACCCCAGACCCTCCCTCCGGCGCGCCACCAGCACTGGCCCCCCTGCTCTCTCCCTACCCTCTCTTTTCCTTCTCACCCCCTCGCCATTCGAACCCCAATTCCCTGGAGGAGGACGCAACCCACAAACCCGCCTGAATCCGCCCGCCTGTGGCCTGCCACCTCCACCCGAATGGCCTGCCGCCACCCCCTCGACTCCAGCGCCCCTTCCCTCCACCTCGTCGGCCCCTTTAACCCCTTTTTCTAGCGATTCGAGGTGAGTTTTTATTTATATTTATTTATGTAATTAAAAATAGGATTTTTTAAATAAACAACATCGTTTTAAAATTAGTTTGTTATGAATATATTTTAAAATCGGTTTTCTATGGATAAAGTATAGGAAAAGAATTGATTTTTAATTTAAAACAAATCGGAAATTATACACATTAGAATATATGAATAATCTGAAGTTTTATATGGTTAAAAACTGAATTTTTATAGTGTTAAAAACTGATTTTTTATGATATAGAAAGTATAAAGATACGATTTTTATATATTGAATAGCAAAGTAAAAATTCGATTTTTATATATTGAATAGCAAAGTAAAAATTCGATTTTTATATATTGAATAGCAAAGTAAAAAATTCGATTTTTATATATTGAATAGCAAAGTAAAAATATGATTTTTATATAATGTAAAGAATAAAAATATGATTTTTATATTATAGAAAGAATAAAAATTCGATTTTTAATTTATAGAAGAGATAAAGATATGATTTTTATAAGGTAGAAGTATTGGAAATATGATTTTTATATAATAGAGAATATAAAAATTTGATCTTTATGTATGTAGTGAAATAAAAATCTGATTTTTATTATATATATAGTGAAGTAAAAATGTGATTTTTATAGCGAAGCTATAAAAATTCGATCTTTATATATAAAGTAGAAGTATAAAAATATATGAAGTAGGAATAAAAATATGATTTTTATTTATTGAATGAAACAATAAAAATATAATTTTTATATTTGAACAGCGTGAAAAGACTGCAATGGAATTTCAAGCAGATCCAGACGGTTCAGCAGTTCAGAAGCAAAGCACGGCGGAGTGGATCCCTCTGTGAGAACTTCTCACCTTTTTATTTTGTTTTCTAGTTAATAATATATACTAGGATGCAGACGGTGTTTAGTAGCACCCGACACCCATCGTCCACAGACCATGGACGACTTGTATGCTTGGTTGTTTGATTTTGATGTGTAGTTGATTATGTGATGTGATGTGAAATGAAATAAAATATTTATATAGTTAAAAATATTTTATAGTTAAAAATAGAATTTTTAACGTGTATATGAAATGAAATAAATTAATATAAACAAATCGAACGATTTGTTTATATACACACATTTGACTGATATTGATTGGGACGATAAATTTTACACATCGCCCAACTGCACAAATAAAATCTGTGTTTGATTGTTTGAAACCCCACACGGGTATTGGGATGATATTTGGCGTACACTAATCCCAATTATTTAGCTGTATGTCGATCGATTGGTCGACAGACTGTGTAAGCGTTAATTATTTATATTTAATGCTTATGCAGTTGTGTGGTGCACTCTGGATGATGGTTGATTATTTATCGTTGTTATTTTATACATGTGTTGCAGAAAATCCATATAATTAACATTATATGGTAATTGATTGGGCCTCATTCCAGTTTTGAAATAGAATATTTGAAAATAGAAATATATGAAGCCATGTTGATTAGATTGACGCCATTTTGACGTGAACTATATTTATATCGATTTTATTCATTTTTTTAATGAATATTGAAAAGTGATTTCAATAATCGAATATTTTAGAAAATGAATTCGAATGGAATATTTTAGAAAATAAAATCGAATTGAAATTGAATTGAATAGAATTCAAATCGAATTGAAATTGAATTGAATAGAAAGTGAATTCGAATTAAATTGAATAGATTAGAAATTCGAAATAAATTCAAATGATTTGAAATACGAATTAAATTGAAATGAATTGAAATTCGAAATAAATTGAATATGAAGTTGAAATCGTTTTGAAAACGAATTTAAAACGATTTATAAAATTCGTTTCGAAAGGAAATCGATGAAGTATATATTATATATATTATATAATGGCCTGAATAGAACGCGCCGCGCCGCGACAGTTCGTGAATTTCGACCAATGACTTCAAATGGATATTGCAGGAGATCCGACCGTCGGATCCTCCTAAAACCGGAACCATTGGGTTCGTATCGAAAAGAGCTTTCTAACGAATATTAGAAATTTGAAATCTAACGGTTGGATTTGGAATTATGTCCAAATCAAATTTGGAAAAGGTCGCTGTAAGTGCAGTTCGATGGCCGTTGATGGAAATCGACTGTATGGGCCTTGATAAAATTATTAAAAATAGAAATAATTTGTGTAAAATCATAAGAAATGATTTAGAAAGAATTGGGAAGAAAAACTCCATATTTGAAAAGATAAAAATAGGTTTTTATTGAAATGAACTAGTTTTGAACTAGAATAGTAATTTATTTATTTTTAAAATAAATAAATTGGATTTGAAATGGTTTTGAAAATAACCAGAATTTCCAATAATTGCATTGTAATGGATTTGAATCGAAATTGTCTTCGGAATAGTTCGATGTTGGATTTCGTGATTATACAGAAATTGTTAGGGAAATTTGAAAGATATATTTATATCGTTATTTCCAATACGATATTTGTTGGTCGTAGAATTTGATATTGAATATAAGCCGATATATTTTCTATTTAGAGCCTTGTATTTAATATCAAATGTGATTTGGGTTTGTCGTGAATGGTGTTTTCATTAACGCTGTTCTTAAGCCCAGCTGAGAAAAAGATTAAATCTTTTTATTTAGATTTAATGAAGTGTACCAATTAAATAATATTTAATTGGAATTGAATTGGTATTGATTTTTGGGTTTATCGTGAACAGTGTTTTAAATAACACTTGTTCTTTAACCCGATAGTTAATGGAATGTGATTTTGGGTTGTCGTGAACGGTATCTTCAATAATACTGTTCTTAGACCCAAAGGAGTTAAGAAAATCAGAAACTGACTGGAGATTAGTTAAGTTGAATGGTTTCTGGGGTATTGATCTGATGTTGGTTTCGGCCTTCGGGGTTAATACTTAGGGAACTGCTCACCTGCTAATTTACGGTTAGGGACTGATTGAAATGTGATGTGATTTTGGGGTTTATCGTGAACCGTGTTTTAAATGACACTGATTCTTTAACCCAGTCAAAGATTAAAAGTAAGTGGAGTTTTAATGAATCTTTAATTAGATTGAAAAGATCGAGAATGGAGTATAATCAGTTTTGCTCCAGGCGGTAGTTAAATATTTAATTAGATTTAAACGTGAAATGGTAATTGAATTTACCGATAACACCGTGGTGTTAGATATGAAGTAATACCAGTCTTACTTCATGGGATGAATAGGTTGGGATTGGGAAATTAAAAAAAACGATTACTTCGGTAAGGTTCGTTAATCCCGACTAGTTTGAAGTGATATTCAAAAGAAGATTAAAGAATAAATTTAGAAGAATTTATCTTGGATAAAATTAATGGGAACCTTTCCCTAAGAATGTGGAATTAAGAAACTAACTGTGGGTTAGCTAAGAAGGATGGTTTCCTAGGTGTTGATCTGATGTTTCTTTCGGACTTCGGGGTTAATATTTGGGGAATTATTCTCTTGCTAATTTACGGTTAGTGACTGATGAATTGGAATGAGGCGTATGTTGTGTTTGTGTAACACTTGTTTATTATACACGCGAGTTATTCAGAAAGACCGGGTTTATCCCATTCTGAATAACTGATTCGATGTGATGTCGAAGATGAAGACGGTGGTTGAAGACCGGAGGTCTTCACGTCGTTTGGATAATTACTAATGATCTTGATTGGGCCGTACACCCAAGAGGAGAGAATCCGTTGGTGGTCGTCCAGACGTACTTGGAGATCGATGGATATGCGGGGTACTAGGTGCCTCCGGTTTCGTTCAGACCCAGAACGGACTTGTAAATGGACTGTGTGTCTGACATTGGATTTCATTCTATGTGATTGATATCGGTTGCATGGAGTGGTTTGCCTGTGTGGCATGCTAAGATGCAAATGATCAAGGCTTCTGTTGAAAAGCAAAGTCTTGTGGTTGATGATAAAGCACAGCCTGTGTGGCATAGCTTTGTGTAGCGTGGATTCGCGAGCCTCACACCCCGGTTGTGAACCAGAAACGGGAGAGGACCTCGGGGAGGACATGCGTCTCTTTTTAGCTAGAAGTGGCGTAAGTGGTTTTACACGCCCTGACGAGTTTGACTTATGTGGTTGTTGCTGTTGCGAGGCGCCTCAGATATATCGGTCGTTCTCGAACCGATGGAGTCATTCGTTGGCTCATTTGCGCCCCCATAGGGCGGGGAGACGTATTGTTCAGGCATTTTAATCCACATCGGTGGACCGGCCCTGACGATCCAAGGGTCACTCGAGCTCTGATCCTGAGACATGGTAGGCTAGATTGTCTCGAATCGGTAGAGGACTATCTTTTGCCTCGGTTCGCAGATGACTTTGCAGTTTTGATTGTAATCCTATATATGGCGACATAGTGGGATGGGGCGCTTATGCCGTCTATGATTGATACTTATGATTTGAAATTGTTTTTGACACTATACACCTATAGTACTATCAAAATAACCTGTTTTAAACGTATCAAGCATTCTTTGGCTATTATAAGGTAAAAACCCTATGCTCTGGCTTGCGTTTCATTGTGTGATGGGATCTGGGTCTTATAATAGCTTCATTTTTCTTTGTTTAGCATTACGCTGTTTGTTTTATGCACTGGTATTCTTGGGAGGAAACCCGTTCCGCGTTAGCGGCGTGGTCCCTTGATTTACCTAACTTTAAAATAAAGATTAATAATTGTTTTAGTTCTCACACCAGTCCCATGAATGACCTGGAGTTTATTGTTTTAAGCTAAACTCTGGGTGCCCTTATTTTGACACGGGCAGCTAGTAGTTTTGGTTTTGCAGATTTTTATTCACAGGATCCTGGTTTACAGCTGGAACGATATCCGGAAAGCTTTGTATCCGTGTATCTCCTTCTAGTTGTGTTTTGTATTATTTTCCGCTACTATGTAACATATTGTAATCTCTGATATTTTTCTGTTGTATAATATTTGTTTATACTCTGTATATTCTTGTATTCTGATGGAATTGTTGTAATATACAATGAAATGTTCTTCCGTCTGCGTTCTGTTGTGGCTTGTTCTCGACTCAATCTGGGCTTTCCTCACGGGGGAAGTTCAGGTCGTTTCAACGTGGTATCAGAGCTTTGGTTTACAAAGCTCAGAGAACAAGACACATTAGAACCATATGAAAGAATTCATCAGATATTGGATTAGTAATATCCAATGAGAATGACTCGTTAGAGATGGGATCAGTAGTATCCTAGAACGAGTGCGAAGAGTAAATTTTTAAAATGAAAATGAAAACAAATTTTGTTTTGAAATTTAAATCGAATTATTCATATTTGAATATTTATTTATATTGATTTGGACTATCCAGTATATAAAGATTTTGCGTATACGTCTGATCCGCGTGTATTCGAAGTTTTAATATATTGGGTAGATATAGAATTACACTCTAGTCGCCCGGGAGTGATTCTGATGATTGATATATCATCAGTTGAATTTATATTCGAGCGACGAAGGTGTGATATCTATATATTTCCTATTGACTGGTGTGAGAACCAAAATTAGATAGGGCCTATTGTTGTGATTTGGCACCAAAAATGTGATTTTTGACTATATATCAAAATTATGAATTTGAAAAGATAATTCACTAATTGATTGATGGTTGTGTTGTTTGATTATTGTATGATTAATTGAATGTTGAACCTTTAACCAAATTGGTCAAATATTGAACTGTATTGAAATTATTTGGGATTGCATGCATGTACATGTAAATCTATTGAGCAGGTTATAACAAGGAGGCTAGAGAAGAGGAGTAAAATTGTTTGCCCGACAAATAGGTACATGTTTATTGTATTTCTTGAGTTTTGGGTGATTTTGTGAGCCGATTGGCTAGCTGCTTGGCTTTTTCTTTTTCTTTTGGATTGAAGAAGGCCATGGGAGGCTATATGAAATATCCCGAAGTCCCCGGTGCAGGGGAGGTTATGGCAAAAAAATTCGAAAATTTAGGGTGTTAGCCAAATTTTTGAAAAATTTGAAAAGTTCTTAGAAACTGAAAAGTTGAAGAACTTAAGCCATAATAAAAATAATGAAAGTTGAGTTGATTTGTAAAACAACTTTCGGCTTCGTTCCTTTTAGGGGACGAAAAGTTTTAAGTGGGGGAGATTGTAATAACCCGGAAATCTGGGCCAATTTAAAATTTTTATTTTGGCAATTTTAGTGATTTTTTTATATTTAAAATGAATTATTTTAAATAATATCGACAAAAATTTATTTTGAATAGAATTCGAACGTATATATTATATAGATCGACATTAGAATATAAATATTTATTTTAAATTATAAAAGGAATTGAAAATGGCGCGGTAGTTCGATAATTCGATTTCAAACTTCAAATGAATGTACAGGATTCAAAATAAACCGAAATTTAGAGAAACCAAAAATATTAGAATCTATTTGAGAATATCTTTCCAACGAATCCGAAAAATCAAAATTTCATAGCGGGAATCAAAAGTTATGTCCAGTTGAAAATTCAGAATAGTCGCTATGGAATTCTGGCCCTTAAAAATGGCCATTTTGCAAACGACCTCGGATTTCGACGAAACCACTTTTGTTGGATCCGCGATGTCAAATTATTGCTAGATTTCAAATTTCATAATTTTTCGAATCAATATGTGAGCGTGGCAAAGGAAAACGCGTTTGACCAGTTTTAGTTGATTTTAATCGACTGGAAAATGACCATGTTTCAAACGGTCTCGGAATTTGACGAAATTTGTTTTGTTAGGACCGTATGCCAATACGAAGCTAGAAAATATTTTTCTGGAATTTTTCGAGTTAGTATGTGGCATCGGTAGATTGAAATGTGTGTTCGAATTCAATATATAGAGTTATATTTTGATTTGACGAAAACATACTGAAACGGTCGAATTGGCTTTCGATATATATCCCATTGTGTTCGGAATAGGGGTAATTAGCTATGGACGACAGGCGGTGGGTTCGATTTCGAGGTCGAAATTAAAAGTTGCTTTTTGAAAAAAAATATATAATAATAATAAAAAAATATAATTGCCCCCTTCCTCTCTCCTATACCGTTGACCCCCCCTTTCTCTTTCAATTAACAAATCGAAAAAAATGAAAAAAGGGCTTCGTGCCCTAATAGCGCGCCGCGCCGCCTGGACCCCAAACCCCCCCTCCGGCGCGCCACCAGCACCGGCGCTGGCCCCCCTGCTCTCGTCCTCCCCCCTCTTTTCCTTCTCCCTCCCCTCGCCATTCGAACCCCAATTCCCTGGAGGAGGACACAGCCCACAAACCCGCCTGAATTCGCCCGCCTGTGGCCTGCCACCTCCACCCGAACGGCCTGCCGCCACCCCCTCGACTCCAGCGCCCCTTCCCTCCACCTCGTTGGCCCCTTTAACCCCTTTTTCTAGCGATTCGAGGTGAGTTTTTATTTATATTTATTTATGTAATTAGAAATAGGATTTTTTAAATAAACAACATCGTTTTAAAATTAGTTTGTTATGAATATATTTTAAAATCAGTTTTCTATGGATAAAGTATTGGAAAAGAATTGATTTTTAATTTAAAACAAATCGGAAATTATACACATTAGAATATATTAATAATCTGAAGTTTTATATGGTTAAAAACTGAATTTTTATAGTGTTAAAAACTGATTTTTATGATATAGAAAGTATAAAGATACGATTTTTATATATTGAATAGCAAAGTAAAAATTCGATTTTTATATATTGAATAGCAAAGTAAAAATTCGATTTTTATATATTGAATAGCAAAGTAAAAATTCGATTTTTATATATCGAATAGCAAAGTAAAAATATGATTTTTATATAATGTAAAGAATAAAAATATGATTTTTATATTATAGAAAGAATAAAAATTCGATTTTTAATTTATAGAAGAGATAAAGATATGATTTTTATAAGGTAGAAGTATTGGAAATATGATTTTTTTATATAATAGAGAATATAAAAATTTGATCTTTATGTATGTAGCGAAATAAAAATCTGATTTTTATTATATATATAGTGAAGTAAAAATGTGATTTTTATAGCGAAGCTATAAAAATTCGATCTTTATATATAAAGTAGAAGTATAAAAAATATGAAGTAGGAATAAAAATATGATTTTTATTTATTAAATGAAGCAATAAAAATAAAAATTTTATATTTGAACAGCGTGAAAAGACTGCAATGGAATTTCAAGCAGATCCAGACGGTTCAGCAGTTCAGAAGCAAAGCACGGCGGAGTGGATCCCTCTGTGAGAACTTCTCACCTTTTTATTTTGTTTTCTAGTTAATAATATATACTAGGATGCAGACGGTGTTTAGTAGCACCCGACACGCGTCGTCCACAGACCATGGACGGCTTGTATGCTTGGTTGTTTGATTTTGATGTGTAGTTGATTGTGTGATGTGATGTGAAATGAAATAAAATATTTATATAGTTAAAAATATTTTATAGTTAAAAATAGAATTTTTAACGTGTATATGAAATGAAATAAATTAATATAAACAAATCGAACGATTTGTTTATATACACACATTTGACTGATATTGATTGGGACGATAAATTTTACACATCGCCCAACTGCACAAATAAAATCTGTGTTTGATTGTTTGAAACCCCACACGGGTATTGAGATGATATTTGGCGTACACTAATCCCAATTATTTAGCTGTATGTCGATCGATTGGTCGACAGATTGTGTAAGCGTTAATTATTTATAATTAATGCTTATGCAGTTGTGTGGTGCACTCTGGATGATGGTTGATTATTTATCGTTGTTATTTTATACATGTGTTGCAGAAAATCCATATAATTAACATTATATGGTAATTGATTGGGCCTCATTACAGTTTTGAAATAGAATATTTGAAAATAGAAATATATGAAGCCGTGTTGACTTCGAATGGATATTGTGGGAGATCCGACCGTCGAATCCTCCTAAAACTGGAACCGTTGGGTTCGTATCGAAAAGAGCTTTCTAACGAATATTAGAAATTTGAAATCTAATGGTTGGATTTCGAATTATGTCCAAATCAAATTTGGAAAAGGTCGCTGTAAGTGCAGTTCGATGGCCGTTGATGGAAATCGACTGTACGGGCCTTGATAAAATTATTAAAAATAGTAATAATTTGTGTAAAATCATAAGAAATGAATTAGAAATAATTGGGATGAAAAACTCCATATTTAAAAAGATAAAAATAGGTTTTATCGAAATGAAATATTTTTGAACTAGAATAGTAATTTATTTATTTTTAAAATAAATAAATTGGATTTGAAATGGTTTTGAAAATAACCAGAATTTCCAATAATTGCATTGGAATGGATTTGAATCGAAATTGTCTTCGGAATAGTTCGATGTTGGATTTCGTGATTATACAGATATTGTTAGGGAAATTTGAAAGATATATTTATATCGTTATTTCCAATAAGATATTTGTTGGTCGTAGAATTTGATATTGAATATAAGCCGATATATTTTCTATTCAGAGCCTTGTATTTAATATCCAATGTGATTTGGGTTTGTCGTGAATGGTGTCTTCATTAACGCTGTTCTTAAGCCCAGCTGAGGAAAAGATTAAATCTTTTTATTTAGATTTAATGAAGTGTACCAATTAAATAATATTTAATTGGAATTGAATTGGTATTGATTTTTGGGTTTATCGTGAACAGTGTTTTAAATAACACTTGTTCTTTAACCCGATAATTAATGGAATGTGATTTTGGGTTGTCGTGAACGGTATCTTCAATAATACTTTTCTTAGACCCAAAGGAGTTAAGAAAATTAGAAACTGACTGGAGATTAGTTAAGTTGAATGGTTTCTGGGGTATTGATCTGATGTTGGTTTCGGCCTTCGGGGTTAATACTTAAGGAACCGCTCACTTGCTAATTTACGGTTAGGGACTGATTGAAATGTGATGTGATTTTGGGGTTTATCGTGAACCATGTTTTAACTGACACTGATTCTTTAACCCAGTCAAAGATTAAAACTAAGTGGAGTTTTAATGAATCTTTAATTAGATTGAAAAGATCGAGAATGGAGTATAACCAGTTTTGCTCCAGGCGGTAGTTAAATCTTTAATTAGATTTAAACGTGAAATGGTAATTGAATTTACCGATAACACCGTGGTGTTAGATATGAAGTATTACCAGTCTTACTTCATGGGATGAATAGGTTGGGATTGGGAAATTAAAACAAACGATTACTTCGGTAAGGTTCGTTAATCCCGATTAGTTTGAAGTGATATTCAAAAGAAGATTAAAGAATAAATTTAGAAGAATTTATCTTGGATACCTTTCCCTAAGAATGTGGAATTAAAAACTAGCTGTGGGTTAGCTAAGAAGGACGGTTTCCCGGGTGTTGATCTGAAGTTGGTTTCGACCTTCGGGGTTAATATTTGGGGAATTATTCTCTTGCTAATTTACGGTTAGTGACTGATGAATTGGAATGAGGCATATGTTGTGTTTGTGTAACACTTGTTTATTATATACGCGAGTTATTCAGAAAGACCGGGTTTATCCCATTCTGAATAACTGATTCAACGTGATGTCGAAGATGAAGACGGTGGTTGAAGACTGGAGGTCTTCACGTCGTTTGGATAATTACTGATGATCTTGATTGGGCCGTACACCCAAGAGGAGAGAATCCGTTGGTGGTCGTCCAGACGTACTTGGAGATCGATGGATATGCGGGGTACTAGGTGCCTCCGGTTTCGTTCAGACCCAGAACGGACTTGTAAATGGACTGTGTGTCTGACATTGGATTTCATTCTTTGTGATTGATATCGGTTGCATGGAGTGGTTTACCTGTGTGGCATGCTAAGATGCAAATGATCAAGGCTTCTGTTGAAAAGCAGAGTCTTGTGGTTGATGATCAAAGCACAGCCTGTGTGGCATAGCTTTGTGTAGCATGGATTCGCGAGCCTCACACCCTGGTTGTGAACCAGAAACGGGAGAGGACCTCAGGGAGGACATGCGTCTCTTTCTAGCTAGAAGTGGCGTCAGTGGTTTTACACGCCCTGATGAGTTTGACTTATGTGGTTGTTGCTGTTGCGAGGCGCCTCGGATATATCGGTCGTTCTCGAACCGATGGAGTCATTCGTTGGCTCATTTGCGCCCCATAGGGCAGGGAGACGTATTGTTCAGGCATTTTAATCCACATCGGTGGACCGGCCCGAACGATCCAAGGGTCACTCGAGCTCTGATCCTGAGACATGGTAGGCTAGATTGTCTCGAATCGGTAGAGGACTATCTTTTGCCTCGGTTCGCAGATGGAAATCCAATTTCCAATACGTGACTTTGCGGTTTTGATTGTAATCCTATATATGGCGACATAGTGGGATGGGGCGCTTATGCCGTCTATGATTGATACTTATGATTTGAAATTGTTTTTGACACTATACACCTATAGTACTATCAAAATAACCTGTTTTAAACGTATCAAGCATTCTTTGGCTATTATAAGGTAAAAACCCTATCCTCCGGCTTACGTTGCATTGTGTGATGGGACCTGGGTCTTATAGTAGCTTCATTTTTCTTTGTTTAGCATTGCGCTGTTTGTTTTATGCACTGGTATTCTTGGGAGGAAACCCGTTCCGCGTTAGCGACGTGGTCCCTTGATTTACCTAACTTTAAAATAAAGATTAATAACAGTTTTAGTTCTCACACCAGTCCCATGACTGACCTGGAGTTTATTGTTTTAACCTAAACTCTGGGTGCCCTTATTTTGACACGGGCAGCTAGTAGTTTTGGTTTAGCAGATTTTTATTCACAGGATCCTGGTTTACAGCTGGAACGATATCCGGAAAGCTTTGTATCCGTGTATCTCCTTCTAGTTGTGTTTTGTATTATTTTCCGCTGCTATGTAACATATTGTAATCTCTGATATTTTTCTGTTGTATAATATTTGTTTATACTCTGTATATTCTTGTATTCTGATGGAATTGTTGTAATATACAATGAAATGTTCTTCCGTCTGCGTTCTGTTGTGGCTTGTTCTTGACTCAATCCGGGCTTTCCTCACCGGGGAAGTCAGTTTTGGAAATGGAGGTCAAGAAGCTTCGCAATCGTGAAGTTAAATTAGATAAGGTATAGTGAAGCTCAAGAAGATGCGACTTAGAAGACTGAAGACTAGATACGCGCATCATACCCTTTTTGAGGGTATGTCCTTGATTCCTCTTTTTCTGTAAAGTTTATTTGCATGCTAGTCTTTATCTTTTTAGTATATCCTCTCGGTCCTATCCTCGATCCTTAGGCAGAAGCCAATGGATGTAAACATGTGTTTGAGACATGTTATGTTTGGTGGATGCAAGTGGCTGCAAGTGTTTGCTAGTGGTTGCTCGTGGATGCATTTACACACATTAGGCACTAGATCGGCTCAGTCACTTTCATATTGCATATGCATGTGTGAATTTTTATATATATGGATTGAAACTTGATGTATTATCATATGGATGCTGCATTTTTATGAATGACTGTGCACTCATGTAGAAGTTATAAAGTACGATTAGGAATAATTGCATACATGATGGACTCATGGCACTAACATAATCCGCATTAAGGAGGTTAACTGAATCAGTAGACTGCCTGATTTTGCATTAGATAAGGACATGTACACACGCTATGCATATGATCATGAAAGCATTAGAAATATTTTAAAGGACAATGGATTCCTGTGATTGAATGGTTGAGTAGATGGATGTTGGATGTTAGGATATGCATTCTTCTTAACTTTAAGATTTCGGGGACGAAATCCTTTAAGGAGGGGAGAATGTAACACCCTGTATTTTCTGTGAATGTCAAAGTAACAAGACATGATATAGGGTAGGGTTAAGTTAACTAAGGGAACACTTAACCGTTATAACATGTTAACTAAACAGATGGTAGGGTTAAGTTAACTAAGGCAGCACTTAACCGTTATAACATGTTAACTAAATAGATGGTAGGGTTAAGTTAACTAAGGCAGCACTTAACCGTTACAACATGTTAATTAAGCAGATGATATGGCTAAGTTAACTAAAGTAATACTTAACCAAAATATATAATGACTTGTGGTAGGATTAAGTAGCACAAAAGGATGCACTTAACCAATATATAATAACATGTGGTGGGGTTAAGTAATACAAGAGGAAAACACTTAACCAATTATATAACGCGATGTATGGGAAGGGTTAAGTTAACACGAGAGGGCAACACTTAACCAATATAACATGATTTGAGGTAGAGTCATGTTAACACCAGAAGGAAACACTTAACCAACACGACAAGATGAGTGGGTGGGTTAAGTTAACTTGAACTGATTAATGACACTTGACCAATATAACTTGATGAACGAATGGGGTTAAGTTAAATGGGAAATACTTAACCAATATAACCTGATGAATGAACAGGGTTAAGTTAATAAATCAAACTTAACCAATCCAATATGATAAGTGAGAAAGGTTAAGTTAATAAGAACCATTTAACCAACATTGCATGACGAGTAGGAGGGTTAAGTACACGTCGGGTTGGTGGGTAATATTAGTAAATATTTAGGCCCACAAAACTTAACCATTATATAAACATGCTTGAATCCGTGGGAAGGTTAAGTATACGTCGGGTTGGTGGGTAATATTAGTAAATATATAGGCCCACAAAACATAACCATTATATAAACATGCTTGAATCCGTGGGAAGGTTAAGTATACGTCGGGTTGGTGGGTAATATTAGTAAATATAAGCCCACAAAACTTAACCATTATATATACATGCTTGAATCGGTGGGAGGGTTAAGTACATATCGGGTTGGCGGGTAATATTAGTAAATATAGGCCCACAAACTTAACCAGTAGGAAACCCTAGTAACAGGGACCCATTTCAGCAGTAACCCACATAGATGTATCATGGTACCCTGAGCTAGGCAAGGTGGGGCACGACTACTGGGCTGATTATAAGCGGTCAAAACAGCGGCAGGGGGTACGTCAGTGTTGGTTCCGACGGTTTACTGGCGTGCACGTACTTCGGAGTGGTAAAAAGCAGGCACTGGGTACCAGTAGTTATACACTCTGCATCTTGAATCGTGTCGCGTCGCTATCATAAGGATTGATACACCTTATGGTGGGACCAGCACTGGGTATCTACACGCAAGAGAGGGCCGATTGACACAGACACATGGAACTTTAATACAAGTAGGGAGCCGATCGATAGGGTAGTAAGGGTACATCTTACATCTTCATGACAATTAGGCTGATTAAGGTAAGATCCTCATACAAGAAGTACACCTGAAGGCTACCACAATTGTGGGGATTGAGATCACGTTGTAATATTATCCTTTTATATAGATTACTAGTTGGGACACTAGTTAGGTGGTGCAGAGATATAGAAATCAGAATAACAGGGTAGTAGCGAAGCAGAGAAAGAGTAAAAGCACATTCATTTTATCTTGCCTTATCATATCTTGTGCTAAACTTATGTTATCTTATTACCCTTGTTGTCTTACTGTAGAGTATTGTCCTATGTTTAGCTTATCTCATGTCATGATTCTTTTTCTGTTTAAATGCTAGTAATCACTGAACTTACCAGACTTATTGTCTGACCCACTTTCTTTCGTCTTCTTTTCTTCCGTTCCCCCCAGGTAGTCAGGGAGAAAATAACCCAACTTAGTTTGGACCGTTTCTCTTTGCAAGAATTGAAGATTAGTCGATGTTCTGCTCTGGACTTTCCACTGCTATGGCTGGCTTCTACTCTATTGGGGAATATTACAGTCATTTATGCTTCTTTATTTTGTTAAACAAGATAGATACTTTGGTATTGTAGACAATCTTTGTACAAGCTATTTTATAAATAAAGTAAAGTTTCATTCTCCGCTGCTTTATTTGTCTGTCTTGTAATTTATCTGCATCTTTTACCTATAATGCTCCATCAAAGTTAAGGCATTCCCTTTGTGAGTGACCTTAACAGAGGTGGGGTGTTTCATATACATACATACATACATACATACATACATGTATTACTTAACTTTTAAATTCTTATTATCAATCTTACGTGATAATCTCAACCCAAATATCCGTTTCATAGCTGATAGGATATTCAACTCTAACACTCATTCTGAACACAAACTAATACAATCTATCAGATAATAGTGAAATTGTTCAAGTTGGGGTATTTTAATTACCTCTCAGACCTTGAGTCTAAATCATTCTTATCTTAAAGATTCGTAGAAGTCCGATATCTAAAATATTTGACAACTAGCATTTGTAAATCCAATTGATTTCCAAATCTTAAACCATTTCAAACAACGTTGTTGTTTTGAACCATTCATCTATTTAACTTGATATTAAATCAAAGGACTTTAATCCAAATAATCAACTTGGTTTCCTTATCCTTTGATAATCAAATTATCTTTAAACCTTTTTTAATTAAAATATTAATTAAGTTTAAACATATCACCTTGGGTACTTATCCAATTTTAACTTTGACATTTGACTACACCATTATCTAACGTAATCCATTAATTTAAAACATTATCAAGTTTTAAACAATCATTTATTAAAACCTCTTTTATTAAATTAATTGAAACAAATTTATTTACCAATCAATTCCCTTTTTAAACGGTTGATTTTAATCAACCCTAAACAACCTGATCAACTGAATTTAATTAATCTTTTAAAATTAATCAGTAATATAATTAAATTAAAATAATCCATTTAATTGTTTTTCTTAAAAACAATTATATTCCATTATTAAATCTTTAGTTTATTTCTGAGTTACCTTACAGAAATTATAATTTAGCAGTTCCAACAGTATATAACAGTTCAGACGACATTCAAGTCGTTAACCTAATTTGCACAAACAAACATGTAAATACAATTCAATCTGATCAATTGATAATATAAAAACTCAACCAATATGTATAACTGATAATAGAACGATGTTTGTTTCTTCCCACAGGGTGTTCAAAACAATTTAGTCGATCAAATATACAGTGGAACTGTGTTTATTTCCACTAACAGATGTCCAACACATATAGTTACAATTAATGTAATTAAACCCAGCTAAATTAATAAGTCAATTAGTTAAACAACCCATTCAGTATTTACTGCATTTACAGATCATTATTGATTTCACGTTTAATTCAGTATACAACCAAATTTGCGTCTGATTAAATTTAAATGATATCTAGTTATAAAACTACTTTTAATTATTCAATAAATCATTTTAATATATATATGTATATATACCATTGACCGGATTCAACTACACCTATACGAACAAAAACTATTTGACCGTAAATTCTATATCTAACTCAATATATATATTTACTTTAACTATATAAAAATATTTAAATTATATTTAAAATTTAACTTAAATTTTCTTTTATAGTGGGCTTAGCCCGAGCCATTTCCAATGCAGCAAATTAGAACGCCTCGGTCCGCAATGTTGCGCCCTTCCTTTACTTCCTCCTCCTAACTTCCTTTTATTCCTTTACGTTTTCTGTTTTCTATATATATATATATATATTTATGGTCCTAGCCCAAGCCTGCAATCAGCACGACAAACCCAAAAAAAACCTCATGCATTTTCACTTTGTTGTACCTATATTCTTTCCCCACTCTATCTTTTCTTCCTTTCATTTTCTCTGCCCACACTCCCTTCTTTCTTGTTCTTCCCTTTCAGCCTCGACCACAACCCTTCCCTTCTTCCCAGTGCCAACCCCAAGCCATGCTCCACGTCAATATAGGGTTTCCATGATTATTCTCGTGCCACGACCAAATCATTCAAGCCAGTATCCTTTCTCTTCCTTTTTTCTTTTCCTTTGTTTCCAGTTCATTCATGTGCACAAGGCACTGGTGCATGTGCACACCCTATGAAGCCAACCTGCTACCGCTACGAACTCTCACGCAAACGCCTCATGACTTACTGACCTCAACACCATCATTTAAATGCTCCCCTACCCTTTATAGCGAAATTCGATAGTGCTCATTCCAGTTTTAATATTTGGTTCGATTTGCAGAAGCCCCCTCGTTACATAACCACAATGCATTGATCACCCTTAAGTTTTACCAGCTTGAAGCCAATCTTTGCCTTCCCCCAGGTCAACTCCACCATGCACATTTCTAAATTTTATCAACCAAATCTCGAGAATTAATTTCTTTAGGCCATAAACTATAATATACCATAACTCATTGTATAGGCTATTTAATAATCTAGTTCTTCTTTCAAAAATCATGGTTTTCGATTTCAATTCCAATATATATCTGAATCTAACTCTTTTAATGATTTGATTTTGAGTTTTTATATAACTTTCCTCTGTATTATATGTATATATATATATATATATATATATATGTAATATATATCACTACTCGAGACAAACTTACTTTTAAGATAACCTGCTCTCAAATTCAAACCATTTTCATGTTGAAATCAAATCCTTAAATCATACTAGAATTAAAGTCATGAAATTTTAATGTTAGGTGATAGTTGATAAGATAATTAGTGTCTGTTTACAAATGTTTCCAGGCTTCTTCCTTCCTTATTCCAGTGTTGTACTCATTCTTGTTTATTGAGACCATATGGAGTTAGTAATTTAGTATGACACATTTAATTGCTTTCAAACATATATATATATATATATATTATATGTATATCTACATTGTTATAATAATATATTAGTAACAGACTTAAAAAGGAATAGAGGGTGCACTCACCACTACAACAAATTGACTATATTACAACGGTGGAAAACAGTTGTAAAAGACTTTTTACAATGGTGGAGCCACCGTCGTCTATAAAAAAGTTGTAATAGACTAAAATCTTTTACAACTTTTTTGTACCGTTGCGACACAGTTGTGAAATGTATATTTTACAACTGTTTTCCACCATTGTAACAAACTTTATTACAACTTTTTATAACTTTTGTAATATATTTTATTATAAGTATTATTTAAAGTTGTAATATATGAACAAATTATATAAATATTATTAATAAAATAATTCATTTCAGAACATATTATCTACAAAACTGAAGATATCAAACAAACTTAAAACATGAACCAAAATAATATATTAGAATTTTCAAACTCTCATCATTTTTTTATAAATCATACAACTATCTCAAGTACATAAAGCAACTACAACAAAGTCCATTGAGCCTCGAATTGTTTTCCTTATTTCCTCGACTGAGACTAGTATCTTCTTCCATCTCATGCCTAAAAGACAAGCATCCATCTTCTGTATCATTGTATTTCGAAGGACTATTGGCACTTCCAGTCATCGTTCTATTACTGGTGCATTCATCTTCCTGTACAGACTCATCCATTCTAAATCTTTAACCTCGCGAGGTCTTCATTTTACTATCGAGCGTTGTCTCATTGAGCCTAACTGATGTGAATTCTGGTTGCAGTGCATCTAGTTAGATTTGAGTTGCTTGTAACTGCAGTGATAATGCCTCGGCCCTATTGGTAGCTTCAGCTACAGCTGCTTTTTCATCAAAAACATGTATATTAGTGATAAATAACAAATGCAGTGGCATACATCAAAAACATATATACTAGAGCATGTTGTTTTTGAAGATGTAATACACCAAAAACATACATAAAAAACATATATACTAGAGCATTCTGGTTGCATTGCACATCTGAAACAATGACATACAAAGCATGAGCCTATTTTGAAATGATTAGAATATAATTTAAGCGGACGCGAACATTGGGACAAAGTATTTATCAAGTGACGTGATCTGAAAGTGATCAATTGTACTGCCATATAAATTGTACTCTGAACAGGTATACTCAGATTCATAGCATTTATATATCCGACTTAACTAAATATAAGCGATAAGGTAAAATATTATGGGAGGAAACTGGTGTCATTTTTACTGTACATACACTCTACAATGTCCTCACAAATACGATAATATGGAGACTTGTAAATGGTACAAAAGCACTTGGAAATAGAGACAACACCGCCAGATAGAACTTGTTTTTAGGAAGGTCATATTAAAAATGCTCTATTTACTAAAGATAAGCTAATTTTTACAGGAGTGAATGTAAGTCCAGGCTGTGAATTTTGTGATCAAGCTGGCACCATCGGGCACCTATTTTTCAAATGCCTGATTATTCATTGATTATGGTGCAATGTCATGAGCAGGCTTGGCAAAAATGGCGTGGAATGGGAAAAACATTGCCGAGCTACTGCTACAAAATAACTTTGCCATGCTACTGCCATTCAGGTTGCAATTATCCCGAAAGGCTTGGCATCATTGGCTCTAAAGAAGCCTAACATGATTCGTATAGGACAGATTAATTCTATCAATAAGGTGGAAAAATAATTTAATTTGTCTAAATACACCAAATCATAAATCAAGCGCACCAGATCCTAAAGCAACCAAATCCCAAATACACCAAATCCTAAAGCAACCAGATTCATATTGTTGAAATTTAGTAAATCGAATCTTGTAACTAAATACACAGAACTTACAACCAAATACGCGAAAACCCGAAACCCAAAAACCCCCTCCGCGGCATGAACTGAAGACGAAATAGGGCTGGAGCGAAAATTCATAGAACCGCTCATCTCCGATCCAGATCTAGGTTTATTCTTCCTCGCCATGAAGAGGTAGGGTCAGCGATGGGCGTGAGAGGGTAGATTGAAGAAAATTGAGTCGTTGAGACGAGGTAGATGTGAGAAAAGGAGATGCGGCGACGAGGAAAAGACCTAGCAGTAGTCGCCATTAATCAGTAGTCGCCATTGAGCAGTTTTATCATATTCTTTTTATGTTAGATAATTTTTTATTAGGGGATATCAATTTTGTTTGATTTGTCCAGATATTTTTGTTTAGGTTACACGGCGGCCCGCCTAAATTTTCACCTTCCCACCTAAATTTCGATTTTGAAAGAACGTGAGAGTGGAACCAAGATTTTGTTTTCAGCGATGTTACTGCAAGCAATTAAAATACAACCGGCTTCATACACCTTATTACCTTAACTTTTTTTTTGACAAAGCATAATTACTATTTATTAATTATTCTTAAATATTAATATTATTAGTTATTAAATATTAGTTATTGTTAATATCTAGTAGGTCACTATTATAACAAGTAGAAAAAAGAACCATTGTAGGACAGGAAAGCTCGATTGCGTTTTAGTTTTTGATTTGGGGAAACGAATGGTTGGAGGCAGGTCGATATTGATTTAGGGAAAGAATGGGTGGACACAACTGTTAAAAAAATATGACGTAGGTCGGTGCTAATTTTTCGGTTTCCCGCTTAAACTTGAAGTAGTTGGAGCCAATTTTTTTGGTTTTCCGCTTAAAATTTGGATTGAACTATTAAACTGTCCCTAAAAATAGCTGCAGCGCGGAGCTATTACTTATTTAATATATGTTTTTATCATTAATTTCAATTATTATTTTAGTTAATTATAAATTATTATTATTTACTACTGATTTTTAACTTACAATTGTTACTTAATTAACGATTGTTGTTAAATTTTGAGTAAGATTCAAATTCAACAGCACACAAAATGTATCGTTTCGGACGGGGCGCTGCCCCCTGGACCCCCGCGACCTGACCGGGCAAGTCGAACCTCGTTAGCGGGGGCGTTGCCCCCGCACCCCCACCTAGGGGGGTTGCCACCCCCCCGGACCCCCCTCCGTAGGGATCATATTTGACAAAAGATTTTGGAAAAACTTTCAACAACGATTACTTATTAAAAAATATTATATACTAAATATTAATTGGTTATTATTAAATAATTACTAAATAATTACTAATTGGTTGTTAATTAGTAATTATTAGTAGGAATTATTTATTTATTGATGTATTTTTAATTAAATATTTAATATGTATTTATTGATTATTAATTAATAATTACTAATTAGTTGTCAATTACTAATTATTAGCATGAATTATTTATTTATTGAAGTATTTTTAATTAAATATTTAATATTAATATTTAGGTTATTAATTAATAATTACTAATTAGTTGTAAATATTAATTGTTAAAAATTATTTAATCAAAATAATTAATATTAAAATATAGTCATATATTACAACAGTCAAAAAATAAAAGTTGTGATAGGCTTTTATTACAACTGTCAAAATAACACAGTTGTTAAAAATAAATTTATTACAACTTTTCTGGAAAAAAGTTGTAAATTTTTTTTACTACAACGGTGCTTTAACCACCGTTGTAAAATTAAAGTTGTAATATGGTGTTTTTGTTGTAGTTACAACGGTGTTTATACCACCGTTGTAAAAAACCATTTATTACAACGGTGCTTTTACCACCGTTGTAAAAACCCATTTATTACAACGGTGCGTTTACCACCGTTGTAAAATTAAAGTTGTAATATGGTGTTTTTGTTGTAGTGCACTTATATTGGGACATGTTTCCATACTCTCCAGGTTTTTAGTCCTTGATCCAAAACCAATACATACATATATGCATGTGTTTAACAATAAACAAAAGAAGGATTTTACTTATCTAGTCTGTCATAGTTTTTGGTTTTATTCTAATTCTAGGCTTTGGCATTAAGGTATCAAATGTTTGTTTTCTATTTCTAGTTTGACAGGAAGTCCAAATACTCCCATTCACAAGCATGAGTACCATTAGATATATTATCAACAAATAGGAGGGAGTCTACTGACATAATGTTCACAGTTCTATGCCATTCCAGGATTAAATGAAGTTTTGAATTGTTTTAAAATGACACATTCATCAGCATACATACATATATCTATATTTTTGCAGAACTATCAATAAATAAGGGGTAAAATTTACTCACATATATACACAGTTCCATGTTTTTAAGCTTTAGGTTGGCTGCCATTTTTTTCTTCTTCTCCAGCTTGTGTTACTTAGCTTTAGTTTTGTGTGAGTTCTTAAGGGGGTATACTGGTGTATATATAGGGGGTAATATCAGTACAATAAATGCACAGATTATAGGGTACATAGTGTAGAGTTGTTAAGCTATCTCCATATTTGATTGGAAATGTATTGCTTAGGGTATAGTTGTGTGTACAGATTGGTTGAAAGAAGAAATGTAGCTCTGTTTATATAGTTGTGTGAAGTTGATTGAAAAGTGTCTATGATTGGTTAACATCTATCTTCTCTTCTCAGGCTTGCATGTATGCACGACAATGCAATTTTGTATGTACAATTATGTACCAACCATGTGCACATATATGTGAATATTACTTTACTTTGGTGCTAAGAAAGCTTAAGCTATGTAGGCTGCCTATGTTGTAGAATAGCATGTGCTAGTGTATGTGTATGTAGCCTGTTTCATACTTTGATTGAAAGGAGACACATTGTCATGGCATTTCTCATTAATTCCTTCCCTATATGGTAGGGACAGCTGCACTAGTGTTTGCAGCATTCATTTATGAACAAGATCATATGCAAATCTGGTCAGTAGGGATTATAGAATGGAATGGTTTTGAGGCAGCCTATGCTATGATTTGAAAGGAGCATTTCAGGGTATTTCTTCCAGTTATGTGCTCGGCCAATCTTGCACATTGAGGTATACATGTGTACGTAACTAATGTACTTAACGGGTTTTGAATGCCAAACTTCATTCCTAAGGAAAATCAAGTCATGTACTCAACTGTACAACAAATCCTTCCCCTTAATTGTTTTGATTTCATTCTATTCTAATCAATTAAATGTTATCTCTTTTAAATTTGTAGATATGACCTCTCATGTGCTCTTGCATGTGGAGTATTTGAATTTTACTAGAGTATTTCTATTTTTAATTTATTTAATTTTCACATAAATTAAAACAAACACAAAACAAGTACAATTATCGTAAAATAGGCTTTACATACACACACACACATGTGTCACATGTGTGTGTGTGTATAAGCTAAAGAACATTAAAATATGCACATAATATTTTTAAATAATTATTACTCTAGTTCCTCTATAAAATTTAAATCCAATATTATTTAACTAATTTAAATTACATGTATAATTTATAATTATAGTTTAACAAACTTAGTCAAAAACAGCGACATTACAATCTACCCCCCTTAAACTAATTTCATCCTCGAAATTAAAAAGTAACGAGGAAATTTTTGTTATGTCTTTATTCATAGGCTTATAATAGAACACATATATGGGTCATCACCTAATAACCACAACAAACAAGGCGTCCAAAACACACAGGTTATCTATCAAACATTTCACAGCAATCAAAATATTCAATACTCAGCAAGTTGCTATCTTTTACAGTCATTTCTATAACTAGAAATATCTTTACTTATAGTTGAAAAACGTTCCCATTTATTGCTATTCTTCAACATCCATCAGTTCCTGACCGTAAATCGGTAAGAAGATAATCCTCTGAGTATCAACCCCGAAGGCAGAAATCAACATCAGAACAATACTCAAAAAATCATTTATCTCTACCAATCTCTATTTAGGTTCCAATTTCTTAACTCCCATTAAATTTTCAAATTCTGGAATTCAAATGTCTGAATTTTATTCCAAACCAGTTTGAAATCACATATCTTAATACCATTTGTAAATTCAAAACCTTCGAATTTTCTCAAAATAATTTATTTTCTCCAAAAAAATCCCATTTGTCTTATTTGTATAGCTCTTTCTTATACAAATTCAATTTGGTTAAATATATAATCATTTCAATGTTTATAATCTTGTTTGATTAAAATAACAACAGGCATTTCCATATATAATAATAATTTCAGAAAATTATTATTTTATAACAAAAATACAATTTTGGGCAAAATTTATTTCATTTACCCATCTTAAAACAATACTGTGTCGAATTGCTCTACTCGAAAGTTTGGAAACACCTATCGATACAGTTGTACACCCTGGATTGACCAGAATTCATAAACCGGTCAGCAAACCAATCATTATAATATAAAACAATTTTTAAATCAGTTAAAAAATACGTGCTCATTTATACACTCAAACTCAATCTAGGGTATTACTAACCCCATCATTATCGAGTTACACCATAGAGCCAAGGTTACTACTCAACCTTCAGCTTTGATAACAAGTGTAACGACCCGCAAATTCATACCATTTGAGCTGACTAAATACAACTCATATCCACCCAAATTGCATGAAAATACGAATCATTATTAGAAAGAAGTGAGAGAATGAGAAATAGAAAGATGGAAAATTAGAATAGAAGAAATTAGATAGAAGATAAAACTGAACAACAACACAGAATCTCACAAACGCAGCGGAACAAAGTATATATAACTTTTGGAATACAAAAACTGTATTTTACTTACATACATCATCAGAGTATATTACATATATAACACTGCGGAATAAACTCTAAATATCTAATGTTGAAGCCTCCAGCTCCAAGCACATCTACATAAATCTGTAAAATCCTTAACTATTGGACTGCCCGTACAGATTACCTTGAAACAAGAAACGTTCTGATCTATTTAATAATATTTTTCTAATGAAAGAGAAAATTCAAGATTTCATATTGTAGATTTTGTTTTATATCCAAATCAGAATTTCAAATAATCGCTTTGGAATTCCTTATTAAAAATATAACGATTTATTTTATAAAATAAAATGGGTTTTTAATATATTGAATATCAATTTGGTTTGAAACTCAACCAGAAGTATTTTATGTTGGTACTGTAAAAAATTCTGCCCGAGTATGTCCGATTGCAATATTTTATTATTGTTATATTGAGGTATTTTAAAATTGATTTATTTTAATTTAAATTGAACCCTTAAAAAGGGATAATATTAAAAAAGACCTCTGTTTTTGACGAAACCGGTTCTATTGTGTCCAAAACATTTAATGATTGTAAAATTTCAAGTTTTAAACCAACTAGAGTTGTTATGTGAGTGTACGAAAATCAAACATGAATCAATTAACGAATTTGATATTTAAAATTAGGTTATTTTTTCGAATGGAGTCGGATTACGACGAAACAAGTTCCGTTGGAGCCGCAATGTCAAGTTATAGCTGGTTGTCCATTTTTAACGCAAACGGATGTAGTATGAAATCAGGCGAAATTATTAACGATAAATGTGAACGGCGATAGGTACGAACCTATACAAATTAATAAAATAATTTAAATAAAATATTATATTCATATCTTATATATATATCCACGGTTTCTCCCAATTTCTCACTTCCTTAAATCCCGGTTTTACTTTCCCGACATTCTATTTCTTTAAGAGAAATAAAAGAAAAATCAGCACTTCAAATATCAATTAAAAATCAAATATTAAACAGAAAAATCTGATCATAAATTTTTTAATCTTGTTATAACGAGAGTTTCACGTGGTATCAGCGTTATACGGTGCAATCAAAATTTTTCTGGAGATAGGGTTTTGGACAGTAGGAGTCGCGAGGGGTTTCATCAGAGTTCAAGGGGACTGAGAGGACGTCGACGGTGGCGTAGTGTTCATGGAACTGAGGCGCACTACTGGGAGGAGTCAGGTGATTCTGGTTTAAAAATCGGTCGCGACCTGTACCAATTTGGGTCATTGTCGCATGTCGAGTGGGGTGTTCGAGTTTGTTGTACTGTTGATGGCAGGAGGTAGATCAGGACTTGAACCGGCTGGAGCAGAGGAAGGCTCGGTGGTTTCAGATGCTGCCGGTGATCATCAAAGAGGTGCATTTGTTTTGTTTGTAGCATCGCGAACGACAGTAGGTTTTTTCAATTACTGAAGTTGCTTAGTTTTTGAAAGGAAGTTTGGAATAAAAAGGAAAAAAAATTGCCATGAGTAAACTGGGTAGAGTTTGATTCGGATTAGAATTTAAAAGGGGGATTAAGGATTTGTTTGTGGCCTATTTTGTTGGAAGATAATGAGTACATGAGGGATTTGTTTATGGCTTATTTTATTGGAATATAATGAGTACGTGAGGTTAAGCAAATAAAAGTGGGATTAAGGATTTATTTGTGGCTTAAGTGGGGTTGTCCAATTGCTGTATGTAGTGAAAATAAAAATAAATTTGGAAGCAGGTCCATGTACTTTGGGTTGTGTTGATGGAAGCATGGAGGCCTGGCATTGCTGTGTCTGGTGATTGGATGAAGGATTGAACTCGCTAATGTATTGGGTGAGCTAGAATGTGTAATAGTGGGGGCTGGTAGAAGCAGTTTTATGGAGTTGAAGTGAATGGTGTGTTCGGATTGATTAGTGAAACACGGTAGTGAGGCAAAGCATATTCTGATCTTGAAATTCAGGCATATTCAATGAATTAAAGGGATGTCTTACGCCTATGTTGATAGCCAAAGTAGCCACTCAAAGTACGTCGTTATCATCTTATATTTTGCTTTTATGTGCCTGAAACATGACTGTGGGGAGTTGCGAGGCATGGTGTGAAGAAATTGTTGTTGTTGGTTCTAATGGAGGTGGAGTTTCACGATAAGAAGGAGCATTTTGGGAAGTAACCTGGCTATGGTATTCCTTTCAGCGGTTTCAAACTATATAATCGGGAGAAAAAGATGATTAAAGAAGTAATAATCTTGGATAAGAGATAATTGATGCAACAACCCGAATTTCGCCCGGACCTAATCGATCGCAAAAATCGACCAAGACCGTTCAAAACCCGAATACGCTAACTATGGGAATACAACATATCAGAACGAATAACAGAAGACTTTTATTACATCATGATAATGTTACACCAGAGTACAGAATATATTAGAGTACATCGAATATGATAATACAGCGGAAGATTAAATTACAATAAATGGTATACACTGCAGCAGAACAATTAAATTAACACAACATAAGACTACCAATGCTCTGGACACAACTCTAAGCTTCATTCTAGAATCCTTCTCAATATATCTGCAAAATAAGCTACTCGATTGCCCGTGTGCAAAAGAGGGCACCCGAGTTTGCAAAGTGAAACAAACTATGGGTCAGTCATGGGACTTGTAACACCCCACCTCCGCCAGGGTGGCTCTTGCAAGCACTCTGACTTTGGAGGGGCGTTTGAATCGGGTAAACATGCATAATGATATATCAAGGCAGAACAAGAACATATGTATATATGTAAACAGAGTAAATAAGATAAGTAAAACAACGGAAGATTTCAAACTATTTCAAAACAAGTCTGGTACAACATAATGTCAACTTTCCAAATACACAAGTCTAGATAAAAACAACATCACTGAAAAACTGAAATACATAAGTACTATCCCCAACATAAGTGATAACCATAGCTAGCTTCATGTCAAGACCGTACATGAGCTAAAATCCCACAAGCAAGCGATCAGAAATCCAGGCTAAGCTCCAATATTCCCACCCTGAGAACCTGGGGGGGGGGGGGGGAAACGGAAGAAAAGAGGCGAAAGAAAAACAGGTCAGTCAAAAAGACTGAGTAAGCCCTACTACAATCAATGTAAACTGATAAAGTTAACTGGCATGAGAAGCAGGGATGAACATAAGGATAACAACATACTAGCATGATGATTAACTAACAAGGCAGATAAAGGTGTCATCGCATAATCAGGTTTAAGGTTTTTGCACCACAGGTGTACTAGCAAGCTAACGTGACTTGAATAAACAAGTATTGATCCCTTGGCCCAAGCTTTGGCCCAATAACATGAAGTGACCCTAATACGAGGTCCAATAACATGAAGTGACCCTAATACGAGGTCCAATAACATGAAGTGACCCTAATACGAGGTCCAACCAAACGGTCTAGTCGATCGGATCCCTATAAGCCTAACTCGTCACGTGTTGGTGTCAATACGGCCTAAACATGATTGTAGTCGGACTGTGCTGGGTCTCCCATCGGGTGTATCAAGCCCTAGGGTGTCAACCCCTGGACACCATAAACATAAGTGCACAGTCCTAGATCTACTGGTACCCATGGGTGACTTCTCCAAATACGGACTACGTGCACGACCATAGTCCGTCCGGAACTACATCGGCGTACCACCCGGCCGTCGTTTTTGGTCGCTTACCTCAAGTCCAGTAATCGTGCCCCACCCTAGCCTAGTCCCTAGGGTCATGATGATACAAACTTGGGATTACTGCTGGAGTGGACCCCCGTTGCTAGGATTTTCTAGTGGGTTAAGTACGGTTTAACCCTCTTGCTAATCATGGATTAACTTGGTTAAGTGTAACGATGAGTTCACGACTTAACCCTGATTAATCTGCCAAGCCCACATTGATTAAGTATTAAGTGGACCATGACTTAAACCCTAACCATGAGGCATTAATTAATTAATGTGCCTTAACCTCTCACATTAGACTTCGTTGCGGTTACTAGTTAAGCCGGTCGGTTTCGGGTAGCTTTATACCACAACTTGGTCTAACCTCGGGTTCAAGGTACAACATGACCAACTTCTCACATTGGGTCCTATTGTTTGTAGCAACTAGTTAAGCCGGTCGGTTCCGGGTAGGTTTACGCTACAAACTCAACCCAACCTCGAGTTGGTCACACTTATATTTTCTAAGTGTCATGTCCATTATGTTTACAAAACATATTACAAGTTTTCAAGCATTTGGGTAGACCTAACTTAATAGGTAAATTCCCAATGGGTAGACCTAACTTAATAGGTAAATTCCCAATCTTATGTTTTTATGTCTTTTAAGTTTACCCAACCCCAAACGCAATCCCATCGCTTACATATCGCAATAGCGCATAAAGGATAGAAAGAGGGAACTTGGCATAATCATGACATAAAGGTGTTGAAGCCACAAGTTTAACATGGTGGCATATGAAATGTACATATGTTCATATACTTGCATATTACATTTTTAGGCCTCAAAAGCATGCATAAAACCAAACTTAGCATATTGGTGATACATGGTGATAAATGACATGTAGAAATGGCCATAAGTTCGCATTTAGCCTCACATGCAAGTTATCATAAGAGATATGATAACTTACATGTTGCCAAAATGCAACCTTTAGCATAAAGCTTGAAGCTTTATGTTCATATACTCAAGGTAAGCTTGCATAACATGATAACACGAGTAAAATGATCAACCCAAACTTGCATAACATACATGGCAAACTTGCATATCATAACATAGCAAACTTGCATAACATAACATGGCAAACTTGCATATAAACTTGCATATCATAACATGATAAACTTGCATATCATAACATGGCAAACTTGCATAACATAACATGATTAACTTGCATATCATAACATGGCAAACTTGCATATCATAACATGGCAAACTTGCATATCATAACATATCAAACTTGCATAACATGACATAGTAAACTTGCATATCATGGCAAACTTGCATATCATAATGATCAACCAAACTTGCATCATTCATTTAACTTTAGAGTTTAAATATGAAAGTAGAAAAGGGCTTACTATGCTTATGAAGACACAAAAATATATATAGATTGAGACAAAGCCCTTATGCAATCAAATAAACCCAAAATGCAAGCTCCAATAGAAAAACCCTTGAGCCAAAATGATCAAAACTCTTGCTTTATGATGCAAGTATAGAAACTTGACTTGAATGCAAGCTAATGATGCTCATACAAGCTTGAAAACACTTGTATGCATGGAAAATCTCTCATAGAAATAACTTAGGAATTTTATGAAGAGAGTGGAGGCCATGAGAGGAATGATTTTGCCATAGTTTAGTTACTAGAATGAATAATGATGATTTAGGGTTAGGTTAGGGGCTTATTTATAGAGATTAAGATTAGTTTCAACCTTAGGATTAAACCCTAATTCCAATCTCAGCCCTTAAAACCGAATCTGGCCCCAAAACCTAACCAAAACCCCAAAATGGTGCACCAGGAAAAACTGCCCGGCTGAACCAAGTCGAAAGCCAAGTCGACAGGGCTGTCGACTTGGGCCTAACCATGTCGACTGCCCAGTCGACAGGGCTGTCGACATGGGTGGTCTGGCGGGAAATTTCCCGCCTACGCCCAACTGCCCTAATTTCCAAATTCAAACTTGAATTTGAAATCTGTTTTTACTTTGAAATTTTCTGAAAACTTCGTTGGGCCTTAATCGGGTCATACGGACTCCGATTTTCGAAAACTCGGACTCTATTTCGCGTATTTTTCCGAGACGAACGCAATGGCATAGCCCGTTTCCCTTGATTCAGATTTTAGAATTAAATTCTGCCTCGATTTACGTTATAACAGGTTATTGAAAATACGGGTTGTTACATTCTCCCCTCCTTAAAGGATTTCGTCCCCGAAATCTTCAAGTTAGGAAGAACGTATCCTACCATCCAACATCCATCTACTCAAAACATCATCCATGAGCAATCATTGTCCTTACAAGATTCTAAATGTTGTATGAACATATGCAAAGGTGTGTGTATATGTACTTATCTAATGCAAATATCATCAATGCAAATTATGTTAGTGAAATGAATCCATATGTATGCAATTCCTAACATAATGTATAACATCTATATGTGTGCACATAACATACATCCATATGCAACATCCATGTGATAACACAAAAATTTTCATCCATGAATAAGCGTAAACACTCATGCATATGCAATATGAGGAGTGTGTGAGCCGATCTAGTGCCTAATGTGTATAATGCATCCACGAGTAACCACTTGCAAACTCTTGCAACCACTTGCAAACATCAAGCATAACATGTTTCAAACACATGTTTCATCCAAAGGGTTTCTACCTAAGGTTCTCATGACAAGATTAACACTATATAGATAGCGAAAGAAAGATATGCTACAAAGAGATCGGGAAGATAAGCAAGATATACTCCTTTTGGATTACAAGAAATCCCTTCCTAACCCAACCCATATTCTATAAAAGCCCAAAAGGTTTAGTCAACCTAACGGACCCCTTTAAACCTTGACATGTATTACTAATCGATGAGTCACACCCCCTTATGGAGTTTATAACAGAAATGGGATCGAGAACGGGACCGAGAGGATATATGTAAAAGATAACATGCGAGTAAGTTCCACCGGAAAACAAGGATCAAGGATATACTCTTAGAAAGAGATATGATGCGCGTATCTAGCCTTCAATCTTCTAAGTCACGTTTCCTTGAGTTTAACTCCACTGTGCTTTGACCGTCTTTTACTTCATGATTCCTTGGCTTCTTAACTCTTATTTCCAAATATGAGTTGGAACCCATTTCATTGTCGCCTCTCGTCTTCCTCTTTCACTTACTCTTCTATCATTCTTGGCTTAAACATAACTATGACCTCAGGGTTTCATGCAAGCTCCCCAAAATTCACTAGTGAATCCTGGATCTCGTTTACTTACTATAAAGTATTCCACGCAGCAGAAATTTTCTTGAAAATACCAACCCTCGTTGCCAATTGCTCCTACTAACATGATTTTCTATAACTCATGCTTGAACGAAATGAACCATCCTCCTGCGAATGATAGGCCGTACTTAGATTCAGTTGCTTGCCCATGACTTCCCGTAGACTATCCCAAAACTGGCTAGTGAAGATTGAGTCATGGTTACTGACTATACTTTAGGGAACCTCATGCAACCGCTTTATTTCTTGAAAGTAAACTGTCGCTAGTTATGATGCAGTCCTTTCGCTCTTTACCGGAGCGAAATGAGCACTCTTCGTGAGTCTACCTACTATGTCCCACATGCTCTTATTTCCTTTCTTGATCTAGGCAGTCCATCCACGAAATCCTTCGTGACGCTTTACTACTTCCATTGCGGGGACCTCCAATGGATGTAATAGCCCACCGGGCTTTTTATGACTCGGCCTTAATCTGTTGGCACAACATGCACCTTGGGACAAACTCGGCCACCTCCTCGAGTGATGTGCATCTTCAAGAGCCTTCTTTCTCTCACTGCGTCTTAGCCATCCCTTGTCATCTATAGTGAGGTGTCTTAACATCTCGCCTTGAATCAACTTGTCCATGATCTCGGCTAACTGCGGGTCTTCTTTCTGTGAAGTCCCTACTTGATCCAGAAGGGTAGGTCTAAGCTCAAGGGACGCTAACTAACTAATTAAACTGAGAAAGCTCCTTGACTTGCTTTCTTAACTCTCATCTCGCGGGACCATGTGCCTAACCGGCCACGTAACTGGCTTGGCATTATCAACCAGAAAAATGTGGAAATCAATCTCTCGCTGAGGGGTAACCCCCCTTCACTTCACCCAAGATATCAGGATATTCTCGGACCACCCTCACCGATTGCAAACTATCGATAGACGAGTTGAGGGATTCAAGATAACACAACATGATGGGACTCATAGGGTTACTAGAAATTTTTAGGGTATTACCGAGGCGAGTCATGAGCCTCTCAACCCTATGCTCAAAAATCAAGAATGGCTCCAAAACTGGACAACCAATCCATGCCCAAAATCAACCCATACCCCATGAAATCGAGAATATAAGCATCACACGAGAATTCTATACTCAAGATAGAGATTTTCAAATCCACGTAGATAATAGACAAATGGGCGGAACCCCCAATTGGATTTGAAACACACACGGGATCATTAACTAGACTAGTACTTAGGTGCAAACTTTCAACTAGATCAGATGAAACAACTATGCGATGCGCCAGAATCAAACAAAGTACAAACAGGAAAATCAGAAATGTAAACAAGACTTCCAACAGAAATACTACCTCGATTGGGAACTGGAGCGGCATTGAGAGCATGAACTTGCCCTCCCGAAGGTCCGGCACGCTGAGTCTGACCCTGGCCTTGCCCTTGCTTCTTCGGGCAATCCCTAGTGAAGTGTCCCATTTCTCCACAGTTAAAGCAAGTGCCCTTCCTTTTTCTGCAATCCTTGTTTAGATGAGTCGAGCTTCCACAAGTAAAGCACTTCTTTTCCTTCCTATCTTTAGACTTCTCCTCCTTCTTTTTCATTTCCTTTTTGGGCCCCGTTTTCTTGTTTTGAGACTCATTCACCTTGATTTCCTTCTTGTCACTCCTATTCTCTTCATTGAGTAGGGCCATATTCACCAAACTCTCGAAAGTTGCCCCCAAGGGTATATGAGTCATGGCTAAACCATGTAATGGCTCGTTTAATCCTAGAGCAAAGTATAGGGCCTTCTTCTGAGCTGTGTTAACCAAGTCTAAACCGACCCGAGCCAGTTGATTAAACTTATCTATGTATTCCCTGATAGTCATGTCCCCTTGCTTCAGTGATAGGAACCTTAGTCCAAACTTTCCCCGAAAGTCATCCCAAGTCTCAATTGGCCTAGTAGCGGTGGTGACCACCCACCAACGTGCAGCTTCTTCCTTTAGCAACCACACTGCTGATAAAAGCTTCCTACGGTCATCTATATCAAAGAAGGCAAAAAGATCATCGGTTTCTTTCAACCAATTCCTTGCCTCCACATAAGTCTCGGTTCTAATGAAATTCTTGCAACCCATCGCCTTAAAGTCTTTGCAAATCTCCGCGAAATCCTCTTGTGGATGCTGAGGGGGAGGAGGAAGAGGAACCTCAGCGACATGAGGAGGAGGAACATTAACTACCGGAGGAGGAGGAGGAACATCGGCGGGGCCGGCTTCGGTCGCCCTAGCCTCCAAAAGTCTCCTATACCAAACAGGTACGTGTACTCCCTACGGAATAACAAAGTTATCAGCCATACTGAAAACGAAGAAAAAAGACAGATTCAGAATGGAGAAAAACGAAGGAATTTTGCTAATGGCTTTTTGGGGAATAGCCTTTAAAATAAACTAGACTTTTCTTTGGAAAATACTTTATACTTGGTTTTGAAAATAGTTTTCCAAAAGTTTTAAAAAACCTTTTTGTTCCTTCTCGTAAACCATATGCTCTGATACCAAATGTAACACCCCACCTCCGCCAGGGTGGCTCTTGCAAGCACTCTGACTTTGGAGGGGCGTTTGAATCGGGTAAACATGCATAATGATATATCAAGGCAGAACAAGAACATATGTATATATGTAAATAGAGTAAATAAGATAAGTAAAATAGCGGAAGATTTCAAACTATTTCAAAACAAGTCTGGTACAACATAATGTCAACTTTCCAAATACACAAGTCTAGATAAAAACAACATCACTGAAAAACTGAAATACATAAGTACTATCCCCAAAATAAGTGATAACCATAGCTAGCTTCATGTCAAGACCGTACATGAGCTAAAATCCCACAAGCAAGCGATCAGAAATCCAGGCTAAGCTCCAATATTCCCACCCTGAGAACCTGGGGGGGGGGGGAACGGAAGAAAAGAGGCGAAAGAAAAACAGGTCAGTCAAAAAGACTGAGTAAGCTCTACTACAATCAATGTAAACTGATAAAGTTAACTGGCATGAGAAGCAGGGATGAACATAAGGGTAACAACATACTAGCATGATGATTAACTAACAAGGTAGATAAAGGTGTCATCGCATAATCAGGTTTAAGGTTTTTGCACCACATGTGAACTAGCAAGCTAACGTGACTTGAATAAACAAGTATTGATCCCTTGGCCCAAGCTTTGGCCCAATAACATGAAGTGACCCTAATACGAGGTCCAATAACATGAAGTGACCCTAATACGAGGTCCAATAACATGAAGTGACCCTAATACGAGGTCCAATAACATGAAGTGACCCTAATACGAGGTCCAACCAAACGGTCTAGTCGATCGGCTCCCTATAAGCCTAACTCGTCACGTGTTGGTGTCAATACGACCTAAACATGATTGTAGTCGGACTGTGCTGGGTCTCCCGTCGGGTGTATCAAGCCCTAGGGTGTCAACCCTTGGACACCATAAACATAAGTGCACAGTCCTAGATCTACTGGTACCCATGGGTGACTTCTCCAAATACGGACTACGTGCACGACCATAGTCCGTCCGGAACTACATCGGCGTACCACCCGGCCGTCGTTTTTGGTCGCTTACCTCAAGTCCAGTAATCGTGCCCCACCCTAGCCTAGTCCCTAGGGTCACGATGATACAAACTTGGGATTACTGCTGGAGTGGACCCCCGTTGCTAGGATTTTCTAGTGGGTTAAGTACGGTTTAACCCTCTTGCTAATCATGGATTAACTTGGTTAAGTGTAACGATGAGTTCACGACTTAACCCTGATTAATCTGCCAAGCCCACATTGATTAAGTATTAAGTGGACCATGACTTAAACCCTAACCATGAGGCATTAATTAATTAATGTGCCTTAACCTCTCACATTAGACTTCGTCGCGGTTAATAGTTAAGCCGGTCGGTTCCGGGTAGCTTTATACCACAACTTGGTCTAACCTCGGGTTCAAGGTACAACATGACCAACTTCTCACATTGGGTCCTATTGTTTGTAGCAACTAGTTAAGCCGTTCGGTTCCGGGTAGGTTTACGCTACAAACTCAACCCAACCTCGAGTTGGTCACACTTATATTTTCTAAGTGTCATGTCCATTATGTTTACAAAACATATTACAAGTTTTCAAGCATTTGGGTAGACCTAACTTAATAGGTAAATTCCCAATGGGTAGACCTAACTTAATAGGTAAATTCCCAATCTTATGTTTTTATGTCTTTTAAGTTTACCCAACCCCAAACGCAATCCCATCGCTTACATATCGCAATAGCGCATAAAGGATAGAAAGAGGGAACTTGGCATAATCATGACATAAAGGTGTTGAAGTCACAAGTTTAACATGGTGGCATATGAAATGTACATATGTTCATATACTTGCATATTACATTTTTAGGCCTCAAAAGCATGCATAAAACCAAACTTAGCATATTGGTGATACATGGTGATAAATGACATGTAGAAATGGCCACAAGTTCGCATTTAGCCTCACATGCAAGTTATCATAAGAGATATGATAACTTACATGTTGCCAAAATGCAATCTTTAGCATAAAGCTTGAAGCTTTATGTTCATATACTCAAGGTAAGCTTGCATAACATGATAACATGAGTAAAATGATCAACCCAAACTTGCATAACATACATGGCAAACTTGCATATCATAACATAGCAAACTTGCATAACATAACATGGCAAACTTGCATATAAACTTGCATATCATAACATGATAAACTTGCATATCATAACATGGCAAACTTGCATAACATAACATGATTAACTTGCATATCATAACATGGCAAACTTGCATATCATAACATGGCAAACTTGCATAACATAACATGATTAACTTGCATATCAAAACATGGCAAACTTGCATATCATAACATATCAAACTTGCATAACATGACATAGTAAACTTGCATATCATGGCAAACTTGCATATCATAATGATCAACCAAACTTGCATCATTCATTTCACTTTAGAGTTTAAATATGAAAGTAGAAAAGGGCTTACTATGCTTATGAAGACACAAAAATATATATAGATTGAGACAAAGCCCTTATGCAATCAAATAAACCCAAAATGCAAGCTCCAATAGAAAAACCCTTGAGCCAAAATGATCAAAACTCTTGCTTTATGATGCAAATATAGAAACTTGACTTGAATGCAAGCTAATGATGCTCATACAAGCTTGAAAACACTTGTATGCATGGAAAATCTCTCATAGAAATAACTTAGGAATTTTATGAAGAGAGTGGAGGCCATGAGAGGAATGATTTTGCCATAGTTTAGTTACTTGAATGAATAATGATGATTTAGGGTTAGGTTAGGGGCTTATTTATAGAGATTAAGATTAGTTTCAACCTTAGGATTAAACCCTAATTCCAATCTCAGCCCTTAAAACCGAATCTGGCCCCAAAACCTAACCAAAACCCCAAAATGGTGCACCAGGCAAAACTGCCCGGCTGAACCAAGTCGACAGCCAAGTCGACAGGGCTGTCGACTTGGGCCTAACCATGTCGACTGCCCAGTCGACAGGGCTGTCGACATGGGTGGTCTGGCGGGAAATTTCCCGCCTACGCCCAACTGCCCTAATTTCCAAATTCAAACTTGAATTTGAAATCTGTTTTTACTTTGAAATTTTCTGAAAACTTCGTTGGGCCTTAATCGGGTCATACGGACTCCGATTTTCAAAAACTCGGACTCTATTTCGCGTATTTTTCCGAGACGAACGCAATGGAATAGCCCGTTTCCCTTGATTCAGATTTTAGAATTAAATTCTGCCTCGATTTACGTTATAACAGGTTATTGAAAATACGGGTTGTTACAGGACTGGTATGAGAAATCTTTCCTAACTTATCTAATAATAAGGCTAATCACAGGACCACACCGCTAACGTGGAACGGGTTTACTCCATTGGATTGACAGTGCATGAAATAAAGTAAATCGTTAAACAACGCAATGCTTTTTAGAAAAATGAAACAATATAAGACTCAAGTCCCGTCACACAATGCAACGCAAACTGGAGGATAGAGTTTTACCTTATAATGGTCAAAAATGCTTGATACGATAAAATGGATTTGATATTATTATTAGTGTATATATGTTTAAAAACATTTCAATCATAATGTATCAATCATAGACGTCATAGTACCCCATCCTACTATGTCGCCATACTAGTTATATAATCAAAACCGTATAATGTCGTATTGGAAGTTGGGTTTCCATCAAGAGTCAAGGCTAGGAACGATCTTCTTACCGATTCGAGACACTCTAGCAATGTCTCAGAATCACACCTACGGGCAACCCTTGGATACAGCAGGGCCAGTCCACAAATACTTTAGTGGATTGGCAATTCCTGAACAGACGCTTCGTGGTCCTATTGAACCTATAATACGGCCATTGGCGATCGATAAATCCGAAGCCTCGAAAATTCCATCATCCACATAAGTAAAATGTCAGTGCTTGTAAGTCGCGGACACCACTTCTAGCTAGAAAGAAACATGCACACTTCGTGCGTTCCCCTGCTCCGTTTTTGACTCATACCGGGGTGTGAGGCTCGCGAGGTAACGTTATACACAAAGCTACACCTAAATAGGCCGTGCTTTGATCATCAACCACAAGGCCCTGCTTTTCAACAAAAGCCTCGATCATTTGCATCCTGACATGCCACATTGACAATTCACGCCATGCGATCGATAACTACCAATATATAACCTCTGAGCTCGTGCGTCTCAGAGAAGGGTGTTAAGCAAGAGAATAAATTCTCCGCCACCACAGATATATATTAAATAGAAATCAATTTAATTACATGGAATGAAATCCATTGTCTGACACACATCCATTTACAAGTCCGTTCTGGGTCTGAACGAAACCGAAGTCACCTTATTCCTCGTCCCGTATGTCTAATACGGAAGTGAGGTGCTCGCATATCCGGACAATCAACAAGTACGTTCAGACAAACTACTACTTTTAACCCTTCACAGGTAGCTAGCCAATGCCAGGCATCAGTAATCGTCCATTCAATGTGAAGATCGTCGGTCTTCAACCACCGTCTTCATCTTCGACTCTTAATCGTCGTAGTAATTATTCAGAATGTGTTGAATCCGGACTTTCCGAATAACTCGCGTATTTTTATAATTAAAAATTAAGTGCTATTAAGACAAATCATATGCCTCATTCCAGTTCAGAATATTCTTTTAATAGAATATTCATATTATTAGGGAAAGGATCCCATCAATTTATCAATGATAAATTCTTTTAAATTTATTCTTCAATCTTCTTTTTAAAGATTTATGAGAACTCCAATTTGATTTTTACAAAATCATTACTTTATGATTATCTAGTTTTAAGAAATTAATCTTATCTTTAACTGGGTTAAGGAATCAATGTCATTTAAAAACATTGTTCACGATAAACCCAAAATCATCTTCCATTAAATATGGAATTTTCACAGAAATCAAATCAGTATATAACTGATATAAATTTCTGTATCAGACCGATAATATAATTGGAATAACGGCAAAGCCTTTTAAATTCCATATATAATATCAGTCTTCTTTTACATAAGCCTATCTCGATTATTATCCAATCGAATTTCCACTCAATTCCAATTTAATATATTAATATGGAAAACTTGACTTCATAAAATTTCTTTTTAAATCTTAATGAGAGGTTTTTAAATTCCAAATTATATTTTCACTATTAATTGGGTTAAAGAACAAATGTCGTTTAAAACATAGTTCACAATAAACCCAATTCACATATCATTTTATTACATTTAATGAATATAATTGGAACTCTAAAAATCTTAGTTAAAAGGTTTATTCTTTTTAATACGGCGTTTAAGAACAGTGTTATTTAAGACACCATCCACAACAACCCAAAATCTAATTCTTTTATTTAATTCCAATTAAATATTAAATAAATTGGAAGACTTCATTAAATCTTAATTGAAAAGATTTATCCTAGTTAATAACTAGTTTATTTCGATAAAAATATATTTTTATCCTTTGTCCATCTAAAACGGACATAGAAATCATCATTTTATTCTTCGTTGAATATTGTTTTAAAATATTTGTTATTTAAAAATATTCTTTATATAAAAAGATTCCTTACATAAAAATATTCTTTATATGATAATATTCTTTGTTTCAAAATATTCTTTATTAAAGGATAATCTTTATTTTAAAATATTCTTTATTGAAAAGATATTCTGAATCGGAATGCGACTCAATCAGTTACCATATAATTTCGATTATATGGATTTCATACATCGCATGTATATGACAACAAATGATAAATAATTATCAAACCATCCATTCAACATCCAGTGTGAAGTTCACAACTGTGTGAGCATTAAAATGAAATAATAACGCTCATCGCAGCCTGTCAATCTATCGGTCGACATACAACTAAATATTGGGACTAGTGTATGTCAAGTATCATCCCAATACCCGTGTGGGGTTTTCAGCCAACAACAGTTCATATAAATTAATAATTGGTTAATGAATTTAACCCATTTTAATTCTGCTAACATGTTGATGATAATGAACAAACATGTTATTTTATTCCTAAAGCCGAATAAAAATGTAATTTACTCGTATAATTTCCCTATACAATTCTAATGTCTAATAAAATGTAATTTATTTACATGGCATTGTTACTGACGACAAATAAAGATAATTTTCATTTTTCTTTATTTGTATGCAAATTTCTATTTTTAATTTTAATAAATAAAAGAGATAATTTTATTTGTTTCTAATGTATAACCTAACACATAAAAATGTTTTATTTTAAATTGCATACAAACTTTAATGTATACATTAACACATTAAAATGTCACTTTTATTTACATACAAATTCTAAGGTGTGTTGCGATAATACAAATGATTCTTTATTTCACATACAAATTCTAATGTATGTTTTGCAAATAAAGATGATTCTTAAATTTGCAATATAAATTCTATTTCAACAAAATGTATAAAAAAAAAGATACATCCATTTTGCTGACAATTTTATTTTATCAAAATGAATATTTTTGTTGTAACACAAACCTATTTAACAAAAATGCTATTTGTGTTTAACTCTTTTATTTAACACAAATGTGAATTTTATTTCATTACAAATCTAATTAACAAAAATGTAATTTTTGTTTTCAACCATCATATCTAACAAAATGTAATTTTTGTTTTCAACTATTATATTTTGACAAAAATATCTATTTGGCCAAAAAGGTTCATTTTGACAAAAATGTGCATTTTGACTCAACTAATCTATTTCAACAAAACAATAAAAATAATGACTTTGATTTGTCGATAATTCTAATTCAACAAAACAACTAAAAGTGATGTGCTTGTTTTGTCAAATCTAATGCGACAAAAATGATAATGTTTGTTTTGACAAATCTAATGCGACAAAAATAATCATGTTTATTTTGACAAATCTAATGCGACAAAAATGACCATGCTTATTTTAACAAATCTAGTGCGACAAAAATGATCATGTTTGTTTTGACTATTATAATTTGACAAAAGTGACTAATTTATTTTAACTATGATAATTTGACAAAAGCGACAAATTGGTTTAACTATTATAATTTGACAAAAACGACAAATTGGTTTAACTATTATAATTTGACAAAAGCGACAAATTTGTTTTAACTATGATAATTTAACAAAAGCGACACATTGGTTTAACTATTATAATTTGATAAAAGTGACAAATTGGGTTTTAACTATTCTTTTTGACAAAAATGGATATTTTTGTTTCAACAAATCCTTTTGACACAAATGATAATTTTGTTTCACTAACAAGTTTTGACAAAAAAGGTTATTTTTATTTTAGCAATCATGTTTTGACAAAAACCATTTTTTTTATTCCTATAATCATGTTTTAATAAAATCTATATTTTTATTTCAATAATCATGTTTTATTTACATAACATTATTTTAACATACATGACAATTTTATTTACATAATATGATTCTAACTAAATGTCATGTTTAACAAAAATGACTATTTTTAGTTTAACAAACATGTTTGACAAAAATGACTATTTTTATTTCAACTAACATGTTTGACAAAAATGACTATTTTTATTTCATATAAAATGACAACAAAAATGATACTTTCAATTCTTCTATTTTTATTCCATATAAAATGACAACAAAAATGCAATTTTAAAATCTATTCTTTTCATTACAACTAAAATGACAATAAAAATGTTTCCTTTGTATCAATTCTTCTTATTGTAACTAACTTGACAATAAAAATGTTATTTTTAAATCTATCCTTTTTATTGTAACTAAATTGACGATAAAAATGTTATTTTAAATCCATTCTTTTTATTGCATATAAAATGACAATAAAAATGATACATTTTAATCTACACTTTTTATTGTATATAAAATGACAATAAAAATGTTATTTTTAAATCTCAACTCTATTTCATTGTAACTAATTGAAAATAAAAATGAAATCTTTTATTCCAATTTTAATCTTTGTAACTAGTTGAAAATAAAAATGAAATCTTTTGTTTCATTTTTAATATAGATGATTATTTTATTCTAACATGACATCCTATGACAAATTGATATTTTTTATTCTAATGCAACATTTTATAACAAAAATGTTAATTCTTTTCTAATGTAACATTTTATACAAAAACGTAATTTCTATTCTATTGTAACATTTCATACAAAAATGTTCCTTTTTAATCTAATGTAACATTTCATTAAAAATGTTCTTTTTTTTAATCTAATGTGACATTTCTATATAAAATGCTTTTTTTATCTAACTTAACATTTTTTTAACAAAATGATGTTTTTATCCTAATCTAACATTTCCTAACAAAATGATGTTTTTATTCTAAAAACAACTCTATGTTTATGGGTCTAAACAAAAGATGAAAACTTTATTATAAATTCAAATCTATGTTCATAGATTAAAATAAAAGATGGAACTTTTATTACAAGATCAAATAGATCAAATAAAAGAAGAAACTTTATATTATAAATCAAATCAATATTCATAGATCTAGATTAACAACAAGATTTTTTTTTAAATCAGATCTAACGATAAACTATGAATTCAATTAAAAGAAGAAGAAAAAATGTAATAGATCGGGATCTACACCATGAACATCACAATCAATCACAAACAACAAACAAAAAATTTCAATCTCAACATCACAGATCGGATTTCATTCGTACATCAAATAGCAAGAAAATAATTAAATTTTAATTAATTATTGAAAATAGAAATCTCACATTGCTTTTTGTCTGAATTTTCAAACTAACCCTTTTCAGATCTGGTCTATTTCATTGTGTAGATCTCATTTTTCTGATTCCAACGCAACTGAAATTTCTTGATTTTGATATTGTATGAAGAAATTATGATTATTTAAAGATTTGAATATTTAAATAAATAATTAATTTAACCTTAATTACATTTTCCACCATTCAGGTCGCGCCCCTTCTTTTCTTCTTCCCGACGTTCTTCTATAGGTTCTCATCGTGAAAACAAAACCCAAACCTTCCCTCTTTCAATCCAAATCGCACCCCCCTACGACACCTGCCACCACCATCATCCTTCGCCACTCGATGCGCCGCCTCACCACCTCCTTGCGCCCCCAATCCTGGACCACTCGTACACCCCCATCGTCGGAAAACCCACTCCAAAGTAGGCAACTTCCTTCACCAAATTCGAACACCATAGATTTTTATTTCCGATCATGACCTTATAGAATCGAAGCTCGAACTTTGCTCTTCAATTTGGTTTTAGAAATCATGAATTAATTCATGAAGATTTGTGAGAGATTAGAGGATTAATAAGGGACGGTTCTGGCCATTGAAACAATAGGCGGCGGTTAGGTCAATAGAATTAGGGTTTTGGCTTTTAATTAGATCAGGTTATTTATAATAAAATAATATTTAATTACTAGTTTTGCAAATAAAGCCATTAATTCTTTTCAGATCCAATTTCAGCCCAAAAAAATTTGTTCCTAGGAAAATACCCACGTTCCGGACGTGATGGGATAGGTCCCGTCAGCCTGTTTGATCATCTCCAGCTTGTTTTATTTAATTTAGTATATAAATCATTTATTTATTTAATTTGAATGTACATTTAAATTTACCGGGGCCACATACGGACTTTAAAAATTAAAGAAAAACTATTTCTAGTTATTTTTTTAAAATACTGTTCTAACAAGGCTAATTTCATTAAATTCCGAGATAGTTTGAAAAATGGCCATTTTCTGGTCGATCCGATTTGACTTAAACTAACAAAACACATTTTCTTTCGCCACACTCACATATTAATTCTAAAAATTATGAAAATTGAAACTTAGTAATAATTTGACATTCCAGATCCAACAAAAGTGGTTTCGTCGAAAACGGAGGTCGTTTGAAAATTGACTATTTTTAATATTAAAAAATATATAAAAATTCTACTACGACTATTCTAAATTTAAAACTGGGCATAACTTTTGATTTCCGCTATGAGATTTTGATTTTTTGGATTCGTTGGAAAGATATTTTTAAACAGATTTAAATATTTTTGGTTTCACTAAAATCCAATTTAATTTGCATCCTATACGTCAGTCAAAGTTCAAATTCAAAATTTCAAACTGCCGCGCTATTTCAAATTTCTTTTATAATTAAATTAAAATTATTCGTTCTAACTTCGATTTAAATAAATTTTTATTCATTATTATTTAAAATAAATTATTTTAAACATTTAAAATCCATTAAAATTTCTAAAATAATTTTTTTAAATTGGTTTGCGGGTTGTTACATTCTCCCCCACTTAAAATCTTTTCATCCTCGAAAAGGAACAAAGCTAAAAGTTGTTTAATTTACCAACTAAATTTTTATTTCTATTGTTGTTTTCAATAATTTGATTAGTTGATTAACTTTTCAAATATATATAACTTTTATATATTCAAAAATCATATTTTCCAAAATCGAATTATATATATAATGACAAATACGTTAATTATAAACTTGTCACTCTCAACTCATTCTAGGGCATTTCTAACCCCATCTCTAACGAGTTTTCTCATTCTAGGATAATACTGATCCTATCTCTAACGAGTATTCTTATTAGATATTACTAATCCAATCACTGACGAGTCTTTTGTTCAGTTCTAACGAGTTGTACTCCAAAGAATTGAGCTAACCAGAGCTCTGATACCAACTGTAACAACCCGGATTTCGCCCAGACCTAATCGATCGCAAAAATCGACCAAGACCGTTCAAAATCCGAATACGCTAACTCTGGGAATACAACACATCAGAACAAATAACAGAAGACTTTTATTACATCATGATAATGTTACATCAGAGTACAGAATATATCAGAGTACATCGAATATAATAATACAGCGGAAGATTAAATTACAATAAATGTAACACACTGCAGCGGAACAATTAAATTAACACAGCGGAAGACTACCAATGCTCTGGACACAGCTCTAAGCTTCGATCCAGAATCCAGCTCAATATATCTGCAAAATAAGCTACTCGACTGCCCGTGTGGAAAAGAGGGCACCCGAGTTTGCAAGGTGAAACAAACTACGGGTCAGTCATGGGACTGGTATGAGAAATCTTTCCTAACTTATCTAATAATAAGGCTAATCATAGGACCACGGCGCTAACGCGGAACGGGGTTACTCCATTGGATTGTCAGTGCATGAAATAAAATAAATCGTTAAACAGCACAATGCTTTTTAGAAAAATGAAACCATTACAAGACTCAAGTCCAATCAGATAATGCAACGCAAACCGGAGGATAGAGTTTTACCTTATAATAGTCAAAAATGCTTGATACGGTAAAACGGATTTGATATTAGTATTAGTGTATATATGTTTTAAAAACATTTCAATCATAGACGACATAGTACCCCATCCTACTATGTCGCCATACTAGTTATACAATCAAAACCGCATGATGTCATATTGGAAGTTGGGTTTCCATCAAGAGTCAAGGCTAGGAACGGTCTCCTTACCGATTCGAGATACTCTAGCAATGTCTCAGGATCACACCTACGGGCAACCCTTGGATACAACAGGGCCGGTCCACAAATACTTTAGTGGATTGGCAATTCCTGAACACACGCTTCCCGGTCCTACTGAACCTATAATACGGCCATTGGCGACCGATAAATCCGAGGCCTCGAAAATTTCATCATCCACATAAGTAAAATGTCAGGGCTGGTAAGTCGCTGATACCACTTATAGCTAGAAAGAAACGTGGGCACTCCCTGCGTTCCCTTGCTCCGTTTTTGACTCATTCCGGGGTGTGAGGCTCGCGAGGTAACATTATACACAAAGCTACACCTAAATAGGCCGTTCTTTGATCATCAACCACAAGGCCATGCTTTTCAACAAACGCCTCGATCATTTGCATCTTGGCATGCCACATTGACAATTCACGCCATGCGATCGGTAACTACCAATATATAACCTCTGAGCTCGTGCGTCTCAGAAAAGGGTGTTAAGCAAGAGAACAAATTCTCCGCCACCACAGATACATATTGTAATGAACCTGAAATTTCGACGCTCAAATTTTCGACACAAATACATCCCGTGTCCACTCGAGTACCGAAAATCCAGACCGTTTATGAAAGAATTTAGAAGGTGAGAAAAGATAAGAAAGAAAGATTAGAATAGAAGAAAAAGAAGAAGAACTAAACACCATACACCGTCTCACATCGCAGCAGAATAAAATATAATACAGAAATAACTCTTTATTGAAAACTTGAAATAATACTTACAATTCATCAAAATACAGCGACCATTTAATTCATCTGGACAGTTATAAAAATCTGCCCTCATTTTCAACACACAGCAGAATAATATATAAATATATAATACGTCCAATCTCCTCCAGCTCGTCTCTTGAAGTTTGCATCATCTTGCTTTGGACCTGTACAACTCGGTCTGACCCAACTGGGTCTGACCGGAGCATTACAAACGCCAAGGTCAGTCTGGTGAACCAGCGTGAGAAAAACCCAATAAATTATTGGTGTCATCCAACTTGATTTTAAAGTTAAAATCATTTCGAAAGAAAAGGATAATCGTAAGGCCAATCCACACATAAACACGGACGGTTTTTACCTTACGATAACCCAAACCATTTTTGAAATCAATATCTTTTCTGATATTATAATAGTGTCTAAATACAGATAAATAGAATCTAGCAGAACGCTTGCATCTCACGACCTACATATATAGTATGCAATCAAAACCGCGACGCTTATTGGAGATGGAATTCCCAACTATGACAAGGTATGAAACCACCTTCCGATAGTGTATATCTAGAGAGGAATACACTGGGTTCAACAAGAACGTCTTGTAACCCGGCCCACACATGACCGACCACTCATTTCCCTTGAGTGTATCAAATATATTGTCACCTAACGGATGCGCAGCCACCTTTTCCCAGGAGATACAGAAATGAAAAGAAGTAACAAATATGAATATTCTCTTGATGGTGACAATACACCCTAATGGGAATGACCCACATAGCCATGTTGCCTGCCCGATTTTTGTCATTTCCCTGTTGTTGAGGCTTGAGGTCAAAATTTATTTATTTGTTTATTTATATAATTTAATAACATCTGGTCGCCATTCACTTTGAATGCCACATCGTCAATTCCGCCAGATATCACTAATTGATGTCCACAAAAATATTCTAGTGTTAAGCTAAGAGAAGTGCCACTCTCCACCATCAACCGAAATATGTTTGAGGAAATCAACGTACGTGGTTCTTTGGAAATACTCTGTCAGACATTCGTCCTCACAAGTTGTCCTGGGATTGGACAAACCAAAGGCATTCTCCTACTACATCATAGGAATCACCCTATCGATTAGTAGTGAGTAGTCCTTGCAATCCGTCGATTTCAACCACGACAGGATCACCATCAAAATATCTCCGGGCGCGACTCCAGAGGATTCGACAAGTAGTCCTTCTGCTTATGAAGATCCATGGTATTCACTGCTCCTCTTCAATCAGCATCTTCCGCGTTTACATATTAGTTAGTTCGAAATGGTTTTTGAATGAATTCGATCCCGGCCTTTCCGTACTAACCATCGTATGGGCCATATTTGATAGTCGGTTATTTACCTATCAAATAAAACAACCATTCATCCATAAAAGAAAATTGAATTCAACGTTTTAATATTTTCCATCACCTTAGCCTCTTTCTAATTAACCATTCGTTAATTCAAAACTTCTCTTCCTTTTCAATATTTGGAATCATCGTTTCTTTTCTTATATTTATATATATAAGAATATTCAAAAGCCCCTTTTAAACTTTAAAACCCGTTCAAGCACGTATGTCTCATCTTGGTCATTAGTCACTAACCGTAAACTAGTAAGAGAATTGTAACGACCCGCATTCTACGCATCATAGGATCGTAGAATATTTCTTTCTTTCGCATACGAAGTCGTATGGTCATGTAACTTTGAGAGACGACTATTGGGGTCATTTCCCATGTTCATGATTTTTCCCGATTTTTAAATGACCATTTTACCCCTAGTTGGCACTGTTTTGGCCATAACTTTTGACTGGAAAGGAATTTTGACCTGATACCACTTCCATTAGCTCCGGATGATGGTTTCTCTTTCCGTAGAGTGGTCACATTAGTCAAACGGACTCACCGTTTGGGAGATATGGCTGAAACAAGTTTCAGATGGTGAAAAACAGCTTAATTGGGCTTAACCGGGTGATTAGCAGCTAGGCCCACAGGGGAATTTCGGGTTTAGAGGTATAGGAAGACTGATTAGGGTTAGGTTATCACTTTCATTTCAGTTTTGAGCCGTCACAAACCTTCTTGAGACCTTAGTAATGGCTTCCATCCTCTAAAACCACTCCAAAACACATTTTTAGTGAAGATTAAGCCTAAACTACATCAAAACAAGGCCAAATAGCAACAAAGCAAGGTTGGAGCTGCTGCTATACATAGGAATTCGACCCAAACAGAGGATACTTCAGATTTGGTGTTTCATTTGTGGCCAAGGTGAGTGATTTGCATAGTTTTTGCACTAATTACGGTGATTAAGGGTAATTAGTGAAGATTAGCGAATTTATACGTAAATAAATTCTGGAAAAATTCTTAAAATTCTAAAATAATGTTTTAAGGCTCTGTTAGAAATTTGGGTTAATTTCGATGTGTTTTGCTAATCGTATGCTTAAACATGATTAAGAGGGATTATAGGAAAATGTGAGGTTTTAGCCACTTTTGATCCATTTTGGTTCATTTGAATTGTTGTTAGGTGTTTGTGGTTGTTCTTACATGTTGTTATGACTATTTGACATGAATTGTGATTGATTAGAATAGTTAGATTTGTCAAAAACGTCGTCGAACGGCGTAAACAAGTTGCTGGAAAAGTTGCAGAAAGTTGTGCAGGGCTTCGGATCGGATCGGATGGGGGCTCGGATCGGATATGTGAACTGGGCAAGAAATCCGACCCGAACCGGAGTTTGGCACATAGGAGGCTTGGCGAGAAGGAAGGCCGTTTACTTGGAGTGGACAAGGGGATCGGATCGGAGGAATAATTGGAGGCCAGATCGGATTGACTTGGAGACGCAGGGCTCGGATCGGAAGTAAACATTTGGGAGAACTAGCAAGAGGGAAGGCCACGCGGATCAGATGGCAAGGAGGGATCGGATCGGAATACGTGAAGAAATAAGGGAGCGGATCGGAGCACTGGAAGGAAGGACACCCGACCCGACCCAGAGGAGGACACCGACCCGACCCGAAGTGGAGTACCCGACCCGAACCGAATGGAAAGATGACAAGGAAGGAGGACCGACCCGAACCAATGAAGGTGATGACTCCCGACCCGAACCGATGAAGGTGATGACTACCGAACCGAACCGAATTCTAAGACTGTTAATGCGCGACAACTCTTCTGAAGACCCACTCCAATTCGACCAAACCCGAGATGCAAAGGAAGTCCAAATGAGAAGTTAGAGCTTAAGATTCAGATGGGAATCAACGAGTTCGCTTCATGGTTGGGCTTTGCTGCGGGACGCGTGCCAAGGATTTATCGACGTCTATAGCTTTGAACCACTATGGTAGGAGGTACGAAGGCGGATTCAGGGCCATTATGGCATCGGTAGAACCAAGGGCTACGACCAATGAAGTGGGTCATTGAAATGTTTGGTCATGACTCCAAGTGTTTGGCTTGGTCACAGCAGGGTTTCTACAAGTCGGGATTCGTCGTTACCTCAGTTTGTCTAGTGTTCCAAAGTGGTAGATGTCGTACGCTTTACGCACTGAGTGAGAGATGTGAGGATGGTTGCTATGGATGATTTGTTTGCTATCATTGTGACATGCACACCCCACCCCCGTATTCTTACACTATTTATTATGGCACCTTGGAGTATTGTACGGTATGTGGTACTAACTCTTTGGTTGCAGGTCCAGGTTCAGGTATGGTTTAGTATACCTGTTATTATTCTGTTTAGATGCTTATCGCTCATACCAGGCTTTATGTCTGACCCAGAGTTTTATGTCTCCTCTTATTACTCTGGGTGCTCACACGAGCAGACTAGAGACAGGTTAGCTGGTGATGCACGGGTAGATGATCCGGAGACGAGCAGGAGGCTTCCACGTACTATATACATAATATTCTCCCTGTGTTGTTGAAGATCACTGCTTGGGCATTGTTGGTGTATCTTCTATTTTAGCTTTCTTTTGTTTAGAGACAGTAAATTTGGAAAATTGTAATAAGCTGTATATGGATTTCCGCTGCTCTGATGATTGATGTTGATTTTAGTTATCAGCTTATGCACTGTCTCGCCTGTTTTATGTCAAGTATGTTATTATTATATTTTATCCCATGCGCTGTGAGACATTCTACAGGTTCCTTGATTAGTTCATTCTCTTCTTTCTACTCTTCTGACGACCGTTCTGTGCTAGCTGGGCATGTGTACAGCGCACTTTCGGAGGAAATGCAGGCTGGTGCGCGACGGGCCGTCACACTTGGTATCAGAGCTCTAGGTTGCATAGTTAACCTAGGGAAGTTATCAGGGAGAGATGATATACGTATACGAGAGAGCGTATTTGTGATTATTTTGGTTTTTAAAAGCTATATATATATATACTATTAGTAGTATAAGGATGAAGTCGTACTGCACTAGCACCACTATGGAGTCGTTAATCGTTTCCTTTTTCAGATTGACGATGAGCCGATATACTAGAGGTGCTGGTAGGGGAGCCAACAATGGGAATGCTGCTGACATGAGGACGATGTTTACTGACTTCATGAGAGAGATGCTTAGAGATGTACAGAGGGCAGCTCCCAATGGTGGTGGTCCAATAGTGCAGGCGCCAAGAGTCGACTTCGCCAAGCTGAATAAGGATTATACTAGTCTTGGTGGGAAGTCATTCCACAGAACGGAGTCGGCTACGGATGTTCAAGATTGATTGGATAGTTGCGAACGTATCTTCGAGGATTTGGGTATCGAAGATGCGATGAAGAGAAAGCTAGCGTCCCGTCGGCTGCAAGGGCGGGCAATGAATTGGTGGAATGCTATAAAGGCAGCTACTCCCGAAGATCAGATTACTTGGGAGCAGTTTAAGGCTCGCTTTAGTGAGAAGTTCATTCCGGCTGCTCAGAAGTCAGTGCTGTTCAAGAAGTTCTTGGAGCTCAAGCAGAATGGCAGAGCTGTCTCGGAGTATATTGCTGAATTTGACACTTTGTCAAAATATGGGTTATCTCTCATTGATACTGCCGAGAAAAAGAATGAGAAATTCATAACTGTTTTGGATCAGTACTTGGGGGAAAAACTTATTAACCACATCGATGAGACGTTTGAATCGATTGTGGGAAAAGCGTTAAGATCAGAAAGTCTCTACCCTAAGTCGAAGACTGAGGTTGCATCTGCAGAAGAGCCAAAGCCACAAGCAAGTGGTGGAGGCAAGGGTGGTTCCCAGAATAAGAGAAAGCAGAACCAAGCTAAGGATGGCCAGAAGAAAAAGAATAAGCAAGATGTTGAGTGCTTCAGTTGTGGTAAGAAGGGCCATTATGCTAGTAATTGTCGGGCCAAGCCAGCGGATAGGAAGTGCTTCAACTGTGGCCAAATGGGACATCACAAGGACAAGTGTCCACAGCCCCCTAAGGAAAAGCAAATGGTGAAAGCCTACGCTCTTAATGCTATTCCTTCTTCGTCGAATGCCCCAACAGCGGCGGAGAAGGGAAAGAATGTCGTCATTCAAGGTATGCTTTCTGTTTACGATGTTCCTGTTAGAGTTTTGTTTGATACCGGAGCTTCCAGTTCTTTCATATCTAGTGACCTGGTAGATAGGTTGGGATTGGAGCCCGAGATTGTCGATAGACCTTTAGTAGTGACGAACCCGATTGGCGGTTCGACTAGCCTTAGCATGATTTGTCGTAATGTGGTCTTATCGAGTCATGGATGCATGTTTGTGATTGCTTTGTTTTGGGCTTTACTGGGTTTGGCATTATTTTGGGAGTAGATTGGCTCCAAAGATACGGGGTGGTGGTAGACTGTGAGGGCTTGTTGGTGACAGCTAGAGCGGATGATGGGCGGAGGATAGTGTTTGGTGGTCTACCCAGTAAGGGGGTATTGGCTAGTTTTCTAAACTCCCTCGACATTCCGCATAGTGAGTTGTCAGGTTTGCCCGTGATTGGCCAGTATCCGGATGTTTTCGAGGAAGTGACCGGACTTCCACCACACCGAGAGATTGAGTTTCGTATTGATTTGGTAAAGGATGCCAGACCTATAGTGATGCCACTTCGTCGTATGGCACCAAGGGAGCAGCGAGAGCTCGAGGTGCAAGTCAGCGATCTTTTGAAGAAGGGATTTATCAGAAGGAGTGTTTTTGAATGGGGAGCACCAGTTGTGTTTGCTACCAAGGCGGATGGTTCCCTTCGTTTGTGTGTAGACTACCGCGAGTTGAATAAAGTGACGAGGAAGAACAAGTATCCTCTACCGCGGATAGATGATTTGTTTGATCAGTTGAGTGGCGCGAGAGTATTTTCTCAGTTGGATCTCGCGACAGGTTTTCATCAGCTTAGAGTGGAAGCTGAGAGTATAGCTAAAACGGCATTTCGGACGCCGTCTGGGTTTTATGAGTGGTTGGTCATGCCATTCGGGCTGACCAATGCCCCAGCATATTTTGTGGATCTTATGAATAGGGTATTCAGAGATCAGTTGAATAAGTTTGTCCTTGTGTTCGTTGATGATATTTTGGTCTACTCGAGGACAGAGGAGGAACACAAGGGACATTTAAGAATAGTGATGGAGGTGTTGAGAAAACACCAATTGAAAGCAAAGTTTTCTAAGTGTCACTTCTGGAAGAGGGAAGTGAGGTTCTTGGGCCATGTTGTATCAGAAAATGGGATTGCCGTGGACCCGGCGAAGGTGGCTACGGTACAGGATTGGCCTACGCCCAAGAATGCAACAGATGTAAGAAGTTTCTTGGGGTTGGCGGGATATTATCGTAAGTTTATCCAAAGTTTCTCCAAGATAGCAGCACCATTGACCCAGTTGACCAAGATGAATCAAGCTTTTGTCTGGGATGAAAGGTGCGAGAATGCATTCAGAAGTCTAAATGACAAGTTGACAAGCGCACCATTGTTAGTCATTTCTAAGGGGGATGAAGAGATGACGGTATACACGGATGCCTGTGGTACCGGACTGGGTGTTGTATTGATGCAAGGCGGTAGGGTTGTAGCTTACGCAAGCCGGCAATTGAAACCGCACGAGAGAAGATACCCTACCCATGATTTAGAATTGGCAGCGATCGTGTTCGCGTTAAAGATGTGGAGACACTATCTCTTGGGAGAAAGATTTGAGCTGTTTACAGATCATAAGTCGTTGAAGTATCTATTCTCCCAGAAGGATTTAAATCTCCGTCAGCAGAGATGGTTAGAGTTCTTAGCTTCCTATGATTTTGACATCGCATATACACCGGGAAAGGGCAATGCGGTGGCTGATGCATTGAGTAGAAGACATGCCAGCTTGGGGGCTATGTTCCTTGAATGGAAGCAACTGGAGTTTATCGCGGGGTTTGATTTCAGACCAAAGTGCGAATTGGATCCAGAAATGTTAGCAAGTTTGACGATCAAACCCACTTTGATTGAGCGGATCGGCTCTAGTCAGAGGGACGATCCTAACCTATTGGAAATCATCTCCAAGTTAGAGATGGGTATCGATGAGGGGATGAGCAAGTATGGGCTTGATCAAGATGGATGGCTTAGAAAGAATGGAAAGCTCGTTGTACCCAATGTCAATGGATTGAGAGATGAAGTGCTTAGAGAATGTCATCACTCAAAACTGACTATACACCCCGGTGGTAATAAGATGTATCGAGACATGAGACAGACTTACTACTGGGAAGGGATGAAAAGAGACGTTGGGGAGTTTATATCCAAATGCATGAATTGCCAGCTAGTTAAAGCCGAGCAAAAGAAGCCTAGTGGGTTGTTACAGCCATTAGAAATTCCCGAATGGAAATGGGAGCAAGTCTCGATGGATTTCATTGATGGTTTACCAAGGACTAGATCGGGACATGATAGCATTTGGGTGCTTGTGGACCGATTAACCAAAAGTGCAAGATTTATACCAGTCAGATCGACCAGAACGGCAGCTAAGTTAGCAGAATTGTATATGAAGTGGGTAGTGAGGTTCCATGGAGTACCTAAAAGCATTGTGAGTGACCGAGACCCGTTGTTCACTAGTGGGTTTTGGAAGAGCTTACAAGAAGCTCTAGGGTCAGAGTTACATCTCAGTACCGCATATCATCCTCAGACCGACGGTCAGACGGAGAGGGTGAATCGTATTTTGGAAGACCTCTTGAGAGCATGTATATTGGATTTTGGTGGATCATGGGATGACCATTTGCATCTAGTAGAGTTTGCATATAATAATAGCTACCAATCCAGTATCGGTATGGCTCCGTTTGAAGCTTTGTACGGAAGACCATGCAACTCACCATCATGTTGGATAGAGACTGGCGAGAAGTTTATGCTTGGACCAGATGTGGTGAGGGAAACTTCAGATAAAATCAAGACCATTCAACAACGAATGAAGGCTGCCCAAGATAGGCAGAAGAGTTATGCCGATAAGAGGAGAAGAGACTTAAAATTCTCCGTTGGCGACTTGGTGTTTGTCAAGATTTCTCCGTTGAAGAGCGTAATATGATTTGGCAGGAGAGGAAAGTTGGCACCAAGATTCGTTGGCCCATTCCCTGTTCTTGAACTAGTCGGGAATTTGGCATATAGAATTGACTTACCGGACAAGATGGCGGGAGTTCACAACGTATTTCATGTTTCCCAGTTAAGGAAGTTTGTGCACGACCCTAATGTGGCTATTTCACCTGATCAGTTGGACGATATCGAGGTTGAACCTGAGGCGGTTGGGAACCGTAGGCCTATGCGTATCGTTGGGAACGACATGAAGCAACTTCGAAGGAAGGCGGTGAAGCTAGTCAAGGTACAGTGGAGCGAGAACGAGAATGATTGTACTAGGGAAACAGAGGAGGACATAAGAAAGAAGTATCCAGAACTCTTTGCCTGGTAAGATTTAATTAGCGATTTAGTTTTCCGCATGCTAGGTTATGTTTGTTTTGCTTGTTTTGCATGTTTGGTTGCTGTGAATGATTGTTAGGCATGCGGGATTCATTGTTTGTTTCTTTGTTAAGGAATTTCGGGGGCGAAATTTCTTAAGGGGGGAAGAGTGTAACGACCCGCATTCTACGCATCATAGGATCGTAGAATATTTATTTCTTTCGCATACGAAGTCGTATGGTCATGTAACTTTGGGAGACGACTATTGGGGTCGTTTCCCATGTTCATGATTTTTCCCGATTTTTAAATGACCATTTTACCCCTAGTTGGCACTGTTTTGTCCATAACTTTTGACTGGAAAGGAATTTTGACCTAAAACCACCTCCATTAGCTCCGGATGATGGTTTCTCTTTCCGTAGAGTGGTCACATTAGTCAAACGGACTCACCGTTTGGGAGATATGGCTGAAACAAGTTTCAGATGGTGAAAAACAGCTTAATTGGGCTTAACCGGGTGATTAGCAGCTAGGCCCACAGGGGAATTTCGGGTTTAGAGGTATAGGAAGACTGATTAGGGTTAGGTTATCACTTTCATTTCAGTTTTGAGCCGCCACAAACCTTCTTGAGACCTTAGTAATGGCTTCCATCCTCTAAAACCACTCCAAAACACATTTTTAGTGAAGATTAAGCCTAAACTACATCAAAACAAGGCCAAATAGCAACAAAGCAAGGTTGGAGCTGCTGCTATACATAGGAATTCGACCCAAACAGAGGATACTTCAGATTTGGTGTTTCATTTGTGGCCAAGGTGAGTGATTTGCATAGTTTTTGCACTAATTACGGTGATTAAGGGTAATTAGTGAAGATTAGCGAATTTATACGTAAATAAATTCTGGAAAAATTCTTAAAATTCTAAAATAATGTTTAAGGCTCTGTTAGAAATTTGGGTTAATTTCGATGTGTTTTGCTAATCGTATGCTTAAACATGATTAAGAGGGATTATAGGAAAATGTGAGGTTTTAGCCACTTTTGATCCATTTTGGTTCATTTGAATTGTTGTTAGGTGTTTGTGGTTGTTCTTACATGTTGTTATGACTATTTGACATGAATTGTGATTGATTAGAATAGTTAGATTTGTCAAAAACGTCGTCGAACGGCGTAAACAAGTTGCTGGAAAAGTTGCAGAAAGTTGTGCAGGGCTTCGGATCGGATCGGATGGGGGCTCGGATCGGATATGTGAACTGGGCAAGAAATCCGACCCGAACCGGAGTTTGGCACATAGGAGGCTTGGCGAGAAGGAAGGCCGTTTACTTGGAGTTGGAGTGGACAAGGGGATCGGATCGGAGGAATAATTGGAGGCCAGATCGGATTGACTTGGAGACGCAGGGCTCGGATCGGAAGTAAACATTTGGGAGAACTAGCAAGAGGGAAGGCCACGCGGATCAGATGGCAAGGAGGGATCGGATCGGAATACGTGAAGAAATAAGGGAGCGGATCGGAGCACTGGAAGGAAGGACACCCGACCCGACCCGGAGGAGGACACCGACCCGACCCGAAGTGGAGTACCCGAACCGAACCGAATGGAAAGATGACAAGGAAGGAGGACCGACCCGAACCAATGAAGGTGATGACTCCCGACCCGAACCGATGAAGGTGATGACTACCGAACCGAACCGAATTCTAAGACTGTTAATGCGCGACAACTCTTCTGAAGACCCACTCCAATTCGACCAAACCCGAGATGCAAAGGAAGTCCAAATGAGAAGTTAGAGCTTAAGATTCAGATGGGAATCAACGAGTTCGCTTCATGGTTGGGCTTTGCTGCGGGACGCGTGCCAAGGAGTTATCGACGTCTATAGCTTTGAACCACTATGGTAGGAGGTACGAAGGCGGATTCAGGGCCATTATGGCATCGGTAGAACCAAGGGCTACGACCAATGAAGTGGGTCATTGAAATGTTTGGTCATGACTCCAAGTGTTTGGCTTGGTCACAGCAGGGTTTCTACAAGTCGGGATTCGTCGTTACCTCAGTTTGTCTAGTGTTCCAAAGTGGTAGATGTCGTACGCTTTACGCACTGAGTGAGAGATGTGAGGATGGTTGCTATGGATGATTTGTTTGCTATCATTGTGACATGCACACCCCACCCCCGTATTCTTACACTATTTATTATGGCACCTTGGAGTATTGTACGGTATGTGGTACTAACTCTTTGGTTGCAGGTCCAGGTTCAGGTATGGTTTAGTATACCTGTTATTATTCTGTTTAGATGCTTATCGCTCATACCAGGCTTTATGTCTGACCCAGAGTTTTATGTCTCCTCTTATTACTCTGGGTGCTCACACGAGCAGACTAGAGACAGGTTAGCTGGTGATGCACGGGTAGATGATCCGGAGACGAGCAGGAGGCTTCCACGTACTATATACATAATATTCTCCCTGTGTTGTTGAAGATCACTGCTTGGGCATTGTTGGTGTATCTTCTATTTTAGCTTTCTTTTGTTTAGAGACAGTAAATTTGGAAAATTGTAATAAGCTGTATATGGATTTCCGCTGCTCTGATGATTGATGTTGATTTTAGTTATCAGCTTATGCACTGTCTCGCCTGTTTTATGTCAAGTATGTTATTATTATATTTTATCCCATGCGCTGTGAGACATTCTACAGGTTCCATGATTAGTTCATTCTCTTCTTTCTACTCTTCTGACGACCGTTCTGTGCTAGCTGGGCATGTGTACAGCGCACTTTCGGAGGAAATGCAGGCTGGTGCGGGACGGGTCGTCACAAGAATACTTCCCTAAGTATCAACCCCGAAGGCCGAAACTAACATTAGGTCGACACTCAGAAAACCATTCAACTCGCCAATCTCCAGTCAGTTTTAATTTCCTTAAATCTGTTTTTAAACTTCTACTGAATAAAAATTTCAATTATTCATTTATTACTTCAACGAGATATTTATCTCGGCTTATAACCATTTCAATTATTTACTTACAAATATAATTTACAAATGTTTGCTAAACATTATTCGTTGTAAAACTAGAAACAAGATTTTCCTTATAACGATATATTTCCATTTGTCAACTAAATTTCATTTTAGCCTTCGTAAAATCTGGTTTTGTATAGGGTCTTGATCACAAAAAATCTTTGTAAACATCTGTATTTGTTTAGGCTACTCATCTTAGTTTAGTTAATAGAAACTCCATTCTATTAAAATATTCGTGTATAACTATCATTTACCAATCTTACTGTTTATACTTATTATTTATAAATCTTATTTAAAATTCTTCAAAATAATCTGTATTATATTATTTAAATTCGTTTCAATTAGAATTTATATATTGAAAAAACTCTTCCTTCTAATGGTTCTCATTTGCAAAATATTTGCCTTTCCCCTTATTTGTCTCAACCGTTAATAATATTTCTTAATACAAGTTCATCCTGAATTTATACTTGCAACTTCAAGTTACATTCTAATTATAACTTTTATTGAGTTATAAAATCTTCCTTATGTTTTCTTTTGCAAATTGGAAAGGTTCTAATCTATTTTAAAATAATGGTCTATTTTCCGATTTCCATTACTTTTCAAAATTTACATTTCTTAAATTCCCCAATAAAATATTTCCACTTCTTAAATGTCGCTTATAAAATCACTTCTTCATGGTATTTGTTTAAACAAATGTTTGCTTTTAATTTCTATTTAATTTGGATTCTAACTATCCATTTTCATTTGAAATAAATATTTCCTTTTAAATTCTTATTATACTTCAATTTCTATTTTGAAATCTATATATCATTATTTAGGATATCTAAAATATCCAAAACCAACAATCAGTGTTACTAACACATCCAAATATACCATAAACCATCACAGGTTATAAAACACATCATATATGAGCATATATGTGAAAAATAATAATTTAAATGTGAGGAATCCAGTTGGATCCCTCCAACTTGTTATCCCTGCATCCACAGACGTTAGTCAACAATAATAATACCCATCCTGCTTCGAGGCAGGACAACTCGGTATAAAGGTCATCCACTATATATATATATTGTGGGGCGCATAGGGAAATCATCGGCTAATGATACTGCTAGCATCCGCTAATAGTACTGCGGGAATTATCCAATCGCCAATCACCAATATTATTTTTATATATTATTATTATTATTATTATTATTATTATTTAATATTATCACTTTATATCAATCAATTTTGCAGCCAACAAGCAATAAAACAAAATTTTGAACTATTAAAAATAGTTCAAATAATTAACTGAGTGAGTTTAATTCACCTTGATTTCCTTTGCCGAATTTCCAATTAATTTCTGTATTGTCTCAGCTACTCATGTACTTTATTATCTCAAATAAATTATATCGCCGATGATTATTTTATTTATTGATTAAATATTTATTTGAATGAACTATTTAAATTTAAATTTATTAAAAGCATATACCTTAATGTCTTGCCCCAGTCCATTTCACTACACCTCCTCCTAACTATTATCACCATCTGCCAAAACTTGCAACCGATCACTATTGTAACTGCACCATTCCCACATCTCACTGCAACCAACCTTCTACCAAGTCACAGACCCAAAATCACAAACCCACTCTCCATTCTTCCATTTGCCGAACTCCCAAAAACCCCAAGGCAGTATCCATTACCTTCTTTACAGTGGGCACAAGAAAAACAGGCTCAAATCCTTAGTTTCAAATCATCGAAAATTCATACTCCACACAATTGCTTTCGGATAAAAGAAAAAACTGTCCTTCTTCCAAAATCAACCTCGTTCAGAAATTTGTACTTCGGTACGTGAACTCCACCTCAGTCACCTGGTATTGCACCACCTTCCCCAAAACATCATACCAGTCCAACTTAGTTAATTATTCCACATAAATAAATCGAACTACTCCCAAAACATAATATTGGACTCACCTTTCTTCCACTATCAAATGTCAGCCTCCTATTTCCTTCATCGCAACACTCCAGTAATACCAAAAAGAAAAGATCAAACTCTCCCGTTTGTTCCTTTCGTTCATCTGTGCACCACACTCCTCCCAGACCCCCTCCATCTCACTGCGCACCTTTTCCGTAATCAACACACTGTCTCCACCAAATCATCAACATCGCACTAGTATTTACCAAAAACTAATAATCAAATTCCAGCGTCAAACTTACCTCAGTTTGACCATTATCAAATTCGCACTCCATTCCTACCTCTCCACTCATCTTCTTTCCCCAAACCATTATCGAACTCCAGTCAATACAAGTGCCGCATCCCTCCAGTTCAACTCAAAACGCAGCTCCTCCAACATCGCAGTGGCCTCCCATCCCCTCGCGTTCCTCAATGGTACTCATAATCGAACTCCTTTCTACAAATTTTTCTCAACCCCGATCTGAATTCCTGTTTGAATTTTACTGCGTCCGTCCTTAATACGCAAGCGCTCCAGACGATGGAAAGAGTTAGTAAAACCTTGACATTTGAATCGAGATAATGAGTTGAACTGCGATTTCCATTTGCATTCTTCCTTTTCTCTTCTAGGAATCGATTTAAGATTTTCTTTGGGAAAAAGAATGTAAATTTAAATCGATTTTCTTTTTAAAATTTGTGGATTTTGTATTCGATATTACTGGAAGAAAACAAAAGAAAAGAACGAAGAGAATTGGTTTTGAATGGTTTGAGAAATGGGAATGGTCGTGGCTTATTATATAGGTGGAGAATGGAAAGATAGAAAAAACGTTGTTTCTATATGGTGTAGATAAGATCAGGCGTAGACATGAAGGAGTATGGGTTTGCAGTGTACTGGTTTTGAAGCTTCATGGAGAAGGAACACAAATTTGTGGAAAAAGTAGAATCGTACAGAGAAAAGACGTAGTAGCTTTACAGGGTAGCTGAATAAGTCGTATCCTATGTTAGTTTTATTTTGATTTAATTTTATTTATTTAACGCGGTGTCTTTAATTAAAATATCATGCGCTATCAAACCCTTATTTGAACGCAACGAACGACATTTCCAGAGTTCTACCACTATTCTGAACACACTGCAACAGTCTCCACGGTCTAATTCGACCATATACCGAAGATATTTATTTTAAACTGACAATTAAAATTAAATTCAATTGAATATAAACTGATTCAAATAAATTATTATTATTATCAGATAAATATACACAAATTGAATTATATAAAATTCCCAGAATACACTAACTTGGAATTTTGAACTCGATATTTTATTTTCACGTTAAACCCATATTCTCTTTATTTAAAATCGATTTATTATATTAAATAAATCGTTATTGTTTACAAAGGATTTCACAGCGACTATTTCAAAATTTAATGTGGCCATAACTCTCAATATAAAATACGAAAATACTGATTTTTCTTTTTCATTGCAAAACTATAATTCAGCAGATTCAAATATTTCTTGTTTCAGTGAATTCCAATTTAAAATGGATCATGTACACTCAACTGAAGTTCAAATCGTAAATTACGAACTACCGCGCCATTTCGAGCTCGTTTATTTTTAATATATATATTTCTACGTTTCAAATTTTGTTTTAATTAATATAAAATTCCATTTATATTACGAATTCAATATTTAAACAAATTTAAATATTCAAAATTTAAGTGATAAAAATACGGATCGTTACATATATTAAGTAGAAATCAATTTAATTACTTGGAATGAAATCCAATGTCAGACACACATCCATTTACAAGTCCGTTCTGGGTCTGAACGAAACCGGAGTCACCTTATTCCTCGTCCTGCATGTCCAATACGAAAGTGAGGTGCTCGCATATCCAGACAATCAACAAGTACGTCCGGACAAACTACCACTTTTAACCCTTTACTGGTAGCTAGCCAATGCCGAGCATCAGTAGACGTCCATTCGATGTGAAGATCGTCGGTCTTCAACCACCGTCTTCATCTTCGACTCTTAATTGTCATAGTAATTATTTAGAATGGGTTAAACCCGGTCTTTCCGAATAACTCGCGTATTTTTATAATTAAAAATTAAGTGCTATGAAGACACATCATATGCCTCATTCCAGTTCATAATATTCTTTTAATAGAATAATCATATTATTAGGGAAAGGATCCCATCAATTTATCAAAGATAAATTCTTTTAAATTTATTCTTCAATCTTCTTTTTAAAGATTTATGAGAACTCCAATTTGATTTTTACAAAATCATTACTTTATGATTATCTAGTTTTAAGAAATTAATCTTATCTTTAACTGGGTTAAGGAATCAATGTCATTTAAAAACATTGTTCACGATAAACCCAAAATCATCTTCCATTAAATATGGAATTTTCACAGAAATCAAATCAGTATATAACTGATATAAATTTCTGTATCAGACCGATAATATAATTGGAATAACGGCAAAGCCTTTTAAATTCCATATATAATATCAGTCTTCTTTTACATAAGCCTATCTCGATTATTATCCAATCGAATTTCCACTCAATTCCAATTTAATATATTAATATGGAAAACTTGACTTCATAAAATTTCTTTTTAAATCTTAATGAGAGGTTTTTAAATTCCAAATTATATTTTCACTATTAATTGGGTTAAAGAACAAATGTCGTTTAAAACATAGTTCACAATAAACCCAATTCACATATCATTTTATTACATTTAATGAATATAATTGGAACTCTAAAAATCTTAGTTAAAAGGTTTATTCTTTTTAATACGGCGTTTAAGAACAGTGTTATTTAAGACACCATCCACAACAACCCAAAATCTAATTCTTTTATTTAATTCCAATTAAATATTAAATAAATTGGAAGACTTCATTAAATCTTAATTGAAAAGATTTATCCTAGTTAATAACTAGTTTATTTCGATAAAAATATATTTTTATCCTTTGTCCATCTAAAACGGACATAGAAATCATCATTTTATTCTTCGTTGAATATTGTTTTAAAATATTTGTTATTTAAAAATATTCTTTATATAAAAAGATTCTTTACATAAAAATATTCTTTATATGATAATATTCTTTGTTTCAAAATATTCTTTATTAAAGGATAATCTTTATTTTAAAATATTCTTTATTGAAAAGATATTCTGAATCGGAATGCGACTCAATCAGTTACCATATAATTTCGATTATATGGATTTCATACATCGCATGTATATGACAACAAATGATAAATAATTATCAAACCATCCATTCAACATCCAGTGTGAAGTTCACAACTGTGTGAGCATTAAAATGAAATAATAACGCTCATCGCAGCCTGTCAATCTATCGGTCGACATACAACTAAATATTGGGACTAGTGTATGTCAAGTATCATCCCAATACCCGTGTGGGGTTTTCAGCCAACAACAGTTCATATAAATAAATAATTGGTTAATGAATTTAATCCATTTTAATTCTACTAACATGTTGATGATAATGAACAAACATGTTATTTTATTCCTAAAGCCGAATAAAAATATAATTTACTCGTATAATTTCCCTATACATTTCTAATGTCTAATAAAATGTAATTTATTTACATGGCATTGTTACTGACGACAAATAAAGATAATTTTCATTTTTCTTTATTTGTATGCAAATTTCTATTTTTAATTTTAATAAATAAAAGAGATAATTTTATTTGTTTCCAATGTATAACCTAACACATAAAAATGTTTTATTTTAAATTGCATACAAACTTTAATGTATACATTAACACATTAAAATGTCACTTTTATTTACATACAAATTCTAAGGTGCGTTGCGACAATACAAATGATTCTTTATTTCATATACAAATTCTAATGTATGTTTTGAAAATAAAGATGATTCTTATATTTGCAATATAAATTCTATTTCAACAAAATGTATAAAAAAATGATACATCCATTTTGCTGACAATTCTATTTTATCAAAATGAATATTTTTGTTGTAACACAAACCTATTTAACAAAAATGCTATTTGTGTTTAACTCTTGTATTTAACAAAAATGTGATTTTTATTTCATTACAAATCTAATTAACAAAAATGTAATTTTTGTTTTCAACCATCATATCTAACAAAATGTAATTTTTATTTTCAACTATTATATTTTGACAAAAATAACTATTTTGGTTCAACTAATCTATTTGGCCAAAAAGGTTCATTTTGACAAAAATGTGCATTTTGATTCAACTAATCTATTTCAACAAAACAATAAAAATGATGACTTTGATTTGTCGACAATTCTAATTCAACAAAACAACTAAAAGTGATGTGCTTGTTTTGTCAAATCTAATGCGGCAAAAATAATAATATTTGTTTTGACAAATCTAATGCGACAAAAATGATCACGTTTATTTTGACAAATCTAATGCGACAAAAATGATCATGTTTATTTTGATAAATCTAGTGCGACAAAAATGATCATGTTTGTTTTGACTATTATAATTTGACAAAAGTGACTAATTTGTTTTAACTATGATAATTTGACAAAAGCGACAAATTGGTTTAACTATTATAATTTGACAAAAGCGACAAATTGGTTTAACTATTATAATTTGACAAAAGCGACAAATTTGTTTTAACTATGATAATTTGACAAAAGCGACAAATTGGTTTAACTATTATAATTTGATAAAAGTGACAAATTGGGTTTTAACTATTCTTTTTAAAAAATGGATATTTTTGTTTCAACAAATCCTTTTGACACAAATGATAATTTTGTTTTACTAACAAGTTTTGACAAAAAAAGTTATTTTTATTTCAGCAATCATGTTTTGACAAAAACTATATTTTTATTCCTATAATCATGTTTTAACAAAATCTATATTTTTATTTCAATAATCATGTTTTATTTACATAACATGATTTTAACATACATGACAATTTTATTTACATAATATGATTCTAACTAAATGTCATGTTTAACAAAAATGACTATTTTTATTTTAACTAACGTGTTTGGCAAAAATGACTATTTTTATTTCATCTAACGTGTTTGACAAAAATGACTATTTTTATTTCACATAAAATAACAACAAAAATGGTACTTTCAACTCTTCTATTTTATTGCATATTTTTTATTGCATATAAAATGACAACAAAAATGCAACTTTAAAATCTATTCTTTTCATTACAACTAAAATGACAATAAAAATGTTTCCTTTGTATCAATTCTTCTTATTGTAACAAACTTGACAATAAAAATGTTATTTTTAAATATATCCTTTTTATTGTAACTAAATTGACGATAAAAATATTACTTTAAATCCATTCTTTTTATTGCATATAAAATGACAATAAAAATGATACTTTTTAATCTACACTTTTTATTGTATATAAAATGGCAATAAAAATGTTACTTTTAAATCTCAACTCTATTTCGTTGTAACTAATTGAAAATAAAAATGAAATCTTTTATTCCAATTTTAATCTTCGTAACTAGTTGAAAATAAAAATGAAATCTTTTGTTTCATTTTTATTATAGATGATTATTTTATTCTAACATGACATCCTATGACAAATTGATATTTTTTATTCTAATGCAACATTTTATAACAAAAATATTAATCCTTTTCTAATGTAACGTTTTATACAAAAATGTAATTTCTATTCTAATGTAACATTTCATACAAAAATGTTCCTTTTTAATCTAATGTAACATTTCATTAAAAATGTATTTTTTAATCGAATGTGACATTTCTATATAAAATGCTATTTTTATCTAACTTAACATTTTTTTAACAAAATGATGTTTTTATCTTAATCTAACTTTTCCTAGCAAAATGATGTTTTTATTCTAAAAACAACTCTATGTTTATGGGTCTAAACAAAAGATGAAAACTTTATTATAAATTCAATTCTATGTTCATAGATTAAAATAAAAGATGGAACTTTTATTACAAGATCAAATAAAAGAAGAAACTTTATATTATAAATCAAATCAATATTCATAGATCTAGATTAACAATAAGATTTTTGTTTTAAATCAGATCTAACGATAAACTATGAATTCAATTAAAAGAAAGAATTTTTATATAATAGATCGGGATCTACAACATGAGCATCACAATCAATCACAAACAATAAACAGAAAATTTCAATCTCAACATCACAGATCGGATTTCGTTCATACATCAAATAGCAAGAAAATAATTAAATTTTAATTAATTATTGAAAATAGAAATCTCACATTGCTTTTTGTCTGAATTTTCAAAGTACCCTTTTTCAGATCTGGTCTGTTTCATTGTGTAGATCTCATTTTTCTGATTCCAACGCAACTGAAATTTCTTGATTCTGATATATTGTAATAAGAAATTACGATTATTTAAAGATTTGAATATTTAAATAGATAATTAATTTAACCTTAATTACATTTTCCACCAATCAGGTCGCGCCCCTTCTTTTCTTCTTCCCGACGTTCTTCTATAGGTTCTCATCGTGAAAACAAAACCCAAACCTCCCCTCTTTCAATCCAAATCACACTCCGCTACGACGCCTGCCACCACCATCAGCCTTCGCCACTCGATGCGCCGCCTCACCACCTCCTTGCGCCCCCAATCCTGGACCACTCGCACAACCCCATCGCTAGAACACCCACTCCAAAGTTGGCAACTTCCTTCACCAAATTCGAATACCATAGATTTTTATTTCCGATCATGACCTTATAGAATCGAAGCTCGAACTTTGCTCTTCAATTTGGTTTTAGAAATCATGAATTAATTCATGAAGATTTGTGAGAGATTAGAGGATTAATAAGGGACGGTTCTGGCCATTGAAACAATAGGCGGCGACTAGGTCAATAGAATTAGGATTTTGGATTGTAATTAGATTAGGGTATTTATAATAAAATAATATTTAATTACTAGTTTTGCAAATAAACCCGTTAATTCTTTTTAGATCCAATTTCAGCCCAACAAAAATTGTTCCTGGGAAAATACCCATGTTCCGGACGCGATAGGATAGGTCCCGTCACCCCATTTGATCATCTCCAACTTGTTTTATTCAATTTAATATATAAATCGTTTATTTATTTAATTTGAACATACATTTAAATTTACCGGGGCCACATACGGACTTTAAAAATTCCAAAAAAACTATTTCTAGTTATGTTTTGACAATACGGTTCTAACAAGACTAATTTCATTGAATTCCGAGACCATTTGAAAAATGGCCATTTTCTGGTCGATCCGATTTGACTAAAATTGACAAAACACATTTTCTTTCGCCACGCTCACATATTAATTCTAAAAATTATGATAATTGAAACTTAGCAATAATTTGACATTCCGGATCCAACAAAAGTTGTTTCGTCGAAAACGGAGTTAGTTTGAAAAATGGCTATTTTTAATATTAAAATATATATATATATATATATAAATTCTACAGCGGCTATTCTAAATTTTAAACTGGGCATAACTTTTGATTCCCGCTATGAAATTTCGATTTTTCAGATTCGTTGGAAAGATATTTTTAAATAGATTTAAATATTTTTGGTTTCACTAAAATCTGATTTAATTTGCATCATGTACAGTCAATCCAAGTTCAAATTCAAAATTTCAAAATACCGCGCTATTTCTAATTCCATTTATAATTAAATTAAAATTATTTGTTCTAACTTCGATTTAAATAAATTTTTAATCATTATTATTTAAAATAAATTATTTTAAACATTTAAAATCCATTAAAATTTCTAAAATAAAATTTTTAAATTGGTTCAGAAATTGCGGGTTATTACAATTAAGGTTTTAATTTAATTGTTACTAAGTTAATAACCTTATTCTAATTTACAGCTTGTATAAATCGTATCTAATTTATTCGAGAACAGAATCTGATAAAAACAAGTCATGGTGGAATTATAGCGAGGAGGTCTTCATTATGGAACTGATGTTGCTGAAATAAGAGCTACTGGAATTTCGTGATAAATCAAACACCTGTTCGATTGTAAACAAAATAAAAGAAGAACCATGCAATGGTTGTTTGGATGAATGGTTGATAAAATTGGTTGAATTGGTTGATATAGTTATATCATTGATCGATTATTATTTCTAATTACTATGATATTTCATATCGATGTGAAATTTATATTATTTATGTTGATTAACATCTGTGGATGCAGGGAAACAGGTTGGAGGGATCCAACTGGATCTCTCAACATTTATATTATTGTTTGTTATTTACTGTGATATTTATTACTGTGATTGATTATGTTGTGTTGAATTATCCTGGCCCTAGAATTTTGGTATTTAAATACCGTAAAATATCTTCGAAGATAGAAAATGAAATTTGAATTTAGAAAAGGAAATTTATTTTTAAAAAATAGAAATGTAATTTCGAACAGAGTTGGAGTTAAAAATATGTTAATGGAGAAAACTAGAAATTGTTTATAAACGAGAGTGTAAATTAAGTGAATAATTTATCATTCGATAAATTGAAATATAAATTCAAATTTGAATTTATATGAAAAATTGGAAATTGGTTTTGAAACAAATATTTGAATTGACATTTGAACTTAGCAAATTTATAAGGAAAATATAAACGAGATTTTAAATGATTGCAATACAAATGAGATTGGTATGGAAAATTATGAATAGAAGTTATAAATATATTTGGGTTAAAGATGTTATTTTTAAGTACGAAATCAAACTGATTTGATTGTATTTAAAGAAATATATTCACAATTAATGTGAATAACGGTTTAAAGAAAATATTTTGCAAATGAAATATCTCTAAAGGAAATTTAGATTTGAAATGTGAATCCAAATTGGAAATTGAATGAAAAGGAAAATGGGTAACCATTTTAAAAGGAAACGATGAGGTGTAATTCAAAATTCAGAATATAAAATAAATTGTGATAATGTTTCGTAGGCTGGAATGGTTATAAAGGAATTTGGTAATGATTTGGAAAGGATAAATTCAAAAGTGAATTTGGAATTTGAATTAACCTGAAATGGTAGATAAATTCCGAAGTTCGGAATATAAATCGAATATAGATTATTCGAGACAAAGTTATTTATTGAAATTCGATTATATCGAATTTATGGAAATAGTTATTTTTACTATCCATTTGAATCAAATCTAATTATTTAATTATTTATTTACTTATTAATTTATTTATTGAAATTAATAAGTACAAGTTATATTATGATAAATAAAATAATTGGAAACAACGATTATAATGCTACTGTTATAATAAATGTTTTATAAATCTAAACAGCGATCTTAACACTACCGTTACAACAAATGTTTTATAAATCGAATATTTGGAAACAACGATTATAACGCTACTGTTATAATCAATGTTTTTTTCCGTAAAAAAAGTGGATTCGTAAATTAAATCCGAGAGTTACGTATGAGATGTTGGTTAAAGATTGAAGTGGTGAGCTTTGTCCATTTTGAAGTTAATAATATTGTTTAGTTAAGGTCTGAGAGGTAATTATACCCCAACTTGATTGGCTTCATTGTTAACTAAGGGATGGTTAAGGTTCGATAGCGAGATGGTTAAGTGAAGTAAGTTAATGAGTGTTAATGGTGGGTTCACATAGCGATGTTTTATTAAACATATGTTTTAGAAGTGTTGGAAACATTTTCCAAATAATATCAGAGATGTGTAACGACCCTGGAAATTCGTACCTTTTGAATCGACAATAATCCACACATGTCTGACTCAAAACTGTACGTATTTACAGATTGTTAAATGACGATCCACATCTTCAACCATTATAGTCAAAAATATAGATAATCAAGGGAATTAATTTAGAATTAGAAAGAAAGAAGAAAACAAACACAGAATCTCGCAACGGAATGAACAAAATATAATAATCAAATAACAGTTCATGAAGCTGTTTAAAATAAACATTTGATCATTTTACAACATTTATCAGGGTTATACATTTATATACATAACTGATAATACAGAGTAATGCAACAGAATAGTAGTGAGATACAATAGTAATAATAGTATACCGTCTTCGTCTTCATCCTTCAGAAGATAACCTTTGAAACTGGAATGCTCAAGTCTGACCCGAGCGTAATAGCGTGAAAATAAAACAAGCTTGGATCAGGAAAAAATATTCTCATCTAAGTCAAATCGATATCATATGAACATGCACACACATAACTCAAGAGATGTTACGGGAAATTCCATCTCCTAAGGATCCGTCAAACTAGATACTATATAATATAATTTCGCTATTATACTAGTGTCTATTCACAAATACTTGTCAGAAAAATAGCGTAAGCGGGGTTACATTGATTACCCTTACACAGTTTATAAGCACATGGTCTATGCAGGTCCTGTAACACAACCAGTAACGTCGGTAGCCAGTGTGTCCCCTATAGACCTATGCCAAAAATCAAAATCGTAGTTGTCTCGCATAAGGATAAACGTATGACAAGGCACATGAGGCAATACCCAAAGTAGTATGCTACTAGTTTGCCTGATCCAGACTGGTGGTTACCCCTAACGGCCCACCGTAAACATCCGCCCCATATCGAATAAAAGGAAAATACATTCCATCAAGGGTGCACACCAACAAAAAAAACAACAACTGAATAGTAATAGTATGGACCCGAGGTCCAGGAAAATCGAAGAGCAGATGTCCACTAAGAGGTAGTCAAGCCTCATTTGGTCTGGCACGGCTCATGTTTTAGTCATTTCAAATCGACACAAGTGTCAAGGTCATCCATTATCATTCACTTTCTTCAAATCCAGTAATCGCCTCTAAATTCATCCTACTTCATTTCTGGAACACCACCGCGCACACAGTTGTTAAAGTGGTTCCAACATTGACAGAGAGTATGTCAATAAGAGGTCCCGGTCTCTTTAACAACCAAACGTCATGTTACACACCGATTGGTACTTTTATATTTCAAATGTGAATCGTTATGATATCAAAATATCATATTCAACTAAACCAATTTCACTTTAAAATATCATATTATTTTAATCATAATAATATTTACTTTCAAAATTCATATTCACTTTGAGATAAATTTCAATTTCAATAATTGGCTATAACTTCAATTAACCACATTTCATTCGAATTATTTGATTTAGTTCAAAAATAGTTTTGAATTCATTTCTGATTTTAACATCAAAATGATCATATTTACTTTTAAATCACAGATTTAAATGTAAACACTTTTCACTTCTAAAATTGTTTGTAAGTTTGAAATAGGTTTGGGGTTTAAATAAATTTTTGATTAGTTGTAAATAATTTTGAGAGATTTGGAATAGCTTGGAAATCAAAACAGTTTGAGTGTTGGAAATGGTTTTATGCATATTAAAATATTTATAAAATATACTACTTATATATATATATAGAGAGAAAGAATAGGTTTTTGAAAAACAATTTATATAAAGTACTCCATATATCAAAGGAATAAATTTCATAAAATAGTTTATATATAAATTTGTTTATATAGAAATAATGTCAAATCAACTGTTTCTTTCTATTTTCAATAAATTTGAAATTAAGTTCAAAACTCAAAACAACCCAAATCGATTTCCAATATCCAATCCAAATCGATTCCACAATCAAATTCATTTGAGAACAATCCATTTTTAAAGGATAACTTCCCTTTTAAAAATATTATTTGAATCTATTCGATTCAAATCAAATTCGAGTTCAAGTTAATAATATTTATTTAAGCCATTTAATTCGAATTTAATTTCAAATTTTCAAATTCAATTCAAATTAAATTTCAAAGTTTAAATAAAGATTTAAACCTTTGAAATAATTTAAATTATGATCAATTTTAGTTCAAATTTCAAATAACAAATTCTAGATCATTTCAATTCGAATTTAATTTCAAAGTTTAAATAAAGATTTAAATGTGACGATCCCAAAACCCCATGACACGGTGTTAAGGATAATCATTGGAATATAACACATTAATCATCATTAGCAAATCACAGATTATAGCATAAATAGAAAATAGAATAATTTACACACATATGACAGCGGAATCATATAGATATCATCGCATCAGAGAAGCACAGTACATGATACAACTTAGTGCATAATGATACATAATCAGTCACCATCGCCTGAGGCGGAATCATACATAAAGAGTACACAAAATAAATATCGGTCTACATCGCCAATGGCGGAATCATAATATAGATACAATAATGGCGGAGAAAATCCAAGTCAGCACGGTGTAGTCAAGCCTCGCCATGAGCCAAAAGTGCTCAGAAACTGTAACTAGGCTGCCCGTGTAAAAATGAGGGCACCCGAGTTTGCAAGGTGAAACAAACTACGAGTCAGTCATGGGACTGGTATGAGAAATCTACTTAACTTATTAACAACAATAATAAGGCAAATCAAAGGACCACGCCACTTTCGCGGAACGGGTTTACTCCAATGAGTGCTAGTGCATGAAATAAAGTAAATGATTAAATCATCGCAATGCTTTTTATAAAATGAATCCATTATAAGACTCGGGTCCCATCACACAATGCAACGCAAGCCGGAGGATAGAGTTTTTACCTTATAATGGCCAAAAATGCTTCATACGAATTAAACAAAAGTGTTTGATATTATTACTAGTGCATATATGTTTCAAAAGCGATTTCAATCATAAATATCAATCATAGGCGGCATAAATGACCCATACCACTATGTCGCCGTAGTAGTAATACAATCACGTCCGCATATTTCGTATTGGAAATTGGATTCCTTCATGAGTCGAGGCAAGGGGCAAGCTCCTCTCCGATTCAAGAGACTCTAGCAAATGCCTCGGGACTGCACACAGCAATCCCTGGATCCTCCAAGGCCGGTCCTCTCTTACTTTTGAGGATTGGCAATTCCTGAACACACGTTTCCCGGTCCTTACAGACCTATAATCGAGGCGCCTCGTATTCCAACACCCACACAGGTGAAAAGTAGATATAAATGTCAGGGCTGGGAGGTCACTGACACCACCATAGCTAGAAAAAAACGTCGTGCACTCCTTGGGTCCTTCTCCCGTTTTTGACTCATACCGGGGTGTGAGGCTCGCGAATTCACGTTATACACAAAGCTACGTCACACAGACCATGCTTTGATCATCAACCATAAGACTTTGCTTTGCAACAGAAGCCTTGATCATATGCCACCCAGGCGTGCCACACAGGCAATCCACTCCATGCGATTGATTTCTATCAATACATAACCTCTGAGCTCGTACGTCTCAGAGAAGGGCGTTAAGCAAAAGAATAAATTCTCCGCCGCCAAACAGATATATATTTAACAGAGATCAATCAGCACAGAACAAAATCCAATGTCAGACACATAGTCCATTTACAAGTCCGTTCTGGGTCTGAACGAAACCGGAGGCACAGATTCCTCGCATATCCGTACCATCAACAATATGTTTGGATGGCTACTACTTCAGTTCCTTCATGGTAGCTACTCCAATCACGAGCATCAGTAGCGCCCATCCATCCAATGTGAAGATCGTCGGTCTTCAACCATCTTCGACTCTTCGACTTCTCGACGTCGATCGATTATTTGAAATGAGATGAACTCAGCATTTTCAAATAACCTACGTATATTTAGATTTTTAAATCAATTAATCACATGGTTGGACTATTCAGCATTCACATTTCAGTTCTTTAGTTATAGTTTTCATGTCGAATACATTCAACCATCACATATCCAGCAAACACAACGAAATTGGTTTATTTCCACTCTATATCGTCTATAGTATTTTATAACGATATACCGCCATTTTTATTTATTACAAAACGGCCATATTTAATTAAACGACATTACAGGTCGTGTCGATGCACTGGCGATGCTTTTCACTAATTTTGTTTTACACATATCTGAAAATCTAACCGTTGGATCTTCGCAAATTTTACATCATTAGAAAGATCATTTCAAAACGAATCCAACGGTTTCAGTTTTGGGAAAATCCGACGGTCGGATCTTCCACACTAGCCATTTGAAGTTACGATTTCAATTTACGAACTGCAGCGTCGTTATTCGATTTAATTTAATTATATATATATATAATCGTTTCTGGCTCTGTTTTTCTTTAGATTTGAATTAAACATTCCAGATAATCCAACCGTCGGATCTTCACAAAGTTGGTGCCGTTGGAAAGATATTTCCAAGGCGAACCCAACGGTTGCGGTTTCGGGAAAATTCAATGGTCGGATTTCCCGCACTAGTCATTTGAAATCACGGTTTCAAATTACGAACTGCACGGCCACGTTTCGTTTTAATTTTATTTATATTTATATATTTATATAAATATAGTTCATTCAAAAATTCCTATATCGTTTTCACTTCAATTATTTCACTAACGCCTTTAAATTTTGGAAAATTTCGCCATAACCTCCTTTGTACGGGAGGGGCTGGGAAAATTCCCAAATAGCCACACGGGCGTCTCATTTCAAAAAGAAAAAGAAAAAGCCAAGCGGCTAGCCAGCAGGCTCATAAAATCATCACCCAAACAAAACAGTAAATGTGTACCTATTTGTCGGGCACAAAATTTTATTCCTCTTCTCTAGCCCCTTTGCAATAACCTGTTCAATAAATATGCATGTACATATATACAATTTTTATCACTTATCATTTTCCATTCAACTTCATATTCAATTTACTTTGGTTTAAAAACACCATTCATTCTAATGTTGCATGCATAGGCTAAAATCATATCATTAGCTAATTAATGTATATTTCAACTCATGCACCCTTATTTGAACAAGTGGCTATTTTTAACACTTCACATTTCAAAGATGATAATTTTGGCGAACTAAAATGGATTTCAACACATGACTATTTTATTTAGTTCCTATGCATGTTAAAAATAATATTTCTTCACCAATATTTATTTCAACGTCCACATATCTTTAGCATATCACATATATGATAAAAATGATATTTTTATCATTTAAAATATTTATTCGACAAATGGATGTTTTCAACACTTCATAGTTTCAATAAAAATGTAATTTTTATTGTTCGATCTTTTTATTCAACACATGAACTTTTCCACTACACACACTTCTCAACACATGAGCATTTCCACACATGGATATTTTATTTATGTTGTTCATATTAGAAAGATGGAATTTTTCTTGTTGAAACTATTTATATATAAGGAGAATATTTTTCATACTTCATATATATTATAAAAAGGTGATTTTTATTGTTTATACACTTCATTCATTCACAAATGAATTTAATTTTCACACATCACTTTTCAACACATGAACATTTCCACACATGGATATAGTTTCAACATATGGCTATAATTTCAACGCACGAAGATAATTTCAACATATGAAATTTATTCTAACACATAAAGATTATTCAAAATTTCGGCAGCATAACTGCAGGGTAGTTAAAACCGGCATCGTCCCTAGTACGGCTCCTCGCTCTACCTTAAAACCTCGCGGTTTTTGACAATGGGGATTTATGCATCTAATTCGCACACAGGCGGCATGTTTTATTTTTATTTCCACAAATATTTCCAATTCATTTCAATCACCAATTGGTATTTTTCAACCACAACCAAACAATATCAACCACAAACAATTATTCAATCATTCGTATTTTTCATCCAATATTTCACACCAATTCACAACAATAAATATCGTCCATGGTTTGTGGACGAGGGGAGTATATACATACATATATATATATATATATATTTAATATAATTGCTATATTTCACTTGCATTTCAACATATATGTCAATTATTCTTTGCATGTATAATTCATACTTCGCTTATATAGCTTACACCACGCATGTACATGAGGTATACAACACGTGTGTAATTTATATTTCGCTAATATAATTTATACACGACATTTTCCATTCAAATTCTTTTAATTTAAATTTCTCACATTGGTTTGCGGAGTGCTAAAAATCGTAGATGACTCAGAAAAATCCGCGGCTTCTTCTATGAGGTGGAGAGCTTCCTTGCGGTCCCGATGTTTCCTGTTTCATCGAATTTCATCAACACACCAAAAAGATATGATTTTTCAAAGTGAAAACATAAAAAAGAACTCACCTTTCTATTTGGTTTGAAACTAGGTTTGAGGTTTTCGCAAAATCCGTGGCACGTGGGGAAAATCAGGGAGTTGGACGTGGAAGAGCTTCGAGAGGGGGTCCTCGATGGCAGATCGGAGCGGTGGCGGCGATAGGAAGTGGCCGACTTTCTGGCCTCGATTCAGGCGGAGGAGGCGTCGATGGGGGTCGTGCTGGGGTCGGATCTGACGAGGGGAGGGAGGCGCGTCGACGGCAGGTGATGGCGCAGGCGGAAATCGCCTGTGGCGGCGGCGATTTGGGGGAGAAGTGGCGAACGGGTTTCGCCGTTGGTTCGAGGGTTTCGGGTGTTTTTTTTATTTTTTTAATTATGAAAGAAAAAATCCTATTGGCCGATATATATATATTATATTTTTAAATAGTGTTTTCTCCAACGAACTACTTTTCAAGTCCAACGACTGTCGTCCCTAGCTAAATACCCCCATTCCGGACACAATGGGATATGTTTCGTTGGCCAATTCGACTGTTACAGTCAGTTATTTTTCAAATTAAAGTATAAAACATTTAATTTTTAACTTTGAACGTACATTTCAATTTGCCAGGGCCACAAACTGATTCGAAAAATTTCAGAAAAATAAATCTAGCTATGTTTTGACTCTACAATCCCAACAAAACTTGTTTCGTCGAAATCTGAGATCGTTTGAAAAATGGCCATTTTCTGGTCGATCCAATTTAACAGAATTTGACCAAACACATTTTCTTTTGCCACGCTCACATACTAGCTTCAAAAATTATGAAATTTGAAACCTAGCAATAATTTGACATCCTGGACCCAACAAAAGTGGTTTCGTCGAATTCCGAGGTCGTATGCAAAATATCAATTTTCCAGGGCTATATATTCTATATAGCGACCATTCTGAAAATTCATTCGGCCATAACTTTTGGTTCCCGTTATGAAACTTCGATTTTTCAGATTCGTTAGAAAGGTATTGATAAACAGATTTAAATATTTTTGGTTTCACTAAAATCCGTTATGTTTTCCACCCTGCACAGTCAGTCAAAGTTTGAATTCAAATTTTCAAACTGACTCACTATTTCTAATTCACTATTTTATTGAAATATTCTATTTCAATTGTTCAAATTCCTTTGAAATCACCAATTTAAAAATTTTAAATTGGCTCGTATTTTCCGGGTTATTACAATCTCCCCCACTTAAAACTTTTCGTCCTCGAAAAGGAAACAACAGTAAAGTAGGAAACAAAATGTAAATGCAAAGTATTATAAAGGTACCTTGCAACGGAGTTAGTCAGAGATGTCCACTCTGCATTTGGGGTAAGCTTGCTTAATGCTTTCCTCAGTCTCGCAAGTACAGTCTCTAGGATCACTGCTCCACTGCACTTTAACTAAATGACCCTTTTTGCTTCTTAGTTCTCTAGTTTCTTTGCCAACAATCTTTAATGGCTCTCTTCTGAGTGTTAATTCTGGAGTTATGTCTATATCATGTTGCGCTGCTTCTTCTACAACAAGATCCGGATCATGCACATGTCTTCTAAGTTGAGATATGTGAAATACATCATGCACTCCAGGCAACCAATCTGGTAATTGAACCCTATAAGCAAGAGTTCCAATTCGTTCGAGTATTGGAAAGGGACCAATAAATCTCGGTGCCAACTTCCCAGTTTTTCCAAATCTGATTACTCCTCTCATCGGAGAAACTTTCAAATAAACATGATCACTAACAACAAATGTCAAATCTCTTCTTCTAGAATCTGCATAACTTTTCTGTCGGCTTTGCGCGGTTCTCAAACGCTTTTTGATGAAGTCGACTTTATCAGATGCTTCTCTAATCATATCGGGTCCTAACACAAGTCTGTTGCCAGGTTCTACCCAACATGCTGGAGATCTGCACGGTCTGCCATATAATGCTTCAAATGGCGACATTCCCAAACTTGCTTGATAGCTATTGTTATATGAGAATTATGCCAAATGCAAATGATCTTCCCATGACCCACCAAAATCAATTATATAAGCTCGCAATAAATCTTCTAGAATTCTATTCACCCGCTCAGTTTGGCCATCTGTTTAAGGGTGATAAGCGGTGCTCATATTCAGTTTCATTCCCAATTCTTTCTGGAAAGCCTCCCAGAATTTGCTAGCAAATATCGGGTCTCTATCACTGACTATGCTGATGGGAATTCCATGCAGCTTAACGATTTCTTTGAAATATATCTGTGCTAGACTTTGAGCGGTTCTATTGGATCTGACAGGTATAAAATGGGCAGTCTTCATGAAGCGATCTATGATTACCCAAATGCTGTCGTTACCTTTCCTGGTTCGCGGCAAGCCATCTATGAAATCCATGGAAATCTGTTCCCATTTCCAACTTGGGACTTCCAACGGTTGCAACAGTCCAGCTAGTTTCTGTTGGTCGCTCTTGACCAATTGACAAGTAGGGCATCTGCTAACATACAAAGAAATATCCCTTTTCATTGCCTTCCACCAGAAAGTGCGTTTGATATCGTTGTACATTTTACTAACACCAGGATGGATGCAAAATTTGGATTTATGGCATTCATCCAGCACTTCTCTTTTGAGCTCAGGAATGTCGGGAACACATATTCTTTTATTCAACCTCAGAACTCCCTCACTATCTACTTGGAAACTGAAGCCTTCGCCCCTTTGGATCCTTCTTATCATCTCTTTCACAAAATTGTCACTTTTCTGAAGAACAGATATTTTACCAATCAGTCCTGGCGTAATTATAAGATTGGCAATGATTGCGGTTTTCCTACTAAGCGCATCCGCTACTACGTTAGCCTTCCCTGGCGTATACAGGATATCTAGATCATACGCTGCAAGAAATTCTAGCCAACGCTGCTGTCTCAAATTCAGATCTTTTTGGGTGTATAAATACTTCAATGATTGATGATCTGTGTATAGTATAAATTTCTCGCCCAATAAATAATGCCTCCAGATTTTCAACGCAAAAACGATAGCTAGTAACTCAAGATCATGAGTTACATAATTCTTCTCATGCGATTTCAGTTGGCGGCTTGCATAAGCGACTACTTGGCCTCTTTGCATTAACACTGCACCAAGACCTCTAATAGAAGCATCTGTCCAAACCGTTAAATCTTGATTGCCATCAATAATGGTCAACACTGGAGCAGTGGTCAGTTTCGATTTCAATTCCTGGAAAGCTTCTTCACAGTCAGAAGTCCACTTAAATTTCTCATGTTTCTTCGTGAGCTTCGTTAACGGACTGGATATCTTCGAAAAATCCTTAATGAACTTTCGATAATAACTAGCCAACCCCATAAAACTTCTAACTTCTGTGGGAGTAGTGGGTTGTTTCCAGTCTAGAATCGCTGTTATTTTGCTTGGGTCAACAGAAATTCCTTTCTCTGACACGACATGGCCAAGAAATTTGACTTCTTCTTGCCAGAAGACACATTTAGAGAATTTGGCTTTGAAGACGTTCTTTCTTAGAATCTCCAATACTTGTTCTAAGTGTTTTTCATGCTCGGGTTTTGATTTGGAGTAGATTAAAATATCATCGATAAATACGAGGACAAATTTATTCAGAACTCCCCTGAACACTCTATTCATTAGATCGACAAAGTATGCTGGAGCATTGCATAGGCCAAACGACATTACTAACGATTCATAAAATATGTCTGGACCTCTGAAAGATGTCAAAGGAACACACTCTTCTGCTATTCTCAATTGATGAAAACCTATAGCTAGGTCCATTCGGGAAAATACTTTCGCCCCATTCAATTGGTCTAGCAAATCATCGATGCGGGGTAATGGATACTTGTTTTTGAGCGTTTGTTTGTTGAGGTCTCGGTAATCAACGCATAATCGAAGAGTACCGTCTGACTTTGGGACAAACACAATAGCTGCACCCCAATTAGAAAAACTAGGTCTGATTAGACCCTTCCACAACAGTTGACGAGTTTGATCGCCTAATTCTTCTTTTTCCTTCGGAGTCATTCTGCGAATTGGATGTACTACTGGTCTGGCATTGGGAATTAGATCGATTCGGAATTCTATTTCTCTTTGCGGAGGTAAGTTTTCAACTTCTTCAAACACATCCGCATAGTTTCTAACAATCGGAATCTTTTCTATGGAAGTGGGGATAAGTTCTAATGCCGACCAAAATTCTTCTCTGTTTGGATTCGAACCATGACAGGGTATAAATATGTGTCCAAGATTCGTTCGGATTTTAACGATCCTTTCCGCACAATTCACTTCGGCTTCATACTTCGTTAACCAATCAAGCCCGAGAGTCATATCGAATTCGGGAAAATCCATAACGACCAGATCAAAAGGAAACTTGTAGAAAGAATAAGAGGCTGGCACTTTACAATATGAATTGAGGATAATAGAACCCCCTATCGGATTATGAACTTCAACCGATTCTTTAAGCTTTCTCTGTTTTAACTTTAATTTGTTCATTGTGTTACCAGTAATAAAACTACGCGACGCACCCATGTCAAACAATACAGAAACAGGAATATTTTTAATTGTTAGGGTACCTCCCAAAACATCGGGTTTACCTGCTCCATCGGAAGCAGCTGGCGGGCTCAACCCGTCATATACGTGAGCTACTGTGGCCTTCTTCAGCAAAGGACAGTCTTTGACTAGATGATCGGTCTTGCGGCAATTAAAGCAGGAGCGAGGGTTTTGAGAACCCTGGCTTGAACCTTGTGAATTTGTCTTCTGCCTCTTCGGGGCTGTGCACACATTAGAGTAGTGCCCCGCTTTGCCACAGTTAAAGCAATTTCCTCTCGGCGGCTTGCCAGTCTGAGGTTTTGAAGATGTTGCTTGGCTTGACTCAGCTTGATTCACAGCAGGCTTGCGTTTGTTTCCGGCTTGGCTTCTAGCGCGATCCTGCTCCAGATACCTATGGTCTAGGTCTTCGTAGTTGCATGTCATTTCCACCAGTTCGTTGAATTCCAGCTTGATATGGGCCATGGCTCTATCATGATATTGTCGCCTTAGCCCAAGGATAAACCTCTTATTTTTGGACTTTGCAGTGGCGACGAGCTCCGGAGCATAGGGCGATAACAGTGTAAATTTATTCAGATAATCCTGCATGGAAAGATCCCCCTGCTGGAGGTTGGCGAAGTCATCGTGCATTCGCTCTAGGGCTTGTTCTGGGACATATTTCTCCTTGAAGAGTTCTTTAAATCCATCCCATGTTCTTCCAGCTTCTCTATTCCCGGTGGTGAGAGATTCCCACCATAGTTCAGCTTGTTCCTGCATAAGCCAGGCGCCCATAATAGCTTTATCTTCGTCTCCAAGCCTTAGGCCTTCAAGATTTTTCTCGCATGTTTTGAGCCACGCAAGGGCCTCTATTACCGTGCCAGTTCCCGATAAGGTCTTTCCTCCTAAGTTTTTATATCTCTTAGCTACACGGTCTAGCTCGAAGTATTGAGCGGCCGGGGGTTGTATCAAAGCTCCTTCTTGAACTGGGGCCTCTCTCCTTCCTCGGCCTCGGCCGTCACGGCCTCCTCTAGCGGCGGCTGCTCTGGTAGCCATTTGTCAAATTCTGTATAAGAAAGAAAAGATTTATCTAACAGAAATGATAGTTTATTGCATAGTTAAGCAGAAAATTTACGGAAAGATAACGATGGACTGATCAAATTGTTTTTGCTATTCTGCTCGGCTCATTCTAGGACTTTACTAGTCCTATCTCTAATGAGCGACTTGCCTTAGAATACTACTGATTCTATTTTGACGAAGTGTTTAATGTGTTAGACTCCAGAACTAAGGTTAACCAAAGCTCTGATACCAGCCGTGACGATCCCAAAACCCCGTGACACGGTGTTAAGGATAATCATTGGAATATAACACATTAATCATTATTAGCAGATCACAGATTATAGCATAAATAGAAAATAGAATAATTTACACACATATGACAGCGGAATCATATAGATATCATCGCATCAGAGAAGCACAGTACAGGATACAACTTAGTACATAATGATACATAATCAGTCACCATCGCCTGAGGCGGAATCATACATAAAGAGTACACAAAATAAATATCAGTCTACATCGCCAATGGCGGAATCATAATATAGATACAATAATGGAGGAGAAAATCCAAGTCAGCACGGTGTAGTCAAGCCTCGCCATGAGGCAAAAGTGCGTCAGAAACCTGTAACTAGGCTGCCCGTGTAAAAATGAGGGCACCCGAGTTTGCAAGGTGAAACAAACTACGAGTCAGTCATGGGACTGGTATGAGAAATCTACTTAACTTATTAACAACAATAATAAGGCAAATCAAAGGACCACGCCACTTTCGCGGAACGGGTTTACTCCAATGAGTGCTAGTGCATGAAATAAAGTAAATGATTAAATCATCGCAATGCTTTTTATAAAATGAAGCCATTATAAGACTCAGGTCCCATCACACAATGCAACGCAAGCCAGAGTATAGAGTTTTTACCTTATAATGGCCAAAAATGCTTCATACGAATTAAACAAAAGTGTTTGATATTATTACTAGTGCATATACGTTTCAAAAGCGATTTCAATCATAAATATCAATCATAGGCGGCATAAATGACCCATACCACTATGTCTCCGTACTAGTAATACAATCACGTCCGCATATTTCGTATTGGAAATTGGATTCCTTCATGAGTCGAGGCAAGGGGCAAGCTCCTCTCCGATTCGAGACACTCTAGCAAATGCCTCGGGACCGCACACAACAATCCCTGGATCCTCCAAGGCCGGTCCTCTCTTACTTTTGAGGATTGGCAATTCCTGAACACACGTTTCCCGGTCCTTACAGACCTATAATCAAGGTGCCTCGTATTCCAACAACCACACAGGTGAAAATTAGATATAAATGTCAGGGCTGGGAGGTCACTGACACCACCATAGCTAGAAAGAAACGTCGTGCACTCCTTGGGTCCTTCTCCCGTTTTTGACTCATACCGGGGTGTGAGGCTCGCAAATTCACGTTATACACAAAGCTACGTCACACAGACCATGCTTTGATAATCAACCACAAGACTTTGCTTTGCAACAGAAGCCATGATCATATGCCACTCATGCGTGCCACACAGGCAATCCACTCCATGCGACTGATTTCTATCAATACATAACCTCTGAGCTCGTACGTCTCAGAGAAGGGCGTTAAGCAATAGAATAAATTCTACGCCGCCAAACAGATATATATTTAACAGAGATCAATCAGCACAGAACAAAATCCAATGTCAGACACACAGCCCATTTACAAGTCCGTTCTGGGTCTGAACGAAACCGGAGGCACCGATTCCTCGCATATCCGTACCATCAACAGTATGTTTGGACGGCTACTACTTCAGTTCCTTCATGGTAGCTACTCCAATCACGAGCATCAGTAGCTCCCATCCATCCAATGTGAAGATCGTCGGTCTTCAACCATCTTCGACTCTTCGACTTCTCGACGTCGATCGATTATTTGAAATGAGATGAACTTGGCCTTTTCAAATAACCTACGTATATTTAGATTTTTAAATCAATTAATCACATGGTTGGACTATTCAGCATTCACATTTCAGTTCTTTAGTTATAGTTTTCATGTCGAATACATTCAACCATCACATATCAAGCAAACACAACGAAATTGGTTTATTTCCACTCTATATCGTCTATAGTATTTTATAATGATATATCGCCATTTTTATTTATTTTCAAACGACCATATTTAATTAAACGACATTACAGGTCGTGTCGATGCACTGGCGCTGCTTTTCACTAATTTTGTTTTACACATATCTGAAAATCTAACCGTTGGATCTTCACAAATTTTACATCATTAGAAAGATTATTTCAAAACGAATCCAACGGTTTCAGTTTTGGGAAAATCCGACGGTCGGATCTTCCACACTAGCCATTTGAAGTTACGATTTCAATTTACAAACTGCAGCGTCGTTATTCGATTTAATTTAATTATATATATATATATATATAAATATAATCGTTTCTGGTGCTGTTTTTCTTTAGATTTGAATTAAACATTCCAGACAATCCAACCATCGGATCTTCACAAAGTTGGTGCCGTTGGAAAGATATTTCCAAGGCGAACCCAACGGTTGCGGTTTCGGGAAAATCCAATGGTCGGATTTCCCGCACTAGTCGTTTGAAATCACGGTTTCAAAACACGAACTGCACGGCCACGTTTCGTTTTAATTTTATTTATATTTATATATTTATATAAATATAGTTCATTCAAAAATTCCTATATCGTTTTCACTTCAATTATTACACTAACGCCTTTAAATTTTGGAAAATTTCGCCATAACCTCCTTTGTACGGGAGGGGCTGGGAAAATTCCCAAATAGCCACACGGGCGTCTCATGTCAAAAAGAAAAAGAAAAAGCCAAGCGGCTAGCCAGTAGGCTCATAAAATCATCACCCAAACAAAACAGTAAATGTGTACCTATTTGTCGGGCACAAAATTTTATTCCTCTTCTCTAGCCCCTTTGCTATAACATGTTCAATAAATATGCATGTACATATATACAATTTTTATCACTTATCATTTTCCATTCAACTTCATATTCAATTTACTTTGGTTTAAAAACACCATTCATTCTAATGTTGCATGCATAGGCTAAAATCATATCATTAGCTAATTAATGTATATTTCAACTCATGCACCTTTATTTGAACAAGTGGCTATTTTTAACACTTCACATTTCAAAGATGATAATTTTGGCGAACTAAAATGGATTTCAACACATGACTATTTTATTTAGTTCCTATGCATGTTAAAAATAATATTTCTTCACCAATATTTATTTCAACGTCCGCATATCTTTAGTATATCACATATATGATAAAAATGATATTTTTATCATTTAAAATATTTATTCGACAAATGGTTGTTTTCAACACTTCATAGTTTCAATAAAAATGTAATTTTTATTGTTCGATCTTTTTATTCAACACATGAACTTTTCCACTACACACACTTCTCAACACATGAGCATTTCCACACATGGATATTTTATTTATATTGTTCATATTAGAAAGATGGAATTTTTCTTGTTGAAACTATTTATATATAAGGCGAATATTTTTCATACTTCATATATATTATAAAAAGGTGATTTTTATTGTTTATACACTTCATTCATTCACAAATGAATTTAATTTTCACACATCACTTTTCAACACATGAACATTTCCACACATGGATATAGTTTCAACATATGGCTATAATTTCAACGCATGAAGATAATTTCAACATATGAAATTTATTCTAACACATAAATATTATTCAAAATTTCAGCAGCATAACGGCAGGGTAGTTAAAACCGGCACCGTCCCTAGTACGACTCCTCGCTCTACCTTAAAACCTCGCGGTTTTTGACAATGGGGATTCATGCATCTATTTCGCACGCAGGCGGCATGTTTTATTTTTATTTCCACAAATATTTCCAATTCATTTCAATCACCAATGGGTATTTTTCAACCACAACCAAACAATATCAACCACAAACAATTATTCAACCATTCGTATTTTTCATCCAATATTTCACACCAATTCACAACAATAAATATCGTACATGGTTTGTGGATGAGGGGAGTATATACATATATATATATATATATATTTAATAAAATTGCTATATTTCACTTGCATTTCAACATATATGTCAATTATTCTTTGCATGTATAATTCATACTTCGCTTATATAGCTTACACCACGCATGTACATGAGGTATACAACACGTGTGTAATTTATATTTCGCTAATATAATTTATACACGACATTTTCCATTCAAATTCTTTTAATTTAAATTTCTAACATTGGTTTGCGGAGTGCTAAAAATCATAGATGACTCAGAAAAATCCGCAGCTTCTTCTATGAGGTAGAGAGCTTCCTTGCGGTCCCGATGTTTCCTGTTTCATTGAATTTCGTCAACACACCAAAAAGATATGATTTTTCAAAGTGCAAACATCAAAAAGAACTTACCTTTCTATTTGGTTCGAAACTAGGTTTGAGGTTTTCGCGAAATCCGTGGCACGTGGGGACGATCGGGGAGTTGGACGAGGAAGAGCTTCGAGAGGGGGTCCTGTCGGTGGTGGTTTGGTGGCGCTCGGTGGCAGATCGGAGCGGCGGCGGCGATGGGAAGTGGCCGACTTTCTGGCCTCGATTCAGGCAGAGGAGGCGTCGATGGGGGTCGTGCTGGGGACGGATCTGACGAGGGGAGGGAGGCGCGTCGACGGCAGGTGGTGGCGCAGGCGGAAATCTCCTGTGGCGGCGGCGATTTGGGGGAGAAGCGGCGAACGGGTTTCGCCGTTGGTTCGAGGGTTTCAGGTGTTTTTTTTTGTTTTTTTAATTATGAAAGAAAAAATCCTATTCGCCGATATATATATTATATTTTTAAATAGTGTTTTCTCCAACGAACTCCTTTTCAAGTCCAACGACTGTCGTCCCTAGCTAAATACCCCCATCCCGGACACAATGGGATATGTTTCGTTGGCCAATTCGACTGTTACAGTCAGTTATTTTTCAAATTAAAGTATAAAACATTTAATTTTTAACTTTGAACGTACATTTCAATTTGCCAGGGCCACAAACTGATTCGAAAATTTCCAGAAAAATAAATCTAGCTATGTTTTGACTCTATGGTCCCAACAAAACTAGTTTAGTCGAATTCTGAGATCGTTTGAAAAATGGCCATTTTCTGGTCGATCCAATTTAACAGAAATTGACCAAACACATTTTCTTTTGCCACGCTCACATACTAGCTTCAAAAATTATGAAATTTGAAACCTAACAATAATTTGACATCCTGGACCCAACAAAAGTGGTTTCGTCGAATTCCGAGGTCGTATGCAAAATATCAGTTTTCCAGGGCTATATATTCTATATAGCGACCATTCTGAAAATTCATTCGGCCATAACTTTTGATTTCCGTTATGAAACTTCGATTTTTCAGATTCGTTAGAAAGGTATTGATAAACAGATTTAAATATTTTTGGTTTCACTAAAATCCGTTATATTTTCCACCCTGCACAGTCAGTCAAAGTTTGAATTCAAATTTTCAAACTGACTCACTATTTCTAATTCACTATTTTATTGAAATATTCTATTTCAATTGTTCAAATTCCTTTGAAATCACCAATTTAAAAATTTTAAATTGGCTCGTATTTTCCGGGTTATTACATTAAACCTTTGAAATAATTCAATTTCAATTCAAATTTCAAATAATAAATTTTTGATCAATTCAATTTGAATTTTATTTCAAAGTTTAAATAAAGATTTAAACCTTTGAAATAATTCAATTTCAATTCAAATTTCAAATAACAAATTTTAGATCAATTCAATTTGAATTTTATTTCAAAGTTTAAATAAAGATTTAAACCTTTGAAATAATTCAATTTCAATTCAAATTTCAAATAACAAATTTTTGATCAATTCAATTTGAATTTTATTTCAAAGTTTAAATAAAGATTTAAACCTTTGAAATAATTCAAATTATAACATTTCAAATATAATTCAGGTTGGAATGATTTCAAATTTATTCAATTTCAACATTTCAAATTTATTCAATTTCAACATTTCAAATTTATTCAATTTCAACATTTCGAATTTATTCAATTTCAACATTTCAAATATATTCAATTTCAACATTTCGAATATATTCAATTTCAACATTTCAAATTTGAATTCCAATGTATAATTCAGTTTAAATAATTTCAATTCAATTTCAACATTTCAATCTAATTCGATTTCAATATAATTCAATTTCAAATTTCAATATAATTCAATTTCAATTTCAATATAATTCAATTTCAATATAATTCAATTTCAAATTTTCAATATAATTCAATTTCAATTTCAATATAATTCGATTTTAATTTTCAATATAATTCAATTTCAAATTTTCAATATAATTCAATTTCAATTTCAATATAATTCGATTTCAATTTTCAATATTATTCGATTTGAATTTTCAATATAATTCGATTTCAACATTTCAATGTAATTCAATTTCGACATTTCAATATATTTCAATTTCAATTTTCAATATAATTCGATTTCAATTTTCAATATAATTCGATTTCAGCATTTCAATGTAATTCAATTTCGACATTTCAATATATTTCAATTTCAATTTTCAATATAATTCGATTTCAATTTTCAATATAATTCAATTTCAACATTTCAATGTAATTCAATTTCGAACATTTCAATGTAATTCAATTTCGAACATTTCAAATTTATTCAATTTCATTCAAAATGACAATATATGATGATGCCCGTAACATCCAAGGTGATAACACTGATATAAAAATATAAACAACATCAGTACAGTTCAATATATCTATAAATAAACATCCATCACAATCATCATCCAAAACAGTTCAATTTGCCATAATTAACTGATTATACATGTTGGGGTTTAACTAGCAATTATATTCAGAAAAATAAAGTAACTATCAAATTAATTTCTAACAGTTCAAATTTTGATGTCCATTTAAAAATAGAAATCAACAACCAAATAATCAAATAAATCACAGAATTTCAATTTCACAAAAATGTGAATATTTTTGCAGTGTGAGAAAACTCACATTGGGTTCCACTCCGTCAGTTCTGAAAGGTAGAATTTATTTGGTGTTAATACGTCTCTTTTTAATAGAATTAAACAGATGTTTAATTTTATTGAAATTCCAGATGTTTCTGAATTTGTCCGGATTTTGTTCCACTGCGTAGTATTCATCGTTGCGGTTCCAATGCATTTGAAATCGCTGAATTCCGATTCCGTACAAAGAAGTTATGATCTTTTAAACAATTAATTAAATTAAATTAATAAATCCACCTCACTAATCATCTTAGTCCACGTCAGCACCCCCCTAACCTCCTTCTTCCTCAAACATACCGCACGCTCCAGACAACTTCATGGCCTTTTGCTTAATCTTTCCACTCCAATATCTCTTTCAACATTCCATTAAATCCAAAATGAACACCACCGTTCTCCTTCTCCTCGAACTCTCCTTCCTCTCCACCACACAATGACAAACTCGCACCCCATCTCCATAGACCGACGTCGAGACTTCCCTATAGCGCAAGCTACAGGGTGCGATATTTTTTTTTATTTAAATCCAGAAAAATATCACCAAGATGCTAAATCACCCGCTGATCTCAAAACCATTAACGAAAACTCAAATCGAAGTATGAATCCCTCAAGAAGATGAACCCTAATACTTGTGACTCACGAAAAAAACTGTCAGGCTTCCCAATTTGAAGTCGCACCGCTCCAGAGCCCACCGAAATGAAAAGCAACACTTGACCATTTCAAAGAACTAAGCTTTGTGATTTTTAAGATTTAATTTGATTTGTCTTGGATTTTTAAAATTCAAGATTTGTTTGTGAGTGAAAGAAAAGAACGGCGGCTGAAGTAAGATTGACCAGAGAATGGAAAATAAGGGTATAAGGATGGAAGGTTTATATTTATACCATTATTTAAATATTACTTTATTCAAATACTATTTATCATTGAAAATTTTGTGTTCGAACTCGAAACGAACCCCAACGAACGTCGCCCCTAGCGTAATACACTCATTCTAAACACAATGGGATATGTCCCGCAAGCCAATTCGACTGTTATGATCAGTTTTCGTCAAAATTAAAATATAAATCAGTATATACTAAATTTAAATGCACATTTTATATTACTGAGGCCACATACTGACTCTAAAAATTCCCGAAAAATAAATCTAGCTATGTTTTGACGATACGGTCCTAACAAAAGTGGTTTCGTCGAAAACAGAGGTCGTTTGCAAAATGGCTACTTTAAAGGGCTATATATTATATTAAAATATATAAAAATTCCATAGCGACTTTTCTGAATTTTAAATTGGACATAACTTTCAGTTTATAAAGTGAAATCTCAGTTTCTTACATTCGTTAGAAAGATATGATTAAACAGATTCAAATATTTCCGATTTTACTGAAATCCGATTTATTTTGAATCCTGTACATTCATTTGAAATTTAAAATCAAATTTTCAACCTACCGCGCCATTTCAGGCTCGTTATATAATTAAAATAAATTTATACGTTCTAACTTCGATTAAACTAAATTTTTAGTCGTTATTATTTAAAATAATCATTTTAAATATTCAAAATTCATTAAAATAACTAAAATAAAATTTTTAATCTGGTTCTGAAAATCAGGGTCGTCACAAGATGTTTCTAATATAGAAAATGAGATAAATTGGGTTGATAAGAAGTTAAGAAATGAGAATGTTATCCAAATACAGAAATGGTTATTATTTACTATAGAAATGAATGGGTCGAAAGAAATGGATAATACCGAAATGTTTTCCAATGTAACAACATATATCTTCTAAATATAGAAAATAAGGAATTATGGATATATGGAATTAATTTCCCAATGTGATAAGGAATATTTTCTAAAATATAGGAAATAAAATAGTTAGACAATTGGAAATGTTTTTTTTAAAGAATCGTGAGAGCTTAATCAGGTTTTGAGGAATATTTGAGTAAATATATTGAAATGGAATTATGAAATGATTTGATTAGTTTAATGTTAATTGGGCCAGTATTGTTTGATGGTTGATTGTTAGAATTTCCAACTGAAAATAGGACCGTTGATTGTATGGATGTTTTCTTTGATAGTTAAATCACCAACTATCAAAGTTTTGATTTATTTCATACCTCCGTTGTCAATATGGAGAGACCATGATCTGATTTAATATCTGAAAACCACTCTGTATTGGAATAAGCATTATGAATCAACTTATGCAGAAGATATATGAAGACGCAGTTAAGTGCAAGGGCATAAGCGTTACGAATCAACTTGGAGGAGCTTGAAGCAGAAGGCATCACCAGTTAGCTATAGACTATCATATTTTTCCGCTGTGTATTATGTTCGTATCTGGAAACAGGTGTTTATAAGTGTTCCAGAAATAGCTGTTGTGCTCTGATGATGGTATGTATATAAAGTTATTGAATTGTATTTCAAAGTTTATGTTATCTAATATATTTTATTTGTTCTGTTGTGAGTTTCTGATCTTCGTTTTCTTCTAATCTAATATTTCTTTCTTTCTATTTCTCATCCTCTAACTTCTTTCTAATAATATTTCGTATTTCTGTGCAATTTGGGAGATGTGTGGTGTTATTAGTCGACTCAAAGGGTACAGAAATTCGGGCCATTGCATTTGGTATCAGAGCCGAAGGTTGAGAAGTAACCTTAGCTCTGTGGTGTGACTCAATATAGATGGGTTAGTAATACCCTAGATTGAGTTTGAGTGTATATATATGAGCGCGTATTTGTAGATTTGATGTAACAACCCAGAAATTCCGAACCAATTTAAATTTTTATTTTGGCAATTTTAATGAATTTTGAATATTTAAAATGATTTATTTTAAATAATAACGACGAGAAATTTATTTTGAATAGAATTGGAACGTATATATTTATATAGATTGACGTTAAAAAATAAATATTTATTTTTAATTATAAAAGGAATTGGAAATGGCGCGGTAGTTTGAAAATTCGATTTCAAAGTTCAAATGAATGTACACAGTTCAAAATAAACCGGATTTTAGCGAAACCAAAAATATTAGAATCTAATAGAAAATATCTTTCTAACGAATCCGAAAAATTTAAATTTCATAGCGGGAATAAAAAGTTATTCCTAGTTGAAATTTCAGAATAGTCGCTATGGAATTTTAGCCCTTAAAAATGGAAATTTTACAAACGACCTCCGTTTTCGACGAAACCACTTTTGTTGGATCCTGGGTGTCGAATTATTTCTAGATTCGAAAATTCATGATTTTTCGAACCAATATGTGAGCGTGGCAAAAGAAAACATGTTTTGACAGTTTCAGTCAATTTGGGTCGACCAGAAAATGGCCATTTTTCAAACGGTCTCCAAATTTGAAGACATTAGTTTTGTTAGAACCGTATCGTCAATACGTAGCTAGAAAATAATTTTTGGGAATTTTTAGAGCCCGTATGTAGCTCCGGTAAATTGAAATGCACGTTCAAATTCAATATATAGATTTATATTTTGATTTTGACGGAAACAGATCGAACGATCGAATCAGCTTACTATACATATCCCATTGTGTTCGGAATTAGGGTAATTAGCTAAAGGCGACAGTCGGTGAGTTTGATTTTGAGTTCAAAATAAAAAAGATACAATTTTGAAATTAAATAAAAAAAATCTCTCTCTCTATACTCTCTCAGCCCCCCCCCCCGGTTTACTTTTTCAAATCAAGATTTTATAAAGAAAAAAAAGAGAGAGCGATGGGGGGGGGGAGGAAGCCGCCGCCGCACACCTCCAGCGGCGGCGCCACCAACGACGCCCCCCTCTCCAATTCTTCTTCTTCCCCTCCTCCTCTACTCCTTACCGCACCCCTCCTAAACCCCCAATCCCGAAGAGAACCGTTGCCACCGCACCTGAGGGCCACCGCCACCGGCCACTAGGGCCTCCCCCTTGGCCTGCGAATGCCGACACCCCCCCATTCCTCCGGTCAACGAGAGACACGCCCCCTCTCCTTTTTACTGTAAGTGTTTATTTACATATTTTTGTTTAAGTTTTGTTTATTTATTTTTCTTTTCTGTTTTTATATATAAAATAAATAAAAGTTTTGATTTTTATATAAATGGGGAAGGATTGGGTTTTTTTGTAATGATTCTAGAAATAAAAATACGATTTTTATTGCAGGTAAGGATCAGATTTTTATTGTAGATAAAGCTGTGATTTTTACTTAGATAAAGAAGTGATTTTTAAATAAAAAGAATGGATTTTTATTAACATAAAGATGAGATCTTTATGTATGTAAAGTTATGATTTAAAAAAAAATCTTTTTTTGTTTAAAAATAAGATTTTTATAAGATAGAGAATATAAAAATACAATTTTTATATATGTTGTAGCGAAATAAAAATTCGATTTTTATATGAGTAGCGGATTGAAAATAGAATTTTTATATAATAGAGAATATAAAAATATAATTTTTATATATGTAGCGAAATAAAAATCTAATTTTTATTATATATATGTTGAGATAAAAATGTGATTTTTATTTATTGGAATGAAGCAATAAAAATATAATTTTTATTATGAACAGCGTTTAAGGACTGCATTGGAATTTCAAACATATCTGAACCGTTCAGAAATAGATAATGGCGGAGTGGATCCCAAAGGTGAGAACTCCCCACTTTTAATTTTATTTTCTAGTTTTAAATATATACTAGGATGTAGACGGTGCTGAGCAGCACCCGACACCCGTCGTCCACAGACCATGGATGACTTTTATGTTTGATTGATCTGTTGTGAAAGTTGATTGTGTGATGTGGAATGAAAATAAATATTTTATAGTTAAAAATATTTTTTTAACGTGTATATAAAATGAAATAAATATTTATAAACAAATCGGACGATTTGTTTATGTACACACATTTGACTGATACTGATTGGGATGATAAATTTTACACATCGCCCAACTGCACAAATAAAATTCATTATTTGTTGATTGAAACCCCACATGGGTATTGGGGTGATATATGACATACACTAATCCCAATAATTAGCTGTATGTCAATCGATTGGTTAACAGACTGTTATAAGCGTTGAATATTTATATTTGATGCTTATGCAGTGTAGAATGCACTTTGGATGATGGTTGACTGTGTGTGATTGTTGTTGTGAACGTGTGTTGTATGAAATCCATATAAATCGAATTATATGGTGATTGACTGTTTCTGATTCCAGTTCATAAAAGAATAAATATTTTAAAATAACGAATATTTTCAAATAATATCAGTAAAAGATCAAAATATGATTTTGATGTCCGATTTGGGATGGACACGAATATATTTAAATATATAAAGCCGTGTAGATTAGATTAACGTCATTTTGACGTGAACGATATTTATAATCGATTTTATTCAGTTTTAAAATGAATATCGAAAAGGAATTGATTTCAAAATATAATGTTTTGAAAATATTATCATTTATATATTGATGATATGGAATATTCAATTTTGATTTGAAATTGAATATGAAGTTGAAATCGTTTTGAAAACAAATTTAAAACGACTTATAAAATACAATTTAAAAGGAAATCGAGGAAATATATATTATATATATAATGGCCTGAATAGAACACGCCGCGCCGCGGCAATTCGTGAATTTCGACCATTGACTTCGAACGGACATTACGGGAGATCCAACCGTCGGATTCTCCTAAAACCGGAACCGTTGGGTTTGTATCGAAAAGAGCTTTCTAACAAATATGAGATATTAGAAATCTAACGGTTGGATTTGGAACTATGTCCAAATCAAATTTGGAAAAGGTCGTTGTAAGAGCAGTTCGATGGCCGTTTATGGAAATCGACTGTACGGGCCTTGATAAAATTATTAAAAATAGCAATAATTTGTGTAAAATCATAAGAAATGATTTGGAAAGAATTGGGATGAAAAATTCCATATTTGACAAGATAAAAATATATTTTTATCGAAATGAATTAGTTTTGAACTAGAATTATAATTCAATTATTTTTAAAATAAATAAATTGGGTATGAAATGGTTTCAAAAATAACCAGAATTTCCAATATATGAATTGGAATGGATTTGAATCGAAATTATCATCGGAATTTTTCGATGTTGGATTCGAGATTATACGGATATTGTTATGGAAATTTGGAAGATATATTTTTATATCGTTATTCCCAAAACAATATTTGTTGGTTTCATAATTTGATATTGAATATAAGCCGATATATTTTCTATTCAGAGCCTTGTATTTAATATCAAATAGGATTTGGGTTTGTCGTGAATTGTGTCTTCATTAACACTGTTCTTAAACCCAGTTGAGAAAAGATTAAATCTTTTTATTTAGATTTAATGAAATATAACAATTAATTAATATTTAATTGGAATAAATAGGGGAATTGATTATATTTGGGTTTATCGTGAACGGTGTTTTAAACAACACTTGTTCTTTAACCCGATAATAAATGGAATGCGAATTGGGTTTATTGTGAACTGTGTTTTTAATGACATTCATTCTTTAACCCGATTTACAGTGAAATATGATTTGGAGTTTATAGATCTTTTTATAAAGATTTAATGGGATTTTCAAAAGTAACATTTTCCAGTTTAGTATATTAAATTGGAATTGAATGAAATTCGATTTAATTATGATCGAAATGAACTTCTGTGGAGAAAGACTGTTAATATATATGGAATTTAAAAGGCTTTGCCGTTATTCCATTTATATTATTGGTTGGATATGGAAATTGATATGGATTATATATTGATTCGTTTTTCGTGAAGATTCCCTAAATAATGGAATGTGATTTGGGTTTATCGTGAACTGTGTTTTAAATGACATTAGTTCTTTAACCCAGTAAAAGACAGGATTACATGTCTGTCGTTGTATTTCAAACTGCATGGTTGACCTCTGCTTAATATATATCTGTTTGGCAGCGGAGAATTTATTCTCTTGCTTAACACCCTTCTCTGAGACGTACGAGCTCAGAGGTTATATATCGACAGAAATCAATAGTGCAGTATAGGTTGTCAATGTGATAGGTTTGATTTTCCAAAGTTAAATGATCATTAATATTGATTTTTGGGAAGATTAAAACTAAGCGGAGTTTTAATGAATCTTTAAATAGATTGAAAATGTGAATTGGTAATTAAAATTATCAAATTTGGGAAATGATCGAAAGTGGAGTATCACCAGTTTTGCTCCTAGCGATAGTTAAATCTTTAATTAGATTTGAACGTGAAATGGTAATTAAATTTACTGATAACACCGTGGTGTTAGTTATGGGGTAATATCAGTTCTTCTCCATGGGATGAATAGGTTGGGATTGGGAAATAAAATAAATGATTACTTCGGTATGGTTCGTTAATCCCGACTAGTTTGGAAAACCGTAATATGGTTTGAAATGATATCCAAAGGAAGATTAAAGAATAAATTTTAAAGAATTTATCTTTGATAAAATTAATGAGAACAAATCCCTAAAGATGTGAATATTTAAGTAAAAGAATATTCAGAATTGGAATGAGGCATATGTTGGGTTTTTATAACACTTGTTTATTATATACGCGAGTTATTCAGAAAGACCGAGTCTATCCCATTCTGAATAACTGATTCGATGATAAGTCGAAGATGAAGAAGGTGGTTCAAGACCGGAGGTCTTCACATCATTTGAACGATTACTGGTGATCTTGATTGGGCTGTACACCCAAGAGGAGGGAAATAGTTGGTGATCGTCCAGACATATTTGGAGATCAATTTATATGCGAGTGTAACGACCCAGAAAATCTGAACCAATTTAAAATTTTTAAATTGGCTAAAATAATGGATTTTAAATATATAAAATAAATATTTTTAGTAATGGCGATGAAAACTGAGTTTGAATCAACAATTGAAAACGAATATAATCAATTATAATTATAAACAAGGCCTGAAATGGCGCTGTAGTTTCGAAAATTGAATTCAAACTTTGTCGGACTGTATCGGGTGCAAAACAATCCGGATTTTAGAGAAACCAAAAATGATGGAATCTAATTGATGATATCTTTCCGACGAATCTGACAAATCGAAATTTGATAGCGGGAATCAAAAGATATGTCCAGTTGAAAATTCTGAATAGTCGCTATGGAATTCAGGCCCTTAAAAATGGAATTTTTGCAAACGACCTCGGGTTTCGACGAAACCACTTTTGTTGGATCCGTGATGTCAAATTATTGCTATGTTTCAAATTTCATAATTTTTCGAATCAATATGTGAGCGTGGCAAAGGAAAACGCGTTTGACCGGTTTCAGTTGATTTTAATCGACTGGAAATTGGCCATTTTTCAAACGGTCTCAGAATTTGACGAAACTAGTTTTGTTAGGACCGTATCGTCAATACGAAGCTAGAAAATATTTTTCGAGAATTTTTCTAGTTAGTATGTAACCCCAGTAAATTGAAATGCGCGTTCAAATTCAATATATAGAGTTATATGTTGATTTTAACGGAAACAGATCGAAACGATCAAATCAGCTTACGATACATATCCCAATGTGTTCGGAATGGGGGTGAAACGCTATGGACGATAGGCGGTGGGTCCCGTTTCGAGTCCGAAATTTTAGTGATGCTTTTTGCATTTAAAATTAAAATAAATATATATATTCCTCTTTCTTTCTTCCTTCAGTCAAAAAAATTAGGTCAAATAAAAAAAAAACCCTCGCTGCCTTCCCACTCGTCGCCCACCACCGGAGCGCCGCCCACCCCGTCTCACCTCCGCCTCCCGATCCTCCTCCTTCTTCCCACCGCCTCTCCTCCTCTCTCGCGTGGAACCCCAGACCCGCGCCCACATCGAAGAACCCTCCGCCGTGCCCTGGCCTCCCACCGTCGACAGCACCACCTCCGCGCCTTCTCTGACCACTCCGTCGCCCCGACGCAGGCAACCCCCACCCCCTTTATCAACTGTGAGTTTTGTTTTTATATATATCAAATATTCTTTTTAGTTTTTTATTACATGTCTGATTTCAAAATAAAAATAGGATTTTGATGATAATAAAGTTATGATTTTTACGTTATAAAGGAGATGGCTTTTATGTTATAAAAACATGATTTTTACTTCATAGGAAAGTACGACCTTTTTGCGTAGAAATATATATATATATATATATATATATATATATATATATATGTATATATAAATTTTAATAAAGGATAAATGTGATTTTCTTGTTTGAATAGCATAGTAAAAATTCTAATTTTATATATTGAATAGCATAGTAAAAATTCGATTTTTCTATATTGAATAGTGAAATAAAAATTCGATTTTTATATATTGAATAGCGAAGTAAAAATATGATTTTTATATATTGAACATCGTAATAAAAATTCGATTTTTATATATTGAATAGCATAATAAAAATTCGATTTTTATATATTGAATAACGAAGTAAAAATTCGATCTTTACATATGTAGTGAATACGGGCAACGAAAGCGACGAAAGGCGAGAACGGTGAAGATTTATGCAAAGAAGAGTCGTGGGATTGAATTAGCTATTAGGTGAGAATTTCTCACTCTTCAATTTCTTTTTCTAGCTATATATATATGTGTTGAAATAAAAGTGAATTGCTATATGTAATATATATATATATATATATATATATATATATATATATATATACGCCCCTCGTCCACAAACCATGGACGATATTTATTGGTTGAAATTGGGTGAAAATTGATTGATAGCGAATGATTGTTTGGGATTGTTTGTGGTTGATATTGGTTGATTGAGGTTGAAAAATACCCGTTTGTGATTGAGAAATATTTGGTTGAAACCACATAGGATTAGTTTGTGGAAATGAAATCAATATATACATGCCGCCTGCGTGCGAACTAGATGCATGATCCTCGTTGTCAAAAACCGCGAGGTTTTAAGGTAGAGCGAGGAGCCGTACTAGGGACGGTCCCGGTTTTAACTACCCTGCCGTTATGCTGCCGAAATTTTGAATAATATTCGTGTGTTTGAATTATTTTCATTTGCTTAAACTATATTTATTCATTGTATAGAAAACCTTCATGTGTTGAAATGATATTCATTCGTTGATTAGAAATTCATGTGTTGAATGGTATTCGCGTTTTAAATATAAAAATCACATTTTCATTGTATGCATGAATCATTGAAATGTGAAGTGTTAAAAATAGCCACTTGTTCAAATAAACATATATGAGTTGAAATATTCATTAATTAGCTAATGAAATGATTTGTACCTATGTATGTAACCGTAGAATGAATGGTGTTTTTAAACCAAATAGAAATCAAATATGAAGTTGAATAGAAAATGATAAATGATAAGAACTATATATATGTACATGCATATTCATTGAACAGGTTATAGCAAAGGGGCTAGAGAAGAGGAATAAAATTTTGTGCCCGACAAATAGGTACACATTTACTGTTTTGTTTGGGTGATGATTTTATGAGCCTGTTGGCTAGCCTCTTGGCTTTTTCTTTTTCTTTTTGAGATTAGAAGGACCGAGAAAGCTATTTGCGATTTCCCGATGCTCCCGGTACAGGGGAGGTTATGGCGAAATTTTCCAAAATTTTAAGGCGTTAGTGAAATATTTGAAGTGAAAACGATATTGAAATTGTTGAATGAACTATATTTATATAATTATATAAATATAAATAAAATTAAAACGAAACGTGGCCGTGCAGTTCGCATTTTGAAATCGTGATTTCAAACAACTAGTGCGGGAAATTCGACCATTCGATTTTCCCGAAACCACAACCGTCGCGTTCGCCTTGGAAATATCTTTCCAACGGCACCAACCTTGTAAAAATCCAACGGTTGGATTGTCTGGAATGTTTAATTCAAATTTGAAGAAAAACAGCGCCAGAAACGAATATATACTTATATATATATATAAATATAATTATATATTTAATCGAATAACGACACTGTAGTTCGTATTTTGGAATCGAAACTTCAAACGATCGTACCGGGAGATCCGACCGTCGGATTTTCCCGAAACTGGAACCGTTGGATTCGTTTTGAAAAGACCTTTCTAATGATGTAAATTTTGTGAAGATCCAACGGTTATATTTTCAGATATGTGTAAATCAATTCTGAAGAAAAACAGCGCCACGGCCGCGTTATGGCCCGAAGCGTCGTTTTGAATAAATTGGCAATTTTTAAAAAAATAAAAATAGCGATAAATCGTTATAAAATATCACAAACAATATGGAATAGAAATAAACTGAATTTGCTCGATTTATGTTGTATTTGATGGTTGAATGTGTTTGGTGTGAAAATTACATTAAAGGACAATATTGGTGTTGTCGAATAATTTAACCATTGAAATAAATTGATTTGAAATTCTAAATATACGTGAATTATTTGAAAAGGCCGAGTTAATTCTCATTTCAAATGATTTACCGACGATTGAAATTCGAAGATGAAGACGACGGTCGAAGACCGGAGATCTTCACCTCATTTGGATTGTAACCGAGGTCCTGATTGGGAGGCATCCCGAAATATGGATAATGAGTGGTGATCGTTCAGACGTACGTGGTGATCGATGGGTTTGCGAGGTATTTAGTGCCTCCGGTTTCGTTCAGACCCAGAACGGACTTGTAAATGGACTGTGTGTCTGACATTGGATTTTATCCTGTGTTGATTGATTTCTATTAAATATACATCTGTTTGGCGGCGGAGAATTTATTCTTTTGCTTAACGCCCTTCTCTGTGACGCACGAGCTCAGAGGTTGTATATCGATGGACGTCAGTCGCATGGCATGAACTGCCTGTGTGGCATGCTAAGATGCAGTGATCAGGGCTTCTGTTGAAAAGCAAAGTCTTGTGGTGATGATCAAAGCACCGCCTGTGTGGCGTAGCTTTGTGTATAACATGAATTCGCGAGCCTCACACCCCGGTATGAACCTAAAACGGGAGAAGGACCTCAGGGAGGGCATGCGTTTCTTTCTAGCTTGGGTGGTGTCAGTGACCTACCAGCCCAGACATTTATATACTTTTCACCTATGTGGTTGTTGCTATTGCGAGGCGCCTCGGTTTGATCGGACGATCCGGGTCCGATGGAGTCATTCGTTGGCTCGTTTACGCCCCAAAGGGCGGGGAAACGTATTGTTCAGGCATTTTAATCCACGTCGGTGGACCGGCCCTGTCGCTCCGAAGGCTTGACTGAGTACTTGCCTGTGGCTCGGGCTAGAGAGTCGCGAATTCGGTAAGGACTATCTTTTGCCTTGGTTCATGACGGAAATCCAGTTTCCAAATACGACATCGTGCGGTTTTGATTGTATATATATATGGCGACATGATATATGGTACCCATGCCGTCTATGATTGATAGTTATGATTTGAAATTGTTTTCAAAACATATAGACACTAACAATAATATCAAATGCCTTTGTTTTGTTCGTATCAAGCATATTTTGACCGTTATAAGGTAAAACTCTATCCTACGGTTTGCGTTGCATTGTGTGATGGGAACTGAGTCTTATAACGGTTTCATTTTTATAAAAAGCATAGCGATGTTTAAAAGAAAGATTTGTTTTAAAGCACTGGCAATCCAATGGAGTAAACCCGTTCCACGAAAGTGGCGTGGTCCTGTGATTAGCCAAATTATATATATGTGTTGAGTAGATTTCTCATACCAGTCCCATGACTGACTCGTATTTTGTTTCACTTTCAAACTCGGGTGCCCCTTTTTCTACACGAGCAGCCTTGTATTCAGGTTTAGCTGGTTCTTTCTGGATAGCTGGAGCTGAAGATGGATTCTATCATTTATTTCTTTTTATGCTGTTCAGCCCCTATTGTACATATGTTGGTTGTTTTCCGCTGTAGACATTTATGTATATCTGAACTGTATTTGTACTAAGTAAGATCCTGTATACTAGGTAACTCTGATGATTACTATTATCCAGTATATTCTATTGTTCATTATCTGGTGTATTTATTTAATTCTGTTCTGCTATTATCTGTTTCTGTGTTATATTCCAAAGATAACCCTTGTTTCCGTGAGAACGGGAATTCGGGTCGTCTCAACGTGGTATCAGAGCTTTGGTTAAACTTAGTTCTGGAATATAACATTTGAACGAACTCGTCAGAAATAGAACCAGTAGTGTTCTAGGACGGGTAACTCTATACAGATAGGATCAGCAATATCCTAGTATGAGTAAAGCAGAATGAAATTACACCTCGATAGACACATTTACACTTGAAGTATATGTTTCTATGTTTTAAAATATATTTTCTGTGACCTGACACTTTTTCTACTAATTGCAGAAGTACTAGGAAAATGAGTGCCAGAAACTGAAGGAATACATAACCCGATCTAGAGGCTCTATTTAAGAGATATCGAAATCTGGGTGGAGCACAATTCTCGGGCAATGAATCTATTATTCAAACTCAAGCTTGGATGAGTTCTGTCGAAAGAATCTTTGAGCATATCCAGCTGAGAGATGACCAGAAACGGTTAGTAGCATCTTGGGCGCTTAGAGAAGAAGCTTTAATCTGGTGGGAAACAATCATCAAAGATAATCTAGAAAGTGAGGAGGCTTTCAAAGAGCTAAAGTTGAGATTAACAACTGCTCCAGTGTTAACCATCATCGATGGCAACCAAGATTTAAAAGTATGGACTGATGCTTCTAGAGAAGGCCTTGGCGCAGTGTTATGCAAAGAGGTCAAGTAATTGCTTATGCTAGCCGTCAACTGAAGCCGCACGAGAAAAACTATGTAACTCATGATCTTGAGTTATTGGCTATCATATTCTCTTTGAAAATCTGGAGACACTATCTTCTGGGTGAGAGATTTGAACTGTTTACAGATCACCAGTCGTTAAAGTATCTGTTCACTCAGAAGGACTTGAACTTGAGGCAGCAACGTTGGCTGGAGTTTCTTGCAGCATATGACTTTGAAATTATATATACTCCAGGAAAAGCCAATGTCGTGGCTGATGCGTTAAGCAGAAAGAATGTAATTATCGGCAGCTTTATTATCACGACATCCTTGATTGACAAAATATCTATTCTTCAGAAGGAGGATAACTTTATTAAAGATATGATCAAAAGGATTCAGAAAGGCGAACCCTCGTGTTTCCAAATAGATAACGACGAGACCTTGAGGTTAAAAGGAAGGATTTGTGTTCCTGACATTCCTGAGCTAAAAAGGGAAGTGTTAGACGAGTGTCACAAGTCCAAGCTGAGTATCCATCCTGGTGTGGCCAAAATGTATAACGATCTCAAAAGAACATTCTGGTGGAAGGCTATGAAAAGAGATGTTTCAATATACGTTAGCCGATGCCCTACTTGCCAGCTAGTCAAGAGTGACCAACAGAAATTGGCTGGATTATTACAACCGCTAGAAGTTCCTGGCTGGAAGTGGGAACATATTTCTATGGATTTCATTGATGGTTTGCCCAGAACCAGGAAAGGAAATGACAGTATTTGGGTGATCGTAGATCGCTTCACGAAGACCGCCCATTTCATACCTGCCAGATCAAATAGAACTGCTCAAAGTCTGGCGCAGATATACTTCAGGGAAATAGTTAGATTGCATGGAGTGCCGCTCAGTATAGTCAGTGATAGAGATACAATATTCACTAGCAAATTCTGGGAAGCATTTCAAGTAGAACTCGGAACGAAGTTGAACTTAAGCACCGCTTATCATCCTCAGACAGACGGTCAGACTGAGAGGGTGAATCGCATTTTAGAAGATCTATTGCGGGCTTGTGTTCTAGATTTCGGTGGATCATGGGAAGACCATCTGCATTTGGCTGAATTCTCTTATAACAATAGCTACCAGGCGAGTCTGACAATGTCGCCATTCGAAGCATTATATGGTAGACTGTGCCGATCTCCTGCTTGTTGGGTCGAACCGGGTAATAGACTTGTGTTGGGTCCTGATATGATTCGAGAAGCTGCCGATAAAGTTGATTTTATTAAGAAGCGATTACTCGCCGCTCAAAGCCGACAAAAGAGCTATGCCGGTAGAAGAAGAAGAGATATATCCTTTGAAGTTGGCGACTATGTATATTTGAAAGTATCGCCGATGAGAGGAGTTATCCGGTTCGGTAAAACTGGAAAGTTAGCGCCCAAATTCATTGGCCCATTTCCTATTCTGGAACGGATCGGAACTCTCGCTTATAGGGTCAAACTGCCTGATAGGCTGCCTGAAATTCATGATGTATTTCACATATCTCAACTTCGAAAGCACGTTCATGATCCAGACTTGATCGTGGAAGAAGCAGCTCAACATGACATTGAAATAACCCCAGAATTAGCTGTGAGAAGGGAGCCGCTAAAGATAATAGGCAAAGAAACCAAGGAGCTGAGGAATAAGAAGGTTCGCTTAGTCAAAGTGCAATGGAGTGGAGATCCACGAGATTGTACTTGGGAAACGGAGGAGAGCATTCAGAAAGCTTATCCTAGATGCTGAGTAGATATCTCTGATTGACTCCGGTGCAAGGTACATTTACCCTACTTTGCACTACCATTCAATTCTCTACTTATTGTTATTTTCTTTTCATAGATGTGCACTTTTAAATTATATAGTCTGAAAGATTTTTAAAGGGTATAGGATTTGATTAGTATATTTTTGAAGATTAAAAACAAATTGGTTGTTGTATTGTGGGATTGTAGATTTATCAAACCACTTTCGACTTTGTTTCTTTTCGGGGACGAAAAGTTTTAAGTGGGGGAGATTGTAACGACCCAGAAAATCTGAACCAATTTAAATTTTTTAAATTGGCTAAAATAATGGATTTTAAATATTTAAAATAATTATTTTAAGTAATGGCGATGAAAACTGAGTTTGAATCAACAATTGAAAACGAATATAATCAATTATAATTATAAACAAGGCCTGAAATGGCGTTGTAGTTTCGAAAATTGAATTCAAACTTTGTTGGACTGTATCGGGTGCAAAACAATCCGGATTTTAGAGAAACCAAAAATGATGGAATCTAATTGATGATATCTTTCCGACGAATCTGACAAATCGAAATTTGATAGCGGGAATCAAAAGATATGTCCAGTTGAAAATTCTGAATAGTCGCTATGGAATTCAGGCCCTTAAAAATGGAATTTTTGCAAACGACCTCGGGTTTCGACGAAACCACTTTTGTTGGATCCGTGATGTCAAATTATTGCTAGGTTTCAAATTTCATAATTTTTCGAATCAATATGTTAGCGTGGCAAAGGAAAACGCGTTTGACCGGTTTCAGTTGATTTTAATCGACTGGAAATTGGCCATTTTTCAAACGGTCTCAGAATTTGACGAAACTAGTTTTGTTAGGACCGTATCGTCAATACGAAGCTAGAAAATATTTTTCGAGAATTTTTCTAGTTAGTATGTGACCCCAGTAAATTGAAATGCGTGTTCAAATTCAATATATAGAGTTATATGTTGATTTTAACGGAAACAGATCGAAACGATCAAATCAGCTTACGATACATATCCCAATGTGTTCGGAATGGGGGTGAAATGCTATGGACGACAGGCGGTGGGTTCCGTTTCGAGTCCGAAATTTTAGTGATGCTTTTTGCATTTAAAATTGAAATAAATATATATATTCCTCTTTCTTTCTTCCTTCAGTCAAAAAAATTAGGTCAAAAAAAAAAAACCCTCGCTGCCTTCCCGCTCGTCGCCCACCACCGGAGCGCCGCCCACCCCGTCTCACCTCCGCCTCCCGATCCTCCTCCTTCTTCCCACCGCCTCTCCTCCTCTCTCGCGTGGAACCCCAGACCCGCGCCCACATCGAAGAACCCTCCGCCGTGCCCTAGCCTCCCACCGCCGACAGCACCACCTCCGCGCCTTCTCTGACCACTCCGTCGCCCCGACGCAAGCAACCCCCACCCCCTTTATCAACTGTGAGTTTTGTTTTTATATATATCAAATATTCTTTTTAATTTTTTATTACATGTCTGATTTCAAAATAAAAATAGGATTTTGATGATAATAAAGTTATGATTTTTACGTTATAAAGGAGATGGCTTTTATGTTATAAAAACATGATTTTTACTTCATAGGAAAGTACGACCTTTTTGCATAGAAATATATATATATATATGTATATATAAATTTTAATAAAGGAAAAATGTGATTTTCTTGTTTGAATAGCATAGTAAAAATTCTATTTTTATATATTGAATAGCATAGTAAAAATTCGATTTTTCTATATTGAATAGTGAAATAAAAATTCGATTTTTATATATTGAATAGCGAAGTAAAAATATGATTTTTATATATTGAACATCGTAATAAAAATTCGATTTTTATATATTGAATAGCATAATAAAAATTCGATTTTTATATATTGAATAACGAAGTAAAAATTCGATCTTTACATATGTAGTGAATACGGGCAACGAAAGCGACGAAAGGCGAGAACGGTGAAGATTTATGCAAAGAAGAGTCGTGGGATTGAATTAGCTATTAGGTGAGAATTTCTCACTCTTCAATTTCTTTTTCTAGCTATATATATATGTGTTGAAATAAAAGTGAATTGCTATATGTAAATATATATATATATATATACGCCCCTCGTCCACAAACCATGGACGATATTTATTGGTTGAAATTGGGTGAAAATTGATTGATAGCGAATGATTGTTTGGGATTGTTTGTGGTTGATATTGGTTGATTGAGGTTGAAAAATACCCGTTTGTGATTGAGAAATATTTGGTTGAAACCACATAGGATTAGTTTGTGGAAATGAAATCAATATATACATGCCGCCTGCGTGCGAACTAGATGCATGATCCCCATTGTCAAAAACCGCGAGGTTTTAAGGTAGAGCGAGGAGCCGTACTAGGGACGGTCCCGGTTTTAACTACCCTGCCGTTATGCTGCCGAAATTTTGAATAATATTCGTGTGTTTGAATTATTTTCATTTGCTTAAACTATATTTATTCATTGTATAGAAAACCTTCATGTGTTGAAATGATATTTATTCGTTGATTAGAAATTCATGTGTTGAATGGTATTCGCGTTTTAAATATAAAAATCACATTTTCATTGTATGCATGAATCGTTGAAATGTGAAATGTTAAAAATAGCCACTTGTTCAAATAAACATATATGAGTTGAAATATTCATTAATTAGCTAATGAAATGATTTGTACCTATGTATGTAACCTTAGAATGAATGGTGCTTTTAAACCAAATAGAAATCAAATATGAAGTTGAATAGAAAATGATAAATGATAAGAACTATATATATGTACATGCATATTCATTGAACAGGTTATAGCAAAGGGGCTAGAGAAGAGGAATAAAATTTTGTGCCCGACAAATAGGTACACATTTACTGTTTTGTTTGGGTGATGATTTTATGAGCCTGTTGGCTAGCCGCTTGGCTTTTTCTTTTTCTTTTTGAGATTAGAAGGACCGGGAAAGCTATTTGCTATTTCCCGATGCTCACGGTGCAGGGGAGGTTATGGCGAAATTTTCCAAAATTTTAAGGCGTTAGTGAAATATTTGAAGTGAAAACGATATTGAAATTGTTGAATGAACTATATTTATATAATTATATAAATATAAATAAAATTAAAACGAAACGTGGTCGTGCAGTTCGCATTTTGAAATCGTGATTTCAAACAACTAGTGCGGGAAATCCGACCATTCGATTTTTCCGAAACCACAACCGTCGGGTTCGCCTTGGAAATATCTTTCCAACGGCAGCAACCTTGTAAAAATCCAACGGTTGGATTGTCTGGAATGTTTAATTCAAATCTGAAGAAAAACAGCGCCAGAAACGAATATATATTTATATATATAAATATAATTATATATTTAATCGAATAACGACGCTGCAGTTCGTATTTTGGAATCGAAACTTCAAACGATCGTACCGGGAGATCCGACCGTCGGATTTTCCCGAAACTGGAACCGTTGGATTCGTTTTGAAAAGACCTTTCTAATGATGTAAATTTTGTGAAGATCCAACGGTTAGATTTTCAGATATGTGTAAATCAATTCTGAAGAAAAACAGCGCCACGGCCGCGTTATGGCCCGAAGCGTCGTTTTGAATAAATTGGCTATTTTTAAATAAATAAAAATAGCGATAAATCGTTATAAAATATCACAAACGATATGGAATAGAAATAAACTGAATTTGCTTGATTTATGTTGTATTTGATGGTTGAATGTGTTTGGTGTGAAAATTACATTAAAGGACAATATTGGTGTTGTCGAATAATTTAACCATTGAAATAAATTGATTTGAAATTCTAAATATACGTGAATTATTTGAAAAGGCCGAGTTAATTCTCATTTCAAATGATTGACCGACGATTGAAATTCGAAGATGAAGACGACGGTCGAAGACCGGAGATCTTCACCTCGTTTGGATGGTAACCGAGGTCCTGATTGGGAGGCATCCCGAAATATGGATAATGAGTGGTGATCGTTCAGACGTACGTGGTGATCGATGGGTTTGCGAGGTATTTAGTGCCTCCGGTTTCGTTCAGACCCAGAACGGACTTGTAAATGGACTGTGTGTCTGACATTGGATTTTATCCTGTGTTGATTGATTTCTATTAAATATACATCTGTTTGGCGGTGGAGAATTTATTCTTTTGCTTAACGCCCTTCTCTGTGACGCACGAGCTCAGAGGTTGTATATCGATGGACGTCAGTCGCATGGCATGAACTGCCTGTGTGGCATGCTAAGATGCAGTGATCAGGGCTTCTGTTGAAAAGCAAAGTCTTGTGGTGATGATCAAAGCACCGCCTGTGTGGCGTAGCTTTGTGTATAACGTGAATTCGCGAGCCTCACACCCCGGTATGAACCTAAAACGGGAGAAGGACATCAGGGAGGGCATGAGTTTCTTTCTAGCTAGGGTGGTGTCAGTGACCTACCAGCCCTGACATTTATATACTTTTCACCTATGTGGTTGTTGCTGTTGCGAGGCGCCTCGGTTTGATCGGACGATCCGGGTCCGATGGAGTCATTCGTTGGCTCGTTTACGCCCCAAAGGGCGGGGAAACGTATTGTTCAGGCATTTTAATCCACGTCGGTAGACCGGCCCTGTCGCTCCGAAGGTTTGACTGAGTACTTGCCTGTGGCTCGGGCTAGAGAGTCGCGAATTCGGTAAGGACTATCTTTTTCCTTGGTTCATGACGGAAATCCAGTTTCCAAATACGACATCATGCGGTTTTGATTGTATATATATATGGCGACATGATATATGGTACCCATGCCGTCTATGATTGATAGTTATGATTTGAAATTGTTTTCAAAACATATAGACACTAACAATAATATCAAATGCCTTTGTTTTGTTCGTATCAAGCATATTTTGACCGTTATAAGGTAAAACTCTATCCTCCGGTTTGCGTTGCATTGTGTGATGGGAACTGAGTCTTATAACGGTTTCATTTTTATAAAAAGCATAGCGATGTTTAAAAGAAAGATTTGTTTTAAAGCACTGGCAATCCAATGGAGTAAACCCGTTCCACGAAAGTGGCGTGGTCCTGTGATTAGCCAAATTATATATATGTGTTGAGTAGATTTCTCATACCAGTCCCATGACTGACTCGTAGTTTATTTCACTTTCAAACTCGGGTGCCCCTTTTTCTACACGGGCAGCCTTGTATTCAGGTTTAGCTGGTTCTTTCTGGATAGCTGGAGCTGAAGATGGGTTCTATCATTTATTTCTTTTTATGCTGTTCAGCCCCTATTGTACATATTTTGGTTGTTTTCCGCTGTAGACATTTATGTATAGCTGAACTGTATTTGTACTAAGTAAGATCCTGTATACTGTTTAACTCTGATGATTACTATTATCCAGTATATTCTATTGTTCATTATCTGGTGTATTTATTTAATTCTGTTCTGCTATTATCTGTTTCTGTGTTATATTCCAAAGATAACCCTTGTTTCCGTGAGAACGGGAATTCGGGTCGTCTCAACGAGGTATAAGGTGCCTCCGGTTTCGTTCAGACCCAGAACGGACTTGTAATGGATTGTACGTCTGACATTGGATTTTATTCGGTGTTGATTGATTTCTATTAAATATATATCTGTTTGGCGGCGGAGAATTTATTCTCTTGCTTAACGCCCTTCTTTGAGACGTACGAGCTCCGAGGTTATATATCGATAGATATCAGTCGCATGGCATGAACTGCCTGTGTGGCATGATGAGATGCAAATGATCAATGTTGAAAAGCAAAGTCTTGTGGCTGATGATCAAAGCATGGCTTTACTACAGCGTAGCTTAGTGTATAGCGTTGATTCGTGAGCCTCACACCTCGGTATGAGTCAAAAACGGGATCATGACTGCAGGGAGTGCACGACATTTCTGTCTAGTTATGGGTGGTGTCAGCGTTTTACTAGCCCTGACGTTTTACTTTTGTGGTTGTTGGATTGCGAGGCGCCTCGGATATATCGGTCTCTTCGGAGCCGATAGATGGTCCGTTAGGAACGAGAAATGTGTGTTCAGGAATAACTAATCCTCAAATGTTACGGAGGACCGACCCTGAAGATCCAAGGGTTACCTAGAGTGTGTAGTCCTGAGACATCTGCTAGAGTGTCTCGAAGCGGTGAGGAGCCATCCCTGGCCTTGACTCATGACGGAAATCCAATTTCCAATACGGGATATTTCGGTCTTATTTGTAGAGCCTAGTATGGCGACATAGTGGGATAGGGCACTATGCCGTCTATGGTTGATACATTTATATTTGAAGTTGTTTTCATACACTTTACACTGTAATAGTATCAAAATGATTTGTTTTAAACATACCAAGCATGTTTTGCTATTATAAGGTAAAACTCTATCCTTCGGATTGCGTTGCATTGTGTGATGGGACCTGAGTCTTATAATAGCTTCATTTTTTCCAAAAAGCATTGCGCTGTTTATTTTATGCACTAGTATTCTTGGGAGGAAACCCATTCCGTGTTATACAGCGTGGTCCCTTGAATTACTCTCTTTTAAAGTAAAGTTTTAAATAACTGTTTTAGTTCTCACACCAGTCACATGACTGACCTGGAGTTTATTGTTTTAACCTAAACTCTAGGTGCCCCTATTTTCCACACGGGCAGCCAGTTATTTTGGATTTGCAGATTTATATTCACAGGATCCTGGTTTACAGATGGAACGATATTCGGAAAGCTCTGTATCCGTTTGTCCCTTTCAGTTGTGTATTGTATTATTTTTACGCTGCTATGTAATGTATTGTAATCTTTGATATTTTTCTGATGTATAATATTTTTTTGTACTCTGTATATTCTTACATTCTGATGGAATTTTTGTAATAAACAATGAAATGTTCTTCTGTTTGTGTTCTGATTTGTCGTGCTCTCAACTCAATTCGTGCTTTCCTTTACGGGGAAGTTCGGGTCGTTTCAGGTGGTATCAGAGCTCTGGTTTACAAAGCTCGAGAACAAGGCACATTAGAATCATACGAAAGAATTCATCAGAGATTGGATTAGTAATACCCAATAAGAATGACTCGTTAGAGATGGGATCAGTAGTATCCTAGAAAGAGTGTGAAGAGTATATTTTTAAAATGAAAACAATTTTTGTTTTAAAAATTTCAATCGTATTATACGTACTTGAATATTTATTTTAAATTGATTTGGACAATCCAATATATAAAGATTTTGCATATACGCCTTGCAAACGTATATTCGAGGTTTTAATATATTGGATAGATATAGAATCATACTCTAGTCGCTCGGGGATAATTCTGGTGATGTCCGGACATCATCAGTATTTATGTTCGAGTTTCGGAAGTGAGATTTCTATATGATTCCAATTGACTGGTGTGAGAACCAAAACTAGATAGGGCTTATTGTTGTGATTTGGCATCAAAAATCTGATTTTTGGACAATGTATCAAAGTTATGAATTTGAAAAGCTAATCAACAAATTGATTGATGATTGTGTTGTGTGATTATTTATTCAAACCATTATGTGAAAGAATGGTAGTTGTAGCCAAATTAAACCAAATATTGAACAGTATTGAAAATTATTTGTAATTGCATGCATGCATGTATATACATTGAACATGTCACTGCAAGGAGGCAAGAGCAGAGGAATAAAATTGTTTGTTCGACAAATAGGTACATGTTTACTAATTTCTTGGGGTTTTTGATGACTTTATGAGCCGATTGGCTAGCCGCTTGGCTGTTTCTTTCTTTTTCGATTGGAAAGGCCTGTATGGCGATTTCGGGATTTTCCCGGTGCTCCCGTGCAGGGGAGGTTATGGCGAAATTTTCGAAAATTTAGGGTGTTAGCCAAAATTATAAGTATTTGAAAAGTTCTTAGAAACAGAAAAGTTGAAGAACTTAAGCCATAACGAAAATAATGAAAGTTGAGTTGGTTTGTAAAACAACTTTCAGCTCCGTTCCTTTTCGAGGATGAAAAGACTCTAAGTGGTGGAGATTGTAACAACCCGGAAAATCCGAACCAATTTAAAATTTTTATTTTGGCAATTTTGATGAATTTTGAATATTTAAAATGATTAATTTTAGATAATAACGACGAGAAATTTATTTTGAATAGAATTGGAACGTATATATTTATATAGATTAACGTTAGAAAATAAATATTTATTTTTAATTATAAAAGGAAATGGAAATGGCGCGGTAGTTTGAAAATTCGATTTCAAAGTTCAAATGAATGTACAGGGTTCAAAATAAACCGGATTTTAGCGAAACCAAAAATATTAGAATCTAATAGAAAATATCTTTCTAACAAATCCGAAAAATTAAAATTTCATAGCGGGAATAAAAAGTTATGCCCAGTTGAAATTTCAGAATAGTCGCTATGGAATTTTGGCCCTTAAAAATGGAAATTTTGCAAACGACCTCCGTTTTTGACGAAACCACTTTTGTTGGATCCGAGATGTCGAATTGTTGCTAGATTCCAAAATTCATGATTTTTCGAACCAATATGTGAGCGTGGCAAAAGAAAACGTGTTTTGACAGTTTCAGTCAATTTGGATCGACTAGAAAATGGCCATTTTTCAAACGGTCTCCAAATTTGACGAAATTAGTTTTGTTAGAACCGTATCGTCAATACGAAGCTAGAAAATATTTTTTGGGAATTTTTAGAGTCCGTATGTGGCCCCGGTAAATTGAAATGTGCGTTCAAATTCATTATATAGATTTATATTTTGATTTTGACGGAAACTGATCGAAATTATCGAATCAGCTTATGATACATATTCCATTGTGTTCGGAATGGGGATAATTAGCTAAGGGCGACAGTCGGTGAGTTTGATTTCGAGTTCAAAATAAAAAAGTTACCTTTTTGAAATTAAATAAAAAAAATATATATCTCTCTCTATACTCTCTCAGGCCCCCCTCCCATTTGCTTTTTCAAATCGAGATTTTATAAAGAAATAAAAAAAAGAGCGATGGGAGGGGGGGACGAAAGCCGCCGCCGCACGCCTCCAGTGGCGGCGCCACCAACGACGCCCCCCTCCAATTCTCCTTCTTCCCCTACTCCTCTTCTCCTCACCGCACCCCCCTAAACCCCCATTCCCGAAGAGTACCGGCGCCACCGCGCCTGAGGGCCACCGCCGCCGGCCACTAGGGGCTCCCCCTTGACCTGCGAACGCCAGCACCCCCCCTCATTCCTCCGGTCAACGAGAGACACGTCCCCTCTCCTTTTTACTGTAAGTGTTTATTTACTTATTTTTGTTTGTGTTTTGTTTATTTAATTTTATTTTCTGTTTTTATATATAAAATAAATAAAAGTTTTGATTTTTATATAAATGGGAAAGGATTGGTTTTTTTTAAATGATTCTAGAAATAAAAATACGATTTTTATTGTATGTAAAGATCGGATTTTTATTGTAGATAAAGCGGTGATTTTTACTTAGATAAAGAAGTGATTTTTAAATAAAAAGAATGGATTTTATTAACGTAAAGATGAGATCTTTAAGTATGTAAAGTTATGATTTTTTTTAAAATATAATCTTTGTTTGTTTAAAAATAAGATTTTTTATAAGATAGAGAATATAAAAATACGATTTTTATATATGTTGTAGCGAAATAAAAATTCGATTTTTATATGAGTAGCGGATTGAAAATAGAATTTTTATATAATAGGGAATATAAAAATATTATTTTTATATATGTAGTGAAATAAAAATCTGATTTTTATTATATATATGTTGAGATAAAAATGTGATTTTTATTTATTGGAATGAAGCAATAAAATATAATTTTTATTATGAATAGTGTGGTAAGAACTGCATTGGAATTTCAAACATATCCGAACCGTTCAGAAATAGATAATGGCGGAGTGGATCCCAAAGGTGAGAACTCCTCACTTTTAATTTTATTTTCTAGTTTTAAATATATACTAGGATGCAGATGGTGCTTAGCTGCACCCGACACCCATCGTCCACAGACCATGGATGACTTGTATGTTTGATTGATATGTTGTGAAAGTTGATTTGTGATGTGGACTGAAAATAAATATTTTACAGTTAAAAATATAATTTTTTAACGTGTATATAAAATGAAATAAATATTTATAAACAAATCGGACGATTTGTTTATGTACACATATTTGGCTGATATTGATTGGGACGATAAATTTTACACATCGCCCAACTGCACAAAAAAATTCATTATTTGTTGATTGAAACCCCACACGGGTATTGGGATGATATATGACATACACTAATCCCAATAATTAGCTGTATGTCAATCGATTGGTTGACAGACTGTTATAAGCATTGAATATTTATATTTGATGCTTATGTAGTATAGAATGCACTTTGGATGATGGCTGACTGTGTGTGATTGTTGTTGTGTATGTGTGTTGTATGGAATCCATATAAATCAAATTATATGGTGATTGACTGTGTCTGATTCCAGTTCAGAAAAGAATAAATATTTTAAAATAACGAATATTTTAAAATAATGAATATTTTCAAATAATATTCAGTAAAAGATCAAAATATGATTTTGATATCCGATTTGGGATGGACACGAGTATATTTAAATATATAAAGCTATGTTGATTAGATTGACGCCATTTTGACGTGAATGATATTTATATCGAATTTATTCATTTTTATAATGAATATCGAAAAGGAATTGATTTCAAAATAAAATGTTTTGAAAATATTATCATTTATGTATCGATGATATGGAATATTCAATTTTGATTTGAAATTGAATATTAAGTTGAAATCGTTTTGAAAATGAATTTAAAACAATTTATAAAATACGATTTAAAATTAAACCAACGAAATATATATAACATATATATTACATATATAATGGCCTGAATAGAACGCGCCGCGCCGCGATAGTTCGTGAATTTCGACCACTGACTTCGAACGGACATTACGGGAGATCCGACCGTCGGATTCTCCTAAAACCAGAACCATTGGGTTCGTATCGAAATGAGCTTTCTAAGGAATATGAGATATTAGAAATCTAACGGTTGGATTTGGAATTATGTCCAAATCAAATTTGGAAAAGGTCGATGTAAGTGCAGTTCGATGGCCGTTTATGGAAATCGACTGTACGTGCCTTGATAAAATTATTAAAAATAGCAATAATTTGGGTAAAATCATAAGAAATGATTTGGAAAGAATTGGGATGAAAAATTACATATTTTAAAAGATAAAAATATATTTTTATCGAAATGAACTAGTTTTGAACTAGAATTATAATTCAATTATTTTTAAAATAAATAAATTGGATTTGAAATGGTTTAAAAAATAACCAGAATTTCCAATATATGAATTAGAATGGATTTGAATCGAAATTATCATCGAAATATTTTGATGTTGGATTCGAGATTATACGGATATTGTTACGGAAATTTAGAAGATATATTTTATATCGTTATTTCCAAAGCCATATTTGTTGGTTTCAAAATTTGTTACTGAATATAAGCCGATATATTTTCTATTCGGAGCCTTGTATTTAATATTAATTGGGATTTGGGTTTGTCATGAATGGTGTCTTCATTAACACTGTTCTTATACCCAGTTGAGAAAAGATTAAATCTTTTTATTCAGATTTAATGAAATATACCAGTTAATTAATATTTAATTGGAATAAATAGGGGAATTGATTATTTTTGGGTTTATCGTGAACGGTGTTTTAAACAACACTTGTTCTTTAACCCGATAATAAATGGAATGTGAATTGGGTTTATTGTGAACTGTGTTTTTAATGACATTCGTTCTTTAACCCGATTTACAGTGAAATATGATTTGGAATTTATAGATCTTTTTATAAAGATTTAATGGGATTTTCCAATGTAACGTTTTCCAGTTTAATATATTAAATTGGAATCGAATGGAATTCGATTTAATAATGATCGAAATGAACTTCTATGCAGGAAGACTATTAATACATATGGAATTTAAAAGGCTTTGCCGTTATTTCATTTATATCATTGGTCGGATACGGGAATTGATATCGATTATATATATTGATTTGTTTTCCATGAAGATTCCATAAATAATGGAATGTGATTTGGGTTTATCGTGAACTGTGTTTTAAATGACATTAGTTCTTTAACCTAGTAAAAGACAAGATTACATGTCTGTCGTTGTATTTCGAACTGTATGGTTGACCTCTGCTTAATGTATATCTATTTGGTGGTGGAGAATTTATTCTCTTGCTTAACGCCCTTCTCTGAGACGTAGGAGCTCAGAGGTTATATATCGGTAGAAATCAATAGTGCGGTATAGGTTCTCAATGCGACATGTTTGATTTTCCAAAGTTAAATGATCATTAATATTGATTTTTGGGAAGATTAAAACTAAGTGGAGTTTTAATGAATCTTTAAATAGATTGAAAATGTGAATTGATAATTTAAATTATCAAATTTGGGAAACGATCGAAAGTGGAGTATCACCAGTTTTGCTCCTAGCGATAGTTAAATCTTTAATTACAATTGAACGTGAAATGGTAATTAAATTTACCAATAACACCGTGGTGTTAGTTATGGAGTAGTAATAGTTCTGCTCCATGGGATGAATAGGTTGGGATTGGGAAATAAAATAAATGATTACTTCGGTATGGTTCGTTTATCCCGACTAGTTTGGAAAACCGTAATATGGTTTGAAATGATATTCAAATGAAGATTAAGGAATAAATTTTAAAGAATTTATCTTTGATAAAACTAATGGGAACAAATCCCTAAAGATGTGAATATTTAAATAAAATAATATTCAGAATTGGAATGAGGCGTATGTTGTGTTTTTATAGCACTTGTTTATTATATACGCGAGTTATTCAGAAAGACCGGGTCTATCCCATTCTGAATAACTGATTCGATGATAAGTCAAAGTTGAAGAAGGTGGTTGAAGATCGGAGGTCTTCACATCGTTTGAACGATTACTGGTGATCTTGATTGGGCTGTACAACCAAGAGGAGGGAAATAGTTGTTGATCGTCCAGACGTATTTGGAGATCAATGGATATGCGAGTTATAAGGTGCCTCCGGTTTCCTTCAGACCCAGAACGGACCTGTAAATGGATTGGGTGTCTGACATTGGATTTTATTCCGTGTTGATTGATTTCTATTAAATATATATCTGTTTGGCGGCGGAGAATTTATTCTCTTGCTTAACGCCCTTCTCTGAGACGTACGAGCTCAGAGGTTATATATCGATAGATATCAGTCGCATGGCATGAACTGCCTGTGTGGCATGCTGAGATGCAAATGATCAAGGCTTTTATTGAAAAGCAGAGTCTTATGGTTGATGATCAAAGCACGGTTTTAATACAGCGTAGCTTTGTGTATAGCGTTGATTCGAGAGCCTCACACCTCGGTATGAGTCAAAAACGGGATCGTGACTGCAGGGAGTGCACGACGTTTCTATCTAGTTATGGGTGGTGTCAGTGTTTTACTGGCCCTGACATTTTACTTTTGTGGTTGTTGGATTGTGAGGCGCCTCAGATATATCGGTCTCTTCGGTGCCGATGGATGGTCCGTTAGGACCGAGAAACGTGTGTTCAGGAATAACTTATCCTCAAACTAACGGAGGACCAGCCCTGAAGATCCAAGGGTTACCCAGAGTGTGTAGTCCTGAGACATCAGCTAGAGTTTCTTGAAGCGGTGAGGAGCCATCCCTGGCCTCGACTCATGAAGGAAATCCAATTTCCAATACGGGATATTTCGGTCTTATTTGTAGAGCCTAGTATGGCGACATAGTGGGATGGGGCACTATGCCATCTATGATTGATACATTTATATTTGAAGTTGTTTTCATACAGTTTACACTATAATAGTATAAAATAATTTTTTTAAGCGTACCAAGCATGTTTGGCTATTATAAGGTAAAACTCTATCCTCCGGCTTGCGTTGCATTGTGTGATGAGACCTGAGTCTTATAATAGCTTCATTTTTTCCAAAAAGCATTGCGCTGTTTATTCTATGCACTAGTATTCTTGGGAGGAAACCCGTTCCGTGTTATACGGCATGGTCCCTTGAATTACTCTCTTTTAAAGTAAAGTTTTAAATAACTGTTTTAGTTCTCACACCAGTCACATGACTGACCTGAAGTTTATTGTTTTAACCTAAACTCTGGGTGCCCCTATTTCTGATGTAATGTATTGTAATCTCTGATATTTTTCTGATGTATAATATTTATTCATACTCTGTATATTCTTGTATTCTGGTGGAATTGTTGTAATAAGCAATGAAATGTTCTTCTGTTTGTGTTCTGATTTGTTGTGCTCTCAACTCAATCCGTGCTTTCCTTCACGGGGAAGTTCGGGTCGTTTCAGGTGGTATCAAAGCTCTGGTTTACAGAGCTCAAGAACAAGGCACATTAGAACCATACGAAAGAATTCATCAGAGATTGGATTAGTAATATCCAATAAGAATGACTCGTTAGAGATGGGATCAGTAGTATCCTAGAAAGAGTGTGAAAAGTATATTTTTAAAATGAAAACAATTTTTGTTTTAAAAATTTCAATCGTATTATACGTACTTGAATATTTATTTTAAATTGATTTGGACAATCCAATATATAAAGATTTTGCATATACGCCTTGCAAACGTATATTCGAGGTTTTAATATACTGGATAGATATAGAATCATACTCTAGTCGCTCGGGGTTAATTCTGGTGATGTCCGGACATCATCAGTATTTATGTTCGAGTTTCGAAAGTGAGATTTCTATATGATTCCAATTGACTGGTTTGAGAACCAAAACTAGATAGGGCTTATTGTTGTGATTTGGCATCAAAAATATGATTTTTGGACAATGTATCAAAGTTATGAATTTGAAAAGCTAATAAGCTAGTTGATTGATGATTGTGTTGTGTGATTATTTATTCAAACCATTATGTGAAAGAATGGTACTTGTAGCCAAATTGAACCAAATATTGAACTGTATTGAAAATTATTTGCAATTGCATGCATGCATGTATATACATTGACCAGGTCACTGCAAGGAGGCAAGAGCAGAGGAATAAAATTGTTTGTCCGACAAATAAGTACATGTTTACTAATTTCTTGGGGTTTTTGATGATTTTATGAGCCGCTTGGCTGTTTCTTTTTCATTTTGGATTGGAAAGGCCTGTATGGAGATTTCGGGATTTTCCCAGTGCTCCCGTGCAGGGGAGGTTATGGCGAAATTTTTTGAAAATTTAGGGTGTTAGCCAATTTTTTTAAGTATTTGAAAAGTTCTTAGAAACTGAAAAGTTGAAGAACTTAAGCCATAATGAAAATAATGAAAGTTGAGTTGGTTTGTAAAACAACTTTCAGCTCCGTTCCTTTTCGAGGACGAAAAGACTCTAAGTGGTGGAGATTGTAACAACCCGGAAAATCCGAACCAATTCAAAATTTTTATTTTGGCAATTTTGATGAATTTTGAATATTAAAAATGATTTATTTTAAATAATAACGACGAGAAATTTATTTTGAATAGAATTGGAACGTATATATTTATATAGATCAACGTTAGAAAATAAATATTTATTTTTAATTATAAAAGGAATTGGAAATGACGCGGTAGTTTGAAAATTCGATTTCAAAGTTCAAATGAATGTACAGGGTTCAAAATAAACCGAATTTTAGCGAAACCAAAAATATTAGAATCTAATAGAAAATATCTTTCTAACAAATCCGAAAAATTGAAATTTCATAGCGGGAATAAAAAGTTATGCCCAGTTGAAATTTCAGAATAGTCGCTATGGAATTTTGGCCCTTAAAAATGGAAATTTTGCAAACGACCTCCGTTTTTGACGAAACCACTTTTGTTGGATCCGAGATGTTGAATTATTGCTATATTCCAAAATTCATGATTTTTCGAACCAATATGTGAGCGTGGCAAAAGAAAACGTGTTTTGACAGTTTCAGTCAATTTGGATCGACTAGAAAATGGCCATTTTTCAAATGGTTTCCAAATTTGACGAAATTAGTTTTGTTAGAACCGTATCGTAAATACAAAGCTAGAAAATATTTTTTGGGAATTTTTAGAGTCTGTATGTGGCCCCGGTAAATTGAAATGCACGTTCAAATTCAATATATAGATTTATATTTTTATTTTAACGGAAACTGATCGAAATGATCGAATCAGCTTACGATACATATTCCATTGTGTTTGGAATGGGGATAATTAGCTAGGGGCGACAGTCGGTGGGTTTGATTTCGAGTTCAAAATAAAAAAGTTACTTTTTGAAATTAAATAAAAAATATATATCTCTCTCTATACTCTCTCAGGCCCCCCTCCCGTTTACTTTTTCAAATCGAGATTTTATAAAGAAATAAAAAAAAGAGCGACGGGGGGAGGGGGGACGGAAGCCGCCGCCGCACGCCTAAAGCGGCGGCGCCACCAACGACGCCCCCCTCCAATTCTCCTTCTTCCCCTCCTCCTCTACTCCTTACCGCACCCCCCTAAACCCCCAATCCCGAGGAGAACCGGCGCCACCGTGCCTGAGGGCCGCCGCCGCCGGCCACTAGGGCCTCCCCCTTGGCCTGCGAACGCCAGCACCCCCCCTCATTCCTCCGGTCAACGAGAGACACGCCCCCCCTCTCCTTTTTACTGTAAGTGTTTATTTACTTATTTTTGTTTATGTTTTGTTTATTTAATTTTCTTTTCTGTTTTTATATATAAAATAAATAAAAGTTTTAATTTTTATATAAATGGGAAAGGATTGGATTTTTTTGAAATGATTCTAGAAATAAAAATACGATTTTTATTGTATGTAAAGATCGGATTTTTACTGTAGATAAAGCTGTGATTTTTACTTAGACAAAGAAATGATTTTTAAATAAAAAGAATGGATTTTATTAACGTAAAGATGAGATCTTTATGTATGTAAAGTTATGATTTTTAAAAAAATATAATCTTTGTTTGTTTAAAAATAAGATTTTTTATAAGATAGAGAATATAAAAATACGATTTTTATATATGTTGTAGCGAAATAAAAATTCGATTTTTATATGAGTAGCGGATTGAAAATAGAATTTTCATATAATAGAGAATATAAAAATATAATCTTTATCTATGTAGCAAAATAAAAATCTGATTTTTATTATAAATATGTTGAGATAAAAATGTGATTTTTATTTATTGGAATGAAGCAATAAAAATATAATTTTAATTATAAACAGCGTGGTAAGGACTGCATTGAAATTTCAAACATATCCGAACCGTTCAGAAATAGATAATGGCAGAGTGTATCCCAAAGGTGAGAACTCCTCACTTTTAATTTTATTTTCTAGTTTGAAATATATACTAGGATGCAGATGGTGCTTAGCAGCACCCGACACCCGTCGTCCACAGACCATGGATGACTTGTATGTTTGATTGATCTGTTGTGAAAGTTGATTGTGTGATGTGGAAAGAAAATAAATATTTTACAGTTAAAAATATAATTTTTTAACGTGTATATAAAATGAAATAAATATTTATAAACAAATCGGACGATTTGTTTATGTACACACATTTGGCTGATATTGATTGGGACGATAAATTTTACACATCGCCCAACTGCACAAATAAAATTCATTATTTGTTGACTGAAACCCCACACGGGTATTGGGTTGATATATGACATACACTAATCCCAATAATTAGCTGTATGTCAATCGATTGGTTGACAGACTATTATAAGCATTGAATATTTATATTTGATGCTTATGTAGTATAGAATGCACTTTGGATGATGACTGACTGTGTGTGATTGTTGTTGTGTATGTGTGTTGTATGAAATCCATATAAATCAAATTATATGGTGATTGACTGTGTCTGATTCCAGTTCAGAAAAGAATAAATATTTTAAAATAACGAATATTTTAAAATAACGAATACTTTCAAATAATATTCAGTAAAAGATCAAAATATGATTTTGATATCCGATTTGGGATGGACACGAATATATTTAAATATACAAAGCTATGTTGATTAGATTGATGCCATTTTGACATGAACGATATTTATATCGAATTTATTCATTTTTATAATGAATATAAAAAAGGAATTGATTTCAAAATATAATGTTTTGAAAATATTATCATTTATGTATCGATGATATGGAATATTCAATTTTGATTTGAAATTGATTATGAAGTTGAAATCGTTTTGAAAACGAATTTGAAACGATTTATAAAATACGATTTAAAAGTAAATCAACGAAATATATATAATATATATATTATATATATAATGGCCTGAATAGAACGCGCCGCGCCGCGACAGTTCGTGAATTTAGACCATTGACTTCAAACGGACATTACGGGAGATCCGACCGTCGGATTCTCTTAAAACCAGAACCGTTGGGTTCGTATTGAAAAGAGCTTTCTAACGAATATGAGATATTAGAAATCTAACGGTTGGATTTGGAATTATGTCCAAATCAAATTTGGAAAAGGTCGCTGTAAGTGCAGTTCGATGGCCGTTTATGGAAATCGACTTTACGGGCCTTGATAAAATTATTAAAAATAACAATAATTTGTGTAAAATCATAAGAAATGATTTGGAAAGAATTGGGATGAAAAATTACATATTCGAAAAGATAAAAATATATTTTTATCGAAATGAACTGGTTTGAACTAGAATTATAATTCAATAATTTTTAAAATAAATAAATTGGATTTGAAATGGTTTAAAAAATAACCAGAATTTCCAATATATGAATTGGAATGGATTTGAATCGAAATTATCATCGGATTATTTCGATGTTGGATTCGGGTTTGTACGGATATTGTTATGGAAATTTGGAAGATATATTTTATATTGTTATTTCCAAAGCCATATTTGTTGGTTTCAGAATTTGATATTGAATATAAGCCGATATATTTTCTATTCAGAGCTTTGTATTTAATATTAAATGGGATTTGGGTTTGTCATGAATGGTGTCTTCATTAACACTATTCTTATACCCAGTTGAGAAAAGATTAAATCTTTTTATTTAGATTTAATGAAATATACCAATTAATTAATATTTAATTGGAATAAATAGGGGAATTGATTATTTTTGGGTTTATCATGAACGGTGTTTTAAACAACACTTGTTCTTTAACCCGATAATAAATGGAATGTGTATTGGGTTTATTGTGAACTGTGTTTTTAATGACATTCGTTTTTTAACCCGATTTACAGTGAAATATGATTTCGAATTTATAGATCTTTCTATAAAGATTTAAAGGGATTTTCCAAAGTAACGTTTTCCAGTTTAATATATTAAATTGGAATTGAATGGAACTCGATTTAATAATGATCGAAATGAACTTATATGCAGGAAGACTATTAATACATTGGAATTTAAAAGGCTTTGCCATTATTCCATTTATATCATTGGTCGGATACGAAAATTGATATCGATTATATATATTGATTTGTTTTCCGTGAAGAATCCATTAATAATGGAATGTGATTTGGGTTTATCGTGAACTGTGTTTTAAATGACATTAGTTCTTTAACCTAGTAAAAGACAGGATTACATGTCTGTCGTTGTATTTCGAACTGTATGGTTGACCTCTGCTTAATATATATATGTTTGGTGGTGGAGAATTTATTCTCTTGCTTAACGCCATTCTCTGAGACGTAGGAGCTCAGAGATTATATATCGGTAGAAATCAATAGTGCGGTATAGGTTGTCAATGCGACATGTTTGATTTTCCAAAGTTAAATGATCATTAATATTGATTTTTGGGAAGATTAAAACTAAGTGGAGATTTAATGAATCTTTATATAGATTGAAAATGTGAATTGATAATTTAAATTATCAAATTTGGGAAATGATCGAAAGTGGAGTATCACCAGTTTTGCTCCTAGCGATAGTTAAATCTTTAATTAGAATTGAACGTGAAATGGTAATTAAATTTACCGATAACACTGTGGTGTTAGTTATGGGGTAATAACAGTTCTTCTCCATGGGATGAATAGGTTGGGATTGGGAAATAAAATAAATGATTACTTCGGTATGGTTCGTTTATCCCGACTAGTTTGGAAAACCGTAATATGGTTTAAAATGATATCCAAAGGAAGATTAGAGAATAAATTTTAAAGAATTTATCTTTGGTAAAACTAATGGGAACAAATCCCTAAAGATGTGAATATTTAAATAAAATAATATTCAGAATTGGAATGAGGCGTATGTTGTGTTTTTATAACACTTGTTTATTATATAGGCAAGTTATTCAGAAAGACCGGGTCTATCCCATTCTGAATAACTGATTCGATGATAAGTTGAAGATGAAGAAGGTGGTTGAAGACTGGAGGTCTTCACATCGTTTGAACGATTACTGGTAATCTTGATTGGGCTGTACACCCAAGAGGAGGGAAATAGTTGTTGATCGTCTAGACGTATTTGGTGATCAATGGATATGCGAGTTATAAGGTGCCTCCGGTTTCGTTCAGACCCAGAACGGACTTGTAAATGGATTGTGTGTCTGACATTGGATTTTATTCCGTGTTGATTGATTTCTATTAAATATATATATCTGTTTGGCGGCGGAGAATTTATTCACTTGCTTAACGCCCTTCTCTGAGACGTACGAGCTCAGAGGTTATATATCGATAGATATCAGTCACATGGCATGAACTGCCTGTGTGGCATGCTGAGATGCAAATGATCAAGGCTTTTATTGAAAAGCAGAGTCTTATGGTTGATGATCAAAGCACAGTTTCAATACAGCGTAGCTTTGTGTATAGCATTAATTCGCGAGCCTCACACATCGGTATGAGTCAAAAACGGGATCGTGACTGCAGGGAGTGCACGACGTTTCTGTCTAGTTATGGGTGGTGTTAGCGTTTTACTAGCCCTGACATTTTACTTTTGTGGTTGTTGGATTGCGAGGCGCCTCGGATATATCGGTCTCTTTGGAGCCAATGGATGGTCCGTTAGGACCGAGAAACGTGTGTTCAGGAATAACTAATCCTCAAACGTAACGGAGGACCGACCCTGAAGATCCAAGGGTTACCCAGAGTGTGTAGTCCTGAGACATCTGCTAGAGTGTCTCGAAGTGGTGAGGAGCCATCCCTGGCCTCGACTCATTACGGAAATCCAATTTCCAATACGGGATATTTCGGTCTTATTTGTAGAGCCTAGTATGGCGACATAGTGGGATGGGGCACTATGCCATCTATGATTGATACATTTATATTTGAAGTTTTTTTCATACACTTTACAATATAATAGTATCAAAATGATTTTTTTAAACGTATCAAGCATGTTTGGCTATTACAAGGTAAATCTCTATCCTCCGGCTTGCGTTGCATTATGCGATGGGACCTGAGTCTTTTAATAGCTTCATTTTTTCCAAAAAGCATTGCGTTGTTTATTCTATGCACTAGTATTCTTGGGAGGAAACCCATTCCGTGTTATACGGCGTGGTCCCTTGAATTACTCTCTTTTAAAGTAAAGTTTTAAATAACTGTTTTAGTTCTCACACCAGTCACATGACTGACCTGGAGTTTATTGTTTTAACCTAAACTATGGGTGCCCCTATTTTCCACATGGGCAGTTAGTAGTTTTGGTTTTGCAGATTTATATTCACAGGATCCTGGTTTACAGCTGGAACGATATTCGGAAAGCTCTATATCCGTTTATCCCTTTCAGTTGTGTATTGTATTATTTTTCCGCTGCAATGTAATGTATTGTAATCTCTGATATTTTTCTGATGTATAGTATTTATTCATACTCTGTATATTCTTGTATTCTGATGGAATTGTTGTAATAAGCAATGAAATGTTCTTCTGTTTGTGTTCTGATTTCTCGTGCTCTCAACTCAATCCGTGCTTTCCCTCACGGGGAAGTTCGGGTCGTTTCAGGTGGTATCAGAGCTCTGGTTTACAAAGCGCGAGAACACGGCACATTAGAACCATACGAAAGAATTCATCAGAGATTGGATTAGTAATTTCCAATAAGAATGACTCGTTTGAGATGGGATCAGTAGTATCCTAGAAAGAGTGTGAAGAGTATATTTTTAAAATGAAAACAATTTTTGTTTTAAAAATTTCAATCGTATTATACGTACTTGAATATTTATTTTAAATTGATTTGGACAATCCAATATATAAAGATTTTGCATATACGCCTTGCAAATGTATATTCGAGGTTTTAATATATTGGATAGATATAGAATCATACTCTAGTCGCTCGGGGATAATTCTGGTGATGTCCGGACATCATCAGTATTTATGTTCGAGTTTCGAAAGTGAGATTTCTATATGATTCCAATTAACTGGTGTGAGAACCAAAACTAGGTAGGGCTTATTGTTGTGATTTGGCATCAAAAATCTGATTTTTGGACATATGTATCAAAGTTATGAATTTGAAAAGCTAATCAACTAATTGATTGATGATTGTGTTGTGTGATTATTTATTCAAACCATTATGTGAAAGAATGGTACTTGTAGCCAAATTGAACCAAATATTGAACTGTATTGAAAATTATTTGCAATTGCATGCATGCATGTATATACATTGAACAGGTCACTACAAGGAGGCAAGAGAAGAGGAATAAAATTGTTTGTCCGACAAATAGGCACATGTTTAAAAATTTCTTGGGGTTTTTGATGATTTTATGAGCCGATTGGCTGTTTCTTTTTCTTTTTGGTTTGGAAAGGCCTGTATGGCGATTTTGGAATTTTCCCGGTGCTCCCGTGCATGGGAGGTTATGGCGAAATTTTTCGAAAATTTAGGGTGTTAGCCAAATTTTTTAAGTATTTGAAAAGTTCTCAGAAACTGAAAAGTTGAAGAACTTAAGCCATAATGAAAATAATGAAATTTGAGTTGGTTTGTAAAACAACTTTCATCTTCGTTCCTTTTCGAGGACGAAAAGACTCTAAGTGGTGGAGATTGTAACAACCCGGAAAATCCGAACCAATTTAAAATTTTTATTTTGGCAATTTTGATGAATTTTGAATAGAATTGGAACATATATATTTATATAGATCAACGTTAGAAAATAAATATTTATTTTTAATTATAAAAGGAATTGGAAATGGCGCGGTAGTTTGAATATTCGATTTCAAAGTTCAAATGAATGTACAGGGTTCAAAATAAACCGGATTTTAGCAAAACCAAAAATACTAGAATCTAATAGAAAATATCTTTCTAACAAATCCGAAAAATTGAAATTTCATAACGGGAATAAAAAGTTATGCCCAGTTGAAATTTCAGAATAGTCGCTATGGAATTTTGGCCCTTAAAAATGCAAATTTTGCAAACGACCTCCGTTTTTGACGAAACCACTTTTGTTGGATCCGAGATGTCGAATTATTGCTAGATTCCAAAATTCATGATTTTTCGAACCAATATGTGAGCGTGGCAAAAGAAAACGTGTTTTGACAGTTTCAGTCAATTTGGATCGACCAGAAAATGGCCATTTTTTAAACGGTCTCCTAATTTGATGAAATTAGTTTTGTTAGAACCGTATCGTCAGTACGAAGCTAGAAAATATTTTTCGGGAATTTTTAGAGTCAGCTCCGGTAAATTGAATTGCGCGTTCAAATTCAATATATAAATTTATATTTTGATTTTAATGGAAACTGATCGAAATGATCGAATCAGCTTACGATACATATTCCATTGTGTTTGGAATGGGGATAATTAGCTAGGGGTGACAGTCGGAGGGTTTGATTTCGAGTTCAAAATAAAAAAGTTACCTTTTTGAAATTAAATAAAAATATATATATATCTCTCTCTATACACTCTCAGGCCCCCTCCCGTTTACTTTTTCAAATCGAGATTTTATAAAGAAATAAAAAAAAGGGCGACGGGGGGGAGGGGGACGGAAGCCGCCGCCGCACGCCTCCAACGGCGGCGCCACCAACGACGCCCCCCTCCTATTCTCCTTCTTCCCCTCCTCCTCTACTCCTTACCGCACCCCCCTAAACCCCCAATCCCGAAGAGAACCGGCGCCACCGTGCCTGAGGGCCACCGCCGCCGGCCACTAGGGCCTCCCCCTTGGCCTACGAACGCCAGCACCCCCCCTCATTCCTCCGGTCAACGAGAGACACGCCCCCCTCTCCTTTTTACTGTAAGTGTTTATTTACTTATTTTTGTTTGTGTTTTGTTTATTTAATTTTCTTTTCTATTTTTATATATAAAATAAATAAAAGTTTTGATTTTTATATAAATGGGAAAGGATTGGGTTTTTTTGAAATGATTCTAGAAATAAAAATACGATTTTTATTGTATGTAAAGATCAGGTTTTTATTGTAGATAAAGCTGTGATTTTTACTTAGATAAAGAAGTGATTTTTAAATAAAAAGAATGGATTTCATTAACGTAAAGATGAGATCTTTATGTATGTAAAGTTATGATTTCTTAAAAAAATATAATCTTTGTTTGTTTAAAAATAAGATTTTTTATAAGATAGAGAATATAAAAATACGATTTTTATATATGTTGTAGCGAAATAAAAATTCGATTTTTATATGAGTAGCGGATTGAAAATAGAATTTTTATATAATAGAGAATATAAAAATATAATTTTTATATATGTAGCGAAATAAAAATCTGATTTTTATTATATATATGTTGAGATAAAAATGTGATTTTTATTTATTGGAATGAAGCAATAAAAATATAATTTTTATTATGAACAGCGTGGTAAGGACTGCATTGGAATTTCAAACATATCCGAACCGTTCAGAAATAGATAATGGCGGAGTGGATCCCAAAGGTGAGAACTCCTCACTTTTAATTTTATTTTCTAGTTTGAAATATATACTAGGATGCAGATGGTGCTTAGCAGGACCCGACACCCATCGTCCACAGACCATGGATGACTTGTATGTTTGATTGATCTGTTGTGAAAGTTGATTGTGTGATGTGGAAAGAAAATAAATATTTTACAGTTAAAAATATAATTTTTTAACGTGTATATAAAATGAAATAAATATTTATAAAAAAACGGACGATTTGTTTATGTACACACATTTGGCTGATATTGATTGGGACGATAAATTTTACACATCGCCCAACTGCACAAATAAAATTCATTATTTGTTGACTGAAACCCCACAAGGGTATTGGGGGTGATATATGACATACACTAATCCCAATAATTAGCTGTATGTCAATCGATTGGTTGATAGACTGTTATAAACATTGAGTATTTATATTTGATGCTTACATAGTATAGAATGCACTTTAGATGATGGTTGACTGTGTGTGATTGTTGTTGTGTATGTGTGTTGTATGAAATCCATATAAATCAAATTATATGGTGATCGACTGTGTCTGATTCCAGTTCAGAAAAGAATAAATATTTTAAAATAACGAATATTTTAAAATAATGAATACTTTCAAATAATATTCAGTAAAAGATCAAAATATGATTTTGATATCCGATTTGGGATGGACACGAATATATTTAAATATATAAAGCTATGTTGATTAGATTGACGCCATTTTGACGTGAACGATATTAATATCGATTTTATTCATTTTTATAATGAATATCGAAAAGGAATTGATTTCAAAATATAATGTTTTGAAAATGTTATCATTTATGTATCGATGATATGGAATATTCAATTTTGATTTGAAATTGAATATGAAGTTGAAATCATTTTGAAAACGAATTTAAAACGATTTATAAAATACGATTTAAAAGTAAATCAACGAAATATATATAATATTATATATATATAATGGCCTGAATAGAACGCGCCGCGTCGCGGCAGCTCGTGAATTTCGACCATTGACTTCGAACGGACATTACGGTAGATCCGACCGTCAGATTCTCTTAAAACCAGAACCGTTGGGTTCGTATCGAAAAGAGCTTTCTAACGAATATGAGATACTAGAAATCTAATGGTTGGATTTGGATTTATGTCCAAATCAAATTTGGAAAAGGTCGGTGTAAGTGCAGTTCGATGGTTGTTTATGGAAATCGACTGTGCGGGCCTTGATAAAATTATTAAAAATAGCAATAATTTGTGTAAAATCATAAGAAATGATTTGGAAAGAATTGGGATGAAAAATTACATATTTGAAAAGATAAAAATATATTTTTATCGAAATGAACTAGTTTTGAACTAGAATTATAATTCAATTATTTTTAAAATAAATAAATTGGATTTGAAATGGTTTAGAAAATAACCAGAATTTCCAATATATGAATTGGAATGGATTTGAATCAAAATTATCATCGGAATATTTTGATGTTGGATTTGGGATTATACGGATATTGTTATGGAAATTTGGAAGATATATTTTATATTGTTATTTCCAAAGCCATATTTGTTTGTTTCAGAATTTGATATTGAATATAAGCCGATATATTTTTTATTCGGAGCCTTGTATTTAATATTAAATGGGATTTGGGTTGGTCATGAATGGTGTCTTCATTAACACTGTTCTTATACCCAGTTGAGAAAAGATTAAATCTTTTTATTTAGATTTAACGAAATATACCAATTAATTAATATTTAATTGGAATAAATAGGGGAATTGATTATTTTTGGGTTTATCGTGAACTGTGTTTTAAACAACACTTGTTCTTTAACCCGATAATAAATGGAATGTGAATTGGGTTTATTGTGAACTGTGTTTTTAATGACATTCGTTCTTTAACCCGATTTACAGTGAAATATGATTTGGAATTTATAGATCTTTTTATAAAGATTTAATGGGATTTTCCAAAGTAACGTTTTCCAGTTTAATATATTAAAATGGAATTGAATGGAATTCGATTTAATAATGATCGAAATGAACTTCTATGCAGGAAGACTATTAATACATATGGAATTTAAATGGCTTTGCCATTATTCCATTTATATCATTGGTCGGATACAGAAATTGATATCGATTATATATATTGATTTGTTTTCCGTGAAGATTCCATAAATAATGGAATGTGATTTGGGTTTATCGCTAACTGTGTTTTAATTGACATTAGTTCTTTAACCTAGTAAAAGACAGGATTACATGTCTGTCGTTGTATTTCGAACTGTATGGTTGACCTCTTCTTAATATATATCTTTTTGGTGGTGGATAATTTATTCTCTTGCTTAACACCCTTCTCTGAGTCGTAGGAGCTCATAGGTTATATATCGGTAGAAATCAATAGTGCGGTATAGGTTGTCAATGCGACATGTTTGATTTTCCAAAGTTAAATGATCATTAATATTGATTTTTGGGAAGATTAAAACTAAGTGGAGTTTTAATGAATCTTTATATAGATTGAAAATGTGAATTGATAATTTAAATTATCAAATTTGGGAAACGATCGAAAGTGGTGTATCACCAGTTTTGCTCCTAGCGATAGTTAAATCTTTAATTAGAATTGAACATGAAATGGTAATTAAATTTACCGATAACACCGTGGTGTTAGTTCTGGGGTAATAACAGTTCTGCTCCATGGGATGAATAGGTTGGGATTGAGAAATAAAATAAATGATTACTTCGGTATGGTTCGTTTATCCCGACTAGTTTGGAAAACCGTAATATGGTTTGAAATGATATCCAAAGGAAGATTAGAGAATAAATTTTAAAGAATTTATCTTTGATAAAATTAATGGGAACAAATCCCTAAAGATGTGAATATTTAAATAAAATAATATTCAGAATTGGAATGAGGCGTATGTTGTGTTTTTATAGCACTTGTTTATTATATACGCGAGTTATTCAGAAAGACCGGGTTTATCCCATTCTGAATAACTGATTCGATGATAAGTCGAAGATGAAGAAGGTGGTTGAAGACCGGAGGTCTTCACATCGTTTGAACGATTACCGGTGATCTTGATTGGGCTGTACACCCAAGAGGAGGGAAATAGTTGTTGATCGTCCAGACGTATTTGGAGATCAATGGATATGCGAGTTATAAGGTGCCTCCGGTTTCGTTCAGACCCACAACGGACTTGTAAATGGATTGTGCGTCTGACATTGGATTTTATTCCGTGTTGATTGATTTCTATTAAATATATATCTGTTTGGTGGCGGAGAATTTATTCTCTTGCTTAACGCCCTTCTCTGAGATGTACGAGCTCAGAGGTTATATATCGATAGATATCAGTCGCATGGCATGAACTGCCTGTGTGGCTTGCTGAGATGCAAATGATCAAGGCTTTTATTGAAAAGCAGAGTCTTATGGTTGATGATCAAAGCACGGTTTTAAAACAGCGTAGCTTTGTGTATAGCGTTGATTCGCGAGCCTCACACCTCGGTATGAGTCAAAAATGGGATCGTGACTACAGGGAGTGCACGACGTTTCTGTCTAGTTATGGGTGATGTCAGCGTTTTACTAGCCTTGACATTTTACTTTTGTGGTTGTTGGATTGCGAGGCGCCTCGGATATATCGGTCCCTTCGGAGCTAATGGATGGTTCGTTAGGACCGAGAAACGTGTGTTCAGGAATAACTAATCCTCAAACGTAACGGAGGACCGGCCCTGAAGATCCAACGGTTACCCAGAGTGTGTAGTCCTGAGACATCTGCTAAAGTGTCTCGAAGCGGTGAGGTGCCATCCCTGGCCTCGAATCATGATGGAAATCCAATTTCCAATACGGGATATTTCGGTCTTATTTGTAGAGCCTAGTATGGCGACATAGTGGGATAGGGCACTATGCCATCTATGATTGATACATTTATATTTGAAGTTGTTTTCATACACTTTACACTATAATATTATCAAAATGATTTTTTTTTTAAACGTACCAAGCATGTTTGGGTATTATAAGGTAAAACTCTATCCTCCGGCTTGCGTGTATTGTGTGATGGGACCTGAGTCTTATGATAGCTTCATTTTTTTCCAAAAAGCATTGCGCTGTTTATTCTATGCACTAGTATTCTTGGGAGGAAACATGTTCCGTGTTATACGGCGTGGTCCCTTGAATTACTCTCTTTTAAAGTAAAGTTTTAAATAACTGTTTTAGTTCTCACACCAGTCACATGACTGACCTGGAGTTTATTGTTTTAACCTAAACTTTGGGTGCCCCTATTTTCCACACGGGCAGCTAGTAGTTTTTGTTTTGCAGATTTATATTCATAGGATCCTGGTTTACAGCTGGAACGATATTCAGAAAGCTCTGTATCCGTTTATCCCTTTCAGTTGTGTATTGTATTATTTTTCCGCTGCTATGTAATGTATTGTAATCTCTGATATTTTTCTGATGTATAATATTTATTCATACTTTGTATATTCTTGTATTCTGATGGAATTGTTGTAATAAGCAATGAAATGTTCTTCTATTTGTGTTCTGATTTTTCATGTTCTCAACTCAATCCGTGCTTTCCTTCACGGGGAAGTTCGGGTCGTTTCATTTGAGATAAATTGTTTTATATTGTGCTAACCGGTTTGTTGAGTGGTTTATGAATTCTAATCGATACAGGATGTACAACTGTATCGATAGGTGTTTCTAAATTCTTGAACAAAGCAATTCGATACAATATTGTTTTAAAATGGGTAGATAAAATAAATTTACGCAAAATTATATTTTTGATATAAAGTAATAAATTTTATGAGTTATTATAATATATAAATGTATTGATTATTATTACAATCAAATGAAATTACAAAATATTAAAATGGTTATATAAAACCAAATTGAATTTGTATAAGAATGGAATATACAAATAAGTTGAATTACAATTGGGATTAGACCACAATTTGGAATTTAAATCCCGGATGTTTAGAAATATTTTCTGAAGTAATTCTGAAAAGTAATATAATATTATTGTAAAGCATTTTGAATAAGAATGGTTTTTAAATGGATTTTGATAGTGATTAAGCGCTAAAATCACTTCAGTGGCGAGAAAATAATTCCGATAGTGGATCGCAACATTATCGATATTCATTTTCAAGTTTCTGAGTGATGGATTGCTACTATAATAATTTGTACATGGAAAATTTATTTGAGAAAAACAAATTGGTTTAAAAATTAAATTTTTTTGGATTGAATGGTTATAAATATATATATATGGTTTTAAATGTAATTTAAAATTAAAGCCGAGAATTTGAATTCTAGAGTTAAAATTTAACTTGTGTAAGTTAAATGAATTGGAATGATAAAAAAGAATCAAATGGAGTGAAATTTAAATTAAGTTAAACAGAGTGGTATCGAATTGGAAATTAAAATGAGTAGTTTCGTAAAGTGGAAAGAGAATAACTTGATTTAACATCAATTTGAATGAATGTGAATAATTATATATGGATAATGGATTGGATGTGAAAATATGGATTGAGAATCATTGAAAACCAAGTTAAATGATGTGAATTAAAATATCAGCTATTGGAACTCACAGGTTGAATTGAGTAAGTACAGGTATCTGGAGCCATTGGCTTGGGTTTAGCAGCATACTTTGCCTCTGAATTAAGTGAGATCACTCAATAGTGCTTATATAAGGTATGCCTATGTGAAAATACAAAAATGGGTTTTGAATTTGGTTTTCCGACCATGTGGGTCGATGAATATATATTTGTTGTTCCTGCGATATAGCAGAAGTCCCTCCGTATAGGGGAGACTCTACTGAAATTTTTCGAAAATTTAAGGTGTTAGAAAATTTTCAGAACTTTTAAAAATTTTCGTGAGTAGGAATGAATTGATATTTTAATTTAAATAAATTGGTTCAATTAAAACTGGAGTTAAGAAATAAACCAAAAGATTTTGAACTTAGTTAATTGGGTATGTAACATTTTTCCTACCTTAGTAATTTCGGGGACGAAATTCTTTTAAGGGGGAAGGAATGTAACGACCCGGATTATTAGCCATTTAATTCTGAATATTTAAATTTGTTTTAAATATTATAATTGAAATATAAATTGATTTTTATAAGGAATTTATTTAATTAAATGACAATAGAACGTATAATTTATAATATAATTTAAAACAAGCTCGTAAAGTCGCGGTAGTTCGTAATTTAACGTTTTGAACTTCAATTGAATATACAGAATGCAATATAAGTCTGATTTCCTTGAAACAAGAAACGTTCGGATCTATTTAATAATATTTTTCTAATGAAAGAGAAAATTCAAGATTTCATATTATAGATTTTGTTTAATATCCATTTTTTTTCAAATAGTTGCTATGGAATTCATTATTAAAAATATAACAATTTATTTTATAAAATAAAAGGGGTTTTTAATATATTGAATATCGATTTGGTTTGAAACTCAACCAGAAGTATTTTATTTTGATACTGTATAATATTTTGCCCGAGTATGTCCGATTGCAATATTTTATTATTGTTATATTGAGGTATTTTAAAATTGATTTATTTAAATTGAACCCTTAAAAAGGGCTGTTATTCAAATGACCTCTGTTTTTTACGAAACCGGTTTCATTTTGTCCGGAACATTTAATGATTGTAAGATTTCAAGTTTCAAACCAATTAGAGTTGTTATGTGAGTGTACGAAATCAAACATGAATCAATTAACAAATTTCATATTTAAAATTAGGCTATTTTTTCGAATGGAGTCGGATTACGACGAAACAAGTTCCGTCAGAGCCGCAATGTCAATTATAGCTGGATGTCCATTTTTAACGCAAGCGGTTGTAGTATGAAATCAGATGAAATTATCAACGATAGAGGTGAATGGCGATAGGTACAAACCTATAAAAATTAATAAAATAATATAAATAAAATATTGTATTCATATCTTACATATATCACCAGTTTCCCCAATTGCTCACATCCTTAAATCCCCGTTTTTACTTTCCCGACCTTCTATTTCTTTCAGCGAAATAAACGAAAAATCAGCACTTCAAATATCGATTAAAAATCGAATATTAAACAGAAAAATCTTATCTTAGATTCGTTAATCTTGTTATAACGAGAGTTTCAAGTGGTATCAGTGTTATACGGTGCGATCAAAAATTTTCTGGATATAGGGTTTTGGACAGTAGGAGTCGCGAGGGGTTTCACCAAAGTTCGAGGGGACTAAGAGGACGTCGACGGAGGCGTAGTGTTCATGGAACTGAGGCACACGATTGGGAGGAGTCAAGTGGATTCTGGTCAGAAAATCGGTCGTGACCTATACCATTTTGGGTCACTATCTCATGTCAAGTGGGGTGTTCGAGTTTGTTGTACTGTTGATGGCAAGAGGTAGGTCAGGACTTGAACTGGCCAGAGCAGAGAAAGGCTCGGTGGTTTCAGATGCTGCCAGTGATCATCAAAGAGGTGCGTTTGTTTTGTTTGTAGCATCGCGAACCTCAGTGGGGGTTTTCAATTAATGAAGTTGCTTGGTTTTTGAAAGGAAGTTTGAAAAAAAAGGAAAAAAAATTGTCATGAGTAAACTGGGTAGAGTTTGATTCCGATTAGAATATAAAACGGGGATTAATGATTTGTTTGTGGCCTATTTTGTTGGAAGATAATGAGTACATGAGGGATTTGTTTATGGCTTAGTTTACTGGAAGATAATGAGCACGTGAGGTTAAGCAAATAAAAGTGGGATTAAGGGTTTATTTGGGGCTTAAGTGGGGTTGTCCAATTGCTGTATGTGGTGAAAATAAAAATAAACATGGAAGCAAGTCCAGGTACTTTGGTTTGTGTTGATGGAAGCATGAAGGCCTGGCGTTACTGTGTCTGGTGATTGGTTGAAGGATTGAACTCGCTAATGTATTGGGTGAGCTGGAATGTGTAATAGTGGGGGCTGGTAGAAGCGGTTTCATGGACTTGAAGTGAATGGTGTGGTCGGATTGATTAGTGAAAAATGGAGGTGAGGCAAAGCATATTCTGATCTTGAAATTCAGGCATATTCAATGAATAAAAGGGATGTCTTGTGCCTATGTAGATAGCCAAAGTGGCCAATCAAAGTACGTCGTTATCGTCTTATATTTCACATTTATGTGCCTGAAACACAACTGTAAGGAGTTGCGAGGCATGGTGTGAAGAAATTGTTGTTGTTGGTTCTGATGGAAGTGGAGTTTCACGATAAGAAGGAGCATTTTGGGAAGTAACTTGGCTATGGTATTCCTTTCAGCGGTTTCGAACTATATAATCAGGAGAAGGAGATGATTAAATAAATAATAATCGTGGATAAGAGATAATTGAGGTTTTAATTTAATTAAATTATTAACTTAATAACCTTATTCTAATTTACATCTTGTATAAATCGTATCTAATTCATTCATGAACAGAATCTGATAAAAACAAGTCATGTTGGAATTATAGCGAGGAGGTCTTCGTTATGGAACTGATGTTGCTGAAATAAAAGCTACTGGAATTTCATGATAAAATCAAACACCTGTTCGATTGTAAACAAAATAAAAAAAGAACCGTCAACTGCGAGTCAAGGTGAGTTAACTCACTAACTCTGACTCATTTATATTTTATATAAACGAGTTTTAAATTTATTTATATTAATTTTATACTGTGCGATGGTTGTTTGGATGAATGGTTGATAAAATTAGTTGATATAGTTATACCATTGTTCGATTATTAGTTCTGTTTACTATAATATTTCATATCGATGTGAAAATTATATTTTTTATGTTGATTAACATCTGTGGATGCTGGGAAACAGGTTGGAGGGATCCAACCGGATCTCTCAATATTTGTATTATTGTTTGTAATTTACTGTGATATTTATGAAATTTGAGTTTTAAAAAGGGAATTTATTTTCAAAAAAATAGAAATGTAATTTCGAACAGAGTTAGAGTTGAAAACATGTTAATGGAGAAAACAAGAAGTTGTTTATAAATGAGAGTGTAAATTAAGTGAATTACTTATCACTGGATAAATTGAAATATAAATTCAAAATTGAATTTATATGAAAAATTGGAAATCGGTTTTGAAACCAATATTTGAATTGAGATTTGAACTTTGCTGTAATGAACCAGAAAATTCGATGCTCGAATTTTCAACACAAATACATCACTTGTCCAAACTCGAATATCGGAAATCCAGAACGTAAAAGAAAGAAGTTAGAGGGTGAGATAAGAAAGAAAGAAATATTAGAATAGAAGAAGTAGAAGAAGAACTAAACACAATACATGGATTCTCACATCGCAGCGGAATAAAATATAATACATAAATAAATCTTTATTGAAAAAAAACTTGAAATAATACTTACAATTGTCAGAGTACAACAGACAGTCAATTCATCTGGACAGTTATAACACTCTGTCCTCATTTTCAATACACAGCAAATATCATCTAAATAGATATTACGTCTGAACTCCTTCAGCTTGTCTCCTGAAATCCATATAATCTTATCCTGCACCTGTACAACTCGGTCCGACCCAATTGGGTCTGACCCGAGCATTACAAACGCCACAGGTCAGTCTGGTGAACCAGCGTGAGAAAAACCCACTAAATTATTGGTATCATCCATCTTGATTTTAAAGTTAAAAATCCTTTCGAAAGAAAAGGATAATCGTAAGACCAGTCCACACATAAACACGGACGGTTTTTATCTTACGATAACCCAAAACAGTTTTTGAAATCATAATTATTCTGATATTATGATAATGTCTAAATACAAATAAATATCAATCTAGCAGATCGCTTGCATCTCACGCTCTACACATATAGTATACAATCAAAACCGCGGGCGCTTATTGAAGATTGGATTTCCAACTATGACAAGGTATGGAACCACCTTCCGATAGTGTATCTCTAGAGGGGAATACACTGGGTTCAACAAGAATGTCTTGCAACCCGGCCTACACATGACCGGCCACTCATTTCTCTTGAGTGTATCGAATATATTGTCACCTACGGTTGGTACCAACATAACCATTTCCCTGGAGATACAGAAGCAAAAAGAAATAACAAATATGAATATTCTCTAGATGCTGACAATACACCCTTATGGGTGTGACTCACATAACCATGCTGCCTGCCCAATTTTTGTCATTTCCCGGTTGTGAGGCTTGAGGTCATAATTCATTTATTTATTTATTTATTATTATCGAATATCTGGCCATCATTCACTTTGGATGCCACATCGTCAAATCTGCCAGATATCACTAATTGACGTCCACAAAAATATTTTAGTGTTCAAGCTAAGAGAGGTGCCCCTCTCCGCCATCAACCTAAATACGTTTGAGGAAATCAACGTACATGGTCCTTTGGAAATACTCTATCAGACATCCGTCCATACATGTAACCGATTCTTGTAATCTGTCAGTATAACAATAAGATTATAAAGTGGACATAGGCTACATCTACAGCCGAACCACTATAAAAATCTCGTGTGTCTCCTTTTTATTTACTTTTTTACTACATTTTTCTGATCTGTGATCTGCATTTGGGTGTTAGTGCCAATTTTTGGTCTAACAATATGGAATGTTTATCTCGAATTTATGACCATTCTAATATTTCTCTCAAAAATAATATTCAAAAAACATTACAACAATCATTATACAATATCCCTTTTCGGATTTGATTTGCAAAACATTTGCTAAATATTTATTTCTAAACTGAAACAGTATAGTGATATACTTTCATTATCTGATTCCATTCATAAACCAAGTTCTATATCAAACTTTTATTCCATAAATAATTCCTACAAACATTTATATGTTTAAACTCCGTTCTATTCTAATTATAACTTATGTTCTACAATATCCGTATTTACCTATCATTTGCAAATTCTAATAATATTTATTATTTATAAACCATATGTAAAATTCTTTAATATAATCTATATTATATAAATCAAATTAATTCTACCTAAATTCAATTAGAATTTTAAAAACCCTTTATAAATTTCTATTTTTCACACTACTAGTTCATTCTCTCTCTTCACCTTAATCGTCAATACCAATCCCAAATTGACTTATTTAGTAAAATTCGATTTTTTTACTTGAAACTCCGAGTTTCAATCTATTTATAACCTCTAATTGTAGAGTTATATAATCTCTTTTATATTTTCCTTGTAACTAGAAAATTCCAATTTTATTTAAATATCAATTTCATATTCTTTCCCATTTCTTAACTTCTAACGAATAAAAATTCCAATTATTCATTATTACTTTAAACAATATTTTTATCTCAAATCTACCATTATCCCAAATATTTTACTTAAAAAAATATATGATTTACAAAACCATCATCTAATATTCCATAAGTATTCATTATAAACACCTTTATAGTTTTATTATAACTTATCTCAGTTTATTTCAATAACTCCACTTGATAAAATTTTCGTATATAAACCCTTTTGTAAATTCTTACTATTAATACCTATTATCTATAATTGTATATAAAATTCTTTAATAAAGTCTGTATTATTATTTGACTTAAATACCATTAGCATTCATAAATTAAAACCCATACGATTTACATTTTTCCTTAAATTCCTCAATAAAAATAATTTCGCTTACAATGTCGCTTATAAAATCACCTCTTCACGATATTTGTATAAACGAACAGTTAATATTAAATCCTATTTAATTTGGATTCAAATAATCATTTCTATTTGGAAATAAAATTTTCTTTAAATACTTTTATTTATTTTAATTTTGTTTTAAAATCCATATATTATTTTTGACACTCAAGTATCAAAAATCAAGGCCAAATGTTATCACACACCAAAACATGTCATACATTATCACAGGTGATCAATCATACCATATAACAACATATATATGGAAATAAACAAACAAATAAATGTTGAGGAATCCAGTTGGATCCCTCCAACTTGTTTTCCTGCATCCACAAATGCTAGTCACAATAATACCCCATCCTGCTTCGAGGCAGGATATCGTGGTAAAAAGGTCATCCACTATATATATTGTTGGGCGCATAGAGAAATCATCCGCTAATGGTACTAGGGCATCCTCTAATGGTACTGTGGGAATTATCCAATCATCAATCACCAATATTATTTTTATATAATATTATTATATAGTATTATCACTTTATATAAATCAATTTATCAGCCAGCAAGCAATAAAATAAATTTAAACTATTAAAAATAATTCCCAATAATTTAACTTAGTGAGTTTGACTCACCTCGATTTTCTCTGATGAATATCCGTTTAAAAACCCATAACATCTCAGCAACTCATCTACTTCATTTGTCTTGAATACAATTTATTGTTCACCTATGATTACATTTCATTAATTGGTTAAATAGTTATTAGTCTAAAATAAATTATCCTATGTGTATTCATCGATAAAATATTCAATTATTTTAAATTAACTACTAATGAATTTTATAAATTATTCTATGAGATTTGAATTTGGAAAAATGAATACCTTAATGTTTCCAATTAACGATGAAGCCACTCAAGAAACACCGACTTCTATCAGCTGAAAACTGCAAACTCCCTCTTGGACATTTCATCGTGTAACTTGATGACAAGTAATATTTCCTTATATCACTTTCAGCATTACCAAACTGCTGCACCATCTCCATTTACTCGCATCCACTTTATCATCTAAAAATCAGTACAGATCCAAACTACCGAACTCACCTCGTTCACCATTTCAATGCTCCAACCCAACAATCTAAACATTTCTCTAATGACAGACCACTCACGCTATTCACCATTCCCAAAAATTCACTAACGTGAGCTCAAAACATGTACTGTCAAACCCCCTTCATTTACAGTCTTCATCTCCACCATCTATATCCCCAAATTTAATTATTCGCTACATAGATAACTCAGTCATCGTACCCCTACATTCCACTGCAAACTCCTAAACTTAAACCTAGACATCGCACTTCCCAGAATTTTCCGCATCCTCCTCCATTCGCACCTTAAATCCATCCACCATTTTATCATACTGTATTCGTACTTCATCAGTACAACATCCAATTTCGCACCCCTCAAGTACAAACTCTAGTAAATATTGCACCACTTCATTACCCATCGCACTACCCCCTTTCACTCCAAAACCGGCGCCTTCCAATTCGCAGTGTCCTCTGTGACTAACTTCGATTTCCCCAAACTATCCAGTCCCCCTTTTCGTCAACACAACCAAACTCTACCCACTTCACCCATTACCATCGAACTACAGAACGTGAAATCGGACTTCAAACTCCATTGCGGATCAACTCGCTCTCGATTTGAAGTCACGGCTCTTTTTTTTCTTTGCGACATCAAGCTGATTTTAAATAAGCGGTATAAGGGGTTTTTCTTCAGATTTGAACGGAAAAAGAAATGAGTAGAAGAGGCTTGAATCGACAGAAAAAAGAGAGCAAAGATGGATTTTGTTTCACAATTACTGGAAGAAAATAAAAGAGAGGGAGGGCTCGAATTCAGATGCGTTAATTTAGAATAAGGAGAGAATGAACAAGTATAAAAATGAACTGAGGACTTCGTGGATTTTGGAATGAAGAAAATAAAGGCGATGTGTTCAATTTATACAGTGCGAAGGGGGATGATAAGAACGAAGTCTTTCAGTAGGAGTTAGAAGTAGCCATAGATTTGCATAGATTTACAGTGTACGAAGCTTTGGGAAGGAAACAAATTCAGACGTGAAAATGAAAGATGATGGCAGCTATTGAAGTAGCGTAGGTTTCAGAAGAAGCTTCATGGAGAAGAAAATGAATTCATATGCGAATTGAAAGGGTATGGCAACTCTAGCTATTAGTAGTCTTGCGTTGGAAAGGAACTTCTGTATAGATTAGGGTAGAAGGAAATAAATTCATACATCAAAGTGAAAGGAGAAGACGTTGTAATTTTTACAGAGTAGCATGTGCTTGGATATTTTAGGTTGTCCCCTATGTTTCTTATTTCATTTTAATTTGTTTATTTAATAACCGAGGTGCCCCAAATTAAAATATCATGCTATTTCGAACCCCCATTTGCATGCAACCAAAGACATTTCTAAGGTTATATTGTTATTCTGAACACACTGAAACAGTTTCCACGGTCTAATTTGACCATATACATAAGATATTAAATTAATGATTTACCATTTAATTCGATTTAATATAAACTGATTAAAAAAATTTTATTATATAAATATACACAAACTGAATTTATATAAATTCCAGAATAAACCAATATAAATTTTAAACACAATATTACATTATCTAGTTAAACCAGTATTGGTTTAAAATCGATTTATTTTAATAAATAAATCGTTAGGTTTATATATGATTTCACAACGACTATTTCAAAATTTAATTTAGCCTTAACTCTCAATATAAAATACGAAATTCTGATTTTTCTCTTTCATTACAAAATTATAGTTCAACAGATTCAAATATTTCTTGTTTCAGTGAATTCTGATTTATAACAGATCCTGTGTACTCAGTTGAAGTTCAAATCGTAAATTACGAACTACCACGCCATTCCGAGCTCGTTTATATTTAATATATATATTTATACATTTTAAACTTCGTTTTAATTAATATAAAAATCCATTTATATTACTAATTCTATATTTAAACCGATTTAAATATCAAAACTGAAGCGATCAAAAATATGGGATGTCACATTCCTTTCCCATTAAAAGAATTTCGTCCCCAAAATTACTAGTAGGGAATGTTGATATACCTTATTAACTTCTCCCAATCCATTCATGCAACTCGACACTTACCTCAGTATCTTTACTACTCAACCAACTCGCTAATTTCCAATTCCCCTCAAGAATCTTTAACATTCGATAAACTTTTTGTTAACATAAATTTTCAAAACTGTTGAAATTTTTTCTAACTCCCTAAATTTTCGCCAGCACCTCCTTTGTACGGGCTGATCGATACAACTACAAAATGCATCTCTGGGCCCTCTCCAATCAAAAAGAAAAACAAAAGCCAAGTGGCTTGCCGATTCGACGCATAAAATCTCATATTGAATTAAACATGTACCTTTTTGTCGGGCATCTCATATTTATTCCCTACACTTACTTCTATCCAATAAACCTGTATAATCACATGCATATCCATTCCTATTCGGTCACAATCATTTGGACTTCTTACCTCAAATTTACCCTTTCATTCATTAATTTGTTTTTCTTGCTTTACTTGTGATAGTTTGAAACAATCATGTTCAAATATGTATACATTTGCTTACAACAAGTTGAGTTTTATGATTCAAGTTCCAGGTTTGATTTCAATTCACAAGTTCATTTATATTTTCACTTGAGGTACTAGTTCAATTAAATTTAATTTGATTCATGGTTCATTTTCCTATTCAACTCAAGTTTATACAATCCAAATTTATACTAACTATTCAAAATACATATTTACTTCTATTTCAAGACTCAATTTCAAGTCATATTCAATTATTACTCGAATTGGATTTATTGCAATTAAATTTTTTATTTCAATCGACACATTTAAACGATGTGTCGAGTTTTATTTAGATTATCCATAATTTTATATTTCAGCTTGAGTTCAAAGATTTTTATTCCATGTTGGTTTAACAATTCGTTTTAGTCTAATATGGTTTTCAAATTCAATTCAAACTATTTAACTTACTACCAACTAAGTTTCAATCCATTCATTTATACTGGAATTTGTTTTCATTAGTTTCAAATTTATACCCAAGTTTCGATTTTTATTTCAAAAATCATTTACTACATCTTTTGGTTATATTTAACCATTTTAATTACATAATACCATCTGAATTCCATTTAATTAATCAAGCAATCAAATATCAACAATAGTTTGATAAAATTATTTTTTCTATATACAGGAATAGATTTGGGTAAAATTATTTCATTTACCCGCTATTCAAAATAATATTGCATCAGTTTCCAGTTCAAAATTGAACCGATCAAGTTACACAATACAAAACATTTTCATAAAATATACAAGTATGCTCTCTAAAATATATACACTCAACTCAATCTAAGGTATTACTAACCCCATCTTTATCGAGTTACACGACAGAGCCAAGGTTATTTCTAAACCATTGCTCTGATACCACTGTAACGAACCGAAGAATTCAATGCTCGAATTTTCAACACAAATACATCACGTGTCCAAACTCGAATATCAAAAATCCAGAACGTTAAAGAAAGAAGTTAGATGGTGAGATAAGAAAGAAAGAAATATTAGAATAGAAGAAGTAGAAGAAGAACTAAACACAATACACAAAGTCTCGCATCACAGCGGAATAAAATATAATACATAAATAAATCTTTATTGAAAAAAAACTTGAAATAATACTTACATTTGTCAGAGTACAATGGACAGTCAATTCATCTGAACATTTATAATAGTCTGTCCTCATTTTCAATACACAGCGGAATATCATCTAAATAGATATTACGTCTGAACTCCTCCAACTTGTCTCCTGAAATCCGTATCATCTTATCCTACACCTGTATAACTCGGTCAGACCCAATTGGCTCTGACCCTAGCATTACAAATGCCACAGGTCAATCTGGTGAACCAGCGTGAGAAAAACCCACTAAATTATTGGTATCATCCATCTTGATTTTAAAGTTAAAAATCCTTTCGAAAGAAACGGATAATCGTAAGACCGGTCCACACATATACACGGACGGTTTTTATCTTACGATAACCCAAAACAATTTTTGAAATCATAATTATTCTGATATTATGACAGTGTCTAAATACAAATAAATATCAATCTTGCAGAACGCTTGCATCTCACGATCTACGTATATATTATACAATCAAAACCGCGGGCGCTTATTGGAGATTGGATTTCCAACTATGATAAGATATGGAACCAGCTTCCGATAGTGTATCTCTAGAGGGGAATACACTGGGTTCAAAAAGAACGTCTTGCAACCCAGCCCACACATGACTGACCCATCATTTCTCTTGAGTGTATCGAATATATTGTTACCTACGGTTGGTACCAACATAACCGTTTCCCGGGAGATACAGAAGCGAAAAGAAATAACAAATATGAATATTCTCTAGATGGTGACAATACACCCTAATGGGTGCGACCCACATAGCCATGTTGCTTGCCCGATTTTTGTCATTTCTCGGTTGTGAGGCTTGAGGTCATAATTCATTTATTTATTTATTATTATAGAACATCTGGCCATCATTCACTTTGGATGCTACATCGTCAAATCAGCCAGATATCACTAATTGACATCCACAAAAATATTTTAGTGTTCAAGCTAGGAGAGGTGCCCCTCTTCGCCATCAACTGAAATACGTTTCAGGAAATCAACGTACGTGGTCCTTTGGAAATACTCTGTCAGACATCCGTCCATACAAGCTGTCCTGGGACTGGACAGACCGAAGGCACTCTCCTACCGCATCCTAGGATTCACCCCATCGATCAGTAGCGAGTAGTCCTTGCAATCCGTCGATTTCAACCACGATAGGATCACCATCAAAATATCTCCGGGCGCGACTCCAGAGAATTCGACAAGTAGGTCCTTCCGCTTATGAAGATCCACGGTCTTCATTGCTCCATCTTCAATCAGCCTCTTCCACATTTACGTATTAGTTGTTTTGGAATGGTTATCAAATAAATTCGATCCCGGTCTTTCCGTACCGACAATCGCATTAGGCCAGATTTGATAGTCGGTTATTTAACTATCAAATAAAAACAGCCATTCATCCATAAAAGAAAATTTGATTTCACTGTTTTAATATTCTCCGTCACTTTATCCTCTTTTGATTAACCATTCGTTAATTCAAAACTTCTCTAGTCAGCAATATTTATTACCACTTTTATATGTGTTGACACATTTTTTGGCAAAAGCTGTCACACATGGAATTCTTGAATAATAACATGCTCAAGCGATGGAAACAACGTCAGAAGACATTGAGAGATTTGGTCAAAATCACATCCTCAACATAAGCAGGCCCGAAACTCCTATCAGACGACCTCTTTTGGGCCAAAAACAGCAATTACGGAGCTGAGTTCAGTAGCTCTTGTAGCCCACTGAGTTAGCTTCAGTTTGAGCTTCGGTTTGGCTCAATCGGACTTACGGTTTGAAAGTTATGCCTGTTTCCGTGAATAGGGTATAACCTGGTAGTTTCCAGGATAAAGCGAGGAAGCATCACACGATCGGAGTATGGCTCATGCACCCTCTCTGGCTCGTGATGTACCCTCGGATCGCCCCCCTCGTCTCGTGATGCACCTTGTCTCATGATGCACCTCGTCTCGTGAAGCACCCTGGCTCTTGGACCACCAACTCCATCGCGGTCCACCTCCGACTCGCCATCACGACCCGCGATCCAACCCATGACCACGATCCAACTCCCAAATTTGCTCCTGGACAGCCTGTTTTGACCTGTTCTCATGCCACATCTTACTCCTACTTTCCCGGATCGGGTGCCACGTACCCCATCACGATCTGGTCAACCCAGAAGCTCTCCTACAGCTATAAATACAACATTTGAAGGCATTTCCAAGGATCTTTTGCGATACTTCTTCACGGCTTAATCCATTACTGAATCGCAAGGACTTTGCTCCTTCATACATCTAAATTCTCCTCTTGTAACCTCGATAAAACACACGGATTGTGTGCTTGCATGTAACTGATTCTTGTAATATGTCAGTACAACAATAAGATTATAATATGGACGTAGGCTACATCTACAGCTGAACCACTATAAAAATCTCGTGTGTCTCCTCTTTATTTGCTTTTTTCTGCCTGATCTGTGATCTGCATTTGTGTGTTAGTGCCAATTTTTGGTCTAACATTTTGGCGCGCCAGGAAGGGGGGCACACGACAACTTCAACTTCTAGCTTGAAAGGAAACTCAATGGCGAACAAAAGGAAGAAAACTGGAACTTCCACTCATGCTGGTGATGTTGACGCTGAAGGCGCAAGGAACGAGGCAAGCCAGGAAGCTTCCTCTCATGGAGATCCTTCTGCATACTTGACCAAAGACGATATGGACGGAGTTCTCACTGAACTGAGAGATCAGATGGCATGGCAAGATGATCTCCTCCAGAAACAACAGGAAATGATCAACCAATTCTTCGCTCGGATGGATGGAAGGCCGAGCAACGCTCAAGTCATTGGAAATGAAGTCACAGAAGCGGCTTGGGCATCACTTGGACTTGGGGGCAACCCCCTCATTATTGGAAACGCACAGCGACCGACTTCCACTCCAGATCGAATGGATACCAGAGCACAAACTCTCAATCAACTGCAGCATGGATCGACTCGTGATAGGCCACCAGCACCGGGACAGATCGCCCCTCCTCAGTTCGCTCCCCACGAACCACGATCTGGCCTTCACCAACCTACCTCACGAACCGACCCCATTGAACCGGATCGGGTCTCCACCCTCGATCCGCGATCCCCAGGCAGCAGCTCACCAACAGCTTCCATCCTCTCCTGCATTCAACGCTGGGGGCACCAGCTCTGATTTTGGTAGTTTGCAACAGCTTTTTGAAGGCAATCGACTCGCTGATCTGATTCAACGCCTCTCAAGAGGCCGCACTTATCAGAACGATGTGGATGACGTCAATCACAACCCGTTCACACAAGAAATCAGGAATTCTCAAAATCCCCCGGATTTCAAACTTCCACAACTGGAGCCTTACAATGGTAGGACAGATCCTACCGTGCATCTGATGGGCTACAAACGGCATATGGAAGTTCAATCGGCGTCGGAAAACGTCATGGCTAAGTGTTTTCCCCTCTTTCTGACTGATATAGCAGCCATGTGGATTCGACAGCTAGAAACGGACTCGATCAACAGTTGGAATATGTTGGTCGCTCGCTTCCTTGAATAGTTTCGGGTCCACATCGCACGACCCAAGAACGTCATGTCACTCACTACAATCAAGCAGAGGCCCAGAGAAACTCTGGGCTCATTTCTGGAAAGATTCAACGTTGCAGCAGCATCAGTTGATCGCCCTGAACCATCCATGGTATTGATGGCAGCACTGTTCGGCGTTCTGGATAACTCGGAGTTTAAAAAATCTTTATACCGAGATCCACCACGGAATCTCGGCGAATTCTACCTCGAAGCAGGTAGATTTCTGCGGGAAGAAGATGCAACTTCTGAGAAACGCACTCTCAACGTTAACATGCTCGGAGATGAAGAACCGCCCAATCCTGGAAAAGGCAATGACAAGGGTAAAGGAAAGACCCCTGCTACAAATGATCGTAATGCTCCACCCCGGAGAGGGTCCAGATACGACAAATACACTGAACTGAATGACACTCTGAGCAACATATACGTGGATACAGGGGGTGCCGCCTCATATCCAAGGCCTCCCAAGAGGGAGCCAACGCTAGCACAACGCAATTCTGGAAGACATTGCATATTTCATGACATGGACGGTCATAACACCGATGAATGCAGACATTTGCGAGACCTTATCGAGGATCGGGTGAGGCGAGGAGAACTACCCGAGTACGTCATTCAACCAACAACGCCCACACCTGCACTACCACCACCGACTCCCTGGAGAAGGAACGATCCCGGATCGAGCAATCGCGGGCTTATCATTAACTGATCCCACTCAGCGGATCTCTTCAGTTTGCTGGACTCCGGTCCATAGTTCATGTTTTTAGGTTTTTAGGCGACTTCTCGCCGTCCTTTGTTTTCCCTGCATGTAATAAGAGCCGTCACATCAGCCCACATGCACGGAACCGACTTGTGTTCTCCAATCGTGTCCGGCAGACGACCACTGCATTTTCATGAATTAGTAATAAGCATTGAGATCCCTCCGGCTCCTAACTGGATCCGTCCAGTATAAATAGACATGAGCTCCGGCTCCTAACTGGATCCGTCTAGTATAAACATTGAGCTCCGTCTCCGAACTGGATCCGTCCAGTATAAACAAATTCTCATGTGCTTTTCCTTGGTCATCTTACTCCGCTAAGGCCGTCTTGGAGCCTCATATGCTCTTCCTTGGTCGTCTTACTCCGATAAGGCCGTCTTGGAACCTTCATTGCTTTTCCTTGGTCGTCGTACTCCGGTAAGGCCGTCTTGGAACTCCTCTAACATCTCCTCGGATGGTTTACTCCGGTAAGGCCATCTAGGAAATATTCTTGCATTGTTTGTTTTATCTTATTGCAGGTACAAACTCCTGGTCATCTTGGATTTCTCTGGCCTTAATACGATCCCGTGTGATCGTCGGTTTTCTGGCCTTAATACGATCTGGCGTGATCGTCGCATTCTGGATTTGGATTTCTCAGATTATCCAGAACATTTCTTCCTTCAACCAGGAAGATATGTTCTGGGGGGTAAACGCGTTGACACATTTTTTGGCAAAAGATGTCACACATGGAATTCCTGAATAATAACATGCTCAAGCGATGGAAACAACGTCAGAAGACATTGAGAGATTTGGTCAAAATCACATTCTCAACATAAGCAGGCCCGAAACTCCTATCAGACGACCTCTTTTGGGCCCAAAAACAGCAATTACGAAGCTATGCTCCGTAACTCTTTTAGCCCTCTGAGTTAGCTTTAGTTTGAGCTTCGGTTTGGCTCAATCGGACTTACGGTTTGAAAGTTATGCCCGTTTCTGTGAACAGGGTATAACCTGGCAGTTTCCCGGATAAAGCGAGGAAGCGTCACACGATCGGAGTATGGCTTATGCACCCTCTCTGACTCGTGATGTACCCTCGGATCGCCCCACTCGTCTCGTGATGCACCTCGTCTCGTGAAGCACCTTGGCTCTTGGACCACCATCTCCATCGCGGTCCACCTTCGACTCGCCATCACGACCCACGATCCGACCCATGACCACGATCCAACCCCCGAACCTGCTCCTGGACAGCCTTTTTTGACCTGTTCTCATGCCACATCTTACTCCTTCTTTCCCGAATCGGGTGCCACGTACCCCATCACGATCCGGTCAACCCAGAAGCTCTCCTACAACTATAAATACATCATTTGAAGGCATTTTCAAGGAACTTTTGCGATATTTCTTCACGGCTTACTCAATTACTGAATCACAAGGACTTTGCTCCTTCATACATCTAAATTCTCCTCTTGTAACCTCGATAAAACACACGGATTGTGTGCTTGCATGTAAATAATTCTTGTAATCTGTCAGTATAACAATAAGATTATAAAGTGGACGTAGGTTACATCTACAGCCGAACCACTATAAAAATCTCGTGTGTCTCCTCTTTATATACTTTTTTTCTGTATTTTTATGATCTGTGATCTGCATTTAGGTGTTAGTGCCAATTTTTGGTCTAACATTTTGGCGCGCCAGGAAGGGGGGCACACGACAACTTCGACTTATAGCTTGAAAGGAAACTCAATGGCGAACAAAAGGAAGAAAACTGGAACTTCCACTCATGCTGATGATGTTGACGCTGAAGGCGCAAGGAACGAGGCAAGCCAGGAAGCTTCCTCTCATGGAGATCCTTTTGCATACTTGACCAAAGATGAGATGGACGGAGTTCTCATTGAACTGAGAGATTAGATGGCACGGCAAGATGATCTCCTCCAGAAACAACAGGAAATGATCAACCAATTGTTCGCTCGGATGGATGGAAGGCCGAGCAACGCTCAAGTCATTGGAAATGAAGCCACAGAAGCGGCTCGGGCATCACATGGACTCGGGGGAAACCCCCTCATTATTGGAAACGCACAGCGACCGACTTCAGCTCCAGATCGGATGTATACCGGGGCACAAACTCTCAATCAACTGTAGCAGGGATCGGCTCGTGATAGGACACCAACATCGGGACAGATCACCCCTCCTCAGTTCGCTCCCCACGAACCACGATCTGGCCTTCACCAACCTGCCTCACGAACCGACCCCATTGAACCAGATCGGGTCGCCACCCTCGATCCGCGATCCCCAGGCAGCAGCTCACCAACAGCTTCCATCCTCTCCTGCATTCAACGCTGGGGGCACCAACCTTGATTTTGGTAGTTTGCAATAGCTTTTTGAAGGCAATCGACTCGCTGATCTGATTCAACGCCTCTCAAGAGGCCGCACTTATCAGAACGATGTGGATGACGTCAATCACAACTCGTTCATACAAGAAATCAGGAATTCTCGCAATCCCCCGGATTTCAAACTTCCACAACTGGAGCCCTACAATGGCAGGAAAGATCCTACTGTGCATCTGATGCGCTACAAACGGCATATGGAAGTTCAATCGGCGTCGGAAAACGTCATGGCTAAGTGTTTTCCCCTCTTTCTGACTGATATAGCAGCCATGTGGATTCGGCAGCTAGTAACGGAATCGATCAACAGCTGGAATATGTTGGTCGCTCGCTTCCTTGAACAGTTTCGGCTCCACATCGCACGACCCAAGAACGTCATGTCACTCACTACAATCAAGCAGAGGCCCAGAGAAACTCTACGCTCATTTCTGGAAAGATTCAACGTTGCAGCAGCATCAGTTGATCGCCCTGAACCATCCATGGTATTGATGGCAACAATATCTGGCGTTCTAGATAACTCGGAGTTTAAAAAACCTTTATACCGAGATCCACCGCGGAATCTCGGCGATTTCTACCTTGAAGCAGGTAGATTTCTTCGGGAAGAAGATGCAACTTCTGAGAAACGCACTCTCGACGTTAACATGCTCGGAGATGGAGAACTGCCCAATCCTGGAAAAGGCAATGACAAGGGTAAAGGAAAGACCCCTGCTACAAATGATCGTAATGCTCCACCCCGGAGAGCATCCAGATACGACAAATACACTGAACTGAATGACGCTCTGAGCAACATATACGTGGATACAGGGGGTTCCGCCTCATATCCAAGGCCTCCCGAGAGGGAGCCAACGCTAGTACAACGCAATTCCGGAAGACATTGCATATTTCATGACATGGACGGTCATAACACCGATGACTGCAGACATTTGCGAGACCTTATCGAGGATCGGGTCAGGCGAGGAGAACTACCCGAGTACGTCATTCAACCAACAGCGCCCACACTTGCGCTACCACCACCGACTCCCCGGAGAGGGAACGATCCCGGATCGAGCAATCGCGGGCTTATCATTAACTGATCCCACTCAGCGAATCTCTTCAGTTTGCTGGACTCCGGTCCATAGTTCATGTTTTTAGGTTTTTAGGCGACTTCTCGCCCTCCTTTGTTTTCCCTGCATGTAATAAGAGCCGTCATATCATCCCACATGCACGGAACCGACTTGTGGTCTCCAGTCATGTCCGGTAGACGACCGCTGCATTTTCATGAATTAGTAATAAGTATTGAGCTCCCTCCGGCTCCTAATTGGATCCGTCCAATATAAACAGACATGAGCTCCGGCTCCTAACTGTATCCGTCCAGTATAAACATTGAGCTCCGGCTCCGAACTGGATCCGTCCAGTATAAACAAATTCTCATGTGTTTTTCCTTTGTCGTCTTACTCCGGTAAGGCCGTCTTGTAGCCTCATATGCTTTTCCTTGGTCGTCTTACTCCGATAAGGCCGTCTTGGAACCTTTATTGCTTTTCCTTGGTCGTCGTACTCCGGTAAGGCCGTCTTGGAACCCCTCTAACATCTCCTCGGATGGTTTACTCCGGTAAGGCCATCTACGAAATATTCTTGCATTGTTTGTTTTATCCTATTGCAAGTACAAACTCCTGGTCATCTTGGATTTCTCTGGCCTTAATACGATCCTGTGTGATCGTCGGTTTTCTGGCCTTAATACGATCCGGCGTGATCGTCGCATTCTGGATTTGGATTTCTCAGATTATCCAGAACACATCTTCCTTCAACCAGCAAGATATGTTCTGGGGGGCAAATGCATTGACACATTTTTTTGGCAAAATCTGTCACACATGGAATTCCTGAATAATAACATGCTCAAGCGATGGAAACAACATCAGAAGACATTGAGAGATTTGGTCAAAATCACATCCTCAATATAATTCTCGTAATCTGTCAGTATAACAATAAGATTATAAAACGGACGTAGGCTACATCTACAGCCGAACCACTATAAAAATCTCGTGTGTCTCCTCTTAATTTACTTTTTTTCTGCATTTTTCTGATCTGTGATATGCATTTGGGTGTTAGTGCCAATTTTTGGTCTAACATTTTTGCGTGCCAGGAAGGGGGGCATATGACAACTTCAACTTCTAGCTTGAAAGGAAACTCAATGGCGAACAAAAGGAAGAAAACTGGAACTTCCACTCATGCTGATGATGTTGACGCTGAAGACGCAAGGAACGAGGCAAGCCAGGAAGCTTCCTCTCATGGAGATCCTTCTACATACATGACCAAAGACGAGATGGACGGAGTTCTCACTGAACTGAGAGATCAGATGGCACGGCAAGATGATCTCCTCCAGAAACAACAGGAAATGATCAACCAATTCTTCGCTCGGATGGATGGAAGGCCGACCAACGCTCAAGTCATTGGAAATGAAGCCACAGAAGCGGCTCGGGCATTACATGGACTCGGGGGCAACCGCCTCATTATTGGAAACGCACAGCGACCGACTTCAGCTCTAGATCGGATGGACACCAGAGCACAAACTCTCAATCAACTGCAGCAGGGATCGGCCCGTGATAGGCCACCAGCACCGGGACAGATCGCCCCTCCTTAGTTCGCTCCCCAAGAACCACGATTCGTCCTTCACCAACCTGCCTCACGAACCGACCCCATTGAACCGGATCGGGTCGCCACCCTCGATCTGCGATCCCCAGGCAGCAGCTCACCAACAGCTTCCATCCTCTCCTGCATTCAACGTTGGGGCACCAGCTCTGATTTTGGTAGTTTGCAACAGCTTTTTGAAGGCAATCGACTCGCTCATCTGATTCAATGCCTCTCAAGAGGCCGCACTTATCAGAACGATGTGGATGACGTCAATCACAACCCGTTCACACAAGAAATCAAGAATTCTCGCAATCCCCGGGATTTCAAACTTCCACAGCTGGAGCCCTACAATGGCAGGACAGACCCTACCGTGCATCTGATGCGCTACAAATGGCATATGGATGTTCAATCGGCGTCGGAAAACGTCATGGCTAAGGGTTTTCCCCTCTTTCTGACTGATATAGCAACCATGTGGATTCGGCAGCTAGAAACGGAATCGATCAGCAGCTGCAATATGTTGGTCGCTCGCTTCCTTGAACAGTTTCGGCTCCACATCGCACGACCCAAGAACGTCATGTCACTCACTACAATCAAGCAGAGGCCCAGAGAAACTCTACGCTCATTTCGAGAAAGGTTCAACATTGCAGCAACATCAGTTGATTGCCCTGAACCATCCATGGTATTGATGGCAGCAGTATCCGGCGTTCTGGATAACTCGGAGTTTACAAAATCTTTATACCGAGATCCACTGCGGAATCTCGGCGAATTCTACCTTGAAGCAGGTAGATTTCTGCGGGAAGAAGATGCAACTTCTAAGAAATGCACTCTCGACGTTAACATGCTCGGAGATGGAGAACCGCCCAATCCTGGAAAAGGCAATGACAAGGGTAAAGCAAAGACCCCTGCTACAAATGATCGTAATGCTCCACCCCGGAGAGGGTCCATATACGACAAATACACTAAACGGAATGACACTCTGAGCAACATATACGTGGATACAGGGGGTGCCACCTCATATCCAAGGCCTCCCAAGAGGGAGCCAACGCTAGCACAACGCAATTTCGGAAGACTTTGCATATTTCATGACATGGACGTTCATAACACCTATGACTGCATACATTTGCGAGACCTTATCGAGGATCGGGTCAGGCGAGGAGAAATACCCGAGTACGTCATTCAACCAACAACGCCCACACCTGCGCTACCACCACCGACTCCCCGGAGAGGGAACGATCCTGGATCGAGCAATCGTGAGCTTATCATTAACTGATCCCACTCAGCGGATCTCTTCAGTTTGCTGGACTCCGGTCCATAGTTCATATTTTTAGGTTTTTAGGCGACTTCTCGCCCTCCTTTGTTTTCCCTGCATGTAATAAGAGCCGTCACATCATCCCATACGCACGAAACTGACTTGTGGTCTCCAATCGTGTCTGGCAGACGACTGCTGCATTTTCATGAATTAGCAATAAGTATTGAGCTCCCTCCGACTCCTAACTGGATCCGTCCAGTATAAACAGACATGAGCTCCGGCTCCTAATGGATCCGTCCAGTATAAACATTGAGCTCCGGCTCCGAACTGGATCCGTCCAGTACAAACAAATTCTCATGTGCTTTTCCTTTGTCGTCTTACTCCGGTAAGGTCGTCTTGTAACCTCATATGCTTTTCCTTGGTCGTCTTACCCCGATAAGGCCGTCTTGGAACCTTCATTGCTTTTCCTTGGTCGTCGTACTCCGGTAAGGCCGTCTTGGAACACCTCTAACATCTTCTCGGATGGTTTACTCCGGTAAGGCCATCTAGGAAATATTCTTGCATTGTTTGTTTTATCTTATTGCAGGTACAAACTCCTGGTCATCTTGGATTTCTCTGGCCTTAATACGATCCCGTGTAATCGTCGGCTTTCTGGCCTTAATACGATCTAGCGTGATCGTCGCATTCTGGATTTGGATTTTTCAGATTATCCAGAACACGTTTTCCTTCAACCAACAAGATATGTTCTGGGGGGCAAACGCGTTGACACATTTTTTGGCAAAAGCAGTCACACATGGAATTCCTGAATAATAACATGCTCAAGCGATGGAAACAACGTCAGAAGACATTGAGAGATTTGGTCAAAATCACATCCTCAACATAAGCAGGCCCGAAATTTCTATCAGACGACCTCTTTTGGGCCCAAAAACTGAAATTATGGAGCTGAGCTCAGTGACTCTTGTAGCCCTCTGAGTTAGCTTCAGTTTGAGCTTTGGTTTGGCTTAATCGGACTTACGGTTTGAACGTTATGCTCGTTTCCGTGAACAGGGTATAACCTGGAAGTTTCCCAAATAAAGCGAGGAAGCGTCACACAATCTGAGTATGGCTCATGCACCCTCTCTGGCTCGTGATGTACCCTCGGATCACCCCTCATCGGATCGCCCCCTTGTCTCGTGATGCACCTCGTCTCGTGAAGCACCCTGGCTCTTGGACCACCAACTCCATCGTGGTCCACCTCCGACTCGCCATCACGACCCGAGATCTGACCCATAACCATGATCCAACCCCCGAACCTGCTCCTGGATAGCCTATTTTGACATGGTCACATGCCACATCTTACTCCTACTTTCCCGGATCGGGTGCCATGTACCCCATCACGATCCGGTAAACCCCGAAGCTCTCCTACAGCTATAAATACACCATTTGAAGGAATTTTCAAGGATCTTTTGTGATACTTCTTCACGGCTTACTCCATTACTGAATCGCAAGGACTATACTCCTTCATACATCTAAATTCTCCTCTTGTAACCTCGATAAAACTCACGGACTGTGTGCTTGCATGTAACTGATTCTTGTTATCTGTCAGTATAACAATAAGATTATAAAGTGGACGTAGGCTACATCTACAGCCGAACCACTATAAAAATCTCGTGTGTCTCCTCTTTATTTACTTTTTTTCTGCATTTTTCTGATCTGTGATCTGCATTTGGGTGTTAGTGCCAATTTTTGGTCTAACATTTTGGCGCGCCAGGAAGGGGGGCACACGACAACTTCATTTTCTAGCTTGAAAGGAAACTCAATGGCGAACAAAAGGAAGAAAACTGGAACTTCCACTCATGCTGATGATGTTGACGCTGAAGGCGCAAGGAACGAGGCAAGCCAGGAAGCTTCCTCTCATGGAGATCCTTCTACATACTTGACCAAAAACGAGATGGATGGAGTTCTCACTGAACTGAGAGATCAGATGGCACGGCAAGATGATCTCCTCCAGAAACAACAGGAAATGATCAACCAATTCTTCGCTCGGATGGATGGAAGGCCGACCAACGCTCAAGCCATTGGAAATGAAGCCACAGAAGCGGCTCGGGCATTACATGGACTCGGGGGCAACCGCCTCATTATTGGAAACGCACAGCGACCGACTTCAGCTCTAGATCGGATGGACACCAGAGCACAAACTCTCAATCAACTGCAGCAGGGATCGGCCCGTGATAGGCCACCAGCACCGGGACAGATCGCCCCTCCTTAGTTCGCTCCCCAAGAACCACGATTCGTCCTTCACCAACCTGCCTCACGAACCGACCCCATTGAACCGGATCGGGTCGCCACCCTCGATCTGCGATCCCTAGGCAGCAGCTCACCAACAGCTTCCATCCTCTCCTGCATTCAACGTTGGGGCACCAGCTCTGATTTTGGTAGTTTGCAACAGCTTTTTGAAGGCAATCGACTCGCTCATCTGATTCAATGCCTCTCAAGAGGCCGCACTTATCAGAACGATGTGGATGATGTCAATCACAACCCGTTCACACAAGAAATCAAGAATTCTCGCAATCCCCGGGATTTCAAACTTCCACAGCTGGAGCCCTACAATGGCAGGACAGACCCTACCGTGCATCTGATGCGCTACAAATGGCGTATGGATGTTCAATCGGCGTCGGAAAACGTCATGGCTAAGGGTTTTCCCCTCTTTCTGACTGATATAGCAGCCATGTGGATTCGGCAGCTAGAAACGGAATCGATCAACAGCTGCAATATGTTGGTCACTCGCTTCCTTGAACAGTTTCGGCTCCACATCGCACGACCCAAGAACGTCATGTCACTCACTACAATCAAGCAGAGGCCCAGAGAAACTCTACGCTCATTTCTGGAAAGGTTCAACATTGCAGCAACATCAGTTGATTGCCCTGAACCATCCATGGTATTGATGGCAGCAGTATCCGGCGTTCTGGATAACTCGGAGTTTAAAAAATCTTTATAACGAGATCCACCGTGGAATCTCGGCGAATTCTACCTTGAAGCAGGTAGATTTCTGCGGGAAGAAGATGCAACTTCTAAGAAATGCACTCTCGACGTTAACATGCTCGGAGATGGAGAACCGCCCAATCCTGGAAAAGGCAATGACAAGGGTAAAGCAAAGACCCCTGCTACAAATGATCGTAATGCTCCACCCCGGAGAGGGTCCATATACGACAAATACACTGAACTGAATGACACTCTGAGCAACATATACGTGGATACAGGGGGTGCCACCTCATATCCAAGGCCTCCCAAGAGGGAGCCAACGCTAGCAAAACGCAATTTCGGAAGACTTTGCATATTTCATGACATGGACGTTCATAACACCTATGACTGCATACATTTGCGAGACCTTATCGAGGATCGGGTCAGGCGAGGAGAAATACCCGAGTACGTCATTCAACCAACAACGCCCACACCTGCGCTACCACCACCGACTCCCCGGAGAGGGAACGATCCGGGATCGAGCAATCGTGAGCTTATCATTAACTGATCCCACTCAGCGGATCTCTTCAGTTTGCTGGACTCCGGTCCATAGTTCATATTTTTAGGTTTTTAGGCGACTTCTCGCCCTCCTTTGTTTTCCCTGCATGTAATAAGAGCCGTCACATCATCCCATACGCACGAAACTGACTTGTGGTCTCCAATCGTGTCTAGTAGACGACTGCTGCATTTTCATGAATTAGCAATAAGTATTGAGCTCCCTCCGACTCCTAACTGGATCCGTCCAGTATAAACAGACATGAGCTCCGGCTCCTAATGGATCCGTCCAGTATAAACATTGAGCTCCGGCTCCGAACTGGATCCGTCCAGTACAAACAAATTCTCATGTGCTTTTCCTTTGTCGTCTTACTCCGGTAAGGTCGTCTTGTAACCTCATATGCTTTTCCTTGGTCGTCTTACCCCGATAAGGCCGTCTTGGAACCTTCATTGCTTTTCCTTGGTCGTCGTACTCCGGTAAGGCCGTCTTGGAACACCTCTAACATCTTCTCGGATGGTTTACTCCGGTAAGGCCATCTAGGAAATATTCTTGCATTGTTTGTTTTATCTTATTGCAGGTACAAACTCCTGGTCATCTTGGATTTCTCTGGCCTTAATACGATCCCGTGTAATCGTCGGCTTTCTGGCCTTAATACGATCTAGCGTGATCGTCGCATTCTGGATTTGGATTTTTCAGATTATCCAGAACACGTTTTCCTTCAACCAACAAGATATGTTCTGGGGGGCAAACGCGTTGACACATTTTTTGGCAAAAGCAGTCACACATGGAATTCCTGAATAATAACATGCTCAAGCGATGGAAACAACGTCAGAAGACATTGAGAGATTTGGTCAAAATCACATCCTCAACATAAGCAGGCCCGAAATTTCTATCAGACGACCTCTTTTGGGCCCAAAAACTGAAATTATGGAGCTGAGCTCAGTGACTCTTGTAGCCCTCTGAGTTAGCTTCAGTTTGAGCTTTGGTTTGGCTTAATCGGACTTACGGTTTGAAAGTTATGCTCGTTTCCGTGAACAGGGTATAACCTGGAAGTTTCCCAAATAAAGCGAGGAAGCGTCACACAATCTGAGTATGGCTCATGCACCCTCTCTGGCTCGTGATGTACCCTCGGATCACCCCTCATCGGATCGCCCCCTTGTCTCGTGATGCACCTCGTCTCGTGAAGCACCCTGGCTCTTGGACCACCAACTCCATCGCGGTCCACCTCCGACTCGCCATCACGACCCGAGATCTGACCCATAACCATGATCCAACCCCCGAACCTGCTCCTGGATAGCCTATTTTGACATGGTCTCATGCCACATCTTACTCCTACTTTCCCGGATCGGGTGCCATGTACCCCATCACGATCCGGTAAACCCCGAAGCTCTCCTACAGCTATAAATACACCATTTGAAGGAATTTTCAAGGATCTTTTGTGATACTTCTTCACGGCTTACTCCATTACTGAATCGCAAGGACTATACTCCTTCATACATCTAAATTCTCCTCTTGTAACCTCGATAAAACTCACGGACTGTGTGCTTGCATGTAACTGATTCTTGTTATCTGTCAGTATAACAATAAGATTATAAAGTGGACGTAGGCTACATCTACAGCCGAACCACTATAAAAATCTTGTGTGTCTCCTCTTTATTTACTTTTTTTCTGCATTTTTCTGATCTGTGATCTGCATTTGGGTGTTTGTGCCAATTTTTGGTCTAACATTTTGGCGCGCCAGGAAGGGGGGCACACGACAACTTCAACTTCTAGCTTGAAAGGAAACTCAATGGCGAACAAAAGGAAGAAAACTGGAACTTCCACTCATGCTGATGATGTTGACGCTGAAGGCGCAAGGAACGAGGCAAGCCAGGAACCTTCCTCTCATGGAGATCCTTCTGCATACTTGACCAAAAACGAGATGGATGGAGTTCTCACCGAACTGAGAGATCAGATGGCACGACAAGATGATCTCCTACAAAAACAACAGGAAATGATCAACCAATTCTTCGCTCGGATGGATGGAAGGCCGAGCAACGCTCAAGTCATTGGAAATGAAGCCACAAAAGCGGCTCGGGCATCACATGGACTCGGGGGAAACCCCCTCATTATTGGAAATGCACAGCGACCGACTTCAGCTCTAGATCGGATGGATACCAGAGCACAAACTCTCAATCAACTGCAGCAGGGATCGCCTTGTGATAGACCACCAGCACCGGGACAGAACGCCCCTCCTCAGTTCGCTCCCCACGAACCATGATCCGGCCTTCACCAACCTGCTTCATGAACCGACCCCATTGAAATGGATTGGGTCGCCGCCCTCGATCCGCGATCCCCAGGAAGCAGCTCACCAACAGCTTCCATCCTCTCCTGCATTCAACGCTGGGGGCACCAACCTTGATTTTGGTAGTTTGCAATAGCTTTTTGAAGGCAATCGACTCGCTGATCTGATTCAACGCCTCTCAAGAGGCCGCACTTATCAGAACGATGAGGATGACGTCAATCACAACTCGTTCACACAAGAAATCAGGAATTCTCGCGATCCCCCAGATTTTAAACTTCCACAACTGGAGCCCTACAATGGCAGGATAGATCCTACCGTGCATCTGATGGGCTACAAACGGCATATGGAAGTTCAATCGGCGTCGGAAAACGTCATGGCTAAGTGTTTTCCCCTCTTTCTGACTGATATAGCAGCCATGTGGATTCGGCAACAAGAAACTGAATCGATCAACAGCTGGAATATGTTAGTCGCTCGCTTCCTTGAACATTTTCGGCTCCACATCGCACGACCCAAGAAACACATGTCACTCACTACAATCAAGCAGAGGCCCAGAGAAACTCTGCGCTCATTTCTGGAAAGATTCAACGTTGCAGCAGCATCAATTGATCGCCCTGAACCATCCATGGTATTAATGGCAGCAGTATCTGGCGTTCTGGATTACTCGGAGTTTAAAAAATCTTTATACCGAGATCCACCGCGGAATCTCGGCGAATTCTACCTTGAAGCAGGTAGATTTCTGCGGGAAGAAGATGCAACTTATGAGAAATGCACTCTTGATGTTAACATGCTCGGAGATGGAGAACCGCCCAATCCTGGAAAAGGCAATGACAAGGGTAAAGGAAAGACCCCTGCTACAAATGATCGTAATGCTCCACCCCAGAGAGGGTCCAGATACGACAAATACACTGAACTGAATGACACTCTGAGCAACATATACGTGGATACAGGGGGTGCCGCCTCATATCCAAGGCCTCCCAAGAGGGAGCCAACGCTAGCACAACGCAATTCCGGAAGATATTGCATATTTCATGACATGGACGGTCATAACACCGATGACTGCAGACATTTGCGAGACCTTATCGAGGATCGGGTCAGGCGAGGAGAACTACCCGAGTACGTCATTCAACCAACAGCGCCCACACCTGCGCTACCACCACCGACTCCCCGGAGAGGGAACGATCCCGGATCAACAATCGCGGGCTTATCATTAACTGATCCCACTCAGCGGATCTTTTCAGTTTGCTGGACTCCGGTCCATAGTTCATGTTTTTAGGTTTTTATGCGACTTCTCGCCCTCCTTTGTTTTCCCTGCATGTAATAAGAGCCGTCACATCATCCCACACGCACGGAATCGACTAGTGGTCTCCAGTCGTGTCTGGCAGACGACCGCTGCATTTTCTTGAATTAGTAATAAGCATTGAGCTCCCTCCGGCTCCTAACTGGATCCGTCCAGTATAAACAGACATAAGCTCCGACTCTTAACTGGATCCGTCCAGTATAAACATTGAGCTCCGGCTCCGAACTGGATCCGTCTAGTACAAACAAATTCTCATGTGCTTTTCCTTTGTCGTCTTACTCCGGTAAGGGCGTCTTGTAACCTCATATGCTTTTCCTTGGTCGTCTTACTCCGATGAGGCCGTCTTGGATCCTTCATTTCTTTTCCTTGGTCATCGTACTCTGGTAAGGCCGTCTTGGAACCCCTCTAACATCTCCTCGGATGGTTTACTCCGGTAAGGCCATCTAGGAAATATTCTTGCATTGTTTGTTTTATCCTATTGCAGGTACAAACTCCTGGTCATCTTGGATTTCTCTGGCCTTAATACGATCCCGTGTGATCATCGGTTTTCTGGCCTTAATATGATCTGGCATGATCGTCGCATTCTGGATTTGGATTTCTCAGATTATCCAGAACACATCTTCCTTCAACAAGCAAGATATGTTCTGGGGGGAAAACGCATTGACACATTTTTTTGGCAAAAGCTGTCACACATGGAATTCGTGAATAATAACATGCTCAAGCGAAGGAAACAACATCAGAAGACATTGAGAGATTTGGTCAAAATCACATCCTCAATATAAGCAGGCCCGAAACTCCTATCAGACGACCTCCTTTGGGCCCAAAAACAACAATTATGGAGCTGAGCTCTGCAACTCTTGTAGCCCTCCGAGTTAGCTTTAGTTTGAGCGTCGGTTTCGCTCAATCGGACTTACGGTTTGAAAGTTATGCCTGTTTCCGTGAACAGGGTATAACCTGGCAGTTTCCCGGATAAAGTGAGGAAGCGTCACACGATCGGAGTATGGCTCATGCACCCTCTCTGGCTCGTGATGTACTCTCGGATCGCCGCTCATCGGATCGCCCCCTCGTCTCGTGATGCACCTCGTCTCGTGAAGCACCCTGGCTCTTGGACCACCAACTCCATCGCGGTCCACCTCCGACTCGCCATCACGACCCGCGATCTGACCCATGACCATAATCCAACCCCCGAACATGCTCCTGGACAGCCTGTTTTGAACTTTTCTCATGCCACATCTTACTCCTACTTTCCCGGATCGGGTGCCACGTACCCCATCACGATCTGGTCAACCCAAACGCTCTCCTACAGCTATAAATACACCATTTGAAGGCATTTTCAAGGATCTTTTGTGATACTTCTTCACGGCTAACTCCATTACTGAATCGCAAGGACTTTGCTCCATCTTACATCTAAATTCTCCTCTTGTAACCTCGATAAAACACACGGATTGTGTGCTTGCATGTAACTAATTCTCGTAATCTGTCAGTATAACAATAAGATTATAAAATGGACGTAGGCTACATCTATAGCCGAACCACTATAAAAATCTCGTGTGTCTCCTCTTTATTTACTTTTTTCTGCATTTTTCTGATCTGTGATATGCATTTGGGTGTTAGTGCCAATTTTTGGTCTAACATTTTGGCATGCCAGGAAGGGGGGCACACGACAACTTCAACTTCTAGCTTGAAAGGAAACTCAATGGCGAACAAAAGGAAGAAAACTGGAACTTCCACTCATGCTGATGATGTTGACGCTGAAGGCGCAAGGAACGAGGCAAGCCAGGAAGCTTCCTCTCATGGAGATCCTTCTGCATACTTGACCAAAGACGAGATGGACGGAGTTCTCACTGAACTGAGAGATCAGATAGCATGGCAAGATGATCTCCTCCAGAAACAACAGGAAATGATCAACCAATTCTTCGCTCGGATGGATGGAAGGCCGAGCAATGCTCAAGTCATTGGAAATGAAGCCACAGAAGCGGCTCGGGCATCACATGGACTCGGGGGCAACCCCCTCGTTATTGGAAACGCACAGCGACTGACTTCAGCTCTAGATCGGATGGACACCAGAGCACAAACTCTCAATCAACTGCAGCAGGGATCGGCCCGTGATAGGCCACCAGCACCGGGACAGATCGCCCGTCCTTAGTTCGCTCCCCAAGAACCACGATCCGGCCTTCACCAACCTGCTTCATGAACCGACCCCATCGAACTGGATCGGGTCACCACCCTCGATCTGCGATCCCCAAGCAGCAGCTCACCAACAGCTTCCATCCTCTCCTGCATTCAACGCTGGGGCACCAGCTCTGATTTTGGTAGTTTGCAACAGCTTTTTGAAGGCAATCGACTCGCTGATCTGATTCAACCCCTCTTAAGAGGCCGCACTTATCAGAACGATGTGGATGATGTCAATCACAACCCGTTCACATAAGAAATCAGGAATTCTCGCAATCCCCCGGATTTCAAACTTCCACAACTGGAGCCCTACAATGGCAAGATAGACCCTACCGTGCATCTGATGCGCTACAAACGGCATATGGAAGTTCAATCGGCGTCGGAAAACGTCATGGCTAAGTGTTTTCCCCTCTTTCTAACTGATATAGCAGCCATGTGGATTCAGCGGCTAGAAACGGAATCGATCAACAGCTGGAATATGTTGGTCGCTCGCTTCCTTGAACAGTTTCGGGTCCACATCGCACGACCCAAGAACGTCATGTCACTCACTACGATCAAGCAGAGGCCCAGAGAAACTCTGCGCTCATTTCTGGAAAGGTTCAACATTGCAGCAACATCAGTTGATTGCCCTGAACCATCCATGGTATTGATGGCAGCGGTATCCAGCGTTCTGGATAACTCGGAGCTTAAAAAATCTTTATACCGAGATCCACCGCGGAATCTCGGCGAATTCTACCTTGAAGCAGGTAGAATTCTAAGAAACACACTCTCGACGTTGACATGCTCGGAGATGGAGAACCGCCCAATCCTGAAAAAGGCAATGACAAGGGTAAAGCAAAGACCCCTGCTACAAATGATCGTAATGCTCCACCCCGGAGACGATCCAGATACGAAAAATACACTGAACTGAATGACACTCTGAGCAACATATACGTGGATACAGGGGGTGCCACCTCATATCCAAGGCCTCCCAAGAGGGAGCCAACGCTAGCACAACGCAATTTCGAAAGACTTTGCATATTTCATTACATGGACGTTCATAACACCTATGACTGCATACATTTGCGAGACCTTATCGAGGATCGGGTCAGGCGAGGAGAACTACCCGAGTACGTCATTCAACCAATAGCGCCCACACCTGCGCTACCACCACCGACTCCCCGGAGAGGGAACGATCCCGGATCGAGCAATCGTGAGCTTAAAATTAACTGATCCCACTCAGCGGATCTCTTCAGTTTGCTGGACTCCGGTCCATAGTTCATATTTTTAGGTTTTTAGGCGACTTCTCGCCCTCCTTTGTTTTCCCTGCATGTAATAAGAGCCGTCACATCATCCTACACACACGAAACTGACTTGTGGTCTCCAATCGTGTCTGGCAGACGACTGCTGCATTTTCATGAATTAGCAATAAGTATTGAGCTCACTCCGGCTCCTAACTGGATCCGTCCAGTATAAACAGACATGAGCTCCGGCTCCTAATGGATCCGTCCAGTATAAACATTGAGCTCCGGCTCCGAACTGGATCCGTGCAGTATAAACAAATTCTCATGTGCTTTTCCTTTGTCGTCTTACTCCGGTAAGGTCGTCTTGTAACCTCATATGCTTTTCCTTGGTCGTCTTACCCCGATAAGGCCGTCTTGGAACCTTCATTGCTTTTCCTTGGTCGTCGTACTCCGGTAAGGCCGTCTTGGAACACCTCTAACATCTTCTCGGATGGTTTACTCCGGTAAGGCCATCTAGGAAATATTCTTGCATTGTTTGTTTTATCTTATTGCAGGTACAAACTCCTGGTCATCTTGGATTTCTCTGGCCTTAATACGATCCCGTGTAATCGTCGGTTTTCTGGCCTTAATACGATCTAGCGTGATCGTCGCATTCTGGATTTGGATTTTTCAGATTATCCAGAACACATCTTCCTTCAACCAGCAAGATATGTTCTGGGGGGCAAACGCGTTGACGCATTTTTTGGCAAAAGCAGTCACACATGGAATTCCTGAATAATAACATGGTCAAGCAATGGAAACAACGTCAGAAGACATTGAGAGATTTGGTCAAAATCACATCCTCAACATAAGCAGGCCCAAAATTCCTATCAGACGACGTCTTTAGGGCCCAAAAACAGCAATTATGGAGCTGAGCTCAGTGACTCTTGTAGCCCTCTGAGTTAGCTTCAGTTTGAGCTTCGGTTTGGCTTAATCGGACTTACGGTTTGAAAGTTATGCCCGTTTCCGTGAACATGGTATAACCTGGCAGTTTCCCGAATAAAGCGAGGAAGCGTCACACGATCTAAGTATGGCTCATGCACCCTCTCTGGCTCGTGATGTACCCTCGGATCGCCCCTTATCGGATCGCCCCCTTGTCTCGTGATGCACCTCATCTCGTGAAGCACCTTGGCTCTTGGACCACCAACTCCATCGCGGTCCACCTCCGACTCGCCATCACGACCCGCGATCCGACCCATAACCACGATCCAACCCCCGAACCTGCTCCTGGATAGCCTATTTTGACATGTTCTCATGCCACATCTTACTCCTACTTTCCCGGATCGGGTGCCATGTACGCCATCACGATCCGGTAAACCCCGAAGCTCTCCTACAGCTATAAATACACCATTTGAAGGAATTTTCAAGGATCTTTTGTGATACTTCTTCACGGCTTAGTCCATTACTGAATCGCAAGGACTTTACTCCTTCATACATCTAAATTCTCCTCTTGTAACCTCGATTAAACACACGGACTGTGTGCTTGCATGTAACTGATTCTTGTAATCTGTCAGTATAACAATAAGATTATAAAGTGGACGTAGGCTACATCTACAGCCGAACCACTATAAAAATCTCGTATGTCTCCTCTTTATTTACTTTTTTTCTGCATTTTTCTGATCTGTGATCTGCATTTGGGTGTTAGTGCCAATTTTTGGTCTAACATTTTGGCGTGCAAGGAAGGGGGCACACGACAACTTCAACTTCTAGCTTGAAAGGAAACTCAATGGCGAACAAAAGGAAGAAAACTGGAACTTCCACTCATGCTGATGATGTTAACGCTGAAGGCGCAAGGAACGAGGCAAGCCAGGAAGCTTCCTCTCATGGAGAGCCTTCTGCATACTTGACCAAAAATGAGATGGACAGAGTTCTCACTGAACTGAGAGATCAGATGGCACGGCAAGATGATCTCCTCCAAAAACAACAGGAAATGATCAACCAATTCTTCGCTCGGATGGATGGAAGGCCGAGCAACGCTCAAGTCATTGGAAATGAAGCCACAAAAGCGGCTCGGGCATCACATGGACTCGGGGGAAACCCCCTCATTATTGGAAATGCACAGCGACCGACTTCAGCTCTAGATCGGATGGATACCGGAGCACAAACTCTCAATCAAATGCAGCAGGGATCACCTCGTGATAGGCCACCAGCATCGGGACAGATCGCCCCTCCTCAGTTCGCTCCCCACAAACCATGATCCGGCCTTCACCAACCTGCCTCACGAACCGACCCTATTGAAACGGATCAGGTCGCCACCCTCGATCCGCGATCCCCAAGAAGCAGCTCACCAACAGCTTCCATCCTCTCCTGCATTCAACGCTGGGGGCACCAACCCTGATTTTGGTAGTTTGCAATATCTTTTTGAAGGCAATCGACTCGCTGATCTGATTCAACGCCTCTCAAGAGGGCGCACTTATCAGAACAATGTGGATGACGTCAATCACAACTCGTTCACACAAGAAATCAGGAATTCTCGCGATCCCCCGGATTTTAAACTTCCACAACTGGAGCCCTACAATGGCAGGACAGATCCTACCGTGCATCTGATGTGCTACAAACGGCATATGAAAGTTCAATCGGTGTCGGAAAACGTCTTGGCTAAGTGTTTTCCCCTCTTTCTGACTGATATAGCAGCCATGTGGATTCGGCAGAAAGAAACGGAATTGATCAACAGCTGGAATATGTTGGTCGCTCGCTTCCTTGAACAATTTCGGCTCCACATCGCACGACCCAAGAATATCATGTCACTCACTACAATCAAGCAGAGTCCCAGAGAAACTCTGTGCTCATTTCTGGAAAGATTCAACGTTGCAGCAGCATCAATTGATCGCCCTGAACCATCCATGGTACTAATGGCAGCAGTATCCGGCGTTCTGGATAACTCGGAGTTTAAAAAATCTTTATACCGAAATCCACCGCGGAATCTCGGCGAATTCTACCTTGAAGCAGGTAGATTTCTGCGGGAAGAAGATGCAACTTCTGAGAAACGCACTCTCGAAGTTAACATGCTCGGAGATGGAGAACCACCCAATCCTGGAAAAGGTAATGACAAGGGTAAAGGAAAGACCCCTGCTACAAATGATCGTAATGCTCCACCCTGGAGAGGGTCCAGATACGACAAATACACTGAACTGAATGACACTCTGAGCAACATATACGTGGATACAGGGGGTGCCGCCTCATATCCAAGGCCTCCCAAGAGGGAGCCAACGCTAGCACAACGCAATTCCGGAAGACATTGCATATTTCATGACATGGACGGTGATAACACCGATGACTACAGACATTTGCGAGACATTATCGATGATCGGGTCAGGCGAGGAGAACTACCCGAGTACGTCATTCAACCAACAACGCTCACACCTGCGCTACCACCACCGACTCCCCGGAGAGGGAACGATCCCGGATCGAGCAATCGCGGGCTTATCATTAACTGATCCCACTCAGCGGATCTCTTCAGTTTGCTGGACTCCTGTCCATAGTTCATGTTTTTAGGTTTTTAGGCGACTTCTTGCCCTCCTTTGTTTTCCCTGCATGTAATAAGAGCCGTCACATCATCCCACACGCACGGAACCGACTTGTGGTCTCCAGTCGTGTCTGGCAGACGACCGCTGCATTTTCTTGAATTAGTAATAAGCATTGAGCTCCCTCCGGCTCCTAACTGGATCCGTCCAGTATAAACAGACATGAGCTCCGGCTCCTAACTGGATCCGTCCAGTATAAACATTGAGCTCCGGCTCCGAACTGGATCCGTCTAGTACAAATAAATTCTCATGTGCTTTTCCTTTGTCGTCTTACTCCGGTAAGGTCGTCTTGTAACCTCATATGCTTTTCCTTGGTCGTCATACTCCGATGAGGCCGTCTTGGATCCTTCATTTCTTTTCCTTGGTCATCGTACTCCGGTAAGGCCGTCTTGGAACCCCTCTAACATCTCCTCGGATGGTTTACTCCGGTAAGGCCATCTAGGAAATATTCTTGCATTGTTTGTTTTATCCTATTGCAGGTACAAACTCCTGGTCATCTTGGATTTCTCTGGCCTTAATACGATCCCGTGTGATCATCGGTTTTCTGGCCTTAATATGATCCGGCGTGATCGTCGCATTCTGGATTTGGATTTCTCAGATTATCCAGAACACATCTTCCTTCAACCAGCAAGATATGTTCTGGGGGGCAAACTCATTGACTCATTTTTTTGGCAAAAGCTGTCACACATGGAATTCCTAAATAATAACTTGCCCAAGCGATGGAAACAACATCAGAAGACATTGAGAGATTTGGTCAAAATCACATCCTCAATATAACCAGGCCCGAAACTCCTATCAGACGACCTCTTTTGGGCCCAAAAACAACAATTATGGAGCTGAGCTCTGCAACTCTTGTAGCCCTCTGAGTTAGCTTTAGTTTGAGCGTTGGTTTCGCTCAATCGGACTTACGGTTTGAAAGTTATGCCTGTTTCCGTGAACAGGGTATAACCTGGCAGTTTCCCGGATAAAGCGAGGAAGCGTCACACGATCGGTGTATGGCTCATGCACCCTCTCTGGCTCGTGATGTACCCTCGGATCGCCCCTCATCGGATCCCCCCTCGTCTCGTGATGCACCTCGTCTCGTGAAGCACCCTGGCTCTTGGACCACCAACTCCATCGCGGTCCACCTCCGACTCGCCATCACGACCCGCGATCCGACCCATGACCACAATCCAACCCCCGAACATGCTCCTGGACAGCCTGTTTTGACCTGTTCTCATGCTACATCTTACTCCTACTTTCCCGGATCGGGTTCCACGTACCCCATCACGATCCGGTCAACCCAGAAGCTCTCCTACACCTATAAATACACCATTTGAAGGCATTTTCAAGGATCTTTTGTGATACTTCTTCACGGCTTACTCCATTACTGAATCGCAAGTACTTTGCTCCTTCGTAAATCTAAATTCTCCTCTTGTAACCTCAATAAAACACACGGATTGTGTGCTTGCATGTAACTAATTCTCGTAATCTTTCAGTATAACAATAAGATTATAAAATGGACGTAGGCTACATCTACAGCCGAACCACTATAAAAATCTCGTGTGTCTCCTCTTTATTTACTTTTTTTTGCATTTTTCTGATCTGTGGTATGCATTTGGGTGTTAGTGCCAATTTTTGGTCTAACATTTTGGCGTGCCAGGAAGGGGGACACACGACAACTTCAACTTCTAGCTTGAAAGGAAACTCAATGGCGAACAAAAGGAAGAAAACTGGAACTTCCACTCATGCTGATGATGTTGACGCTGAAGGCGCAAGGAACGAGGCAAGCCAGGAAGCTTCCTCTCATGGAGATCCTTCTGCATACTTGACCAAAGACGAGATGGACGGAGTTCTCACTGAACTGAGAGATCAGATGGCACGGCAAGTTGATCTCCTCCAGAAACAACAGGAAATGATCAACCAATTCTTCGCTCGGATGGATGGAAGGCCGAGCAACGCTCAAGTCATTGGAAATGAAGCCACAGAAGCGGCTCGGGCATCACATGGACTCGGGGGCAACCCCCTCATTATTGGAAACGCACAGCGACCGACTTCAGCTTTAGATCGGATGGACACCAGAGCACAAACTCTCAATCAACTGCAGCAAGGATTGGCCCGTGATGGGCCACCAGCACCGGGACAGATCGCCCCTCCTCAGTTCGCTCCCCACGAACCATGATCCGGCCTTCACCAACCTGCCTCACGAACCGACCCCATTGAACCGGATCGGGTCGCCACCCTCGATCCGCGATCCCCAGGCAGCAGCTCACCAACAGCTTCCATCCTCTCCTGCATTCAACGCTGGAGGCACCGACTCTGATTTTGGTAGTTTGCAACAGCTTTTTGAAGGCAATCGACTCGCTGATCTGATTCAACGCCTCTCAAGAGGTCGCACTTATTAGAACGATGTGGATGACGTCAATCACAACCCGTTCACACAAGAAATCAGGAATTCTCGCAATCCCCCGGATTTCAAACTTTCACAACTGGAGCCCTACAATGGCAGGACAGATCCTACCGTGCATCTGATGCACTACAAACGGCATATGGAAGTTCAATCGGCGTCGGAAAACGTCATGGCTAAGTGTTTTCCCATCTTTCTGACTGATATAGCAGCCATATGGATTCGGCAGCTAGAAACGGAATTGATCAACAGCTGGAATATGTTGGTCACTCGCTTCCTTGAACAGTTTCGGGTCCACATCGCACGACCCAAGAACGTCATGTCACTCACTACAATCAAGTAGAGGCATAGAGAAACTCTACTTTCATTTCTGGAAAGATTCAACGTTGCAGCAACATCAGTTGATCGCCCTGAACCATCCGTGGTATTGATGGCAGCAGTATCCGGCGTTCTGGATAACTCGGAGTTTAAAAAATCTTTATACCGAGATCCACCGCGGAATCTCGGCGAATTCTACCTTGAAGTAGGTAGATTTCTGCAGGAAGAAGATGCAACTTCTGAGAAACGTACTCTCGACGTTAACATGCTCGGAGATGGAGAACCGCCCAATCCTGGAAAAGGCAATGACAAGGGTAAAGGAAAGACCCCTGCTACAAATGATCCTAATGCTCCACCCCGGAGAGGGTCCAGATACGACAAATACACTGAACTGAATGACACTCTGAGCAACATATACGTGGATACAGGGGGTGCCGCCTCATATCCAAGGCCTCCCAAGAGGGAGCCAACGCTAGCACAACGCAATTCCGGAAGACATTGCATATTTCATGACATGGACGGTCATAACACCGATGACTGCAGACATTTGCGGGACCTTATCGAGGATCGGGTCAGGCGAGGAGAACTACCCGAGTACGTCATTCAACTAACAGCGCCCACACCTGCGCTACCACCACCGACTCCCCGGAGAGGGAACGATCCCGGATCGAGCAATCACGAGCTTATCATTAAATGATCCCACTCAGCGGATCTCTTCTGTTTGCTGGACTCCGGTCCATAGTTCATATTTTAGGTTTTTAGGCGACTTCTCGCCCTCCTTTGTTTTCCCTGCATGTAATAAGAGCCGTCACATCATCCCACACGCACGGAACTGACTTGTGGTTTCCAGTCGTGTCCGGCAGACGACCGCTGCATTTTCATGAATTAGTAATAAGCATTGAGCTCCCTCCGGCTCCTAACTGGATCCGTCCATTATAAATAGACATGAGCTCCGGCTCCTAACTAGATCCGTCTAGTATAAACATTGAGCTCCGGCTCCAAACTGGATCCATCCAGTATAAACAAATTCTCATGTGCTTTTCCTTTGTCGTCTTACTCCGGTAAGGTCGTCTTGTAACCTCATATGCTTTTCCTTGGTCGTCTTACCCCGATAAGGCCGTCTTGGAACCTTCATTGCTTTTCCTTGGTCGTCATACTCCGGTAAGTCCGCCTTGGAACCCCTCTAACATCTCCTTGGATGGTTTACTCCGGTAAGGCCATCTAGGAAATATTCTTGCATTGTTTGTTTTATCTTATTACAGGTACAAACTCCTGGTCATCTTGGATTTCTCTGGCCTTAATACGATCCCGTGTGATCGTTGGTTTTCTGGCCTTAATACGATCCAGCGTGATCGTCGCATTCTGGATTTGGATTTCTCAGATTATCCAGAACACATCTTCCTTCAACCAGCAAGATATTTTCTGGGGGGCAAACGCGTTGAAACATTTTTTGGCAAAAGCTGTCACACATGGAATTCCTGAATAATAACATGCTCAAGCGATGGAAACAACGTCAGAAGACATTGAGAGATTTGGTCAAAATCACATCCTCAACATAAGCAGGCCCGAAATTCGTATCAGACGGCCTCTTTTGGGCGCAAAAACAGCAATTATGGAGCTGAGCTCTGTAACTCTTGTAGCCCTCTGAGTTAGCTTCAGTTTAAGCTTCGGTTTGGCTCAATCGGACTTACGGTTTGAAAGTTATGCCCGTTTCTGTGAACAGGGTATAACCTGGCAGTTTCTCGGATAAAGCGAGGAAGCGTCACACGATCGGAGTATGGCTCATGCACACTCTCTGGCTCGTGATGTACCCTCGGATCGCCCCTCATTGGATCGCCCCCTTCGTCTTGTGATGCACCTCGTCTCGTGAAGCACCCTGGCTCTTGGACCACCAACTCCATCGCGGTCCACCTCCGACTCGCCATGACGACCCGCGATCCGACCCATAACCATGATCCAACCCCCGAACCTGGTCCTGGATAGCCTGTTTTGACCTGTTCTCATGCCACATCTTATTCCTACTTTCCCGGATCGGGTGCCACGTACCCCATCACGATCCGGTAAACCCAGAAGCTCTCCTACAGCTATAAATACACCATTTGAAGGCATTTTCAAGGATCTTTTGCGATACTTCTTCACGGCTTACTCCATTATTGAATCGCAAGGACTTTACTCCTTCATACATCTGAATTCTCCTCTTGAAACCTCGATAAAACACACGGACTGTGTGCTTGCATGTAACTGATTCTTGTAATCTGTCAGTATAACAATAAGATTATAAAGTCGACGTAGGCTACATCTACAGCTGAACCACTATAAAAATCTCGTGTGTCTCCTCTTTATTTACTTTTTTCTGCATTTTTCTGATCTCTGATCTGCATTTGGGTGTTAGTGCCAATTTTTGGTCTAACATTTTGGCGTGCCAGGAGGGGGGCACACGACAACTTCAACTTCTACCTTGAAAGGAAACTCAATGGCGAACAAAAGGAAGAAAACTGGAACTTCCACTCATGCTGATGATGTTGACGTTGAAGGCGCATGGAATGAGGCAAGCCAGGAAGCTACCTCTCATGGAGATCCTTCTGCATACTTGACCAAAGACGAGATGGACGGAGTTCTCACTGAACTGAGAGATCAGATGGCACGACAAGATGAACTCCTCCAAAAACAATAGGAAATGATCAGCCAATTCTTCGCTCGGATGGATGGAAGCCCGAGCAACGCTCAAGTCATTGGAAATGAAGCCACAGAAGAGGCTCGGTCATCACATGGACTCGGTGGAAACCTCCTCATTATTGGAAACGCACAGCGACCGACTTTAGCTCTAGATCAGATGGATACCGGAGCACAAACTCTCAATCAACTGCAGCAGGGATCGGCTCGTGATAAGCCACCAGCACCGGGACAGATCGCCCCTCCTCGGTTCGCTCCCCACGAACCACTATCCGGCCTTCACCAACCTGCCTCACGAACCGACCCCATTGAACCGGATCGGGTCGCCACCCTCGATCCGCGATCCCCAGGCAGCAGCTCACCAACAGCTTCCATCCTCTTCTGCATTTAACGCTGGGGGCACTAGCTCTGATTTTGGTAGTTTACAACAGCTTTTTAAAGGCAATCGACTCGCTGATCTGATTCAACGCCTCTCAAGAGGCCGCACTTATCAGAAAGATGTGGATGACGTCAATCACAACTCGTTCACACAAGAAATCAGGAATTCTCGCAATCCCCCGGATTTCAAACTTCCACAACTAGAGCCCTACAATGGCAGGACAGATCCTACCTTGCATCTGATGCGCTACAAACGGCATATGGAAGTTCAATCGGCGTCGGAAAACGTCATGGGTAAGTGTTTTCCCCTCTTTCTGACTGATATACCAGCCATGTAGATTCGGCAGCTAGAAACGGATTCGATCAACAGCTGGAATATGTTGGTCGCTCGCTTCCTTGAACAGTTTCGGGTCCACATCGCACGACCCAAGAACGTCATGTCACTCACTACAATCAAGCAGAGGCCCAGAGAAACTATGCGCTCATTTCTGGAAAGATTCAATGTTGCAGCAGCATCAGTTGATCGCCTTGAACCATCCTTGGTATTGATGGCAGCAGTATCCGGCGTTCTGGATAACTCGGAGTTCAAAAAATCTTTATACGGAGATCCACCGCGGAATCTCGGCGAATTCTACCTTGAAGTAGGTAGATTTCTGCGGGAAGAAGATGCAACTTCTGAGAAATGCACTCTCGACGTTAACATGCTCGGAGATGGAGAACCGCCCAATCCTGGAAAAGGCAATGACAAGGGTAAAGGAAAGACCCCTGTTACAAATGATCGCAATGCTCCACCCCGGAGAGGGTCCAAATACGACAAATACACTGAACTGAATGACACTTTGAGCAACATATACGTGGATACATGGGGTGCCGCCTCATATCCAAAGCCTCCCAAGAGGGAGCCAACGCTAGCACAATGCAATTCCGGAAGACATTGCATATTTGATGACATGGACGGTCATAACACCGATGACTACAGACATTTGCGAGACCTTTCGAGGATCGGGTCAGGCGAGGAGAACTACCCGAGTACGTCATTAAACCAACAGCGCCCACACCTGCGCTACCACCACCGACTCCCCGGAGAGGGAACGATCCCGGATCGAGCAATCGCGGGCTTATCATTAACTGATCCCACTCAGCGGATCTCTTCAGTTTGCTGGACTCCGATCCATAGTTCATGTTTTTAGGTTTTTAGGCGACTTCTCGCCCTCCTTTGTTTTCCCTGCATGTAAAAAGAGCCGTCACATCATCCCACACACACAGAACCGACTTGTGGTCTCCAGTCGTGTCCGGCAGACGACCGCTGCATTTTCATGAATTAGTAATAAGCATTGAGCTCCCTCCGGCTCCTAACTGGATCCGTCTAGTATAAACAGACATGAGCTCCGGCTCCTAACTGGATCCGTCCAGTATAAACATTGAGCTCCGGCTCCGAAATGGATCCGTCCAGTATAAACAAATTCTCATGTGCTTTTCCTTTGTCGTCTTACTTCGGTAAGGCCGTCTTGTAACCTCATATGCTTTTCCTTGGTCGTCTTACTCCGATAAGGCCGTCTTGGAACCTTCATTGCTTTTCCTTGGTCATCGTACTCCGGTAAGGCCGTCTTGGAACCCATCTAACATCTCCTCGGATGGTTTACTCCGTTAAGGCCATCTAGGAAATATTCTTGCATTGTTTGTTTTGTCTTATTACAGGTACAAACTCCTGGTCATCTTGGATTTCTCTGGCCTTAATGCGATCCCGTGTGATCGTCGGATTTCTGGCCTTAATACGATCCGGCGTGATCATCGCATTCTGGATTTGGATTTCTCAGATTATCCAGAACACATCTTCCTTCAACCAACAAGATATGTTCTGGAGGGCAAACGCATTGACATATTTTTTGCCAAAAGCTGTCACACATGGAATTCCTAAATAATAACATGCTCAAGCGATGGAAACAACGTCAGAAGACATTGAGAGATTTGGTCAAAATCACATTCTCAACATTAGCAGGCCCGAAACTCCTATCAGACGACCACTTTTAGGCCCAAAAACAGCAATTATGGAGTTGGTCTCTGCAACTCTTGTATCCCTCTGAGTTAGCTTCAGTTTGAGCTTCGGTTTGGCTCAATCGGACTTATGGTTTGAAAGTAATGCCCGTTTCTGTGAAAAGGGTATAACCTGGCAGTTTCCCGGATAAAGCGAGGAAGCGTCACACGATCGGAGTATGGCTCATGCACCCTCTCTGGCTCATGATGTACCCTCGGATCGCCCCTCATCAGATCGCCCCCTCATCTCGTGATGCACCTCGTCTCGAGAAGCTCCCTGGCTCTTGGACCACCAACTCCATCGCGGTCCACCTCCGACTCGCCATCACGACCCGCGATCCGACCCATGACCACGATCCAACCCCCGAACCTGCTCCTGGACATCCTGTTTTGACCTGTTCTCATGCCACATCTTACTCCTACTTTCCCGGATCGGTGCCACGTACCCCATCACGATCTGGTCAACCCAGAAGCACTCCTACAGCTATAAATACACCATTTGAAGGCATTTTCAAGGATCTTTTGCGATACTTCTTCACGGCTTACTCCATTACTGAATCGCAAGGACTTTGCTCCTTCATACATCTAAATTCTCCTCTTGTAACCTCGATAAAACACACGGATTGTGTGCTTGCATGTAACTGATTCTTGTAATCTGTCAGTATAACAATAAGATTATAAAGTTGACATAGGCTACATCTACAGCCGAACCACTATAAAAATCTCGTGTGTCTCCTCTTTATTTACTTTTTTGTGCATTTTTCTGATCTGTGATCTGCATTTGGGTGTTAGTGCCAAATTTTGTTCTAACATTTTGGCGCGCCAGGAAGGGGGGCACACGACAACTTCAACTTCTAGCTTGAAAGGAAACTCAATGGCAAACAAAAGGAAGAAAAATGGAACTTCCACACATGCTGATGATGTTGATGCTGAAGGCGCAAGGAACGAGGCAAGCCAGGAAGCTTCCTCTCATGGAGATCCTTCTGCATACTTGACCAAAGACGAGATGGACGGAGTTCTCACTGAACTGAGGGATCAGATGGCACGGCAAGATGATCTCCTCCAGAAACAACAGGAAATGATCAACCAATTCTTCGCTCGGATGGATGGAAGGCCGAGTAACGCTCAAGTCATTGGAAATGAAGCCACAGAAGCGGCTCGGGCATCACATGGACTCGGGGGCAACCCCATCATTATTGGAAACGCACAGCGACCGACTTCAGCTCCAGATCGGATGGATACCGGAGCACAAACTCAATCAACTGCAGCAGGGATCGGCTCGTGATAGGCCAACAGCACCAGGACAGATCGCCCCTCCTCAGTTCGCTCCCCACGAACCACGATCCGGCCTTCACCAACCTGCCTCACGAACCGACCCCATTGAACCGGATCGGGTCGCTATCCTCGATCCGCGATCCCTAGGCAGCAGCTCACCAACAGCTTTCATCCTCTCCTGCATTCAACGCTGGGGGCACCAGCTCTGATTTTGGTAGTTTGCAACAGCTTTTTGAAGGCAATTGACTCGCTGATCTGATTCAACACCTCTCAAGAGGCCTCACTTATCAGAACGATGTGGATGGCGTCAATAACAACCCGTTCACACAAGAAATCAGGAATTCTCGCAATCCTCCAGATTTCAAACTTCCACAACTGGAGCCCTACAATGGCAGGACAGATCCGACCATGCATCTGATGCGCTACAAACGGCATATGGAAGTTCAATCGGCGTTGGAAAACGTCATGGCTATGTGTTTTCCCCTCTTTCTGACTGATATAGCAGCCATGTGGATTCGGCAACTAGAAACAAAATCGATCAACAGCTGGAATATGTTGATCGCTCGCTTCCTTGAACAGTTTCAGGTCCACATCGCATTACCCAAGAACGTCATGTCACTCACTACAATCAAGCAGAGGCCTAGAGAAACTCTGCGCTCATTTCTGGAAAGATTCAACGTTCAGCAGCACCAGTTGATCGCCCTGAACCATCCATGGTATTGATGGCAGCAATAACCGACGTTCTGGATAACTCGGAGTTTAAAAAATCTTTATACTGAGATCCACCGCGGAATCTCGGCGAATTCTACCTTGAAGCAGGTAGATTTCTACGGGAAGAAGATGCAACTTCTGAGAAACGCACTCTCGACATTAACATGCTCGGAGATGAAGAACCGCCCAATCCTGGAAAAGGCAATGACAAGGGTAAAGGAAAGACCCTTGCTACAAATGATCGTAATGCTCCACCCCGAAGAGGGTCCAGATTCGACAAATACACTGAACTGAATGACACTCTGAGCAACGTATACGTGGATACAGGGGGTGCCGCCTCATATCCAAGGCCTCCCAAAAGGGAGCCAACGCTAGCACAACGCAATTTCGGAAGACATTGCATATTTCATGACATGGACGGTCATAACACCGATGACTGCAGACATTTGCGAGACCTTATCGAGGATCGGGTCAGGCGAGGAGAACTACCCGAGTACGTCGTTCAACCAACAGCGCCCACACCTGCGCTACCACCACCGACTCCCTGCAGAGGGAACGATCCCAGATCGAGCAATCGCGGGCTTATCATTAACTGATCCCACTCAGAGGATCTCTTCAGTTTGCGGGACTCCGGTCCATAGTTCATGTTTTTAGGTTTTTAGGCGACTTCTCGCCCTCCTTTGCGTTCCCTGCATGTAATAAGAGCCGTCACATCATCCCACACGCACGGAACCGACTTGTGGTCTCCAGTCATGTCCGGAAGACGACCGCTGCATTTTCATGAATTAGTAATAAGCATTGAGCTCCCTCCGGCTCCTAACTGGATCCGTCCTGTATAAACAGACATGAGCTCCGGCTCCTAACTGGATCCGTCCAGTATAAACATTGAGCTCCAGCTCCGAACTGGATCCGTCCAGCATAAACAAATTCTCATGTGCTTTTCCTTGGTCGTCTTACTCCGATAAGGCCGTCTTGGAACCTCATATACTTTTCCTTGGTCACCTTACTCCGATAAGGCCGTCTTGGAACCTTCATTGCTTTTCCTTGATCGTCGTACTCCGGTAAGGCCGTCTTGGAACCCCTCTAACATCTCCTCGGATGGTTTACTCCGGTAAGGCCATCTAGGAAATATTCTTGCATTGTTTGTTTTATCTTATTGAAGGTACAAACTCCTGGTCATCTTAGATTTCTCTGGCCTTAATACGATCCTGTGTGATCGTCGGTTTTCTGGCCTTAATACGATCCGGCGTGATCGTCGCATTATGGATTTGGATTTCTCAGATTATCCAGAACACATCTTCCTTCAACTAGCAAGATATGTTCTGGGGGGCAAACGCGTTGACACATTTTTTGGCAAAAGCTGTCACACATGGAATTCCTGAATAATAACATGCTCAAGCGATGGAAACAATGTCAGAAGACATTGAGAGATTTGGTCAAAATCACATCCTCAACATAAGCAGGCCCGAAACCCCTATCAGACGACCTCTTTTGGGCCCAAAAACAGCAATTATGGAGCTGAGCTCTGCAACTCTTGTAGCCCTCTGAGTTAGCTTCAGTTTGAGCTTCGGGTTGGCTCAATCGGACTTACGGTTTGAAAGTTATGCCCGTTTCCGTGAAAAGGTATAACTTGGCAGTTTCCCGGATAAAGCGAGGAAGCGTCACACGATCGGAGTATGGCTCATGCACCCTCTCTGGCTCGTGATGTACCCTCGGATCGCCCCTCATCGGATCGCCCCCCTCGTCTCGTGATGCACCTCGTCTCGTGATGCACCCTGGCTCTTGGACCACCAACTCCATCGCGGTCCACCTCCGACTCGCCATCACGACCCGCGATCCGACCCATGACCACGATCCAACCCCCGAACCTGCTCCTGGACAGCCTGTTTTGACCTGTTCTCATGCCACATCTTACTCCTACTTTCCCAAATCGGGTGCCACGTACCCCATCACGATCCGGTCAACGCAGAAGCTCTCATACAGCTTTAAATACACCATTTGAAGGCATTTTCAAGGATCTTTTGCGATACTTCTTCACGGCTTGTTCCATTACTGAATCGCAAGGACTTTGCTCCTTCTTACATCTAAATTCTCCTCTTGTAACCTCGATAAAACACACGGATTGTGTGCTTGCATGTAACCGATTCTTGTAATCTGTCAGTATAACAATAAGATTATAAAGTGGACGTAGGCTACATCTACAACCGAACCACTATAAAAATCTTGTGTATCTCCTCTTTATTTACTTTTTTCTGCATTTTTCTGATCTGTGACCTGCATTTGGGTGTTAGTGCCAATTTTTGGTCTAACAATATGGAATGTTTATCTCGAATTTATGACCATTCTAATATTTCTCTCAAAAATAATATTCACAAAACATTACAACAATCATTATACAATATCCCTTTTCGGATTTGATTTGCAAAACATTTGCTAAATATTTATTTCTAAACTGAAACAGTATAGTGATATATTTTCATTATCCGATTCCATTCATAAACCAAGTTCTATATCAAACTTTTATTCCACAAATAATTCCTACAAACATTTATATGTTCAAACTCCGTTCTATTCTAATTATAACTTATGTTCTACAATATCCGTATTTACCTATCATTTGCAAATTCTAATAATATTTATTATTTATAAACCATATGTAAAATTCTTTAATATAATCTATATTATATCAATCAAATTAATTCTACCTAAATTCAATTAGAATTTTAAAAACCCTTTATAAATTTCTATTTTTCACACTACTAGTTCATTCTCTCTATTCACCTTAATCGTCAATACCAATCCCAAATTGACTTATTTAGTAAAATTCGATTTTTTTACTTGAAACTCTGAGTTTCAATCTATTTATAACCTCTAATTGTAGAGTTATATAATCTCTTTTATATTTTCCATGTAACTAGAAAATTCCAATTTTATTTAAATATCAATTTCATATTCGTTTCCCATTTCTTAACTTCTAACGAATAAAAATTCCAATTATTCATTATTGCTTTAAACAAGATTTTTATCTCAAATCTACCATTATCCCAAATATTTTACTTAAAAAAAATATGATTTACAAAACCATCATCTAATATTCCATAAGTATTCGTTATAAACACCTTTATAGTTTTCTTATAACTTATCTCAGTTTATTTCAATAACTCCACTTGATAAAATTTTCGTATATAAACCCTTTTGTAAATTCTTACTATTAATACCTATTATCTATAATTGTATATAAAATTCTTTAAAAAGTCTGTATTATTATTTGACTTAAATTCCGTTAGCATTCATAAATTAAAACCCACACGATTTACATTTTTCCTTAAATTCCTCAATAAAAATAATTTCACTTACAATGTCGCTTATAAAATAACCTCTTCACGATATTCGTTTAAACGAATAGTTAATATTAAATCCTATTTAATTTGGATTCTAAATAATCATTTCTATTTGGAAATAAAATTTTCTTTAAATACTTTTATTTATTTAAATTCTATTTTAAAATCCATACATTATTTTTGACACTCAAGTATCAAAAATCAAGGTCAAATGTTATCACACACCCAAACATGTCATACACTATCATAAGTGATCAATCATACCATATAACAGCATATATATGGAAACAAATAAACAAATAAATGTTGAGGAATCCAGTTGGATCCCTCCAACCTGTTTTCCTGCATCCACAGATGTTAGTCACAATAATATTACCCATCTTGCTTCGAGGCATGATATCGCGGTATGAAGGTCATCCACTATATATATTGTGGGGCGCATAGGGAAATCATTCATTAATGGTACTGCAGGCATCCGCTAATGGTACTGCGGGAATTATCCACTCATCAATCACCATTATTATTTTTATATAATATTATTATATAGTATTATCACTTTATATAAATTAATTTATCAGCCAGCAAGCAATAAAATAAATTTGAACTATTAAAATAATTCCCAATAATTTAACTGAGTGAGTTTAACTCACCTCGATTTTCTCTGACGAATATCCGTTTAAAAACCCATAACATCTCAGCAACTCATCGACTTCATTTGTCTTGAATACAATTTATTATTCACCTATGATTACATTTCATTAATTGGTTAAATAGTTATTAGTCTAAAATAAATTATCCTACGTGTATTCATCGATAAAATATTTAATTATTTTAAATTAACTACTAACGAGTATTATAAATTATTCTATGAGATTTGAATTTGGAAAAATGAATACCTTAATGTTTCCAATTAACGATGAAGCCGCTCAACAAACACCGACTTCTATCAGCCGAAAACTGCAAATCTCCCTCTTGGACATTTCATCGTGTAACTTGATGACATGTAATATTTCCTTATATCATTTTCAGCATTACCAAACTGCTGCACCATCTCCATTTACTTGCATCCACTCTATCATCTAAAAATCAATACAGATCCAAACTACCAAACCCACCTCGTTCACCATTTCAATGCTCCAACCCAACAGTCCAAACATTGCTCCAATGACAGACCACTCACGCTATTCACCATTCCCAAAAATCTACTGACCTGAGCTCAAAACATGTACTGTCAAACCCCTTTCAGTTACAGTCTTCATCTCCACCATCTATATCCCCAAATTTAATTATTCGCTACACAGATAACTCAGTCATCGTACCCTTACATTCCATTGCAAACTCCTAAACTTAAACCTGGGCATCACACTTCCCAGAATTTGCCGCATCCTCCTCCATTCACACCCTAAATCCATCCACCATTTTATCATACTGTATTCTAACTTCATCAGTACAACATCCAATTTCGCACCCCTCCATTACAAACTCCAGTAAATATCGCACCACTTCATTACCCATAGCACTGCCCCCTTTCACTCCAAAACTGGCGCCTTCCAATTCGCAGTGCCCTCTGTGACTAACTTCGGTTTCCCCAAACTATCCAGTCCCCCTTTTCCTCAACACAAGCGAACTCTACCCACTTCACCCATTACCATAGAACTAAAGAACGTGAAATCGGACTTCAGACTCCATCGCGGATCAACTCGCTCTCGATTTGAAGTCATGGCTCTTTTTTTTCTTTGCATCATCAAGTTGATTTTGAATAAGCGGTATAAAGGGTTTTTCTTTGGATTTGAATTGGAAAAGAAATGAGTAGAAGAGGCTTGAATCGACAGAAAAAAAAAAGAGCAGAGATGGATTTTGTTTCACAATTACTGGAAGAAAATAAAAGAGAGGGAGGGCTCGAATTCAGTTGCGTTAATTTAGAATAAGGAGAGAATGAACAAGTAGAAAAATGAACTGAGGACTTCGTGGATTTTGGAATGAAGAAAATAAAGGCGGTGGGTTCAATTTATTAAGTGCGAAGCGAGGATGATAAGAATGAAGTATTTCAGTAGGAGTTAGAAGTAGTCATATATTTGCAGTGTACGAAGCTTTGGGAAGGAAACAAATTCAGACGTGAAAATGAAATATGATGGCAGTTATTGAAGTAGAGTAGGGTTCAGAAGAGGCTTCATGGAGAAGAAAATGAATTCGTATGCGAATTGAAAGGGTAGGGCAACTCTAGCTATGGGTAGTCTTGCGTTGGAAAGGAACTTCTGTATAGATTAGTGTAGAAGGAAATAAATTCGTACATCAAAGTGAAAGGAGAAGACGTTGTAATTTTTACAGAGTAGCATGTGCTTGGATATTTTAGGTTGTCCCCTATGTTTCTTATTTGATTTTAATTTGTTTATTTAATAACTGAGGTGCCCTAAATTAAAATATCCTACGATTTTGAACCCCCATTTGCACGCAACAAAATACATTTCTAAGGTTATACCGTTGTTCTGAACACACTGAAATAGTTTCCACGGTCTAATTTGACAATATGCATAAGATATTAAATTAATGATTTACCATTTAATTCGATTTAATATAAACTAATTAAAAATAACAAAATAAATTATTATATAAATATACACAAATTGAATTTATATAAATTCCAGAATAAACCAATATAAAATTTAAACACGATATTACATTATCTAGTTAAACCAGTATTGATTTAAAATCAATTTATTTTAATAAATAAATTGTTAGGTTTATATATGATTTCACAATGACTATTTCAAAATTTAATTTAGCCATAACTCTCAATATAAAATACAAAATTCTGATTTTTCTCTTTTAATACAAAATTATAGTTCAACAGATTCAAATATTTCTTGTTTCAGCGAATTCCGGTTCATAACAGATCCTGTATACTCAGTTGCAGTTCAAATCATAAATTACGAACTACCGCGCCATTCCAAGCTCGTTTATATTTAATATATATATATATACATTTCAAACTTCGTTTTAGTTAATATAAAATCCATTTATATTACTAATTCATATTTAAACCGATTTAAATATCAAAACTGAAGCGATCAAAAATATGGGACGTTACATTAGCAAATTTATAAGGAAATTATAAACGAAATTTTAAATGATTGCAATACAAATGAGATTGGTATGGAAAATTATGAACAGAAGTTATAAATAGAATTTGGGTTTAAGATATTATTTATAAGTACGAAACCAAACTAATTTGATTGTATATAAAGAAATATATTCACAATTAATGTGAATAACGGTTTAAAGGAATTATTTTGCGAATGAAATATCTCTAAATGAAATTTAGATTTAAAATATGAATCCAAATTGGAAATTGCATGAAAAGGAAAATGGGTAATCATTTTAAAAGGAAACGATGAGTTGTATTTCAAAATTCAGAATATAAAATAAAGTGTGATAATGTTTTGTAGATTGGAATAGTTATAAAGGAATTTGGTAATGATTTGGAAAGGATAAATTCAAAAGTGAATTTGGAATTTGAATTAACCTGAAATGGTAGATAAATTCCGAAGTTTGGAATATAAATCGAATATAGATTATTCAAGAGAATGTTATTTATTGAAATTCGATTATATCGAATTTAGGGAAGTAGTTATTTTTACTTTCCATTTGAATCAAATCTACTTATTTAATTATTTATTTGTTTACTTATTAATTTATTTATTGAAATTAATAAGTACAAGTTATATTATGATAAATAAAATAATTGGAAACAACGATTATAATGCTACTGTTATAATAAATGTTTTATAAATTTAAACAGCGATCTTAATGCTACCGTTATAATAAATGTTTTATAAATCAAATATTTGGAAATAGCGATTATAACGCTACCGTTATAATCAATGTTTTTTCCGTAAAAGAAGTGGATTCGTAAATTGAATCCAAGAGTTACGTATGAGATGTTGGTTAAAGATTGAAGTAGTGAGCTTTGTCCATTTTGAAGTTAACTATATTGTTTAGTTAAGGTCTGAGAGGTAATTATACCCCAACTTGATTGGCTTCATTGTTAACTAAGGGATGGTTAAGGTTCGATAGCGAGATGTTTAAGTGAAGTAAGTTAATGAGTGCTAGTGGTGGGTTCGCATAGGGATGTTTTATTTAACATCTGTTTTAGAAGTTTTGGAAACGTTTTCCAAATAATATCAGAGATGTTTCTAATATAGGAAATGAGATAAATTGGGATGATGAGAAGTTAAGAAATGAGAATGTTATCCAAATACAGAAATGGTTATTATTTACTATAGAAATGAATGGGACGAAAGAAATGGATAATACCGAAATGTTTTCCAATGTAACAACACATATCTTCTAAATATAGAAAACAAGGAATTGTGGATATATGGAATTGTTTTCCCAATGTGATAAGGAATATTTTCTAAAATATAGGAAATAAAATAGTTAGATAATTGGAAATGGTTTTTTACAAAGAATCGTGAGAGCTTAATCGGGTTTTGAGGAATATTTGAGTAAATATATTGAAATGGAATTATGAAACGATTTGATTAGTTTAATGTTAATTAAAGGGCCAGTATTGTTTAATGGTTGATCATTAGAATTTCCAATTGGAAATAGGACTGTTGATTGTATGGATGTTTTCTTTGATAGTTAAATCACCAACTATTAAAATTTTGATTATTTTATACCTCCATTGTCAATATGGAGAGACCAGGATCAGATTTAATATCTGAAAACCACTCCATACTGGCATAAGATTTACGAATCAACTTATGCTGAAGATATATGAAGACGGAGTTAAGTGCAAGGGATGTTCTATCAATCCTAGGTGGAACTTGCCCAAGTTGGATTAATAGAATGGTGCTTTCGGTTTGTCCAGTCTTAGGACAACGTATATGGATGAATGTCTGACGACGTGATATTCAAAGTAAATGGTGGTACGATGTTCTGAAATATAATCATGACCTCAAACCTCATCAACCGGGAAATGATAGAAATCGAGCAAGCAGTATGGCCATGTGGGTCATTCCCATTAGGGGTATTTTCACCTGATCTAGAGAAATTTCGTTTGCTTCTTATCCTATTCGCTGTTGTATGCTTTCGGTAACAGTTGCTGATCACAACCGCTGGTCATAATATACTCGGTACACTCAAGTTAAATGAGTGGCCAGCTATGTGTGGGCCGGGTTGCAAGACGTTCTTGTTGAACCCAGTGTATTCCCCTCTAGACATACACTATCGGAAGGTGGTTCCATACCTTGTCATGTTGGAAATCCAATCTCCAATAAGCACCCTGCGGTTTTTGATTTTATATTATATATGAAGCGGGAGATGCAAGCATTTCGCTAGATTCTATTTATTTGATGTAGACATTATTATAATATCACCGGATTTGATATCAAAAATATTTTTGGTTATCGTAAGGTAATAACCATCTGTGTTTATGTGTGGATCGGTCTTACGATTATCATTTCTTTCGATAGGATTTTTGAAAGTTAAACCAAATGGTTGGAGTTTACTCACACCAGTCCCATGACTGACCCAGAGTTTATTTTGTTTTGTTTTACCCTAAACTCTTGGGTACCCAAATTTGTACGGGCATTCAAGTAGTCGGGATTTTACAGATTCACTTGGAGGAGCTTGAAGCAGAAGGCATCACCAGTTAGCTATAGACTATCATATTTTTCCATTGTGTATTATGTTCGTATCTGGAAACAAGTGTTTATAACTGTTCCAGAAATAGCTGTTGTGCTCTGATGATGGTATGTATAAAAAGTTATTGAATTGTATTTCAAATTTTGTGTTATCTAATATATTTTATTCGTTCCGATGTGAGTTTTTGGTCTTCGTTTTCTTATATTCTTCTTTCTTTCTGTTTCTCATCCTCTAACTTCTTTCTAATAATGATTCGTATTTCTGTGCTATTTGGGAGACGTGTCGTGTTATTAGTCGACTCAAACGGTACGGAAATTCGGGCCATTACATCATTCATGGGACTGGTATGAGTAAACGATTTTTAACAGCTTGATTAAATAAAAGATATCTCATAAGACCACGCCGTATGAACACGGAACGGGTTTTTCCCTTATGAGAATCCAGAACAATTGGTTTAACTTTTCAAAAACGTTTTGAAAGCAAAGATAATTGTAAGACCAACCGACACATAAACATCGATGGTTTTTACCTTACGATAACCCAAAACATCTTTGTACCAAAACTCTTCTGATATTATAATAATGTCTATCAACCACAAATAAATAATCATTTAGCAGAATGCTTGCATCTCACGCTCTACATACATAGTATACAATTAAAACTGCGAGCGTTTATTGGATATTGAATTTACAACTATGAAAAGGTATGGAACCACCTTCTGATGGTGTATCTCTAGAGGGTAATACACTGGGTTCAACAAGATCATCTTGCAACCCGGCCACACATGGTCGACCGCTCATTTCTCTTGAGTGTATCGAATATATTGTCACCTTACGGTTGCTAGCAACATAACCGTTCATAGGAGATACAGAAGCGAAAGAAGAAACAAAATGAATATTCTCTAGATGGTGACAATACACCCTAATAGGAGCGACCCACATAGCTATGCTGCCTGCCCAAATTTTTATCATTTCCCGGTTGTGTGGCTTGAGGCTGAACTTACCCTTGAATATAACATGACTTCATTCACTTTGAATGACACATTGTCAAACCCGCCAAATCACAAATTGCTTTCCCCAAAAATACCACGGGTATAAAGCTAAGAGAAACAAATACCTCTTCCACCAAACAAAAATATGATTGAAGAGATCAACTTACACAATTTATTAGGCATACTCTATCAGACATTCGTCCGTAAGTTGTCCTGGGACTGGATAAACCGAAGGCACTATCCTATAAATCCATCTTAGGCAATTTGTAACAACCCGGAATTTTTGAACCAATTTAAAAAATTTATTTTAGCTATTTTAATGGATTTAGAAACTTTAAATGTTTTATTTTAAATAATAATGACTAAAAATTTATTTAAATTAAAGTTAGAACGTACAAATTTATTTTAATTATAAAACGAGCTTGAAATGGCGTGGTAGTTTGAAAATTTGATTTTTAATTTCAAATGAATGTACAGGATTCAAAATAAATCAGAAGTGGGTAAAACCAGAAACATTAAAATCTGTTTAATTACATCTTTCTGACGAATGTGAAAAATTTAGATTTCACTTTATAAATTGAAAGTTATGTCCAGTTTAAAATTCAGAATAGTCGCTATAGAATTTATATATATATATATATATATATATATATATATATTTAATATATATGTATACCCACTAAAAATATCCATTTTGCAAACGACCTACGTTTTTGAAAAAGCCACTTTTTTTGGATCAGAAATGTCAAATTATTGTTAAGTTTCAAATTTCATAATTTTCATGTGAACGCGGTAAATTAAATGTGTTTGGTAAATTCAGTTTTTTTTTAATCGACCAGAAAAGGCCATTTTTCAAACAGTCCCAAAATTCGATGAAATTAGTTTTGTTAGGACCGTATTGTCAAAACATAACCAGATTTATTTATTTTTTTGTAATTTTTGGAGTCAGTCTGTGGCCCTGGTAAATTAAAATGTACATTGAAATTCAACATTTAACGTTGTATTAATTTATATTTTAATTGAGACGACCCCAAACCCCGTACTGACGGCGGCAAGGGTAATCCGTGGAATATAACATAGAAACAGATAATAGCAGAATAGAATAATTAAATACACCAGATAATGAACAATAGAATATACTGGATAAAAGTAATCATCAGAGTTACATAGTATACAGGATCTTACTTAGTACAAATACAGTTCAGCTATACATAAATGTCTACAGCGGAAACAAACAAATATGTACAACAGGAGCTGAACAGCATAAAAAGAGATAAATAATAGAATCCATCTTCAGCTATCCAGAAAGAACCAGTTAAACCTGAATACAAGGCTGCCCGTGTAGAAAAAGGGGCATCCGAGTTTGAAAGTGAAACAAACTACGAGTCAGTCATGGGACTGGTATGAGAAATCTATTCAACATATTTAATATATGGCTAATCACAGGACCACGCCACTTTCGTGGAACGGGTTTACTCCATCGGATTGCCAGTGCTTTAAAACAAATCTTTCTTTTAAACATTGCAATGCTTTTTATAAAAATGAAGCCATTATAAGACTCAGTTCCCATCACACAATGCAACGCAAACCGGAGGATAGAGTTTTTACCTTATAACGGCCAAGATATGCTTGATACGAATAAAACAAAAGCATTTGATATTATTGCTAGTGCTATATGTTTTGAAAACAATTTCAAATCATAATTATCAATCATAGACGGCATGGGTACCATATATCATGTCGCCATATATATATACAATCAAAACCGCATAGTCACGTATTTGGAAATTGGATTTCCGTCATGAACCAAGGCAAAAGATAGTCCTTACCGAATTCGTGACTCTCTAGCCCGAGCCACAAGCAAGTACTCAGTCAAGCCTTTGGAGCGACAGGGCCGGTCCACCGACGTGGATTAAAATGCATGAACAATACGTTTCCCCGCCCTTTGGGGCGTAAACGAGCCAACGAATGACTCCATCGGACCCGGATCGTCCGATCTAACCGAGGCGCCTCGCAACAGCAACAACCACATAGGTGAAAAGTATATAAATGTCAGGGTTGGTAGGTCACTAACACCACCCTAGCTAGAAAGAAACGCATGCCCTCCCTGAGGTCCTTCTCCCGTTTCTGGTTCATACCGGGGTGTGAGGCTCGCGAAATCACGTTATACACAAAGCTACGCCACACAGGCGGTGCTTTGATCATCACCACAAGACTTTGCTTTTCAACAGAAGCCCTGATCATTTGCCACTTAGGCATGCCACACTAGCAATTCATGCCATGCGACTGATGTCCATTGATATACAACCTCTGAGCTCGTGCGTTTCAGAGAAGGGCGTTAAGCAAAAGAATAAATTCTCCGCCGCCAAATAGATATATATATTTAATAAAGATCAATCGACACAGAATAAAATCCAATGTCAGACACACAGTCCATTTACAAGTCCGTTCTGGGTCTGAACGAAACCGGAGGCACTAAATACCTCGCAAACCCATCGATCACCACGTACGTCGGGACGATCACCACTCATTATCCATATTTCGAGATGCCTCCCAATCAGGACCTCGGTTACCATCCAAACGAGGTGAAGATCTCCGGTCTTCGACCATCGTCTTCATCTTCGACTTTCAATCGTCGGTCAATTATTTGAAATGAGAATTAACTCGGCCTTTTCAAATAATTCACGTATTTTGAGAATTTCAAATCAATTTATTTCAATGGTTAAATCAATCGACAACACCAACTTGTTCTTTAATGTATTTTTCACACCAAACACATTCAACCATCAAAAGCCACATAAATCGAGCAAATTTAGTTTATTTCCATTCCATATCGTTTATGATATTTTATAACAATTTATCGCTATTTTTATTTATTTTAACATAGCCAATTTAGTCTAAACGACGCTTCGGGCCATAACACGGCCGTGGCGCTGTTTTTCTTCAGATTTGATTTACACATATCTGAAAATCTAACCGTTGGATCTTCACAAAATTTACATCATTAGAAAGGTCTTTTCAAAACGAATCCAACGGTTCCAGTTTCGGGAAAATCCGACGGTCGGATCTCCCGGTACAATCGTTTGAAGTTTCGATTTCAAAATACGAACTGCAGCGTCGTTATTCGATTAAATATAATTATATATATATATATATAAATATAATCGTTTCTGGCACTGTTTTTCTTCAGATTTGAATTAAACATTCCAGACAATCCAACCGTTGGATTTTTACAAAGTTGGTGCCGTTGGAAAGACATTTCCAAGGCGGACCCAACGGTTGCGGTTTCGGGAAAATCCAATGGTCGGATTTCCCGCACTAGTTGTTTGAAATCACGGTTTCAAAACACGAACTGCACGGCCACGTTTCGTTTTAATTTTATTTATATTTATATATTTATATAAATATAGTTCATTCAACAATTTCAATATCGTTTTCACTTCAAATATTTCATTAACGCCTGTAAATTTTGGAAAATTTCGCCATAACCTCCTTTGTACGTGAGGGGCTGGGAAAATTCCCAAATAGCCACACGGGCGTCTCATGTCAAAAAGAAAAAGGAAAAGCCAAGCGGCTAGCCAATAGGCTCATAAAATCATCACCCAAACAAAACAGTAAATGTGTACCTATTTGTCGGGCACAAAATTTTATTCCTCTTCTCTAGCCCCTTTGCTATAACCTGTTCAATAAATATGCATGTACATGTATACAGTTCTTATCACTTATCATTTTCCATTCAACTTCATATTTGATTCCATTTGGTTTAAAAACCCCATTCATTCTAATGTTGCATGCATAGGTAAAAATAACATCATTAGCTAGTTAATGAATATTTCAACTCATGCATATTTATTTGAACGAGTTGCTATTTTTAACACTTCACATTTCAACAATTCATGTATATAATAAAAATGTGACTTTTGTATTGTAAAACAATTTATTTCAAAACACTATTATTTTATATAGTTTATATAGGTGATAAAAATAGGATTTTTATTGTAAAACAATTTATTTCAAAACAGGATTATTTTACATAGTCCATATAGTTGATAAAAGTTGATTTTTATTATAAAACAATTTATTTCAAAATATGAATACCATTCAACACATGAATTTCTAATCAACGAATGAATATCGATTCAACACATGAAGGTTTTCTATAGTTTATATATATATAGATAAAAATGTGATTTTTATATTTAAAACACGAATACCATTCAACACATGAATTTCTAATCAACGAATGAATATCGATTCAACACATGAAGGTTTTCTATAGTTTATATATATAGATAAAAATGTGGTTTTTATATTTAAAACACGAATACCATTCAACACATGAATTTCTAATCAACGAATGAATATCGATTCAACACATGAAGGTTTTCTATTCAACGAATAAAAATAGTTTTCAGCAAATGAAAATAATTCAAACACATGAATATTATTCAAAATTTCGGCAGCATAACGGCAGGGTAGTTAAAACCGGGACCGTCCCTAGTACGGCTCCTCGCTCTACCTTAAAACCTCGCGGTTTTTGACAATGGGGATCATGCATCTAGTTCGCACGCAGGCGGCATGTATATATTTATTTCATTTCCACAAACTAATCCTATGTCGTTTCAACCAAATATTTCTCAACCACAAACGGGTATTTTTCAACCACAATCAATCAATATCAACCACAAACAATCCCCAACAACCATTCGCTATCAATCAATTTTCACACCAATCACAACCAATAAATATCGTCCATGGTTTGTGGACGAGGGGCGTATATATATATATATATATATATATATATATAGCTATTCACTTCTATTTCAACACATCTATAAATTTTACAACGCATATACAACTTATACATCGAACGTACGACTTATACATGCTTATACATGAGGTGTACAATGCTTATATAACTCATACAACGACTATATAATTTATACATCGTCGTTTTCCATATCGTTTATAAATTAGAAATCTCACATTGGGTTCCACTCCACCAAAAATAGCAGAAGGCTCAGAAAAATATGCGGTCTCTTCTAGAAGGTAGAAGACGTCCACACGAGTCCACTGTCTCTTGTTTCACTGAATTTCGTCAACACAGCAAAAAGATATGATTTTTCAAAGTTTGCAACGGTTTAAAGGTGTTAAAACAGCTGAAAATAAAACAAGTTGTATACCTTTCTGAAATGTTCAAAACTAGGTCACGCGATTTCGTGAAATCCGTGAATCGATAGCTCGATCGGCCTACGCAGTGTCGAAGGGGAAGGAGAGAGCTTTCAGCGCAGGGGGGTGCGGTGGCGTTCGATCGCATGAGGCGGCGGCGGCAGCGACTTGAACGCGCTGACTTCTCGACGTCCGTTCTCCCAAACCACGCAATGAAAAAATCCAAACCTTATATGGATTTGAAGATCTCTCCTCGCTCTACAAAATCTTCAACTGGAGGAGGGGCTAATTTTGCGTTGATTGATCGGAAAATGAGGGGGAAGGTTTTGAACGGTTTCCGCCTTCGATCGGGGAGAGAGAAACGAGGGATTTTCTTTTTTTAAAAAAAAATAAATTTCTGATTGGCCGGTGGACTTTTAAAGGGGTTTTCTGACACGACCACCAATCAAAACCCAACGACTGTCATCCTTGCGTTTTACCCCCATTCCGAACACAATGGGATATGTTTCGTAGGCCCATTCGAATGTTTCAGTCAGTTTTCCTTCAAATTAAAATATATTACATTCAATATTCAATTTGAACGTACATTTCAATTTGCCAGGGCCACAAACTGATTCGAAAAATTCCAGAAAAATAAATCTAGCTATGTTTTGACGATACGGTTCCAACAAAACAAGTTTCATCGAATTCTGAGACCGTTTGCAAAAAGGCCCATTTCTGGTCGATCCAATTTAACTATAATTGACCAAAACACGTTTTCCTTTGCCACGCTCACATATTAGCTTCAAAAATTATGAAATTTGAAACTTAGCAATAAATTCACATCCCGGATCCAACAAAAGTGGTTTCGTCGAATTCCGAGGTCGTATGAAAAATGGCCAATTTCCCGGGCTATATAAATTTCATAGCGACCTTTCTGAAAATTCATTTGGCCATAACTTTTGCTTTCCATTATGAAAATTCGATTTTTCAGATTCGTTAGAAAGGTATTCACTAACAGATTTAAATATTTTTGGTTTCGCTAAAATCCGTTTTGTTTTGCACCCGGTACAGTCCGACAAAGTTTGAACTCAATTTTTGAAACTGCAGCGCCATTTCAGGCCTTGTTTATAATTATAATTAATTATATTCATTTTCAATTATCGATTCAAACTCAGTTTTCATTGCTATTATTTTAAATATTTAAAATCCATTATTTTAGCCAATTTAAAAATTTTAAATTGGTTCAGATTTTCTGGGTCATTACAATAATTTTGAAAAAAACTAATCGAAACGGTAGAATTGGCTTATGAAACATATCCCATTGTGTTCGGAATGGGGGTATTTGGTTAGGAACGACAGTCGTTGGTATAACAACCCGGAATTTTGGAACCAATTTAAAATTTTTATTTTAGAAATTTTAATGGATTTTAAATAGTTAAAATAATTTATTTTAAATAATAACGACTAAAAGTTTATTTAAATCGAAGTTAGAAAGAATTTTTTTATATTAATTATAAAAGGAATTAGAAATAGTGCAGTATGTTGAAAATTTGAATTTGAGCTTTGACTGACTGTACAGAATGCAAAATAAATCGGATTTTGGTAAAACCAAAAACATTTAAATCTGTTTAATAATACCTTTCCAACGAATCTGAAAATTTAAAATTTCATAGCGGGAATCAAAAGTTATGCCCAGTTTAAAATTCAGAATAGTCGCTATAGAATTTATATATATATATATATATATATATATATATATATTAATATTAAAAATAGCCATTTTACAAATGACCTCCATTTTTGATGATACCACTTTTGTTGGATCCGGAATGTCAAATTATTGCTAGATTCCAATTTTCATAATTTTTGGAATTAATATGTGAGCGTGACAAAAGAGTTTAATGTGGCTCAGGGTGGAGGTCGACAGAGGTGAGGCGCCTGCTGTGGAGAAGTCCGATCAGCCACTAATGGTCGAAATGGATGCGCGATAGGGGTAGGGATCATGAAGGTTTTGGGGTATTCGTTTTACCTGAAGCCGATAAAGAAGAAGCAGAGTAACCCGATATTTTCTTTATTGGTTAAGTAATTAAAAGTGATTAATTTTTTTTTAATTAATCGTTATATAATCAAATGTTTAAATTTGCCATAACTTGTTCATACAGAAACGAATCTGAACGATTTTCGAGCCATTGGAACCATATCGAAGAGCTCTACAACATGGAACAGACCAGATCTGAAACGGAGCGATTTAAAATTTTGAAGAATTCAGGAACCAAGGTGAGATTTCTCGATTTTATATATATATTGAATTGAATTTGATTGTGAAAATATATATATGCTATATAAAACACATATAGGCGTTGTGAAAATATATGTTGATCGTTAAAATATTTTCTTTACCACTTCAGTTTAGAACAAAAATATTCATTTGTTAATCAAAAATATTCATTGTTGAAATAAAAGAATATATCTTTTAAAAATGTCATCATATTCGAAATGTCATTTATTAAAATCAATAAAATATAAATGGTCATTTTGTTGAATTAGAATCAACAAAATATAGAATTTTCATTTTATTGAATTAGAACCAATAAAATATAAATGGTCATTTTGTTGAACTACAATTGACAAAATATAATTGTCATTTGGGTTAAATTAGAATTGACAAAATATAATTGGCATTTGTGTTGAATTAGAATCGACAAAATAAAATGTCAATTTTGTTGTATTAGAGTCGACAAAATAAAAATATCGCTTTTGTGCTGAATTAGAATTGCCAAATAAAAATATCGTTTTTATGTTGAATTAGAAGTGTCATATAAAATTATCATTTGTGTTCAAATTGGAATGTCAAATATAAATATGTCATTTTGTTGAATTAGAATTGTTAGAAATAAACATGTCATTTATGTTGTATTAGAATTGATAAAATAAGACTATCAATTTTATTGTATTTGAGTTGACAATATAAAACTATCATTTTGTTGAAATTAGGATTGACAATAAAAAATTGTCATTTTTTTTGTTGAAATTAGAATTGACCAAAAATGTCATTTTTATTGAAACATTAAAAAAAATTACATTTGTAATGTAAGGATGAATTATGTAAAATATTCACCGTATGGATAGAAAGGCTGAAACATTAAAAATCACTTTTCTTTCAATATAAAGTATGATTCAATGCAAATATACATTGTATAGATAATAATGTTGAAACATTAAAAAGTCGCATGTTTAATGTAAGAATGAAACATGAAAAAAATATTCATTTTTGTCAATATAGAAAAGTTATACAAAAATATTCATTTTTGTCAATATAGAAAAGTTAAACAAAAATACTCATTTTTGTCAATATAGAAAAGTTAAACAAAAATATTCATTTTTGTCAATATAGAATAGTTAAACAAAAATATTCATTTTGTCAATATAGAGTAGTTAAACAAATATATTCATTTTTGTCCATATAGTTTAATTAAACAAAAATATTCATTTTTGCCAATATAGTTTAGTTAAACAAAAACATTCATTTTTGAAATAAAAACATTCGTTTTTGTTAAATTAGAATTGTTGAACAAAATATACACTTTTATCAAATTATAAAGGCTGAAAGTAAAATTGTCACTTTTATCAAATTATAAAAGTTGAAACTAAATTTGTCACTTTTATCGAATTATAATAGTAGAAACCAAATTTGTCAAATTGGGCTAGTTGAAACAAAACATTTACTTTTGTCAAATTAGATTAGTTGAAATAAAATATGCATTTTTGTCAAAATAGATTAGTTGAATCAAAATATTCATTTTTGTCAAAATACAATAGTTGAAACAAAAATTACATTTTGTTAAGTATGATGGTTGAAAACAAAATTTACATTTTTGTTAATTAGATTTGGAATAAAGCAAAAATCACATTTTTGTGAAACAAAAGGGCTAAAACATAAATAACATTTTTGTTAAATAGATTTATGTCAAACACAAATAGAATCTTTGTTAAATAAATTTGTTTACAACAAAAATATCACTTTTGTTCATTTAGTTAAAAATTAGAACTGTTAACAATATGAAATATCTCTTTTATTTATTTTATTAAATTAGAATTGTGCACAATATGAAAATGTCATTTTAATCATTTTTCTGAAATAGAATTGTCAACAAAATGAATGGATCACTTTTAATCATTTTGTTGAAATAGAATCGTCAACAAAAATGAGAGAATCATTTTTATTGTTAAAACATACAGTAGGATTTATATGCAAATATAAGAATCATTTTTATTTGCAAACATATTAGAATTGTATGTGAATTAAAATGACATTTTATTGTTAAATTATACAATAGAATTTGAATGCAAATACAAGTGACAGTTGTATTGTCAAATTATACATTATAATTTTTGTACAGACTAAAGAGGCAACTCATATGTTATGATTTGAAACTATACATGCAAATAAAACAATTTCTTTTTATTTGTTAAAATTAAAAATAGAAATTGCATACAAATAAAGGATGATATTTGACATACACTAGTCCCAAATACTTAGTTGTATGTCAATCAATGATTGACAGGATGCGATGAGCGTTATTTATTCATTTTAATGCTCGCACAGTTGTAAATTTCACTCTGGATATGAATTGGTTGTTTAATGATTATTTATCATTATTGTCGTGTTCATGTGATGTGTGAAATCCATATAACCGAAGTTATATGGTAAATGATTGAGTCGCATTTCGATTTAGAATATCTTTTATATAAAGAATATTTTTAAATAAAGAATATTGTAATATTAAGAATATTTTTGCATGAAGAATCTTTTTATATAAAGAATATTTTTAAATAATGAATATTTTAAAATAATATTCAACGAAGAATAAAATGATGATTTCTATGTCCGTTTTTGGATGGACAAAAGATAAAATATATTTTTATCAAAATGAATTGGTTATTAACTAAAATAAATCTTTTAAATTAAGATTTAATGAAGTCTTCCAATTAATTAATATTTAATTAGAATTAAAAAAAAGAATCAGATTTTGGATTGTCGTGGATGGTGTCTTAAATAACACTGTTCTTAAACCCATATGAAAGGAATAGATCTCTTAATTAAGATTATTAGATTTCCCAATTATATTTATTACATGGAATAAAATAATATGTGAATTGGGTTTATTGTGAACTGTTTCTTAAACGACATTTGTTCTTTAACCCAATTGGCAGTGAAAATATGATTTAGAAATTATAAATCTTTTTATTAAGATTTTTAAAAAAAAATTCTAAAGTCAAGTTTTCCAATTTAATATATTAAATTGGAATTGAGTGGAAATTCGATTTGATAATAATTGAGGTAGGCTTCTGTAAAAGAAGACTGTTATAATATATGGAATTTAAAAGGCTTTGCCGTTATTCCATTTATATTATTAGTCGGGTACAGAAATTTATATCGATTATACATTGATTTGATTTCTGTGGAAATTCCATATTAAATGGAAGATGATTTTGGGTTTATCGTGAACTGTGTTTTAAATGACATTGGTTCTTTAGCCCAGTTAAAGATAAGATTAATTTCTAAAAATTGAATAATCATAAAGTAATGATTTTTGATATTAAAATCAAATTGGAGTTTAATGAATCTTTAAAAGGAAGATTAAAGATTAAATTTAAAAGAATTTATCTTTGATAAAATTGAGGGGAATCTTTCCCTTTTAATATGAACATTTTATTAAAAGAATACTCTGAATTGGAATGAGGCGTATGATGTGTCTTTATAGCACCTAAATTTTGATTATAAAATACGCGAGTTATTTGGAAAGACTGGGTTTAACCCATTTTGAATAATTACCACGACGATTAAAAGTCGAAGACATTGAAGATAGTGATTGAAGACTGGCGATCTTCATCGAATGGGAAACTACTGACGCCCTAAACTGGGTCGCTCCTTGGAAAGGGTTAAAGTGGTAGTTTTCCGGATGTACTTATTGATTGTCCGGATATGTGTGAACCTCTCTTCCGTATTGGACATACGGGACGAGGAATAAGGTTTCTCCGGTTTCGTTCAGACCCAGAACGGACTTGTAAATGGATGTGTGTCTGACATTGGATTTCATTACATGTAAATTGATCTCTATTTAATATATATCTGTTGGTGGCGGAGAATTTATTCTCTTGCTTAACACCCTTCTCTGGGACGCACGAGCTCAGAGGTTATATATTAGTAGTTATCGATCGCATGGCATGGATTATCAATGTGGCATGCCAAGATGCAAATGATCTAGGCTTTTGTTGAAAAGCAGAGCCTTGTGGTTGATGATCAAAGCATAGCCTATTTCGGCATAGATTTGTGTATAGCGTTACCTCGCGAGCCTCACACCCCAGTATGAGTCAGAAACGGGACAGGTGAACGTAGGGAGTGCACACGTTTCTTTCTAGCTAGAAGTGGTATCAGGGTTTTGCAAGCCCTGATATTTTACTTATGTGGTTGATGGAATGAGGTGCCTCGGATTTATTGGTCGATAGTGACCATTTTATAGGTTCAATAGGACCGGGAAGAGTGTGTTCAGGCATAACTAATCCAGTAAAGTATTTATGGACTAGCCCTGCAGTATCCAAGGGTTCACTGCGGGGGATCCTGAGACATTGCTAGAGTGTCTCGAATCGGTAGGGAGATCGTCCCTAGCCTTGACTCATGATGGAAACCCAACTTCCAATACGACATTACGGTTTTGATTATAAACCTATATATGGCGACATAGTAGGATGGGGTACTATGCCGTTTAAGATTGATACATTTAATTTGAAGTATTTTAAAACTGATTAAACACTAATAATAATATTAAAAATACTATTTTCTACGTATCAAGTATGTTTGATCATTATAAGGTAAAACTCTATCCTCCGGTTTGCGTTGCATTGCGTGATGGGACTAGAGTCTTAGAATGATTTTATTTTTCTAAAAAGCATTGCGTTGTTTTTGAATAAAATTTAATTAATTTATGCGTTGGCAATCTAATGGAGTAAAACCGTAGCGGCGTGGTCCATTGATTATCCAAATTGTTAGATAAGTTAGGAAAGATTTCTCGTACCAGTCCCATGACTGACCCATAGTTTGTTTCACTTTCCAGACTCGAGTGTCCTCTTTTCCACACGGGCGGTCGAGTAGCTTATTTTGCAGATATATTGAGCAAGATTCTGGATCGAAGCTTAAAGCTGTATCCAGAGCATTGATAGACTTCCGCTATATCAGATTATTGGTCCCGCTGCACTATATTATATCCATTGTAATTTTATCTTCCGTTGTATTTTATCCGATGTAGTCTGATATATTCTGTACTCTGATGCAACATTATTATGATGTAATAAAAGTCTTCTGTTATTTGTTCTGATGTGTTGTATGCCCAGAGTTAAAAAATTCGGGTTCTTAAACGGTCTTGGTCGATTTGGCGATCGATTAGGTCCGGGCAAAATCCAAATCATTACAGTTGGTATCAGAGCTCTGGTTAGCTCCAATCTTTGGGGTACAACTCGTTAGAACTAAACAAAAGACTCATCAGAGGTAGGATTAGTAATATCCTATAAAAGAATACTCATTAGAGATAGGATCAGCAGTATTCTAGTTCGAGAAAACTCGTTAGAGATGGGGTTAGAAATGCCCTAGAATGAGTTGAGAGTGACAAATTTATAATTAACATATTTGTGAATATATATAAAATCCGATCTAAGAAAATATGATTTTTGAATATATAAAATTTATATGTATTTGAAAAGATAATTGTAACAACCCGAAAAATCAGAATCAATTTAAAAAATTTAATGAATTCTGAATATTTAAAATAATTTATTTTAAATAATAACGACTAAAAATTTATTTTAAATCGAAGTTAGAACGAATTTTTTTAATTTAATTATAAAAGGAGTTAGAAATAGCGCGGTAGTTTGAAAATTTGAATTTGAACTTTGACTGACTATACAAGATTCAAAATAAATCAGATTTTAGTGAAACCAAAAATATTAGAATCTATTTAAAAATATCTTTCCAACGAATCCGAAAAATTGAAATTTCATAGCGGAAATAAAAAGTTATGTCTAGTTTAAAATCTAGAAAAGTCGCTGTAAAATTTATATATATATATATATTAATTAAATATATAGCGCTTAAAAATAGCCATTTTACAAACGACCTCCGTTTTCGATGAAACCACTTTTCTTGGAACCGGAATATCAATTTATTACTAGGTTTAGATTTTCATAATTTTTAGAATTAATATGTGAGCATGGAAAAAGAGAAAATATTTTGTCAGTTTTAGTCAATTTGGATCGACCAGAAAATGACCATTTTTCAAACGGCCTCGTAAATCGATGAAATTAGTCTTGTTAGAACCGTATCATCAAAACATAATTAGAAATATTTTTTTTGGAATTTTTAGAGTCAGTATGTGGCCCAGGTAAATTTAAATGTACAATCAAATTAAATAATTAAATGATTTATATAATAAATTAAAGAAAACAAGCTGGATATGATCAAACGGGCTGACAGAACCTAGCCCATTATGTCCGGAACGTGGGTATTTTCCTAGGGACAATTTTCGTTGGGCTAGATTTGGAGTTTAGGAGAATTGACGTGCTTTTCTGAAAATTAATTAATTAAATAATATATACTATACTATATATATACGATTCAAATACGCCACACATACGAAACCCTAATTTTAAACCCAGGGCCGCCGCACCTTCATTTCAATTGCTGAAAAGCCATTTCGATTCTTTCCCAAATTCTTGTAACCCACTAAACAAAACCAAACAACTCCAAAGTCTAAAATGTTCTACATTTCGTGCCCTATAAAATGAACGGCTGTGATCTAATGGAATGGCTTCTGGTGGTCATACTTCGCTCAAAAAGGCACCACGTTCGCGCCTAATTTTCAACGCCGTGGGCCCACCGAGCTTCGCCGCATGCGTGGCGCTGGAGGAGGGTTGGATGGCCGACGAAGTGATGACCTCTAATAGGAGACTAAGGGTCCGAGACAGCAGCGATTGGTAACCCTAATTGGCGGCTATGGGTTTATGGGTTCTTGATACCAACGGGGTGGAAGATGGATTAAGGGAAGATTAATTTAAACTAATTATTAATTATTATTTTAATCAATGTAATCAAAGTTATAAAATTTCATATCTTTTTATCAGATGATCAGAATCGAACGATTTTCGAAGTGTTGGATTCGTAATGGAAAATTCTACGTTTCAGAACTGAATGGGACGGAAACGGAGCAGATTTAATTTTTAGGCAAATTTAAATTAAAATAGCGGAGAATTCAGAATTAAATTCATGGTGAGATTTCTATTTTAAAATAAAATTAATTATTTATTTCATTGTGAATTTTATATTAATTTTATATAAAATTTATGTTGGTGTTGTATATATATTTATTGCAGTGTTGATTGCTTTATGATTGTAATGAATCACTGAATTGATTTGTGTGTCTCATGTTTGTTATGAAATAGATAAAAACAAATATATCATGTTTGAAATAAAATAGATGAAACAAGCTTCACACATTTGGTTGAAATATAATTAGCATTTTTATTTGCTAAGTTAGATAAAAAATTGTAATAAATAAATTATTCTCTTATTTTTTATTAGAATGTAAAAATATAAAATATTCTTTTATATGTTATTAGAATACATAGAAAAATGTAAACACATAAATTACTCTTTTATATGTTATTAGAACACATAGAAAAATGTAAACAAATAAAATATTCTTTACTTGTCATTAGAATACATAGTAAAATGTACGTAAATTAAATTTGTCATCTAAGTTATGAATTGTTATGTCAAAAATTAGAATAACAATAAATTATTCATTTAATTGTTTACATTAAAACATGGTTTTGTTTAAAATTAGAATAACAATAAAACATTAAATTTTTTTGGTTACACTAAACATGGTTGTGTCAAAAGTTAAGATTTACAATAGAAATAATCACTTCTATTGTTTTGTCAAAAGCTAGATTAACACTAAAAATTTCATTTCTATTATTTACATAGAACATGGTTTTGTCAAAATTAGATTTACAATAAAAATATTCATTTTTATTGTTTATATGAAACATAGGTTTTTTATCAAAAAATTGTTTGTCATTAAAATAAAAAGATTATAATAAAAGATTGCTTTTTTTTTATTGTCACTTAGTTTCCAATAAAGGATTATAATTAAAAGATTATAATAAAAAGATTATGATAAAAAGATTTCTTCTTTTTTGTCACTTGTTAAATACAATAAAAAGAGTAGAATTGAAAATATGTTTTTATTGTCATTTTAGATTATAATAAAAAGAATAGAATGAAAGATATATTTTTATTGTTATTTTAATTACAATAAAAAGAGTTAAATAGAAAGATATATTTTTATTGTCGATTTTGTTGCAATGAAAAGAGAAGTATTAAATATCATGTTTTTACTTTCACTTTATTTAAATAAAAAGAATTAATATGAACGACTATATTTTTATTGCTCATCTATATAATAAAATCCCTTGGTAGGACAAACCAAGAGACAAAGAAGGGCTAGAATTCATTCATCACAATTATATCGGAAGGCTCCTGTAGATCCACGTATAAGAGCAAACTTGCGTGCATAACTTCTGTTAAGCCACCGTTAAAATCCAGACCTTTTTGACATTCCTCTCCCATGAAACCAACTCTCCCATGATCGTTACTACCCACTACATTTCAGTTTCTTTCACTATTAATTTCCGACCAAAACTTATTTCATTGCTCTTCGTTTCTCCTTCTTCCTCAAAATGACGACATAGACCTTCCTCTCCCATGAACCCACTTATCCATGATCGTTACTACCCACTATATTTCAGTTTCTTTCTGTAATAATTTCCGAATAGAAATTATTTCATTCCTCTTCATTTGTCCTTCTACCTCAAAATGACGACACACTTTCATTTATTATACATTGCGACATCGGTTGGTGACTGTTATTTGAGAAACATGATAACAATATCTAATGGGGCTATACTGATTGGTGTTAATGGATTTACTAGGTTTTTACCTGTCATTTATATTACCGGGTTTTATTAATAATTAATTTGTATAGCTTGATGTTAATGATTTAGTATGTTATCTTCTAATTCATATTTGTATGCACATTAAGTGTTTGAATTAATGTTGTGACCTGTTTTTTAGCCTGTTACTCCTCTTCCTACTGTAATCAGCGTTTATGTTTATTTTTTTATTGTGTATATATTTCACAGAGTATAAGCTTAAATGGAGCACATAAATGGATTCAAAATATGGCTACAGAGTCGTATTACTCTTTGAGCACATAAATGGAGCACCGCCAATAGTCGGTACCAGCTTTGCATGGCTGTTCCCGATCATGTCCCTCCATCTTACCATGCGGCTTTCCTTCAAGCTCTGCCACGCGATAATAACAGGTGTCCGCCTATCCGTTTCTCAAGAAACCATTTTCTTTATGGTTTCCAACATTTTAATTGGTTCGTCTACCATTAAAATGCCTTGACTTATGCCTTTGGCAAAGATTTAAGTAAAAGCAGTTGAAATTTAAAAGTTGTAGCTGGGGGTTGAAAATTTTAACATGTTCAGGTACATGTGCTATTGATTTCTTTTGGGTCTGCTTTTTATTACTTTTTTTTAGGGATTATGAATCTTTTCTCATCTAATTATGGCATTAGATTAGATGCTTCTGTGTTTATTATTAAGGAATTTACCTCACCAAAATCATATGAAATTATTAAATATGGTCCATCAGCTTAAATGGTTCATTTTTAGGCCATCTAGAATTGTAAAATCATTGTGAAAATATATTTGCTAAACCTCAAGCCAAATGCATATAAAAAGATTTGGATCGTTGTTCCCATGATGGAAAGCATTTTCAAAAAGTATCAAATATTCAATACCACTGAATTACTGTAACTATGAAAATATTGAATGAAGATACATGTTAAATGCACATCCAAAATTTGGTAGTGTTACTATTATTTGCTATAATCCATAGTATTTTGTGCAAAGTACTTTAGTCAGCTGGACTGAGCAGAATTTTGTCATGCGAACTTTCATCAAAGAAGTTTCATGACAGTGAGCATCTAGTATCAATGTTGGGTGATTTTATTATTGTTTGTTTGAGTTTTAAATTCTTAGTAAAAGGTGGAAGTTGCTTGGCACCTGTATAGAATATATGATAATCTGGCTCCTATAAAATATTTTGGTTGTAACAATACTTCATGCTTTTACAATGAATTGTAGATAAATATGGTATTAATTGATATTTAATATAGCATGCAGAAAAAGATCCATTTACATTGATCCTTACTAATGGATTATAGATGACAATTTCCCTAATGTTACTATAAAATTAGTACAATAACCTTATACTTTTAAACAAATGAAAACTATTAATAGAGTTACATAATCGTGAATGAGAAATTAATGACATATAGTAAATGTAGTTTTGTGGCAGTAATTTTTCTTGCCACTTGAAAGCCTATGAAGTTGTTCCCTTTATACATAATTATAAATTTTTGGTCAACCATTGAATTTGAAATTTTTGTTTTTACAGTTTTGTTTAAAATACACAAAAAATTATATTAGCATAGTCTATGGAAACTTTTTGGAATAGATATTTAAAACTGCACGTCGCGTTTGGAAAGTACACCAATTTTTTTAATATTGTTTTGCTTATAATACACAAAAAGTTATATCAACATTTAAGTTATTAGTATAGTATTTGGAAACTTTTGGAATAAATATTTATAACTCCACGTCGCGTTTGGAAAGTATACCAACATTTAATAAAAGGACTTCTATCTAAAATGAATAGAAGTTGTTAGACATTTGGACAATCATGATTTTTACACAACTTGGTCATTTATGCAATTCATAGCTCCATATATTGGTAGGAAAGAAGGGAAAAAAGGATAAATTGTAGTACCATTTTATTTTCATTATTCATGGATTTGTAAATAACTTTTATTCTTCTCATGATGTATAAAGAGATTAACATTATTTCTATCTACATTATGATTATGTGTATCTAAAGTGATACCTGTTAAACATTTTTGTTTTTACTCATTCTAACTCATATTTTCATTTTGAATGTTGTTTTAACTGTAATGATGAATTGAAAAATTCTTTTACAAACTCTTTTGTCAATTCTCCCATGAATTGCATTTATTTAGTATAAAAATGTCTACAAGACTCAATTGAGTTATTCATGCATTTTCATAAGTAAATTTGTAACGACTATTTTAAGCTTAATATTTATATTAGTTAAATCATACAAAAGTTCATAACCAGTGATTAATATCGAAAGCACCAAGTATCATAAACTTGAGCAACCAATGAGGGCTTATAAGTTTGAGAATCATATGCAATTCAAACTTCTTTTATTATGAAGAAAATTCTAAATGTATTAATATTTGATAGTTTAATACTTTCTTAAATAAGATAATGCATGTTTTTTCAAGTTTCAATTTATCGAATGTGTTAATTATGATATTTTTTATATTTTAGACATTTATTAGTTAATTGCTTTCTTTTGTCTATTTGATAATTTGCTAAAATTACTTATTCCCATTCATATTTTTATAAATGGTTGATTTGTGCACTTAAAACGGGTTAAAAAGGCATCATTACTAATACGTCAAAGTCACTTTATAAAGCGTCACAAGGTTTGGTTAACATATATCTTATATGTTCATTCGATGCAAAACATTAACCACGTTTGTTCCGTTCTACAGAGTACTCACACCACTTTGCTGATTGATGCTGATAACAATGATACTGAGACCTCTACTAGCAATACAACCAACATGTACGTGCACAATCTACTCATAATTTCTGTATTTGCTCATGAAATAAACTTTCTGTCATATTTATTTACTAAATCTACCAGATTAACATGGTATGTATTTATCTTTAGTTCTATTTTCTTCTACTACATGCAAAATTAATCTTTGCTGCAATTAGGCCATCAAGGCGCTCAATTGCTCAAACTTTGCGTAGACAAAAAGAAAGTCTAACAAAAAATGAAACATCTTCGGGAACGGAATCTCAAAACTCAGTATTCAATCTTCCCTCATCAGCTTCCATGATGCAAAGTGGTTTGCAACAATTTTTTTTTACACCTCTTTTTACCAGCATATTTATCATACAAACTGCTTTTCTATCCATTTTTTTTCTTCATTGCAGTTTGCAGACTGTGATAAGATCGAGGCAGAGTATCTGGCAAGGCGTTCAAGGAAGTAATCAACCTGCTTCTCCATTATAACCTCATTTCCTTCTTCCCACACTCACCAGTTCCGTTTGTATTCCCCTCTAATAAATTACATTCACTTCCCACCTGTGTTACCACTATATAAAGCTATTTGTGTTTTCTTTGTGTGCATAAGTTTGTGTTATGCAGTTTGTGTTTTGCAGTTTGTTTTTAATTATGACACTTTTTCCCTTTCATTTATTATTCTGTTGCCAACTTCGCGCATCTTTTATTAATTAACTGAAATAATTCCAACATTTTACATTCATCCACTTCCAATTTACATTAAATAACCTACAACAAATAAAAATTTAAATATACAATTACTCTACATATACATAACAGTTGACGAACATCAATCGACGCGCAAACGACTTTCATCGATCATGCACGAAGCGTGTGCCACGACCACGTGCGAAGAGCATCAAACGACCAAGCGAAGCGCGTGCCACGACCACGCGCGTGCAAACTACAACACCCCGTACTCTATGCTCCCGTGCAAACTACAACACCCTGTACTCTATGCTTCTGTGCAACACACGGTTTTCCACTTGTAGTTTCAATAAAAAGATTGAACTTAACAAAAATTTCACTTTTGTTAAGTAAGGTAAGAGTTAACCAAAACTACATTTTGTCAAATAAATTTGAGTTGTAAAAATTGAAACCAAATTTGCCACTTTTGTCAATTGCAATAGTTAAAACCAATTACTTTTCTCAAATTGTAACAGTTAAAACCAAATTTGTCACTTTTGCCAAATTGTAATAGTTGAAACCAAGTTTGTCATTTTGTCAAATTATAATGGTTGAAACAAAAATTTCATTTTTGATTAATTAGAATTTAGTTAAAACAAACATATTAATATAATGGTTAGAATGAAAATTACATTTTCGCTAATTAGAATTGAGTTAGAACAAAAATAACAATTTTTTGTCAAATAGATCTGCGTTAAAATAATAATATCATTTTTGTTAAATAGAAATTGTAAACAGATAAAATTATCGTTTTTATTTGTTAAGTTAAATAGAAAATTGTAAACAAACAAATTATTCTTTTATTTTTCATTAAAATACATAGGAAAATTTATGTAACACAATATGTCATGTATGTTAGAAATCATATTTTGCAAACAAAACAAACATGCCACTTTCATTTGTTTGTAACAACCCGAAAAATCAGAACCAATTTAAAAATTTTATTTTGACTATTGTATTGAATTTTAATAGTTGAAATAATTTATTTTAAATAAAAACGATTGAAAATTTATTTCAATCGAAGTTTGAACGAATATATTTATTTTCATTTCTAAAAGGAGTTAGAAATAGCGCGGCAGTTCGAAAATTTGAATTCAAACTTTGACTAACTATACAGGATGCAAAATAAATCGGAATTTGGTGAAACCAAAAATATTTAAATCTGTTTAAGATTATCTTTCCAATGAATCCGAAAAATTGAAATTTCATAGCAGGGATCAAAAGTTATGGCCAGTTGGATTTTCAGAAAGGTCGCTATAGAATTTATATATATTTAATATATATAGCCCGTATAAATAACCATTTTTCAAACAGTCTTCAAATTCGACGAAATCAGTTTTGTTGAGACCGTATCGACAAAACAAAGCCAGATATAATTTTTTTGAGATTTTTAGGATCAGTCTGTGGCCCCGGTAAATTAAAATGTTCGATCTAATTATATAATTAAATATTTTATTATTTAATTTGAAGATTAACTGACTGAAGCAGTCAAATGGGCCTATGCGACCTATCCCATTGTGTCCGACATGGGGGTATTTAGCTTGGGGTCATCACAGTTTTGTTGAATTAAAATTGTCGACAAAACAAACATGTCACTTTTATTTGTTTTGTTGAATTAGAATTGTCGACAAAACACACTTGTCACTTTTATTTGTTTTGTTGAATTAGGATTATCAATAAAACAAAGTTATCGTTTTTATTGTTTTATTTAAATGGATTTATCGACAAAACAAAGTCATCATTTTTAGCGTTTTGTTGAAATAGATTAGTTGAATCAAAATACACATTTTTGTCAAAATATACATTCTTGGCCAAATAAATTAGTTGAACCAAAATACTCATTTTTGTCAAAATATATTAGTTGAAACAAAAATGTACATTTTGCCCAAACTGATTCATTCACATTCCAATTCAAAATATCTTTTAAATAATGAATATTTTTAAAGGACATTGTAATATTATAATATAAAGAATATTATTACATAAGAACCTCTTTATATAAAGAATATTTTTAAATAACCAATATTTTAAAATAATATTCAACGGAGAATAAAATGATGATTTCTATGTCCGTTTTGAATGGACACAAAAAATAAAAATATATTTTTATCGAAATAAAAACTAGTTATTAACTAGGAATAAACCTTTTAAGTTAAGATTTAATGAAGTCTTCCAATTTATTTAATATTTAGTTGGAATTAAATAAAAAAAAATAGATTTTGGGTTGTCGTGGATGGTGTATTAAATAACACTGTTCTTAAACCCCATATTAAGGAATAAATCTTTGAATTAAGATTATTAGAGTTTCCAATTGTATTTAGTAATTGGAATAAAATGATATGTGAATTGGGTTTATCGTGAACTATGTTTTAAACGACATTTGTTCTTTAACCCATTTAACAGTGTAAATATGATTTAGAATTTATAAATCTTTTTATTAAGTTTTAAAAGGAAATTTTCTAAAGTCAAGCTTTCCAATTTAATATATTAAATTGGGATTGAGTGGAAATTCGATTTGATAATAATCGAGATAGACTTCTGTAAAAGAAGACTGTTACTATGTATGGAATTTAAAAGGTTTTGCCGATATTCCATTTATATTAGCGGTCTAATACGGAAATTTATATCGATTATATATTGATTTGATTTCTGTGGAAATTCCATATTTAATGGAAAATGATTTTGGGTTTATCGTGAACTGTGTTTTAAATGACATTGGTTCTTTAATCCAGTTATACATAAGATTTATTTCTTAAAAATTGAATAATCATAAAGTAATGATTTTTGATATTAAAATCAAATTGGAGTTTTATTGAATCTTTAAAAGGAATATTAAAGATTAAATTTGAAAGATAAAAATCTTTGATAATATAAATGGGAACCTTTCCCTAATAATATGAATATTTTATTAAAAGAATATTCTGAATTAGAATGAAGCGTATGATGTGTCTTTATAGCACTTGATTTTTGAATTATAAAATACACGAGTTTTTCGGAAAGACCGGTTTAACCCATTCTAAATAATTACCACGACGATTAATGTTGAAGACATTGATGTCGGTGATTGAAGACCGGCGATCTTCACATCGAATGGGCGACTACTGATGCCCTGAACTGGGTCACTCCCAGTAAAGGGTTAAAAGTGGTAGTTTGTCCGGACGTACTTGTTGATTGTCCAAATATGTGAGCACCTCACTTCCTTATTGGACATACGTGACGAGGAATAAGGTGTCTCCGGTTTCATTCAGACCCAGAACGGACTTGTAAATGGATGTGTGTCTGACATTAGATTTCATTCCATGTAAATTGATTTCTATTTAATATATATCTGAGGTAGCGGAGAATTTATTCTCTTGCTTAACACCCTTCTTTGAGACGCACGAGCTCAGAGGGTATATACGGATAGTTATTGATCGCATGGCGTGAATTGTCAATGTGGCATGCCAAGATGCAAATGATCGAGGCTTTTGTTGAAAAGCAGAGCCTTGTGGTTGATGATCAAAGCACGGCCTATTTAGGTGTAGCTTTGTGTATAGCGTTACTTCGCGAGCCTCACACCCCGGTATGAGCCAAAAATGGGACAAGGGAATGCAAGGAGAGCACACATTTCTTTCTAGCTAGAAGTGGTGTCCGCGTTTACAAGCCCTGAAATTTTTACTTATGTGGATGATGGATTTCAAGGCCTCAGATTTATTGGTCGATTGTGACCATTTTATAGGTTCAATAGGACCGGGAAGCGTGTGTTCAGGCATAACTTGTAACACCCCACCTCCGTTAAGGTCACTCACAAAGGGAATGCATTAACTTTAGTGGGGCGTCATAAGTGTATAGAACAGATAAATTACAAAACAAACAAAATTTAAACAGCGGAAAATAAATAAAACTTTACTTTATTGATAAAACAACAACTTGGTAAAACAGCTTGTACAAAGATTGTTTTCCAGCACCAAAACACCAATACCCATTAAAACAAAGCATCTATCTTGTTTAACAAAATGAAGAAGCATGAAATGACAATGATATTCCCTAATAAAGCATGAGCTAGCCATATCTGTGGAAAATAGAGTCCAAAGCAATACATCATCTATCTTCGAGCTTTGAAAGAAAACTGAGCTAAGTGGTAATATTCCCTCCCTGTGAACCTGGAGGGGGGGAACGGAAGAAAAGAGAGCGAAACAAAACAGAGTCAGACATAAAGTCTGGTAAGTCCAGTGACTTAGCATCATGACATGAATAAACTGGATACCAGTCATAACCATGATAATAAGCATAGTAAGACAACAAATGATAATCGTTAGATATGACAAGGTAAGATACACTGAATGCGCTTCAGTTCTTTCTCTAATTTCCTATTTTCTCTGCACCACCCAACTAGCATCCTAACTAGTGTCTTTTATAGAACGATTTGTATTCCCTACTAGTGTCTCAGCTAGTATCCTGTGAAAAAGGATCTGTATCCCCTACTAGTGTCCCAACTAGTGTCCTATGTTATATAATAAGGTGTTCCCAACCCCGCAGTTGTGGTAGCCTTCAGGTGTACATCTAGTATGAGGATCTTACCTCAATCAGCCTAATTGCCACAAAGATGTTAGATGTACCCTAACTACCATATCGATCGGCTCCCTACTTGTATTTATTTTCCTTGTGTCTGTGTCAATCGGCCCTCTCTTGCGTGTAGATACCCTGTGTTGGTCCCACCATAAGGTGTATCAATCCCTATGACAGCAACCTGACACGATTCAAGATGCACAGTGTATAACTACTGGTACCTAATGCCTGCTTTTTCCACTCCGGAGTACGTGCACGCCCATAATCCATTGGAACCTACAATGACGTACCCCTTGCCGCTATTTTGACCGCTTATAATCAGCCCAGTAATCATGCCCCACCCTGCCTAGTTCAGGGTACCGTGATACATCTATGTGGGTTACTGCTAAAATGGGTCCCCGTTACTAGGGTTTCCTAGGGTCTATTCATATACCCCCACCCCAAATTTGCTAAGTGTTATCCATCCATTCAAGTTAACTTAACCCATCCACACGTCATGTCATGTTCGTTAAGTATTTCTTATTAACTTAACCCTTCTCATTCATCATGTTGTAATTAGTTAAGTGTTTTCTATTAACTTAACCCTGTTCATTCATCATATTATATTGGTTAAGAGTTTCCCCTTAGCTTTACTTCATTCGTTCGTCATGTTATATTGGTTAAGTGTTTCCCATTAACTTAACCCCACTCGTTCATCATGTTATATAGGTTAAGTGTTGCCCTTTGGTGTTAACTTAACCATACCACTTGTCATGTTACATTGGTTAAGTGTTGCCCTCTTGTGTTACTTAACCCCACCACTTTTCATGTTACATTGGTTTAGCGTTGCCCTATCACACATCATGTTATATTGGTTAAGTGTTGCCCTCTTGTGTTAACTTAACCCTACCATTCTTAGCATGTCCGTTCATTAGCATTAATTCATTCATTAATGCCTCAACCTCTCACATTAGAACTATTGTTTGCGGTTGCTGGATGTGTCGGGCGGTTCCGGGCAGACTTCTACCGCAAACTCATTCTAACCTCGGGTTTTGGGCTTAATGTGCTAACCTCTGACATTAGATCTATATTGTTGCAGACGCTGGATGTGCCGGGCGGTTTCAGGCAGTCTTACACCACAACTCAATCTAACCTCAGGTTATGCACGTTCATCTTTAGCCAATTTACATATATACTATACATGTCCAAGTCTAGATTTTATATGCTAATTATCCCAAATTCACTAAACTAGTCATGTTCTAATTCCCAAGTTATGCCCAACAAATTCAATTACAAGTTATTACTCAAAATAGGTTACACCCAATCTTCCCAAATTTGCAATAATAGTCATTCCCCAAAATCGCAATATACATTATGCTTAGCGTCCCAACCAATAGTTATGCCTAATCTAGATTTAATATTCCAATTTACAGTTTCCGCCCAATCTAGATTTAATATTCCAATTTACCCCAAGTTCACAACAATAAAATTTATACCCCAAATCACAAGTTACAAATTATGTCCAATAATTTCACCGAATATGTTATGCCCAATTATTTCACTGAATACATTGTGCTTAATATTTATCCAAAATATTCCCCGTATTCCAATCATTCGTATTTCGCGATTTCATCCTAGTTTCGAAGGTAACCTAGGTTCATAAAAGAAAAGGAAAATAGGGGAAGAGAGAGAGAAGGAGCATAAAATAGGAATAGGCATAAAAATAGGCATGTAACAACAGACCTAATACAAGAGATTTAGATCCAACAAAGATAGATTCTTGAATAAGCTGATATAATCATTATCGCAGGCATAAGAATAACATCACGAACCAAAGGGGGTTATAAACCTGATGTACAACAAAGATAGGTCTGATTTAATCAATAAAAATAACCTCTAAGGCATGTAAAGACATAGATTCAATAGAAGGATAGGGATAAATATGAAAATATTATCTTACAATCGGGCATAGACTTCGATTCATTTTATTACATGTCAAGATTACAATCAGGTATTCAAATCTAAAAATAACATGAACTTACATTGCTAGGATTAAGAAAAGATAATTGAATCATTGTTGTTGTAGCAAAACTAATCTTCTAATTTGATTTGAGGCTCTCTAATTTTCTTCTTGAATTTAGGTTGAAGAATGACGGCTAGGCTAGTTTGGGGATGAACAACATGACGACGCCATAGCCTTTGAGCAATAGAAATAGGGTTGGGTTATGAGTGTATATATAGATGTCTAGGATTATTAAGAGTTTTTAGATCAACATAGGGTCCATCCAAACCATCCCATCCAAGAGAATGTGTCATCAGGCCAATCAGAAGTTGCCACGTAGCCCTACGACTCAAAAATTCGTCACTGCCTCATCAGCCAGATACAAAACGAAGTATTTCACCCAGATCTAGAGGGGGAGGTGGTCGACACCGGGGTCGACACCCTTATGAGGGGGCGACACCTATGTCGACACCCCTTAAGGGGGGTCGACACATATGTCGACACCCCTTAAGAGGGGTCGACACCCTCTGGCGCAAATTTTCCCACCTAGCCTGTTTTTGGCTGATTTTGAATTTCGAACCCATTTTTGACTTTCTAGACCTATTTCTGAAGTACTGAACCCTATATATATATATATATATATATATATATATATATATATATATATATATTCTCACCTACACATATACAAACTTCTAAGGCTTATAACTTCTTCATACAGTGTCCGATTTACGCAAACTCGGGCTCTATTTCAAGCAGAATTCCGAGACGAACGCAATGGAGTAACCCGTTTCGCTTAATTCCCACTTTTAAAATTAAGTATTCTTTAATTCGTTACTTTAATATTCACAGAAAATACGGTTTGTTAAATTCTCCCCTCCTTTATAGGATTCGTCCCTGAAATCTCTAAGTTAAGAAGAATGTATCCTAACATCCAACATCCATCTACTCAACCATCAATCACAGGCATCCATTGTCCTTAAAAAGATTTCTAATGCTTTCATGATCATATGCACAGTGTGTGTACATGCCCTTATCTAATGCAAAATCAGGCGATCTACTAATTCAGTTGACCTCCTTAATGTGAATTATGTTTGTGCTATGAGTCCATCATGTATGCAATTACTCCTAATCGTATTTTATAACTTCTACATGAGTGCACAATCATTCATACAAATGCAACGTCTACATGATAACACATCAAGTTTCAATCCATAAATAAATACATATATGCATATGCAATATGAAAGTGACTAAGCCGATCTAGTACCTAATGTGTGTGTGTGTATGCATCCATGAGCAACCACTAGCAACCACTTGCAACCATTTGCAACCATCAATCATAACATGTTTCAAATACATGTTTACATTCATTAGTTTCTACCTAAAGATCAAGAATATGACCAAGGAGATATACTTAAAAGATAGATACAAGCATGCATAAACTTATGGAAAAAGAGATCAAGGATGTACCCTTAAAAAGAAAAGGGTAGGATACGCATATCTTTCCTTTAGTCTCCCAAGTCACGTCTTCTTCAGCGTCACCCCATTGTACTTTAACTAGCTTGACATCACGATTTCGAAGCTTCTTGACCTCCATTTCCAAAACTTACTAGTAAAGATAGGATCTCGATCACTTACTATGTTAGAGGGTATCCCATGTAGTCGGATTATCTTTCCAAGATAAACAGATGTTAACCACGATACCAAGTGTATATACTAAGATGATTAGAGGTCTCTCCTCTACTTAGCTTATCCATCATATCACAAATCTGAGGGTCTTCATGTTACGCCGCTCCTATCTGATCCAAAAGCGTAGGCCGCTCTTCTAGCGATGCTAACAAACCAGGTACAAACTTGACTGAGGGTCTAAAGCTAAAGGTTGCTATGTACTTCAAACTTTACCCCTCTTAAGGGTAGTCTCTTTCTACATAGGGCGCCTGCCACAACATTACCCTTGCTAGGGGTATAAGCAATATCAAGGTCGTATGAGTCAAGAAATTCCATCTATCGTTGTTGCCTCAATTTCAAATCTTTTTGCGAGAACAAATATTTTAAGGACTTATGATCCGTATATAGTTCAAATTTTCTCTCTTAAAAGATAATGATGCTACGACTAAAGAGCAAACACTATAACAACTAATTCTAAGTCATGGGTAGGATAGTCTTTCTCATGTACTTTCAGCTGTCTTCTTCCGTAACTAACTACCCTCTCTTCTAGCATTAAAACAACACCTAACCCTGTCACGCACGCATCCGTATAAACTGTAAACGTCTTGTTCCCTTTGGGCAATGTCAAGACTGGGGTTGTCGTCAAGGTTCTCTTCAGTCGTTGGAAAGCAACATCACAAATCAAATCCCAAGCAAAAGTTAGATACTTCTTCGTCAATTTAGTAAGTGGGGCTGATACCTTCATAAAGTCCTTAATTAACTTCCTATACCAGCCCGCTAATCCAAGAGAACTTCTTACTCCCGTTGCATTCCTTAGGACCTTCTAATCTTGCACCGCAACTACTTTTGCGGGATCTACTGTTATCCCTTCCTTGGATATCACATGTCTTAGAAACCTTACTTCTTCTCTCCGAAAATGATATTTGGGGAACCTAGCCTTAAGCTGATGTGCTCGAAGTGTATCCATGACATCTCTTAAATGCAAAGCATGTTCTTTCTCGTTCTTTGAGAAAATAAAGATATCGTCCACGACGACTACTACAAACTTATTAAGGAACTCCCTAAACACCCTACTCATCAAGTCAACAAAATAAGCGGGTGGATTCCTCAAACCGAAAGGCATAATGAGCCACTCAAAGAAACCGTCAGGTGTCCTAAAAGTAGTATTGTCTATACTGTCCTCAGCTACTCTTAGCTGATGAAACCCTATAGCCAAATCTAGTTAGGAGAAAACAGACGCACCTATAAGCTGATCAAGCAAATCATCTATTCTTGGAAGTGGGTCTCCATTTTCTTTAGTCAGCTTGTTTAATTCTATATAATCCATGCATAGGCGAAGTGAACCATTTGCTTTGATTGCAAATGCTACTGGACCACCCCATTCAGAAATACTCCGCCTTATAAACCCCTTCTCAAGCAACTCTTTAACTTACTCGCTGAGCCCTTCCTTTCCCTTGGATTCATGTGTCGTACAGGTAATGCAACTGGCTTTGCATTGTCAACTAGATATATGCGGAAGCCTATCTCACGTTTTAGGGGACAAACCCCTGACCTAATCAAAAACATCTGCGTACTCATGGACAACTCCAACGGATCGCAAATCATCGATAGATGCATCAAGTAATTCTAGGTAGCTAAGCCGAACTGATCCCTTAGGATCGCACGAAATCTCGAGGGTATTCCCGAGGCAAGTCAAAAGTCTAACTACCCTCCTTTCACAATTACTAGCTAACCAATCCATGCCTAAAATCAACCTATAGCCCATGAAACCAAAAACATAAGCATTACACTTAAACTCAATACTTAATATAGCTATTCTCAAATCCTTGCAAACCATAGATAAATGAGCCGAACCACCAATTGGATTTGAGAGAATAATGGGATCTTCTACTATACAAGTACTAAGGTGCGGAGACTCAACTATGGAAGCAGATAGAAAAGAATGTGAAGCGCCAGAACCAAACAAAGTTCTAACAGGATGACTGAAAAGAAAAACTGAACTTTCAGCAGAAACATTCCTACCTCTCTTAGGTACACTAGCAGTGAGAGCATGCAATTGCCCTCTAGAAGATTATGTCCTTTGCCCCTTGTCCTTGTCCTTTGGGCAATCCTTGATAAGATTCCCTCCTTCACCATACTGAAAACAACCACCTGTCTTCTTCTTCCTACAATTAAATGATCCGCTATACCACAGAAAAGACACTTCCTCTTGTCGCGGGATCTATTATTTCTTCCACTCTTCTTATATTCCAATCCCTTGTTTGTGATTCTTCCACTTTGGCCTCTTTCTTTTCACCTTTCTCCTTCTGTGTGGATTAAGCCACATCTACAAGCTTCTTATCCTTGGGCTTGTGTTCCTTAGCCCAGACTCCCTTATTCTCATCCTTACTATCCTTACGTAGCTTGTTGACTAGTTTCTCAAAACTACCTCCATCGCACGGCAAACTACAAGGCTTGAAAGAAAATTGGCTGCAGGTGAAACTACTGCAGCTACGGATGGAGGTTGGGTACTACTTCGCCCTCGACATGTGCCGTATGCCTACGAAACTATGGCAAAAAGAAAGGAAGAAGAGATTCAAATATAGAATCGAAAGATAGTGCATATGGCTTTGGGGAATATGCCTTTTAAAAACAATATTTTTCTCTTGAGAAAACGCTTCTTTAAAACATGTTTTCGAAAACACCCCTTTTAAAATATGCTTTTGAAAAATCTTTTATCTGTTATGGTAACCTTTAGCTCTAATACCACGTGTAACACCCCACCTCCGTTAAGGTCACTCACAAAGGGAATGCATTAAATTCAGTGGAGCATCATAAGTGTATAGAACAGATAAATTACAAAATAGACAAAATTTAAACAGCGGAAAATAAATAAAACTACTTTATTGATAAAACAACAACTTGTACAAAGATTGTTTTCCAGCACCAAAACACCAATACCCATTACAACAAAGCATCTGTCTTGTTTAACAAAATAAAGAAGGATGAAATGACAATGATATTCCCCAATAAAGCATGAGCCAACCATAGCTATGGAAAGGAGAGTCCAAAGCAATACATCATCTTTCTTCTTGCTTGGAAAGAAAACTAAGCTAAGTGATAATATTCCCTCCCTGTGAACCTGGGGAGGAGGGGGGAACGGAAGAAGAGAGAGCGAAACAAAATAGACTCAGACATAAAGCCTGGTAAGTCCAGTGACTTTCAGTATGTAAATAGGTAAAAGCATCATGACATGAATAAATTGGATACCAGTCATAACCATGATAATAAGCATAGCAAGACAACAAACGATGATCGTTAGATATGACAAGGTAAGATACACTGAATGAACTTTGGTTCTTTCTCCGATTTCCTATTTTCTTTGCACCACCCTACTAGCATCCTAACTAGTGGCTTTTAAAGAACGATTCATAATCCCTACTAGTGTCCCAACTAGTGTCCTATGAAGAAGGATCTGTATCCCCTACTAGTGTCCCAACTTGTGTCCTATGTTATATAATAAGGTGATCCCAACCCCACAATTGTGGTAGCCTTCAGGTGTACATCTAGTATGAGGATCTTACCTCAATTAGCCTAATTGCCATGAAGATGTTAGATGTACCCTTACTACCCTATCGATCGGCTCCTTACTTGAATTTATTTTCCTTGTGTCTCTGTCAATCGGCCCTCCCTTGCATGTAGATACCATGTGCTAGTCCCACCATAAGGTGTAACAATCCCTATGATAGCAACCCGACACGATTCAAGATGCACAGTGTATAACTACTAGTACCCAATGCCTGCTTTTTCCACTCCGGAGTACGTGCACGCCCGTAATCCGTCGGAACCTACACTGACGTACCCCCTGCCGCTATTTTGACCGCTTATAATCAGCCCAGTAATCGTGCCCCACCCTGCCTAGTTCAGGGTACCGTGATACATCTATGTGGGTTACTACTGAAATGGGTCCCCATTAGTAGGGTTTCCTAGGGTCTATTCGTATACACCCCAAATTATCTAAGTGTTATCCATCCATTAAAGTTAACTTAACCCATCCACACGTCATGTCATGTTGGTTAAGTGTTTCTTATTAACTTAACCCTTCTCATTCATCATGTTGTAATTGGTTAAGTATTTTCTATTAACTTAACCCTATTCGTTCATCATATTATATTGGTTATGAGTTTCCCCTTAGCTTAACCCCATTCGTTCATCATGTTATATTGGTTAAGTGTTGCCCATTAACTTAACCCCACTCGTTCATCATGTTATATTAGTTAAGTGTTGCCCTCTTGTGTTAACTTAACCCTACCACTTGTCATGTTACATTGGTTAAGTGTTGGCCTCTTGTGTTACTTAACCCTACCACTTGTCATGTTACATTGGTTAAGCATTGCCCTATCACACATCATGTTATATTGGTTAGGTGTTGCCCTCTTGTGTTAACTTAACCCTACCATTCTTAGCACGTCCGTTCATTAGCATTAATTCATTCATTAATGCCTCAACCTCTCACATTAGAACTGTTGTTTGCAGTTGCTGGATGTGTCGGGCGGTTCCGGGCAGACTTCTACCGCAAACTCATTCTAACCTCGGGTTTTGGGCTTAATGCGCTAACCTCTCACATTAGATCTATATTGTTGCGGTCGCTAGATGTGCCGGGCGGTTCCAGGCAGTCTTACATCGCAACTCAATCTAACCTCGGGTTAGGCACGTTCATCTTTAACCAATTTACCTATATACTATACATGTCCAAGTCTAGCTTTTATATGCTAATTATCCCAAATTCACCAAACTAGTCATGTTCTAATTCCCAAGTTATGCCCAACAAATTCAATTACAAGTTATTACTCAAAATAAGTTACATCCAATCTTCCCAAATTTGCAATAATAGTCATGCCCCAAAATCGCAATATACTTTATGCTTGGCCTCCCAACCAATAGTTATGCCCAATCTTGATTTAATATTCCAATTTACAGTTTCCGCCCAATCAAGATTTAATATTCCAATTACCCCAAGTTCGCAACAATAACAATTATGCCCCAAATCACAAGTTACAAATTATGTCCAACAATTTCACCGAATATGTTATGCCCAATTATTTCACCCAATACATTGTGCCTAATATTTACCTAAAATATACCCATATTCCAATCGTTCGTATTTCGCGATTTCAGCCTAGGTTCGAAGGTAACCCAGTTTCATAAAAGAAAAAGGAAATAGGGGAAGAGAGAGAGAAGGAGCATAAAATAAGAATAGGCATAAAAATAGGCATGTAACAATAGACCTAATACAAGAGATTTTGATCCAACAAAGATAAATTCTTGAATAAACTGATAAAATCATTATCGCAGGCATAAGAATAACATCACGAACCAAAGGGGGTTATAAACCTGATGTACAACAAAGATAGGCCTGATATTATCAATAAAAATAACCTCTAAGGCCTGTAATGACATAGATTCAATAGAAGGATAGGGATAAATCTGAAAAGATTATCTTACAATCAAGCATAGACTTCGATTCATTTTATTACAGGTCAAGATTACAATCAGGTATTCAAATCTGAAAATAATGTGAACTTACATTGCTAGGATTGAGAAAAGATAATTGAATCGTTGTTGTTGTAGCAAAACTAATCTTCTAATTTGATTTGAGGCTCTCTAATTTTCTTCTTGATTTTAGGTTGAAGAATGACGGCTAGGCTAGTTTGGGGATGAACAACATGACGGCGCCATTGCCTTTGAGCAATAGAATTAGGGTTGGGTTATGAGCGTATATATAGATGTCTAGGATTATTAAGAGCCTTTATATCAACATAGGGTCCATCCAAACCATCCAGTCCAAGAGAATGTGTCATCGGGCCAATCAGAAGTTGCCACGTAGCCTTACGACTCAGAAATTCTTCATTGCCTCATCAGCCAGATACAAAACGAAGTATTTCACCCAGATCTAGTGGGGGGGTCGACACCGGGCGACACCTATGTCGACAACCCTTAATGGGGGTCGACACCCTCTGGCGGGAATTTTCCCACCCAGCCTGTTTTTGGCTAATTTTGAATTTCGAACCCATTTTTGACTTTCTGGACCTATTTCTGAAGTACTGAACCCAATATATATATATATATATATTCTCCCCTACACGTATTAAAACTTCTAAGGCTTATAACTTCTTCATACAGTGTTCGATTTACGCAAACTCGGATTCTATTTCAAGCAGAATTCCAAGACGAACGAAATGGCGTAACCCGTTTTGCTTAATTTCCACTTTTAAAATTAAGTATTCTTTAATTCGTTATTTTAATATTCATAGAAAATACGGTGTGTTACATAACTAATCCACTAACGTATTTGTGGACCGGCCCTGCAGTATCCAAGGGTTGCCCTTAGGTGTGATCCTGAGACATTGCTAGAGTGTCTCGAATCGGTAAGGAGATCGTTCCTAGCCTTGACTCATGATGGAACTCCAACTTCCAATACGACGCCATGCGGTTTTGATTGTATAACAAGGGCGACATAGTATATGGTAGCTATGCCGTCTACGATTGATACATTATGATTGAAATATTTTTTGAAACATATATACACTAGCAATAATATCAAATCCGTTTTATCGTATCAAGCAATTTTGACCATTATAAGGGAAAACTCTATCCTCTGGTTTGCGTTGAATTATGTGATGAGACTTGAGTCTTATAATGGTTTGATTTTTCTAAAAAGCATTGCGGTGTTTAACGATTTACTTTATTTAATTAATGCACTAGTAATCCAATGGAATAAACCCGTTCCGCTTTAGCGGCATGGTCCTGTGATTAGCCTTATTATTAGATAAGTTAGGAAAAATTTCTCATACCAGTCCCATGACTGACTCGTAGTTTGTTTCACTTTGCAAACTCGGGTGCCCTCTTTTCCACATGGGCAGTCGAGTAGCTTATTTTGCAGATATATTGAGCAGGATTCTGGATCGAAGCTTAAAGCTGTGTCCAGAGCATTGATAGACTTCCGCTATATCAGATTATTGATTCCGCTGCGTTGTATTAAATTCATTGTAAATTATCTTCCGCTGTATTATTATTTATCGATGTACTCTGATATTCTGTACTCTAATGTAATATTAATGTAATGTTTATAAAAGTCTGCTGTTTTTTGTTCTGATGTGTTGTATTCCCAGAGTTAGCGTATTCAGGTTTTGAATGGTCTTGGTCGATTTAGTGATCGGTTAGGTCCGGGCGAAATCCAAGTCGTTACAATAATCAACTAATAAAGTTATTAAAATAAAATAAAATATATATATATATAAAATAAAAATAAAAATAAAATGAAAGTTGAGTTGGCTAACTAAACAACTTTCAGCTTCGTTCCTTTTCGAGGACGAAAAGATTTTAAGTAGGGGAGATTGTGACAACCCGGAATTTTGGAACCAATTTAAATTTTTTTTTAGAAATTTTAATGGATTTTAAATAGTTAAAATAATTTATTTTAAATAATAACGGCTAAAAATTTATTTAAAAAGAAGTTAGAACAAAATTTTTTATATTAATTATAAATGGAATTAGAAATAGCGTGGTAGTTTGAAAATTTGAATTTGAACTTTGACTGACTATGCAGGATGCAAAATAAATCGGATTTTGGTAAAACCAAAAAAATTTAAATCTGTTTAATAATATGTTTCCAATGAATCTGAAAAATTGAAATTTCATAGCGAGAATCAAAAGTTATGACCAATTTAAAATTCAGAATAGTCGCTATAGAGTATATATATATATATATATATATATATATTTCAATATTAAAAATAGCCATTTTACAAACGACCTCCGTTTTCGACGAAACCACTTTTATTGGATCCGGAATGTCAAATTATTGTTAGATTCCAATTTTCATAATTTTTGGAATTAATATGTGAGCGTGGCAAAAGAAAATGTGTTCTGTCAATTTCAATCAAATTGGATTGACCAAAAAATGGCCATTTTTCAAACGGTCTCGAAATTCAATGAAATTAGTTTTGTTAGGACTGTATCGTCTAAACATAGCTAGATTTATTTTTTGGAAATTTTTGGAGTCCGTATGTGGCCCCAATAAATTAAAATGTACATTTAAATTTGTACGTGTTTATTTTAAAATATTACATTTTAAAATATAACTTCTGTAAACTTTAGAATTGGGCTTCGCCACTAGTCCCATTGCGTTCAGAAGGCATCAAAACCTATTGTTAGGCAGTGAGCAGGCCTGATTTGGGCTCCGACCCGTTTCTGGCTTTATGACACGTAAAACGATTAAATATAATATTATTTTACTAAACATAAACCCTAATTCTATATGGACGCCACCAGTTCCTGTTTAATGGCCAATACCGTTCGAAAATCATTCCTTAATCTTGCCCAAACCAATTAGAATTAACATATGATCCTTAAGCAAAAATTGAAGAGCATTCAGAGACCTTTCAATTCATAAGGTTAAGATCTAAAATGATGCTGATTTTCACGTGAATTCTGGACTCAAACGTGGCTCGTTCGAGCAACTTTCTTGGCACCAGGGAGCAACTGAGTTTAACGTGGCTCGGGGTGAAGGTCGACGGAGGTGAGGTGCCTGCTGTGGAGAAGTCCAATCAGCCATTGATGGTCAGAATGGATGCGCGATAGGGGTAGGGATCACGAAGGTTTTGGGGTATTCATTTTACCTGAAGCTGATAAAGAAGAAGCAGAGGAACCCGATATTTTATTTATTGGTTAAGTAATTAAAAGTGATTAATTATTTTTAACTGATCGTTATATAATCAAATGTTTAAATTTGCCATAACTTGTTCATATAGAAACGAAACTGAACGATTTTCGATCCGTTGGAACCGTATCGAAGAGCTCTACAACATGGAACAGACCAGATTTGAAACGGAGCGATCTAAAATTTTGGAGAATTCAGGTACCAAGGTGAGATTTCTCGATTTAATAAATATATATATTTGAATTGAATTTGATTGTGATAAAATATATATACTACATAAAACACATATAGGCATTGTGAAAAATTGAAATTGATTTACCTTGGTCGTGATGGATTGTTAGATCAAAATATATGTTGATCGTTAAAATATTGTCTTTACCATTTCAGTTTAGAACAAAAATATTCATTTGTTAATCAAAAATATTCATTGTTGAAATAAAAGAATATATCTTTTAAAAATATCATAATATTAGAAATGTCATTTATTAAAATCAATAAAATATAAATGGTCATTTTGTTGAATTAGAATCAACAAAATATAGAATTGTCATTTTATTGAATTAGAACCAATAAAATATAAATGGTCATTTTGTTGAACTAGAATTGACAAAATATAATTTGGGTTAAATTAGAATTGACAAAATATAATTGTCATTTGTGTTGAATTAGAATCGACAAAATAAAATGGCAATTTTTTTGTATTAGAATCGACAAAATAAAAATATCGCTTTTGTGCTGAATTAGAATTGTCAAATAAAAATATCGTTTTTATGTTGAATTAGAAGTGTCATATAAAATTGTCATTTGTGTTCAAATAGGAATGTCAAATATAAATATGTCATTTCGTTGTCAAATATAAAAATGTTTTTTTGTTACATTAGAATTGTTAGAAATAAACATGTCATTTATTTTATATTAGAATTGACAAAATAAGACTATCAATTTCATTGTATTTGAAATGACAATTTAAAACTATCATTTTGTTGAAATTAGAATAGACAATATAAAATTGTAATTTTTTTTGTTGAAATTAGAATTGACAAAAAATGTCATTTTTATTGAAACATTAAAAAAAATTACATTTGTAATGTAAGGATGAATTATGTAAAATATTCACCGTATGGATAGAAAGACTGAAATATTAAAAACCACTTTTCTTTCAATATAAAGTATGATTCAGTGCAAATATACATTGTATAGATAATAATGTTGAAACATTAAAAAGTCACATTTTTAATGTAAGAATGAAACATGAAAAAAAATATTCATTTTTGTCAATATAGAAAGTTAAACAAAAATATTCATTTTTGTCAATATAGAAAAGTTGAACAAAAATATTCATTTTTGTCAATATAGAATAGTTAAACAAAAATATTCATTTGGTCAATATAGAGTAATTAAACAAAAATATTCATTTTTGTCCATATAGTTTAGTTAAACAAAAATATTCATTTTTGCCAATATAGTTTAGTTGAACAAAAACATTCATTTTTGAAATAAAAACATTCATTTTCGTCAAATTAGAATTGTTGAACAAAATATACACATTTATCAAATTATGAAGGTTGAAAGTAAAATTGTCACTTATATCAAATTATAAAAGTTGAAACCAAATTTGTCACTTTTATCGAATTATAATAGTTGAAACCAAATTTGTAACTTTTGTCAAATTGGATTGGTTGGAACAAAACATTTACTTCTGTCAAATTAGATTAGTTGAAACAAAACATTTACTTTTGTTAAAATTAAATTAGTTGAAACAAAATATGCACTTTTTTCAAAATAGATTAGTTGAATCAAAATATTCTTTTTTGTCAAAATACAATAGTTGAAACAAAAATTACATTTTGTTAAGTATGATGGTTAGAAACAAAAATTACATTTTTGTTAAATAGATTTGGAATAAAGCAAAAATCACATTTTTGTTAAATAAAAGAGCTAAAACACAAATAGCATTTTTGTTAAATAGATTTGTGTCAAAACACAAATAGCATCTTTGTTAAATAAATTTGTGTTACAACAAAAATATCACTTTTGTTCATTTAGTTAAAAATTAAAACCATTAACAATATGAAATATCTCTTTTATTTATTTTGTTAAATTAGAACTGTGCATAATATGAAAATTTCATTTTAATCATTTTGCTGAAATAGAATTGTCAACAAAACGAATGGATCACTTTTAATTATTTTGTTGAAATAGAATCGTCAACAAAAATGAGAGAATCATTTTAATAGTTAAAACATACATTAGGATTTATATGCAAATGTAGGAATTGTTTTTATTTGCAAACATACATTAGAATTGTATAAAATGACATTTTATTGCTAAATTATACAATAGAATTTGATTACAAATACAAGTGACAGTTGTATTGTCAAATTATACATTACAATTTGTGTACAGAATAAAGAGGTATCTCATATGTTATGATTTGAAACTATACATGCAAATAAAACAATTTCTTTTTATTTGTTAAAATTAAAAATAGAAATTGCATAAAAATAAAGGAAAAATGAAAATTATCTTCTTATTTGTCATCAACAACAATGCCATGTAAACAAATTACATTTTATTAGACATTAGATACATGTAGGGAAATTATGCGCGTAAAATACATTTTTATGCGTCATTAGGAATGTAATAACATGTTTCATTCATTATCATCAACATGTTAACAGAATTAAAATTGGTTAAATTCATTAACCAATGATTTATTTAGATGAACCGCTGTTGGTTGAAAATCCCACACGGGTATTGGGATGATATTTGACATACACTAGTCCCAAATATTTAGTTATATGTCAATCGATGGATTGACAGGCTGCGATGATCGTTTTTTATTCATTTTAATGCTCGCACAGTTGTAAATTTCACTTTGGATGTGAATTGGTTGTTTAATGATTATTTATCATTATTGTCGTGTTCGTGTGATGTGTGAAATCCATATAACCGAAGTTATATGGTAAATGATTGAGTCGCATTCCAATTTAGATTATCTTTTATATAAAGAATATTTTTAAACAAGTAATATTGTAATATTAAGAATATTTTTGCATAAAGAATCTTTTTATATAAAGAATATTTTTAAATAACGAATATTTTAAAATAATATTCAACAAAGAATAAAATGACGATTTCTATGTCTGTTTTTGGATGGACAAAAGATGAAATATATTTTTATCAATATGAATTGGTTATTAACTAAAATAAATCTTTTAAATTAAGATTTAATGAAGTCTTCCAATTAATTAATATTTAATTAGAATTAAATAAAAGAATTAAATTTTGGGTTGTCGTGGATGGTGTCTTAAATAGCACTGTTCTTAAACCCGTATGAAAGGAATAGATCTTTTAATTAAGATTACTAGAGTTCCCAATTATATTTATTATACTTGGAATAAAATAATATGTGAATTGGGTTTATTGTGAACTGTTTTTTAAACGACATTTGTTCTTTAACCCAATTGATAGTGAAAATATGATTTAGAAATTATAAATCTTTTTATTAAGATTTAAAAAGAAATTTTCTAAAGTCAAGTTTTCCAATTTAATATATTAAATTGGAATTGAGTGGAAATTCGATTTGATAATAATCGAGATAGGCTTCTGTAAAAGAAGACTGTTACTATATATGGAATTTAAAAGGCTTTGCCGTTATTCCATTTATATTATTAGTCGGGTACAGAAATTTACATCGATTATATATTGATTTCTGTGGAAATTTCATATTAAATGGAAGATGATTTTGGGTTTACCATGAACTGTGTTTTAAATGACATTGGTTCTTTAACCCAGTTAAAGATAAGATTAATTTCTAAAAATTAAATAATCATAAAGTAATGATTTTTGATATTAAAATCAAATTGGAGATTTAATGAAACTTTAAAAGGAAGATTAAATATTAAATTCAAAAGAATTTATCTTTGATAAAATTGAGGGGAATCTTTCCCTTTTAATATGAACATTTTATTAAAAGAATATTCTGAATTGGAATAAGGCGTATGATGTGTCTTTATAGCACCTGATTTTTGATTATAAAATACATGAGTTATTCTGAAAGACCGGGTTTAATACATTATGAATAATTACTACGACGATTAAAATTCAAAAACATTGAAGGAGGTGATTGAAGACCGACAATCTTTACATCGAATGGGCGACTACTGATGCCCTGAAGTAGGTCGCTCCTAGGAAAGGGTTAAAGTGGTAGTTTTCCGGACGTACTTTGTTGATTGTCCGGATATGCGAGAACCTTTCTTCCGTATTGGACATACGGGACGAGGAATAAGGTGTCTCTGGTTTCGTTCAGACCCAGAACGAACTTGTAAATGGATGTGTGTCTGACATTGGATTTCATTCCATGTAAATTGATCTCTATTTAATATATATCTGTTGGTGGAAGAGAATTTATTCTCTTGCTTAACACCCTTCTCTAGGACGCACGAGCTCAGAGGTTATACATTGGTAGTTATCGATCGCATGGCATGGATTGTCAATGTGGCATGCCAAAATGCAAATGATCGATGCTTTTGTTGAAAAGCAGAACCTTGTGGTTAATGTTCACAGCATAGCCTATTTCGGCATAGCTTTGTGTATAGCGTTACCTTGCGACCCTCACACCCCGATATGAGTCAGAAACGGGACAAGGGAACGCAGGGAGTGCACACGTTTCTTTCTAGCTAGAAGTGGAATCAGGGTTTTGCAAGCCCTAACATTTTTCTTATGTGGTTGATGGAATGAGGCGCCTCGGATTTATTGGTTGGTAGTTACCATTTTATAGCTTCAATAGGACCGAGAAGCATGTGTTCCGGCATAACTAATCCACTAAAGTATTTGTGGACCATCCCTGCAGTATCCAAGGGTTTAATGCGGGGGATCCTGAGACATTGCTAGAGTATCTCGAATCGGTAAGGAGATCGTCCCTAGTCTTGACTCATGATGGAAACCCAACTTCCAATACGACATTACAGTTTTGATTGTAAACCTATATATGGCGACATAGTAAGATGGGGTACTATGCCGTCTAGGATTGATACATTTACTTTGAAGTATTTTAAAACTGATTAGACACTAATAATAATATTAAAAATATTATTTTCTACGTATCAAGCATGTTTGATCATTATAAGGTAAAACTCTATCCTTTGGTTTGTGTTGCATTGTGTGATGGGACTTGAGTCTTATAATGATTTCATTTTTCTAAAAAGCATTGCATTGTTTTTTAATATAATTTAATTAATTTATGCACTAGCGATCCAATGGAGTAAACCCGTTCCGCGTTAGCGGCGTGGTCCTATGATTAGACATATTGTTAGATAAGTTAGGAAAGATTTCTCATAACAGTCCCATGACTGACCCGTAGTTTGTTTCACTTTGCAAACTCGGGTGCCCTCTTTTCCACACGGGCAGTCGAGTAGCTTATTTTGCAGATATATTGAGAAGGATTCTGGATCGAACCTTAAAGTTGTGTCCAGAGCATTGATAGACTTCCGCTGTATCAGATTATTAGTCCCGTTGCACTGTATTATATCCATTGTAAATTTATCTTCCACTGTATTTTATTCGATGTACCCTGATATATTCTGTACTCAGATGTAACATTATTATGATGTAATAAAAGTCTTTTGTTATTTGTTCTGATGTGTTGTATGCCTAGAGTAAGTGTATTCGGGTTCTTAAACGGTCTTGGTCGATTTAGGGATCGATTAGGTCCGGGCAAAATCCGAATCGTTACAATTGGTCTTGATATGGAGTTGGAATTGATAAACATGTATTTTTAGAATTAAATAATATAAATCATATATTATATATATACCCTAAATATCTAGAAATCCTAATTCCCCTTTCACAAAATCTGCCTCCGTTATATATTTTTTAGTGACCATGATCGTCCAAATTTAAACAATTAAGTTCTTCCACTCGATTAACTGAAATTAGGAACTTCCAAGCCAAACGTTGAAGAGAAACTCACGATCTTTCATTTGATATGGTCGAGATCATTTATGGTGTAGCAGATTTTGACAAATCACGGTTCAAAGTGCTACTGTTTGGTGCGGTTTTCGAAGCGGCCGGGGAGGCCGAGCTCGGCATCGGGGTAGGCGGTGGGGCGTTGGACGATGGGCTTCGTCGTGTTGGGTCCAGATCCACTTCCGATGGTCAGTTCTAGAAGCGACGGGCGGATGTTGGAGATGATGCGTGGGTTCCAGTTTCGGCAGAAGGAACAAAACGAGGACAGTAGGTTTTTAAACCCCCTAAGCACGATTAATTTATTAATCAGGGCGATTAGAGATTAAATGGTAATTAGAGAAGTTTAATTATATTTAAATTATTTCGATATATGTTATAACTTGTAATGGCTATAACTCATTCAAATAGAATCAGAAATTAGCAAAACAAACTGCATTAGAATCGTGGAGCCGAGCGCTGCAATGTGGCACTGACCAGAACGGAAACGGAGCAGAATGGATTTCAGCTAAATTAAACTCTCGTTTAATTCAGTTGGAAAATAAATTCATCTAGCAAAGGACGGCGGAGTGGAATCCAAAGTGAGAATTCTCTCACTAAAATATTTGTACAGTTATTTATTTACTCTATAACTGAAAATATATATGTATTCTCATTGTTGATTTTTATCTGTTGTATGTGACATTGCTTGAGTTCAACACATGAACTATTCACGACTCATTTGCACAAGAAGCGTTGTTTGAATACACGACACATGTATTTCAAACAATGTGGATACACTTTGTGGTTGATGAATGTTTACAACTTAATGTTATCATTATTAAACTGTGATTATAAATATTTATAAATAATAAATAAATTCACATGGATTGTGATGTAAACCCTATATGGGTATTAGAACGATAATTTTACACATCGCCCAATTATTTGTTGATGGTTGAAAACCCCACACGGGTCCGAGGATGATAATTTATTCACGTATGTCTTGAATTAAATTGTTTGTCAACCGATTGATTGACAGACTGTGATAAGCGTTATTTATTTATTTTTTTAATGCTTATACAGTTGTAAATTGCACTCTGGATGTGAATTGAATGTTAGTAGTTGTTTATCACTATTTTTGAATACATGCGATGTATGGAATCCATATAAATAAAATTATATGGTAATTGATTGAGTTCGATTCCAATTCAGAAATAACAAATATTTTAAAATAATATTCAGTAAAGAATCAAAATATGATTTTGATGTCCAGTTTTGGATGGACACGGAAATATTGAAATATATGAAGCTGAGTTAAGTCGATATACGCCACTTTTACTTGAACGGAATTTTCTACCGATTTTATTTATTTTATAATGAATACCAAAAAGAATTGATTTCAAAATCTGATATTTTGGAAATATTATCATTTTAAATTTTATAATGATATAGAATATTCAATTTTGATTTAAAATTGAAATGGAAGTTGAAATCGTTTTGAAATGAAGTTTTAAACAAATTTATAAAATATGTTTTAAATAGAAATCGATGATATACATATTATATATATATATATATTTAAATGGCTTGAATAGAATGTGCTGCGCAGCGACCGTTCGCGAATTTCAACCATTGACTTCAAATTGATGTAACAAGAGATCCGACCATCGGATTCTCCTAAAGCTAGAACCATTGGGTTCGTATCGAATCTTTCCAATCAATATAAGAGATTTAAATTTGAACGGCTGGATTTTAAATTATATCCAAATCAATTTCAAAAAAGGTCTCTATGGATGTAGTTCGGTGGCCGTTATTGGAAACAGACTATAAGAGCCATAATAAAATTATTAAAAATATGAAAAAATTGTGTAAAATCATAATAAATGATTTGAAAAGATTTTGGATGAAAAATTCCAGTTTTGAAAAGATAAAAATATATTTTTATCTGAATGAACTAGTTAATAACTAGATTATAATCCAACGATTTTTAGAAATAATAAATTGGATTGAAAATGGTTTTAATATAACCAGAATTTTCCAACATATGAATTGGAATGGATTTGAATAGAAATAATCTTCAGGAGATTTCGATATTGGATTCCATGATTATACGGATATTGTTGAGGAATTTGGAAGATACAAATATCGTTATTCCCAATACGATATCCGTTGGTTTCAGAATTTGATATTGAATATAAGCCGATAAAATTTCTGTTCAGAGCCTTGTATTTAATATCAAATTGGATTTTGGGTTTCTCGTGAATGGTGTCTTTATTAACGTTGTACTTAAACCCAATAGAGAAAAGAATAAATCTTTTAATTAAGATTAATGAAGTTTTCCAACTTATAATTATAAATTGGAATGAAATGGATGATTTTGGGTTCATTGTCAACGATGTTTTAAAAAACATTTGCTCTTAAAACTCAATTAATAGTGAAGATATGATTTGGAATTTATAAATATTTTTATTTAGATTTAATGGAAAATTTCCAAAGTAAAGTTTTCCAATTTAATATGTTAAATTGGAATTGAATGGAATTCGATTTGGTAATAATGGAGATGAGATTCTATGAAGGAAGACCGTTACAATATATGGAATTTAAAAGGCTTCTCCTTTATTCCATTTATATTACTAGTCTGATATGGAAATTCATATTGATTTTGATTGATCTGATTTCTGTGAAGATTCCGTTTTGATGGAATAAGATTTTGGGGATTATCATGAACTGTGTTTTAAGCGACATTGGCTCTTTAACCCAATTAAAGATAAGATTAATTTCCTAAAGTTGAATAATCATTAAACAATGATTTTTAGGAAGATTAAAATCAGTTGGAGCTTTAATAAATCTTTAATTACATTGGAATGAGAATGGGACAATTAAATTTATCGAATTCATGGAAGGATCGAGAATGGAGTACCACCAGTTTTACTCTAGGCGATAGTTAAATCTTTAATTGATTTTAAACTAGAAATGGTAATTAATTTTACTAATAACACCATGGGTGTTAGATATGGAGTACTACCAGTTTTGCTCCATGGGATGAATAGGTTGGGATTGGATAAATAAAATAAATGATTACTTCGTTAAGGCTCTATAATCCCGACTAGTTTATAAACCTTAATTTGGTTTAGAATTATTAAAAGATAAAATAAAATCTTTTGAAAATGATATCCAAAGGAAGATTAAAGAGAAAATTTAAAAGAATTTATCGTTGAAAAAATTAACAAGAACCTTTCCCTAACGAGATGAATATTTGAATTAAATAATATTCTGAATTGGAATGAGGCGTATGATGTGTTTTTATAGTACTTGATTATAAGATATGCGAGTTATTCGGAAAGACCGGGTTTAACCCATTTTGGATAACTGGTACAACGGTTAAAAGTCGACGATGAAGACAGTGGTTGAAGACCAGAGATCCTCACATTGTTTGGATGATTACTGATGTCTTGATTGGGATGTACACCCAAGACAAGGTAATAAGTGGTGATTGTCCAGACGTACTTGGAGATCGATCGGATATGCGAGGGCCTCTCTCCCGTATTGGACATATGGGATGAGGAATAAGGTGCCTCCAGTTTCGTTCAGACCCAAAATGGACGTGCAAATGGATGGTATGTCTGACATTTTATTCCTTTATACTGTATTCGTTGATCTCTGCTAAATATATATCTATTTGATGGTGGAGAATTTATTCTCTTTCTTAACATTCTTCTCTGAGACGTACGAGCTTAGAGGTTATATATTGGTGGAAATCAGTGGTGCGATATGGATTGACAGTGTGGCACGATGAGATATAAATGATCAAGACTTTGTTGAAAAGCAGAGTCTTGTGGTTGATGATCAAAGCACATCTTTAAATAGCATAACTTTGTGTAGCGTTAATTCGCGAGCTTCACACCCGTTATGAACCGGAAACGGGATGAGGAGCATATGGAAATGGACATATGTTAGTTTCTAGCTACGAGTAACGTCATGGTATGGAGCCTAGACTGTTTACTTACGTGGATGTTGGAAAAACTTTATGATGGAAAGCGAGGTACCTCGGATATGGTTTGAGTCCCTAGTGGCTCTTTATTGGTCGATGTGACTGACCAATTTTGGAGGTTCGATAAAACCGGGTAACATATAGTTTATGGTATAACTAATCATCAATGGATGAACGACCATGCGGCTAACCTTGTGTTCACTGCGGGGGATCCTGAGGCATTGCTAGTGTGTCTCGAATCAGTAAGGACGATCGCTTGCCTTGGTTCACAGATCGAAACAGAATTTCCAATACGTGATTTTACGGTTTTAGTTGTAAACCTATATGGCAAAGTAATATAATGGTACATATGCCGCCTATGATTGATACATTTATATTTGAAGTTGATTTCTTCACTTATAGTAATAGTAAATGATGAAATTTCGTGTATCAAGCATATTTGGCTATTGTAAGGGAAAACTTTATCCTCGACTGCGTTCATTATGTGATGGGACCTGAGTATTATAATAGCTTCATTTTTCTATTTAACATTGCGTTGTTTGTTTTATGCACAGGAATTCGGGGGGGTAAACCCATTCTGTGACGATCCCAAAATCCGTGTGACGGTGTTAAGGATAATCATTGGAATATAACACATTAATCATCATAAGCAGAGAACAGATAATAGCAAAAACAATTAATAGAATAAATTCACATAGATATGACAGTGGATTCATAACATGTAACAACATCAGAATAGCACAACGTAGGATATAACTTAGTAAATAAAAGGGGAATGATCAGTCAACATCGCCATAGGCAGAATATATACATACTGTGAGGCATAATAAAGGTATCAGTCTACATCGCCCAAGGCGGTACATATACATACGATCATAAATACTGGAAGTAAAACAGTCTGCATCGCCTGTGGCGGAATCATAATATAGATACAATAATGGCGGAAAATGTCAAAGTCATCTCGGTGAAGTCAGCCTCGCCATAAGCCCAAAAGTGCACTCCATACTACAGTGCTAAGCCAAAATAGCCTGTCACCTATCGACTAGGATGCCCGTGTGAAAATAAGGGCACCCGAGTTTGCAAAGTGAAACAAACAATGAGTCAGTCATGGAACTGGTATGAGAAATCTACTTAACTGGTTAAACAACAGTAATAAGGCAAATCATAGGACCATGCCACTTTCGCGGAACGGGTTTACTCCAGTGATTGCCGGTGCATTTAAAACAGAGTAAATTCTTTAAAAACAACGCAATGCTTTTAAAAAGAATGAAGCCGTTATAAAACTCAAGTCCCATCATACAATGCAACGCAAACCGGAGGATAGAGTTTTATCTTATAATGGCCAAATATGCTTAATACGTGTAAAGCAAAATCATTTGATATTATTACTAGTGCATATATGTTTCAAAAATGAATATCATCATAAATATCAATCATAGACGGCATAGCTACCATCTACTATGTCGCCATACTAGTTCTACAATCAAATCTGTTGTTTCGTATTGGAAATTGGATTTCCATCATGAGTCGAGGCAAGGGGCAACCTTCTCTCCTCTTCGAGACACTCTAGCAAATGTGAGACGACCCGAACTTCCCCGTGAAGGAAAGCACGGATAGAATTGAGTACAAGACAAAATAGAATGCAGACGGAAGAACATTTCATTGTTATTACAACAATTCCATCAGATACAAGAATATACAGAGTTTAAATGAATAAATTACATTCAACAAATATCAGAGATTTAAATTACATTTAAATACATTGCAGCGGAAAATAATACAAAAACACAACTAGAAGTAATGCACGGATACAGAGCTTTCCGAGCATCGTTCCAGCTGTACATCAGGACTCTGTGGATATAAATCTGCAAAACCAAAACTACTAGCTGCCCGTGTGGAAAATAGGGGCACCCAGAGTTTAGGTTAAAACAATAAACTCCAGGTCAGTCATGTGACTGGTGTGAGAACTAAAACAGTTATTGATATTGGTTTTAAAGTTAGGTAAATCAAGGGACCACGCCGTATAACACGGAACGGGTTTCCTCCCAAGAATACCAGTGCATAGAACAAACAGCGCAATGCTAAATAAAGAAAAATGAAGCTGTTATAAGACCCAGGTCCCATCATACAATGCAACGCAAGCTGGAGGATAGGGTTTTCCCTTATAACAGCCAAAGCATGCTTGATACGTTTAAAACACATTCTTTGATACTATTATAGGTGTATAGTGTCAAAACAATTTCAATCATAAATATCAATCATAGACGGCATGGGTACCATATATCATGTCGCCATACTAGTTCTACAATTAAAACCGCAATATCACGTATTGGAAATTGGATTCCATCATGAGTCGAGGCAAGGGGCAAGCTCCTCTCCGCGTTCGAGACACTCTAGCAATGCCTCAGGACCCCACTCTGATCCTTTGGAACCTCCAAGGCCGGTCCTCTCTTACTTTTGAGGATTAGTTATTCCTGAACACACGTTTCCCGGTCCTTACAGACCTATATCCGAGGCGCCTCGTATCCAACAACCACACAGGTGAAAAGTATATAAATGTCAGGGCTGGTAGGTCACTGACACCACTCTAGCTAGAAAGAAACGTCATGCACTCCTTGGGTCCGTATCCCGTTTTTGACTCAAACCGAGGTGTGAGGCTCGCGAATCCACGTTATACACAAAGCTCCATCACACAGACCATGCTTTGATCATCAACCATAAGACTTTGCTTTCCAACAGAAGCCTTGATCAATTGCCACTTACGCATGCCACATTGGCAATTCACTCCATGCGACTGATGTCCATCGATATACAACCTCAGAGCTCATACGTCTCAGAGAAGGGCGTTAAGCAGGAGAATAAATTCTCCGCCGCCAAACAAATGTATATTTAATAGAGATCAATCAACACAGAATAAAATCCAATGTCAGACACACAATCCATTTACAAGTTCGTTCTGGGTCTGAACGAAACTGGAGGCACTTTCCTCGCATATCCATCCATCTCCAGGTACGTCTGGACGATCACCAACTGATTCTCTCATCCTGGGTGTACAGCCCAATCAAGATCATCAGTAATCACCCAAACGATGTGATGACTTTCGGTCTTCAACCACCGTCTTCATCTTCGACATCTCGTCGAATCGGTTATTCAGAATGGGTATAAACCCGGCCTTTCTGAACAACCCACGTATATAATAAACGAATGTTACACAAACACAACAAACGCCTCATTCCAATTCAGAATATTCTTTCATTCACAAAATCACATTCTTAGGGAAAGGTTCCCATTAATTTTATCCAAAATAAATTCTTCTAAATTTATTCTTTAATCTTCCTTTGGATATCATTTCAAACCATTTTACGGTTTTCCAAACTAGTCGGGATTAGCGAACCACACCGAAGTAATTATTTATTTTATTTCCCAATCCCAACCTATATATCCCATGGAGCAAAACTGGTAATACTCCATATCTAACACCACGGTGTTATCGGTAAAATTAATTACCATTTCACGTTCATATCTAATTAAAGATTTAACTATCGCTTTGGAGAAAAACTGGTGATACTCCACTCTCGATCACTTTTCAGATTTGATAATTTAAATTATCAATTCACATTTTTAATCTAATTAAAGATTCATTAAAACTCCACTCAGTTTTAATCTTTTCAAAAATCAACATCCTGCAATTAACTGGGTTAAAGACCCAATGTCTTCTAAAACACGGTTCACGATAAACCCAAATCACATTTGATATTAAATACAAGGCTCTGAATAGAAAATATACCGGCTTATATTCAATATCAAATTCTGAAACCAACAAATATCGTATTGGAAATAACGATATAAAATATATCTTTCAAATTCCCATAACAATATCTGTATAGTCACGAAATCCACCATCGAAATATTCCGAAGATAATTTCGATTCAACTCCAGTCCAATTCACGTATTGGGAATATTGATTATTTTTAAAATCACTTTCAAATTCAATTTATTTATTTCAAAAATAAATTGATTTTAATTCTAGTTCAAAACTAGTTCATTTCGATAAAAATCTATTTTTATCATTTCAAATGTGGAGTTTTTCATCCCAGTTCTTTCCAATTCACATATTATGATTTTACACAAATTATCAATATTTTTAATAATTTTATCAAGGCCCGTACAGTCGATTTCCATCAACGGCTATCGAACTGCACTTACAGCGACCTTTTTCAAATTTGATTTGGACATAATTCCAAATCCAACTGTTAGATTTCAAATTTCTAATATTCATTGGAAAGCTCTTTTCGATACGAACCCAACGGTTCCGGTTTTAGGAGAATCCGACAGTCGGATCTCCCGCAACGTCAATTCGAAGTCAATGGTCGAAATTCACGAACTGCCGCGGAGCGGCGCGTTCTATTCAGGCCATTATATATATATAATATATATATATTATATATTTCGTCAATTTCCTTTTAAAACGTATTTTATAAATCGTTTTAACTTCGTTTCAAAACCATTTCAACACTATTTCAATTTCTAATCAAAACTGAATATTTTATATCATTACTATATAAATGATAATATTTTCAAAACGTTATATTTTGAAATCACTTCTTTTCTATATTCATTATAAAAACGAATATAATCGATATAAATATCGTTCACGTCAAAATAGCGCAACTCTAATCAACACGGCTTTATATATTTCAATAAATCCGTTATTCTATTCAACAAATGAATATTTATTCCATTCAACACATGAATCTATATTTCTTCCAACACCTGACTAATCCCAGCACATGAGTACTGTCAACACATCACTATTTTTGTTATGTAAAATATTTTATAAAACTATGGTATCTATCGTTTGATTTTCAATCAGACTCCACCGTGAAGAAGATTCTAATTTTAAATATGATAAAGATGTAAATTTTATTGTTAAAATATTTTACTCAACACATAAATAGTTTCAACACATGAACATCGTCAACACATTACTATTTATTCTATTCAACACATGAATCTTCTTTTATAATATTTCTTATTTTCCCGATTGGAATGAGGCCCAATCAATCACCATATAACGTTAATTATATGGATTCCATACAACACATGTATATAATAGCATTGATAAGCAATCAACCATCACCCAAAGTGCACCACACAACTGCATAAGCATCAAATATAAATAATCGACGCTTACACAGTCTGTCGACCAATCGATCGACAATAATTAAATAATTGGGATTAGTGTACGCCAAATATCATCCCAACACCCGTGTGGGGTTTCAAATCAACAAACACATATTTTTGTTTGTGCAGTTGGGCGATGTGTAAAATTTAGCGACCCAATCAATATCAGTCAAATCAGTGTATATAAACAAATCGGTCGATTTGTTTATAAATATTTATTTATTCACATTCACGTTAAAATTTATATTTTTAACGATAAAATATTTTATTTCAACACATGAATTCCTATTCAGTTCATTTACACAATAAAAATGATATTTTCATTTTTCTAACATATTTTAGAAAATTTCGGCGGCATAACGGCACGATACTAGAAACGGGACGAGGCCTAGCCTTATCCCCGGTCTAGTGAAGGCCCACGCCATTCACACATCAATCAAATTAATTTCATTTCACCAAACAATTCAATTCAAACCAAATAATCTAACCAACTACACAACCAAACAATTTAACAAACAAGCCATCCATGGTCTGTGGATGACGGGTGTCGGGTGCTACTAAGCACCGTCTGCATCCTAGTATATATATATAACTAGAATAAAGAAATTGAAAGGTGAGAAATTCTCACCAATAGCTATCCAACTTCACGGCACTTCTAATGCAGGAAATCCTGTCGTTCTCGCCTTTTGTCACTTTCGCTGCTCGTAGCCACTACATATATAAAAATCACATTTTTATTTGTTCACTTTCAATTTAAACAATCATATTTTTATAATCACTTCATATATTTAAAACTCGAATTTTTACTATGCTATTCAATATATAAAAATCGAATTTTCCTACGCTACTAAATAGATAAAAATTCTATTTTTACAACGATGTTATATAGATAAAAATTCCATTTTTACAATGTTATTCTCTATATAAAGATTTCGCCTTTTCTAATTTAAAAATCTAATCTTTTCATTTATAAAAATCTCGTCTTTTCAAATAAAGGTTTGCCTTTCTATAATATAAAAATTATATTTTTACCTCGATGTTCAATATATAAAAATCATATTTTTATCCTTCTACTATATGAAAGATTATATTTTTAATACTTTTATATAGTAAAGGTTATATTTTTAATACTTTTATAAATATAAAAAATCATAATTTCAACCTCTTCATATAAATAAAAAAATCGCATAAATGTTAATCAAGGTCCTAACATAAATAAAACGGTAAAGAAAATAAATAGCAAATTAAAACTCACTGTGTAAATCGAGGGAAGGGGGGCTTGCTGTCGCGTTCGGAGGCGGAGGTGGGCTTCGCGGCTCACGGTGGCGGATGGCGGCGCTAGGGGGAGGGGTGCGAGGCAACGGGAGAAGGAGGAGAAAGAAGAAGAGGGGGGGCAGCGCGATACAGATCTGGGGTGGAACGGCGGAAGGAGCGAGGGAAGAAGAAGGGGGGTTGTGCGTCGCGGCGCCGCCGCCTGAGGGGGGGGTGCGTCGATCGCCTGGCGCGATCTTTTTTTTTTTCATTTTATTTCTTCTGAAACGAACTGAAAGAGGGGGGGTATATGCAAAAAGAAGGTTTTATATTTTATTTAATTTATTAATTTTTTTCACCGCAAAAAGCAACTTATATTTTCGACCTCAAAACGAGGCCCACCGCCTGTCGTCCATAGCGTATTGCCCCCATTCCGAACACAATGGGATATGTATCGCAAGCTGATTCGATCGTTTGAATCAGTTTCCGTCAAAATCTACATATAACTCTATATATTGAATTTGAACGCGCGTTTCAATTTACCGGGGTCACATACTAATTCTAAAAATTCCTGAAAAATATTTTCTAGCTTCGTATTGACGATACGGTCCTAACAAAACTAGTTTCGTCGAATTCTGAGACCGTTAGAAAAATGGCCATTTTCCAGTCGATTAAAATCAACTGAAACTGGTCAAACGCGTTTTCTTTTGCCACGCTCACATATTGATTCGGAAAATTATGAAATTTGGAACCGAGCAATAATTTGACATCACGGACCCAACAAAAGTGGTTTCGTCGAAATCCGAGGTCGTTTGCAAAATTTCCATTTTTAAGGGCCTGAATTCCATAGCGACTATTCAGAATTTTCAACTGGACATATCTTTTGATTCCCGCTATGAAATTTTAATTTTTCGGGTTCGTTGGAAAGATATCATCAATTAGATCCTAATGTTTTTGGTTTCACTAAAATCCGGATTGTTTTGCACCCGGTACATTCAATTGAAGTTTAAAATCGAATTATCGAACTACCGCGCCATTTTCAATTCTATTTATAATTATATATAAATATTTATATTCTTACGACGACGTATATAATATATACGTTCGAATTATATTCAAAATAAATTTTCTTCGATATTATTTAAAATAATCTATTTTAAATGTTCAAAATTCGCTAAAATTGCCAAAATAAAAAAAATTTAAACTGGCTCAGATTTTCGGGTTATTACAATCTCCCCCACTTAAAAATTTTCGTCCCCGAAAAGGAACAAAGTCGAAAGTGGTTTGATTAATCAACTCTACGTTCGATCTGGCTTCCATTCTCCAACCTTTCAGTTTCTGAGAATTTTCAAATTTTCAAAAATTTGGCTAACACCCTAAATTTTCGAAAAATTTCGCCATAACCTCGCCTACACCGGGAGCCACGGGAAAATCCCGAAATTGCCATATAGGCCTTCTGATCTCAAAAAGAAAAAGAAAAAGCCAAGCGGCTAGCCAATAGGCTCATAAAATCATCATCACCCAAACAAAACAGTAAATTATGTAGTAAACATGTACCTATTTGTCAGGCAAACAAATTTTATTCTCTGCTCTAGCCTCCTTGCTATGACCTGTTCAATGTAAGTACATGTATATGCAAGCAAATGCGACTAATTTTCAATACAATTCAATATTTGATGCTATTAGGCTAAATGGTTCAAAATTATCAAACAAATGAACAAACAACACAAACATCAATCAATTAGTGAATTAGAGTTTCAAATTCATAATTTTGATATATATGCAAAAATCATGTTTTTGATGCCAATTCACAACAATGTATTCTAGCTATATTAGTTTTGGCTCTCACACCAGTCTAATGGAAATATATAGAAATCACACCTTCGAAACACGAATATAAATACTGATGATGTGGCCACATCATCAGAATTATCCCCGGGTGTTTAGAATGTGATTCTATATCTATCCAGTATATTAAAACCTCGACTATACGTTCATGACGCGTATACGCGAAATCTATATATACTCGATTGTCCAAATTTAAAATAAATAAATAATCAAATACGTATAAAACGATTTAAATTTTAAAAACAAAATTGTTTTCATTTGAGAATATACTCTTCAGACTCGTTCTAGGATACTACTGATCCTATCTCTAACGAGTAATTCTAATTGGATATTACTAATCCAATATCTGATGAATTCTTTCGTATGGTTCTAATGTGTCTTGTTCTCGAGCTCTGTAAACCAAAGCTCTGATACCAAACTGAGACAGTCCGACGAAATCCGGTAGGCTTTGCAACCGTCCCTTCATCCCCCAAAGCAGCAGGTAAAACCCACTGTGGCTCCCAGCGGTCCCCCAGTAACTTGTTTTACGGAGACCCTCTCGAGTCTCCCGGCCACTGCCTAACCAACCCCCACCACAAGGGACATGTAGGGGTAAGAGTCTCCCGTTCGCCACCAAACCGCGAAGCGAGAACCCCCCATCACGACTGCAACGAGAACTGGTGATACTCCACTCTCGATCACTTTTCAGATTTGATAATTTAAATTATCAATTCACATTTTTAATCTAATTAAAGATTCATTAAAACTCCACTCAGTTTTAATCTTTTCAAAAATCAACATCCTGCAATTAACTGGGTTAAAGACCCAATGTCTTCTAAAACACGGTTCACGATAAACCCAAATCACATTTGATATTAAATACAAGGCTCTGAATAGAAAATATACCGACTTATATTCAATATCAAATTCTGAAACCAACAAATATCGTATTGGAAATAACGATATAAAATATATCTTTCAAATTCCCATAACAATATCTGTATAGTCACGAAATCCACCATCGAAATATTCCGAAGATAATTTCGATTCAACTCCAGTCCAATTCACGTATTGGGAATATTGATTATTTTTAAAATCACTTTCAAATTCAATTTATTTATTTCAAAAATAAATTGATTTTAATTCTAGTTCAAAACTAGTTCATTTCGATAAAAATCTATTTTTATCATTTCAAATGTGGAGTTTTTCATCCCAGTTCTTTCCAATTCACATATTATGATTTTACACAAATTATCAATATTTTTAATAATTTTATCAAGGCCCGTACAGTCGATTTCCATCAACGGCTATCGAACTGCACTTACAGCGACCTTTTTCAAATTTGATTTGGACATAATTCCAAATCCAACCGTTAGATTTCAAATTTCTAATATTCATTGGAAAGCTCTTTTCGATACGAACCCAACGGTTCCGGTTTTAGGAGAATCCGACAGTCGGATCTCCCGCAACGTCAATTCGAAGTCAATGGTCGAAATTCACGAACTGCCGCGGAGCGGCGCGTTCTATTCAGGCCATTATATATATTATATATATATATATATATATATATATATATTATATATTTCGTCAATTTCCTTTTAAAACGTATTTTATAAATCGTTTTAACTTCGTTTCAAAACCATTTCAACACTATTTCAATTTCTAATCAAAACTGAATATTTTATATCATTACTATATAAATGAAAATATTTTCAAAACGTTATATTTTGAAATCACTTCTTTTCTATATTCATTATAAAAACGAATATAATCGATATAAATATCGTTCACGTCAAAATAGCGCAACTCTAATCAACACGGCTTTATATATTTCAATAAATCCGTTATTCTATTCAACAAATGAATATTTATTCCATTCAACACATGAATCTATATTTCTTCCAACACCTGACTAATCCCAACACATGAGTACTGTCAACACATCACTATTTTTGTTATGTAAAATATTTTATAAAACTATGGTATCTATCGTTTGATTTTCAATCAGACTCCACCGTGAAGTAGATTCTAATTTTAAATATGATAAAGATGTAAATTTTATTGTTAAAATATTTTACTCAACACATAAATAGTTTCAACACATGAACATCGTCAACACATTACTATTTATTCTATTCAACACATGAATCTTCTTTTATAATATTTCTTATTTTCCCGATTGGAATGAGGCCCAATCAATCACCATATAACGTTAATTATATGGATTCCATACAACACATGTATATAATAGCATTGATAAGCAATCAACCATCACCCAAAGTGCACCACACAACTGCATAAGCATCAAATATAAATAATCGACGCTTACACAGTCTGTCGACCAATCGATCGACAATAATTAAATAATTGGGATTAGTGTACGCCAAATATCATCCCAACACCCGTATGCGGTTTCAAATCAACAAACACATATTTTTGTTTGTGCAGTTGGGCGATGTGTAAAATTTATCGACCCAATCAATATCAGTCAAATCAGTGTATATAAACAAATCGGTCGATTTGTTTATAAATATTTATTTATTCACATTCACGTTAAAATTTATATTTTTAACGATAAAATATTTTATTTCAACACATGAATTCCTATTCAGTTCATTTACACAATAAAAATGATATTTTCATTTTTCTAACATATTTTAGAAAATTTCGGCGGCATAACGGCACGATACTAGAAACGGGACGAGGCCTAGCCTTATCCCCGGTCTAGTGAAGGCCCACGCCATTCACACATCAATCAAATTAATTTCATTTCACCAAACAATTCAATTCAAACCAAATAATCTAACCAACTACACAACCAAACAATTTAACAAACAAGCCATTCATGGTCTGTGGATGACGGGTGTCGGGTGGTACTAAGCACCGTCTGCATCCTAGTATATATATATAACTTGAATAAAGAAATTGAAAGGTGAGAAATTCTCACCAATAGCTATCCAACTTCACGGCACTTCTAATGCAGGAAATCCTGTCGTTCTCGCCTTTTGTCACTTTCGCTGCTCGTAGCCACTACATATATAAAAATCACATTTTTATTTGTTCACTTTCAATTTAAACAATCATATTTTTATAATCACTTCATATATTTAAAATTCGAATTTTTACTATGCTATTCAATATATAAAAATCGAATTTTCCTACGCTACTAAATAGATAAAAATTCTATTTTTACAACGATGTTATATAGATAAAAATTCCATTTTTACAATGCTATTCTCTATATAAAGATTTCGCCTTTTCTAATTTAAAAATCTAATCTTTTCATTTATAAAAATCTCGTCTTTTCAAATAAAGGTTTGCCTTTCTATAATATAAAAATTATATTTTTACCTCGATGTTCAATATATAAAAATCATATTTTTATCCTTCTACTATATGAAAGATTATATTTTTAATACTTTTATATAGTAAAGGTTATATTTTTAATACTTTTATAAATATAAAAAATCATATTTTCAACCTCTTCATATAAATAAATAAAATCGCATAAATGTTAATCAAGGTCCTAACATAAATAAAATGGTAAAGAAAATAAATAGCAAATTAAAACTCACTGTGTAAATCTAGGGAAGGGGGGCTTGCTGTCGCGTTCGGAGGCGGAGGTGGGCTTCGCGGCTCACGGTGGCGGATGGCGGCGCTAGGGGAGGGGTGCGAGGCAACGGGAGAAGGAGGAGGAAGAAGAAGAGGGGGGGCAGCGCGATACAGATCTGGGGTGGAACGGCGGAAGGAGAGAGGGAAGAAGAAGGGGGGTTGTGCGTCGCGGCGCCGCCGCCTGAAGGGGGGTGCGTCGATCGCCTGGCGCGATCTTTTTTTTTTTTTTCATTTTATTTCTTCTGAAACGAACTGAAAGAGGGGGGTATATGCAAAAAGAAGGTTTTTATATTTTATTTTATTTATTAATTTTTTTCACCGCAAAAAGCAACTTATATTTTCGACCTCAAAACGAGGCCCACCGCCTGTCGTCCATAGCGTATTGGCCCCATTCCGAACACAATGGGATATGTATCGCAAGCTGATTCGATCGTTTGAATCAGCTTCCGTCAAAATCTACATATAACTCTATATATTGAATTTGAACGCGCGTTTCAATTTACCGGGGTCACATACTAATTCTAAAAATTCCTGAAAAATATTTTCTAGCTTCGTATTGACGATACGGTCCTAACAAAACTAGTTTCGTCGAATTCTGAGACCGTTAGAAAAATGGCCATTTTCCAGTCGATTAAAATCAACTGAAACTGGTCAAACGCGTTTTCTTTTGCCACGCTCACATATTGATTCGGAAAATTATGAAATTTGGAACCGAGCAATAATTTGACATCACGGACCCAACAAAAGTGGTTTCGTTGAAATCCGAGGTCGTTTGCAAAATTTCCATTTTTAAGGGCCTGAATTCTATAGCGACTATTCAGAATTTTCAACTGGACATATCTTTTGATTTCCGCTATGAAATTTCAATTTTTCGGGTTCGTTGGAAAGATATCATCAATTAGATCCTAATGTTTTTGGTTTCAATAAAATCCGGATTGTTTTGCACCCGGTACATTCAATTGAAGTTTGAAATCGAATTATCGAACTACCGCGTCATTTTCAATTCTATTTATAATTATATATAAATATTTATATTCTAACGACGACGTATATAATATATACGTTCGAATTATATTCAAAATAAATTTTCTTCGATATTATTTAAAATAATCTATTTTAAATGTTTAAAATTCGCTCAAATTGCCAAAAAAAAATTAAACTGGCTCAGATTTTCGGGTTATTACAAAATGCCTCAGGACTACACACTCTGGGTAACCCTTGTATGCTTCAGGGCCGGTCCACACTTACGTTAGTGGATTAGTATTCCTGAACACACGTTTCCTGGTCCTAACAGACCTAATATCGAGGCGCCTCATTCCAACATCCACATCGGTAAAAATAATATAAATGTCAGCCAGTTTAAGCACTGACACTACCGCTAGCTAGAAAGAAACGTCGTGCTCTCCCTGCAGTCCTTATCCCATTTTTAACTCATACCGAGGTGTGAGGCTCGTGAATCCACGCTATACACAAATCTTGGCCACGTAGGTCGTGCTTTGATCATCAACCACAAGACTTTGCTTTGCAACAGAAGCCTTGATAACGGCATCTTGGCATGCCACATAGGCAATCCAGTCCATACAACTGATTTCTATCGATATATAACCTCTAAGCTCGTATGTCTCAGAGAAGGGCGTTAAGCAAGAGAATAAATTCTCCGTCGCCAAACAGATATATATTTAATAGAGATCAATCAATACAGAACAAAATCCAATGTCAGACACACAGTCCATTTACACGTCCGTTCTGGGTCTGAACGAAACCGGAGGCACCATATTCCTCGCATATCCATACAATCAACACATACGTCCAGACGGCTACTGCTTCCGTTCCTTCAAGGTAGCTACTCCAATCAGAAACCTCAGCAGCGCCCATCCATCTGATACGAAGATCGTCGGTCTTGAACAATCTTCGTATTTTCTACTTCGAATCGTTCGATCAATTATTTGAAATGAGGGTTAGCTCTGCCTTTTCAAATAATTCACGTATAATTAGAATTCAAATCAATTCTTTCCATGGTTATATTATTCGACATTCACATTTCAGTTCTTTAGTATAATTTTCATGTCAAACACATACAACCATCAAATATCAAGCAGACCAAGAAAAATTGGTTTATTTCCATCCTATGCTGCTTATAATATTTTATAACGATTTTTCGCCATTTTTATTTATTTAAAAATGGCCATATATAATTAAACGACATTTCGGGCCGTGCCGTGGCACTGGCGCTGTTTTTCCCCAAATTTGTTTTACACATATCGGGAAATCTAACCGTTGGATTTCTACAAAGTTCATATCACTGGGAAGATATTCCCAAAGCGAACCCAACGGTTCCAGTCTCGTGAAAATCCGACGGTCGGATCTTCCACACTAGTCGTTTGAAGTTAAGGTTTCAAAATACGAACTACAGCGTCGTTATTCGATTTAATTAAATTATATTTATATTTATATATAAATATAAATGATTCTAGCGCTGTTTTTCTTCAGATTCAAATTAAACATTTCAGACAATCTAACCGTTAGATTTTTACAAAGTTGGTGTCGTTGGAAAGATATATCCAAGGCGAACCCAACGGTTGTGGTTTCGGGAAAATCCGATGGTCGGATCTCTCGTACCAATCGATTGAAGTTACGATTTCAAAACATGAACTGCATGGCCTCTATTCTTTTCAATTTCATTTATATTTTTATATATATAAATATAGTTCATTCTTTAATTACAACATCGTTTTCACTTCAAATATTTCACTAACGCCTTTATATTTCAAAAAAATTCGCCATAACCTCCTTTGTACGGGAAGGGGTTTGGAAATTTATTGGGCCGTGTTAGGTACCCAATAAATCCTATAAAGCATACACATATTTTTAGTGATATATTCTGGTGTTTACAGGGGAGCGTGTATAGATAATAACTCCAGAGAATAAATTTTTGTCACCTTGTCAAAGCTTGAGGGATTGTGTATTTTAAATGCTCCAGAGGATAAATCCTCGTCACCTCGTCCCGTATGGGAAATAAATAGTTCATGTGTCGTATCTAATAACTAGAGAGACATGATTATTGTCAACTCCAGACCCGTGTGGGGTTTTTATTAATCTGGCAATTTATCGTTATAATTTTATATGGTCCATATCAGTCATCAGTTCAACCTGTAGTATATAGTCATCGCCATACAAGCCTCTCGCTCGTATGGTAAATCTTCAACCTTGTCACATAAGCTCCAAATGCTTATGTGGTATATGATGAAGTATGCCTATCATCAAGAAGTATGCCCATCGTCAAGAAGTATGCCATGTAGTGTAGTTCAAAATTAATTGTTACTATCCTATGGCGATGTTTATTATTACACACAGAATAACCAGCACTCTGCATCCAATGGCATTCACAGGAGTTGATATATAAATAAAATTGCGCAGCCAACTCATTTAGGCTTACCATTTTGTCGGGCACGCAAATAATTTCTTTACTCAGCAGCTAATCCAATTTCTCTGTTCAACACATGTATATATATGCAGAACAAAGCAAATAATAATATTTCTAGCAAATAAATATTTATTTCCACACGTGTGTATTTTTATCAAAGTGTATATATGACAAAAGTAATATTTTTACTAAAGAAATATTTATTCAACACGTGAATGTTTTTAACCCTTCATATTCACAATAAAAATGTAATTTTTATCGCTAAAGCTATTTATTTAAAATACGAACGCCATTCAACACACTACTCCAAAATAGTCATTTGGTAACACTTATTTTTTCTACATGCCAACACTTATTTCCGTTGTAGCTTAGTCACCGAAATAAGCGTTGTTAAGGGGAAAATGTGTTACCATAAATATAAATATACAACTCTTTTTTCGCCAACGCATATTTGGGTTGAGAATTTCCGTGAAATTGTAATTTCTTGGGGCAGAAACGTAAATGCCTGTACTTAACCCTATTTCCAACCTCTCTAACGCTTTTTCATTCATCGGCCGCTACAAATCAAATTAGGTAGCAAAAATTTGCAAATCGGATTCCAAGTCCTCCCCTCGTTCAGGTGAATCCAAGTCCTCCACTCCTTCAGGCGATTGAAATCGGCCTCTCCTTCGATCGACTCAGTGAATCGGCCTTTTCTTTAGGCGATTCGATTTCGAGTTTGTCATATGAATTTTATACTTATTTTGATTTACTTTCTCGTATATTTCTTCATCCTTTAGCGTGAATTCGCCGTACAATTATTGCTGGTCTGAAAGTTCATGTTTATGTATGTAACAAAACTAAGTTGACGCAGGTTGTAGCGGGTTTGAATAATTGCTATTCAATGCTTTTACCTCAACATCCATGGGCGACGATTAGTTCGATTTATTGAGGTAATTTTTCAGTAAGTATTTCACCTCGAAATCAGTAACTGTTCAATGTTTTTATTGAAGTTTATGTACAAGAACCCTTTTCATTTAATTTAAATGATGTGATTGTGTCATTCTAGCATAAAGGCAGAGAGGTATTTCAGTCTGTAATCAATGATTTTACGGTATTATTATTAATAAGTTAATATAAAGATTCATCGTGAAAACGAAAATTTCAATTAAGATAACACTCATAACTATAACTATAATTTAAACATGTTTGTTTGCTTAAAAAACATGTTTATTTTTTTTCTAAAATTAGAGTTATTCCCTTGAAATTGATTCTCAAGGAGTTTGAAAAAGTTGTAGTAGTAGTTTAAAAAAAAAACTAAAATTCATTTGTTAAAAAAAACTAAAATTTATTTGTTAAAAAAAAACTAAAATTCATTTGTTAAAAAAACAAATTGGTGGTCTGATTCCGTTGATGGATGAGGTAATTTTCGAGATTTTAAATGGACACTGAGTAAATCATGTTCATTGAGTTCTCCTTAGTCAATATGAGTTATGGTATATACTTTTGAGATCAATATTTCAATCAGAGATTTGCACCTAAGATGTACTTGTGCTGTTTGAGATATCATCTGATAGGCTTTTTGTGAGATAGTGAGATTAGATGTAATCGAAATATGGGATTTGCATTTTTAAACCTAGCAAATGGTAGAAAATGGACTGTATGAGTATATGATACATATTTTATAACAAGCAGACCCAAAAAAAAAAATCTTATTTTGTAAGATTTACTTATTGTAATATAGATTGCTTAGTTACATAGAACTAATCAATGCTGGGTGGGTTTTTAAGTTTGATGATTGTAGATGTTTACAATGTAATTTCTACTTGGAAGTTTGACAGTACATTATATTTGTGCATGTGAAAGTCCTAAGCGATATTCTTTTCAAGTTGATATGCGTCATTGTCGTTGGTTCATGTACTTCTGGTTGGATTTTTTTTACACATTTGTATTTCTGTCGGACACAATTCCTCACCCATTAATCAGCTAAAGACAATGAATGAGCTGCTTCTCTGTTTAATATCATCCTACATCATAATTTTGTTGTCATTAAATCAAAAGAACCTGGACACATTGCTCGAATTTAGCTGGTATCAATCATCCATTTAAAGTTGTATAATAAAATAAAAATAGGGTTTTTATTTTATTTTATTTTTGAAATACTTGGTTTTGACATTACTAAACTAAAAATTTGATGCAGATTAACATGAATATATTTGATACCCATCGATTCATCTGTTGTGAACAAGTGCATTCTTGATTAGATACGAAGTGAGTGTGTATAAATGTTCCAAACTTGATAAACGTCAGCTTTTATTGGTACATTTTTGTGCTTATGGATTTCAAACAATGATATGAAAGTCGTGATTCATGAAACATACTAAAAGTGATTAACCTGTTTCAATTTGCTAGGTGAAAGATCACATGGTGGGGAAGTAGTCCCTATACTTGCCAGTCTAGTGGCTGCTACTGCAATTTTGCTATTAGGCTGTGCAGGTTGTTGCATTTGGAGAAGAAAGAAGATGAGAAAACGTAAGATAATACAAGAAATTATGGTGACATATAGAGAGATAACATTTTCTTATATTTGTTTCCTTTATCCAGAATTTTTGGATGCAAATCATGTAAAAAACATAAAAATGAAGCAGTTGATCTTCCAATATTTGATTTTGAGACAATTGCCATAGCAACAGACTCCTTCTCATTTGCTAATAAACTTGGAGAAGGTGGTTTTGGCCCTTTTTACAAGGTTAGCATCTTGTCTTAAGCATTGTGCATTGCTAATGTTTGTAAATCAAACCATATATCTATTAAATATTTGATTTTTTTTGCTCATCAATTCAAACCGCTTGTGAAAAGTTATAACATATTTTGGCAAATTTGTATACTAATTACAACCATATTCCATCTTCTGCCAGTATGACAAAAGGAACTAACTGTATTGGTTCTGTTTGGAATATCGACAAATACCGGTATTGCAAACGTAGTTCGAGATATTTCATATTGTGTTATTGCAATTTTTTGGAATGGAAATATTACTTGGTGCTATTTGAATGGGTGTTGGTACAAACAAAATAACCATATTCAATTATGCTAAAAAAAAGTGGAATATATTTGTAATATGCTTTAGAACATGGTTAAATTTTGTAGCTATTGAAAATAATGACCAAAATGATAAAATAATCTTTTATATTGAAGTAGAAAGTTGTGTTCTATCAATACTCAAAACTGAACATAAACAAACAGGGTAAACTTGGAGATGATCAAGAAATAGCAGTAAAGAGGCTCTCCAAAACGTCAGATCAAGGTATAGAAGATTTCAAAAATGACGTTTTGCTTATTGTAAAGCTTAAACATAGAAACCTCATTCAGCTTTTCGGTTGTTGCATTCAAGGAGAAGAAAAAATGTTGATATATGAGTACGTGCTCGACAATAGTTTGGATGCATTCTTATTCAGTAAGTTTTCATCTCTTTTTAGTGCATGTTAACAAGTTCTATTGATCTTGAACTTCTTTTCCCATTTCTAACATATTTGGAAACTATTTATAAGTTACGTATCTTACGTTTGCATATTCAACAACAACTTATGAGGGAAAGTAATTTACAAGTGAAGTAACAGGTCATAAACAAGTACATACTTATGATTTTTTTTTTTTGTATTTTTCAACCTAATTATTATCAAAGTTTGAAAACACTTTACTTCTTATTATATACTTAGAACCACTAAAAAGTTACAATGAAAAATCACTTTAGAGCAGTTGCAAACCTCTCCCTCCACCCCCCCCCAAACCCAATTTTTTCTTCAAATGAACTCTTTTCAGATTCTGGTGGGGACGAAAGAGATTACACCATTGCTTATATTCAGCTTACGGAAACAAGTAATAAAACTAACAGCTACAACATTGATATTGCAGTGGATACATGTCCCCTGAGTATTCAATGGAAGGTGCTTTCTCGGTCAAATCAGATGTATATAGTTTTGGTGTATTCGTTTTAGAAATTATAACTGGGAAGAGAAACAAACAAGATTACACAGAACCTCTACATATAAATCTTCTAGCGCAGGTGTGCTTACATTCTACTTTGTATATTTGCTTTTCACTTGGGATAAAATTACGTGTAGATATGTCTGAGCATACACACAACGTTAGAAAAAAAGGAAGGGGGGAGGAGGGGGGAATGTGGAAGCCACCATGGAAGCCTTTTATATAACGCATTTAAACTAACTGTACCTGATGCTAAATATCGGTTTTACTGAGCGTCGGCTCAGCTCAGTAAAACTGAGCCTTGTAGGCTCAGTTTTACTGAGCCGAGTGACTCAGTTTAAACTGAGCTTTGGCTCAGTTAAAACTGACTCAGTTTAAACTTAGTCGAAGCTCAGTTAAAACTGAACCACTCGGCTCAGTAAAACTGAGCTTCGACTCAGTTTAAACTGAGCCTACAAGGCTCAGTAAAACTGAGCCTACAAAACTTAGCCGAGTGACTCGGTTAAACTGAGCTTCGGCTCAGTAAAACTGACCAGATTAATATTTTTTTGAGCCGAAACACCAAATCTGTAACATTGTTTTCTACCAACCGTGGACGTTTGTTTTCGGATGCATTAATTTTTTTTTTCTTTTCGGTAAAGTAGTAGACTTTATGACAAGAATATAGAAAAGCATTACGTTTGCGAATCATACTGGAATGTCGACAGTGCTAATATCAATACGATACAACATATTTTCAGTACAGCTAAGCATTTCAGCTTAAAACCCTGAGGTTCATATTTTACTTCAAAATTTTCATTTTTTAGCAAGACAAATATGTGAGAAAATCGTCAGGGACAGCTCTTGCATGCAAACTTAGCACAGCCATATGATGTATCTACCAAATTGTTCAACACAAGTTGCAGGCCTGACCATAAACATTACAAGCAAAATTATACGCTCAATGCTTAATTTAGTGGACTTACAAGCAGAATTACAAAAATCAATATATTATGCTTACAACTAATAGTTGAACTTATTGAAAACTGACCAGATTTGAGTATAATTTTTCACCAATCTCAATAAGTTCAACTGTGTTGTATGGTAACAATGACTACAAAAACTATTTTCAATCTCAGTAAGTTTTAACTCTGTTGTATGTTTTTTTTTTAACCACTTTCTTTTAATGGCTCAGTTAAACTGAGCCTAACAGGCTCAGTTTTACCGAGCCATGTAGGCTCTGTTTTACGGATCCATTAGGCTCGAGCCTAATGACTCAGTTTTATCGAGCCTTGTAGGCTCAGTTTTACTGAGCCATTAGGTTCAGTTTAAAACCGAGCAGTTTAAACTGAGCCAAGGCTCAGTAAAACTGAGTCTAATGACTTGTCAAGTCTTAAAGTTGACCGTGGGGACAAAAATGATGGTTTGCAAAACAATTTGGTCATTTTGGAAGAGGGAGAGATTAGCTATTGTATAAAAATGTTACTTATGACAAAGGAAATGATCAAAAAGGTGAACACAGGGCAAACAATAAGTCTGCATGTGAAATAGTTCCTAAGAAAGGGATAGAAATGAGTGAGCCTAGAAAAGTTAGGAAAATAGGAATGCTGTTGAAACTAAAAATAGTTTTAATACTCTAATATACAATTATAGAGATGGTAAGTGAAGAAGACTCTGACAATGGGCAATTAAAAATTGTAAATAATGAGGAAGTTGTTTAAAGAATTGAATAAGTCTGAGTTGATACAGTTTGGTACCTGCGTCATGACTGACGTATTGCCATCCATGCTATACATTGCTTTACTGTTTTTCTGAAAAATGGAAGTCTTTGAGTATTCTCATTTGGCTCCAGGAGCCGAGGAAAATCAGGGAAACTGGCGAACAAACTGGTATATATGTGTGTATTTTTTGGTGGTTCGTTTCAAATTTTTTATTTACCTTTTTCATCCCAATCTTTAATAATGATTTTAAAAATAGCTAACAGTATTAAATCACTGTTTGATTTTTTCAACCAGCTGTCTCACAAAACCTTCATTATTAAGAAGAAACTGGCGAAGAAGAGTTGACAAAACAAGCCGATACCTCACTGGATCAGAATGCGAACCAACAAGAAGATTCGGTAATTTTTTCACGAATTCGAATTTGTATTTGACTTAATGTGAATTTCGCAATTTTCTCAATGCTTAAATTTTGCATTTTATTTACAATGCGAAGCACAGGCATTGGCGCCGTACCAAGCTCGGGTTCTAAGAAGCAATCGAAAACCGAGCCTGTGTGGCTCAGTTTTGCTGAGCCACAGGCTCAGTAAATCTGAGCCACGGCTCAGCGAAAACCGAGCCTGTGTGGCTCAGTTTTGCTGAGCCACAGGCTCAGCAAAACTGGGCCACGGCTCAGCGAAAACCGAGCCTGTGTGGCTCAGTTTTGCTGAGCCACAGGCTCAGCAAAACTGGGCCATGGCTCAGCGAAAACCGAGCCTGTGTGGCTCAGTTTTGCTGAGCCACAGGCTCAGCAAAACTGGGCCACGGCTCAGCGAAAACCGAGCCTGTGTGGCTCAGTTTTGCTGAGCCACAGGCTCAGCAAATCTGGGCCACGGCTCAGCGAAAACCGAGCCTGTGTGGCTCAGTTTTGCTGAGCCACAGGCTCAGCAAATCTGAGCCACGGCTCAGCGAAAACTGAGCCTGTGGCTCAGCTTTTTCTGAGCCATTAGGCTCAGTTTTGCTGAGCCTGTGGCTCAGCAAATCTGAGCCATTAGGCTCTGTTTTGCTGAACCTTGTGGCTCAGCAAAATTGGGCCTTACGACTCAGTTTTCTGAGCCCGTGGCTCAACAAAAACTGAGCCTATGGCTCAGTTTTGCTGAGCCTGTGGCTCAGTTTTTCTGAGCCGTATTATTGATCACTCCATGCCTGCAAGTTTATATTATTTTGTGCGAGATGTAAACTCATGTTTTTCTGTTTTTTAACAAGAAACTGATATTTTCAATTTAATGTGATATTCAATTAATGCAGGCACTTCTAGAGGCAGCGGAAGAAAAGAGAAAATTGGATGGTAGTTCTAGTGGCGCAGTAGATGATCTTGATAATGATCCAATTGCAGAAGTTTTTGGTTCCGACATGAAGAAAAATTATTGTCGAGCAATTAGTTCTACTTCTTCTTTAAAACAAGTAAAGGTGGCTCGAGCTGTAAAAGCTGTAGCTGATAAAAAACAAGCCGTGGATTTGTCCGTTTGGAAATTGGAGATAGAAAGGCAAGTAGCTACTCAAGTTGATAAGGCCATCAATTCAATTACTTCAACTTTTATGAAATTTATACCTAATTTGCAAGAAAAAATTATTGCAAGTCCTTCAAGTATTACTCCTCATACAGAAGGTGCTTCTAATTTAAGGGATCCTCCTATAATCAATAATGTAGCCGTTACTCCAAATGTGTCACTTAATGATCTTCATTCTTCTACAATGGAAAAGAAATACGTAATGCTATTGTCCAATGATCTAGAGAAGGAGGTAGCAAGAGGTTATCTTGGAACACAAACAATTTGTCATTTTAGGAAAGTGGTACCGAATATAGAGAAAGTAATTTGGGTTGTTGAAGTTCTTGAACCGGATGCACCAATTTATGATGGTCCTCAAAATGGAATGTACAAGTTATGCGAATTTTCAGATGGAGGCTTCGTTATATGGCCAGAGTTTCGTATTCGGTATTTGTAGGATCTAATTTATGTATTGAATTTAGCAAACTAATTATGTATTGAGTTTGACATCTTAATTATGTATTGTGCTTGTTTATTGTTAACTGATATCCTATATCGCTATGTGATTATGAATGTTATCCATTAGTATGCATTGAGTTTAATATTAGTTTTTGGTTCATATTAAATATCGTCTATATTATCGTTATGTTGGTTATTAATTGACTATTAATGTTAGAATATGCAAGTTGTTAATACATATTTCTGTTTTTATTGAAATTTATATTTGTTGTGAATTACAATTTTGTAACATGTATAGGCGTTGCGAACAAATATATTGCAACATGTATAAGCGTCGCAAACATAAATCTACCAACGCTAATATGCGTTGGTAGAGAAAATCTACCAACGCTTATAAGCGTTGCGACATAAAATATACCAACGCTTATAAGCGTTGGGACAGAAAATATACCAACGCTTATAAGCGTTGGGACAGAAAATATACCAACACTTATAAGCGTTGGCACAGAAAATCTACCAACGCTTATAAGCGTTGCTACTACATTGCCACGCCCCCGTAGCAACGCTAATAAGTGTTGCGGAAATTGTTTGCGACGGTTATACTCGTTGGTAATCGCCTGTTTTGGTGTAGTGACACTTGAATCTATTCAACGAATGAATATCTATTCAACACACGAATGGTTTTTAAAGTTTGCATATATATGAAATGGGATTTTTATCGTTAAAGCTATTTATTTAAAATACGAACGCCATTCAACACTTGAATCTATTCAACGAATGAATATCTATTCAACACATGAATGATTTTTAAAGTTTGTATATATATATAAAAATGTGATTTTTATCGTTAAAGCTATTTATTTAAAATACGAACGCCATTCAACACTTGAATCTATTCAACGAATGAATATCTATTCAACACATGAATGATTTTTAAAGTTTGTATATATATATATATTAAAATGTGATTTTTATCGTTAAAGCTATTTATTTAAAATACGAATGACATTCAACACTTGAATCTATTCAACAAATGAATATCTATTCAACACATGAATGGTTTTTAAAGTTTGTATATATATATATATATATAAATGTGATTTTTATCGTTAAAGCTATTTATTTAAAATACGAACGCCATTCAACACTTGAATCTATTCAACGAATGAATATCTATTCAACACATGAATGATTTTTAAAGTTTGTATATATATATATAAAAATGTGATTTTTATCATTAAAGCTATTTATTTAAAATACGAACGCCATTCAACACTTGAATCTATTCAACGAATGAATATCTATTCAACACACGAATGGTTTTTAAAGTTTGTATATATATATATATATGTGATTTTTATCGTTAAAGCTATTTATTTAAAATACGAACGCCATTCAACACTTGAATCTATTCAACGAATGAATATCTATTCAACACATGAATGATTTTTAAAGTTTGTATATATATATAAAAATGTGATTTTTATTGTTAAAGCTATTTATTTAAAATACGAACTCCATTCAACACTTGAATCTATTCAACGAATGAATATCTATTCAACACATGAATGATTTTTAAAGTTTGTATATATATATATATATATATATATATAAATGTGCTTTTTATCGTTAAAGCTATTTATTTAAAATACGAACGCCATTCAACACTTGAATCTATTCAACGAATGAATATCTATTCAACACACGAATGGTTTTTCAACATATGTAAATAATTTTAGCAAAAGAAAGTAATTCTATCATATGAATATTTCAGAAAATTTCGGCAGCATAACGGCAGGGTAGTAAAAACCGGGACCGTATCGAAGTACGGCTCCTCGCTCTACCTTAAAACCTTGCGGTTTTTGACAATGGGGATTCATGCATCTAGTTCGCACGCAGGCGGCATGTTTTATTTTCATTTCCACAATTCTATTCTAATTTGTTTCAACCACAAGAGGGTATTTTTCAACCACAAAGGTATTTTTCAACCACAATATCAACCACAAACAATTATTTTCAACCATTCGTCATACTATATTTTTCACGCCAATCACAATCAATAAATATCGTCCATGGTCTGTGGACGAGGGGAGTATATATATATATATATATATATATATATATATATATATATTATATTTCACATGCCTTTCAACACAATTCACAGCATATATGTTTCAAACAACGCTTGTATAATTTATACATCGCTAATATATCTTATACAACACATGTACATGAGGTATGCAATGCGTATATAATTTACACCTCGCTTATATAATTTATACAACACGATTTCATTCACACAAATTAATTTAGATTCCTCACCTTGGTTTTTGAAGTGCTAAAAATCGTATGTAGATCAGAAAAATCCGCGGCCTCTGCTAGATGGTAGAGAGCCTCCTTGCGGTCCTGATGTTTCCTGTTTCATCGAATTTCGTCAACACACGTGAAAGATATTATTTTTCAAAGTTCAGACAAAACAAAGGTCTCACCTTTTCAAATCTTCCAAACTAGGTTTTAATTTCACGATCGATCCGTGAAGTATTGTCACGATCAGATGTTGTAACGTCGAAGAGCTTCGAATAGGGTCTCCAGCGTCGGTGGTGGCACTCAACTCGGTGGTCCCTGCGATGCTCGACGGCGCTCCAAAGACGATGACTTCCTCGCAGAAATTCGACACGAATAGCAACCTATTTCTGACGAGGGCTGGATGGATTGAAAGAGGAGGGGAAGATGAACAGAAAAGCTAACTGGAGGGGGCAGTGAAAACGCGCGTGGCGGCGGCGATCGGGCCTGGAAGTTCTGAGCTCTTTTCCGTCGTTCGTGGTAGGGGTTTGATTTGAGTTTGACCAGTCAACGTGAAGTGAGAGAAAAGAGGGGGTTTGACCCATTATATTTAAATTTTAAATTCCAAAATTGCCCTTTCGAACAAACGAACCCCAATTTCAACCCAACGACTGTCGCCCCTAGCTAATTACCCCCATCCCGGACACAATGGGATATGTTTCATTGGCCAATTCGACTGTTACAGTCAGTTATTTTTCAAATTAAAGTATAAAACATTTAATATTCAATTTGAATGTACATTTCAATTTTCCAGGGCCACAAACTGAATTGAAGAATTCCAGAAAAATAAATCTAGCTATGTTTTGACGATACGGTCCCAACAAAACTAGTTTCGTCGAATTCTGAGATCGTTTGCAAAATGGCTATTTTCTGGTCGACCCATTTTAACAGAAATTGACCAATCACATTTTCTTTTGCCCCGCTCACGTACTAGCTTCAAAAATTATGAAATTTGAAACCAAGTAATAGTTTGACATCCCGGATCCAACAAAAGTGGTTTCGTCGAATTCCGAGGTCATTTGAAAAATGTTTATTTTCAAGGGCTATATATTCTATATAGCGACGTTTCTGAAAATTCATTCGGCCATAACTTTTGATTCCCGCTATGAAACTTCGATTTTTCAGATTCGTTAGAAAGGTATTCATAAACAGATTTAAGTATTTTTGGTTTCATTAAAATCTGTTATATTTTCCACCCGGCACGGTCAGACAAAGTTTGAATTCAAAATTTCAAACTGCCACACTATTTCTAATTCTTTATTTTATTGAAATATTCCATTTCAATTGTTCAAATTGCATTAAAATAACCAATTTAAAATTTTTAAATTGGCTCGTATTTTCCGGGTTGTTACAATCTCCCCCACTTAAAACTTTTCGTCCCCGAAAAGGAAACAACAGTAAAGTAGGAAACAAAATGTAAATGCAAAGTATTATAAAGGTACCTTGCACCGGAGTTAGTCTGAGATGTCCACTCTGCCTTTGGGGTAGGCTTGCTTAATGCTTTCCTCCGTCTCCCAAGTACAGTCTCTAGGATCACTACTCCACTGCACTTTAACTAAATGAACCTTTTTGCTCCTAAGTTCTTTAGTTTCTTTGCCAACGATCTTTAATGGCTCTCTTCTGACTGTTAATTCTGGAGTAATTTCCAAATCCTGTTGCGTTGCTTCTTCTACAACAAGATCTGGATCATGCACATGTTTTCTAAGTTGAGATACGTGGAACACATCATGCACTCCAGGCAACCAATCAGGTAATTGAACCCTATAAGCCAGAGTTCCAATCCGTTCAATGATAGGAAAGGGACCAATAAATCTCGGTGCCAACTTCCCAGTTTTGCCAAATCTGATTACTCCCCTCAACGGAGAAACTCTTAAATAAACATAATCGCCAACAGCAAATGACAAATCTCTTCTTCTCGCATCAGCATAACTTTTCTGACAACTTTGCGCAGTTTTCAATCGTTTCTTGATGAGGTCTACTTTGTCAAAAGCATCTCGAATCATATCGGGTCTAGTACAAATCTGTTTCCAGGTTCTACCCAACATGCTGGAGATCTGCACGGTCTACCGTATAATGCTTCAAATGGCGACATTCCCAAACTTGCTTGATAGCTATTGTTATAAGAGAATTCGGCCAAATGTAAGTGATCTTCCCATGGCCCGCCAAAATCTATAATGCAAGCCCGCAGTAGATCTTCTAGAATTCTATTCACCCGCTTAGTTTGGCCATCTGTCTGAGGGTGATAAGCGGTGCTTAGATTCAATTTGGCTCCCAATTCTGTCTGGAAGGCTTCCTAGAATTTGCTAGTAAATAGGGGATCTCTATCACTGACTATATTGAGCGGCACTCCATGCAGTTTAACTATTTCTTTGAAGTAAATCTGTGCTAAACTTTGAGCCGTTCTATTGGATCTGACAGGTATGAAATGGGCGGTCTTCGTGAAGCGATCTACGATTACCCAAATACTGTCGTTTCCTTTCTTCGTTCGAGGCAAACCATCAATGAAGTCCATCGAAATCTGCTCCTACTTCCATCCTGGGATTTCCAATAGTTGTAATAATTCTGCTAGCTTTTGTTGGTCACTTTTGACTAACTGACAAGTAGGGCACCTGCTAACATATAAAGAAATATCTCTTTTCATCGCCTTCCACCAGAAGGTGCATTTGAGGTCATTATACATTTTGCTCACACCGGGATGAATACTGAGTTTGGACCTGTGACATTCATCAAGCACTTCTCTTTTTAGCTCGCAGATGTCGGGAACACAAATCCTTCCTTTTATTCTCAGAACTCCCTCACTATCCACTTGGAAGCTGGAGACTACGCCCTTTTTAATTCTTTTGATCATCTCCTTAACAAAATTATCTTCTTTCTGAAGGGCAGAGATTCTGTCTATTAAAGAAGACGTAATGATAAAACTGGCGATGATTTCAATCTTTCTGCTGAGCGCATCTACGACAACATTGGCTTTCCTTGGAGTGTATAGAATCTCAAAATCGTATGCTGCAAGGAATTCTAACCAACGCTGCTATCTCAAGTTCAGATCTTTCTGAGTGAATAGATACTTCAATGATTGATGATCTGTAAATAGTTCGAACTTCTCACCTAACAAATAATGTCTCCAGATTCTCAAAGCAAACACGATAGCTAATAACTCAAGATCATGAGTTGCATAGTTCTTTTCATGCGGCTTCAACTGACGGCTAGCATAAGCGACCACTTGGCCTTTTTGCATTAATACTGCGCCAAGACCTCTAATAGAAGCATCCGTCCATACAGTCAAGTTCTGGTTGCCATCTATAATTGTTAATACTGGAGCAGTTGTCAATCTCAGTTTCAGTTCTCCGAAAGCTTCTTCACACTCCGGAGTCCACTTGAATTTCTAATGCTTCTTTGTAAGCTTTGTTAATACACCAGATATTTTCGAAAAATCCTTAACGAATTTCCGCTTAGCTCATTCTAGGACATTACTAATCCTATCTCTAATGAGCTACTCGCCCTAGAACACTAATGATTCTATTCTGACGAGGTGTTTAATGTGTTAGATTTCAGAACTAAGGTTAACCAAAGCTCTGATACCAACTGTGACGATTCCAAAATCCGTGTGACGGTTTTAAGGATAATCATTGGAATATAACACATTAATCATCATAAGCAGAGAACAGATAATAACAAAAACAATTAATAGAATAAATTCACATAGATATGACAGCGGATTCATAACATGTAACAACATCAGAATAGCACAACGTATGATATAACTTAGTAAATAAAAGGGGAATGATCAGTCAACATCGCCATAGGCGGAATATATACATACTGTGAGACATAATAAAGGTATCAGTCTACATCGCCCAAGGCGGTACATATACATACGATCATAAAAACTGGTAGTAAAACAGCCTGCATCGCCTATGGCGGAATCATAATATAGATACAATAATGGCGGAAAATTTCAAACTCATCTCGGTGAAGTCAGCCTCGCCATAAGCCCAAAAGTGCACTCCATACTACAGTGCTAAGCCAAAATAGCCTGTCACCTGTCGACTAGGCTGCCCATGTGAAAATAAGGGCACCCGAGTTTGCAAAGTGAAACAAACAACGAGTCAGTCATGGAACTGGTATGAGAAATCTACTTAACTGTTTAAACAACAGTAATAAGGCAAATCATAGGACCACGCCACTTTCGCGGAACGGGTTTACTCCAGTGATTGCCGGTGCATTTAAAACAGAGTAAATTCTTCAAAAACAACGCAATGCTTTTAAAAAGAATGAAGCCGTTATAAGACTCAAGTCCCATCATATAATGCAACGCAAACCGGAGGATAGAGTTTTATCTTGTAATGGCCAAATATGCTTAATACGTGTAAAGCAAAATCATTTGATATTATTACTAGTGCATATATGTTACAAAAATGAATATCATCATAAATATCGATCATAGACGGCATAACTACCATCTACTATGTCGCCATACTAGTTCTACAATCAAATCCGTTGTTTCGTATTGGAAATTGGATTTCCATCATGAGTCGAGGCAAGGGGCAAGCTCCTCTCCGCTTCGAGACACTCTAGCAAATGCCTCAGGACTACACACTCTGGGTAACCCTTGGATGATTCAGGGCCAGTCCACAATTACGTTAGTGGATTAGTATTCCTGAACACACGTTTCCCGGTCCTTACAGACCTAATATCGAGGCGCCTCATTCCAACATCCACATCGGTAAAAATAATATAAATGTCAGCCAGTTTAAGCACTGACACTACCGCTAGCTACAAAGAAACGTCATGCTCTCCCTGCAGTCCTTATCCCGTTTTTAACTCATACCGAGGTGTGAGGCTCACGAATCCATGCTATACACAAATCCTAGCCACGTAGGTCGTGCTTTGATCATCAACCACAAGACTTTGCTTTGCAACAGAAGCCTTGATCACGGCATCTTGGCATGCCACATAGGCAATCCACTCCATACAACTGATTTCTATCGATATATAACCTCTGAGCTCATACGTCTCAGAGAAGGGCGTTAAGCAAGAGAATAAATTCTCCGCCGCCAAACAGATATATATTTAATAGAGATCAATCAATACAGAACAAAATCCAATGTCAGACACACAGTCCATTTACACGTCTGTTCTGGGTCTGAACGAAACCGGAGGAACCATATTCCTTGCATATCCGTACAATCAACACATACGTCCAGACGGCTACTGCTTCCGTTCCTTCAAGGTAGCTACTCCAATCAAAAACCTCAGCAGCGCCCATCCATCCGATACGAAGATCGTCGGTCTTGAACAGTCTTCGTATTTTCTACTTCGAATCGTTCGATCAATTATTTGAAATGAGGGTTAGCTCGGCCTTTTCAAATAATTCACGTATAATTAGAATTCAAATCAATTCTTTCCATGGTTATATTGTTCGACATTCACATTTCAGTTCTTTAGTATAATTTTCATGTCAAATACATACAACCATCAAATATCAAGCAGACCAAGCAAAATCAGTTTATTTCCATCCTATGCTGCTTATAATATTTTATAACGATTTTTCGCCATTTTTATTTATTTAAAAATGGCCATATATAATTAAACGACGTTTCGGGCCGTGCCGTGGTACTGGTGCTGTTTTTCCCCAAATTTGTTTTACACATATCGGGAAATCTAACCGTTAGATTTCTACAAAGTTCATATCACTGGGAAGATATTCCCAAAGCGAACCCAACGGTTCCAGTCTCGTGAAAATCCGACGGTCGGATCTTCCACACTAGTCGTTCGAAGTTAAGGTTCAAAATACGAACTGCAGCGTCGTTATTCGATTTAATTAAATTATATTTATATTTATATATAAATATAAACGATTCTGGCGCTGTTTTTCTTCAGATTCAAATTAAACATTCCAGACAATCCAACCGTTAGATTTTTACAAAGTTGGCGCCGTTGGAAAGATATTTCCAAGGCGAACCCAACGGTTGTGGTTTCGGGGAAATCCGATGGTCGGATCTCTCGTACCAATCGATTGAAGTTACGATTTCAAAACACGAACTGCACGGCCTCTATTCCTTTCAATTTCATTTATATTTCTATATATATAAATATAGTTCATTCTTTAATTTCAACATCGTTTTCACTTCAAATATTTCACTAACGCCTTTATATTTCAAAAAATTTCGTCATAACCTCCTTTGTACGGGAAGGGGTTTGGAAATTTATTGGGCCATGTTAGGTACCCAATAAATCCTATAAAGCATACACATATTTTTAGTGATATATTCTTGTGTTTACAGGGGAGCGTGTATAGATAATAACTCCAGAAAATAAATTCTCGTCACCCTGTCAAAGCCTGAGGGAGTGTGTATTTTAAATGCTCCAGAGGATAAATCCTCGTCACCTCGTCCCGTGTGGGAAATAAATAGTCCATGTGCCGTATCTAATAACTAGAGAGGCGTGATTATTGTCAACTCCAGACCCGTGTGGGGTTTTTATTAATCTGGCAATTTATCGTTATAATTTTATATGGTCCATATAAGTCATCAGTTCAACCTGTAGTATATAGTCATCGCCATACAAGCCTCTCGCTCGTATGGTAAATCTTCAACCTCGTCACATAAGCTCCAAATGCTTATGTGGTATATGATGAAGTATGCCTATCATCAAGAAGTATGCCCATCGTCAAGAAGTATGCCATGTAGTGTAGTTCAAAATTAATTGTTACTATCCTATGGCGATGTTTATTATTACACACAGAATAACCAGCACTCCGCATCCAATGGCATTCACAGGAGTTGATATATAAATAAAATTGCGCAGCCAACTCATTTAGGCTTACCATTTTGTCGGGCACGCAAATAATTTCTTTACTCAGCAGCTAATCGAATTTCTCTGTTCAACACATGTATATATATGCAGAACAAAGCTAATAATAATATTTCTAGAAAACAAATATTTATTTCAACACATGTGTATTTTTATCAAAGTGTATATATGACAAAAGTAATATTTTTACTAAAGAAATATTTATTCAACACGTGAATGTTTTTAACCCTTCATATTCACAATAAAAATGTAATTTTTATAGCTAAAGCTATTTATTTAAAATACGAACGCCATTCAACACTTGAATCTATTCAACGAATGAATATCTATTCAACACACGAATGGTTTTTAAAGTTTGCATATATATGAAATGGGATTTTTTTAGTTAAAGCTATTTATTTAAAATACGAACGCCATTCAACACTTGAATCTATTCAACGAATGAATATCTATTCAACACATGAATGATTTTTAAAGTTTGTATATATATATATATATATGTGATTTTTATCGTTAAAGCTATTTATTTAAAATACGAACGCCATTCAACACTTGAATCTATTCAACGAATGAATATCTATTCAACACATGAATGATTTTTAAAGTTTGTATATATATATATATGTGATTTTTATCGTTAAAGCAATTTATTTAAAATATGAACGCCATTCAACACTTGAATCTATTCAACAAATGAATATCTATTCAACGCATGAATGATTTTTAAAGTTTGTATATATATATATATATATATATATGTGATTTTTATCTTTAAAGCTATTTATTTAAAATACGAATGCCATTCAACACTTGAATCTATTCAACAAATGAATATCTATTCAACACATGAATGATTTTTAAAGTTTGTATATATATATATATATAAATAAAAATGTGATTTTTATCGTTAAAGCTATTTATTTAAAATATGAACGCCATTCAACACTTGAATCTATTCAACGAATGAATATCTATTCAACACACGAATGGTTTTTAAAGTTTGTATATATATATATATATGTGATTTTTATCGTTAAAGCTATTTATTTAAAATACGAACGCCATTCAACACTTGAATCTATTCAACGAATGAATATCTATTCAACACATGAATGATTTTTAAAGTTTGTATATATATATAAAATTGTGATTTTTATCGTTAAAGCTATTTATTTAAAATACGAACGCCATTCAACACTTGAATCTATTCAACGAATGAATATCTATTCAACACACGAATGGTTTTTAAAGTTTGTATATATATATATATGTAAATGTGCTTTTTATCCTTAAATCTATTTATTTAAAATACGAACGCCATTCAACACTTGAATCTATTCAACGAATGAATATCTATTCAACACACGAATGGTTTTTCAACGTATGTAAATAATTTCAGCAAAATAAAGTAATTCTATCGTATGAATATTTCAGAAAATTTCGGCAGCATAACGGCAGGGTAGTAAAAACCGGGACCGTATCGAAGTACGGCTCCTCGCTCTACCTTAAAACCTTGCGGTTTTTGACAATGGGGATTCATGCATCTAGTTCGCACGCAGGCGGCATGTTTTATTTTCATTTCCACAATTCTATTCAAATTTGTTTCAACCACAAGAGGGTATTTTTCAACCACAAAGGTATTTTTCAACCACAAAGGTATTTTTCAACCACAATATCAACCACAAACAATTATTTTCAACCATTCGTCATACTATATTTTTCACGCCAATCACAATCAATAAATATCGTCCATGGTCTGTGGACGAGGGGAGTATATATATATATATATATATATATATATTATATTTCACATGCATTTCAACACAATTCACAGCATATATGTTTCAAACAACGCTTGTATAATTTATACATCGCTAATATATCTTATACAACACATGTACATGAGGTATGCAATGCGTATATAATTTACACTTCGCTTATATAATTTATACAACACGATTTCATTCACACAAATTAATTTAGATTCCTCACCTTGGTTTTTGAAGTGCTAAAAATCGTATATAGATCAGAAAAATCCGCGGCCTCTGCTAGATGGTAGAGAGCCTCCTTGCGATCCCGATGTTTCCTGTTTCATCGAATTTCGTCAACACACGTGAAAGATATTATTTTTCAAAGTTCAAACAAAACAAAGGTCTCACCTTTTCAAATCTTCCAAACTAGGTTTTAATTTCACGATCGATCCGTGAAGTATTGTCACGATCAGATGCTGTAACATCGAAGAGCTTCGAACAGGGTCTCCAGCGCCGGTGGTGGCACTCAACTCGGTGGTCCCTGCGATGCTCGGCGGTGCTCCAAAGACGATGACTTTCTCGCAGAAATTCGACACGAATAGCAACCTATTTCTGACGAGGGCTGGATGGATTGAAAGAGGAGGGGAAGATGAACAGAAAAGCTAACTGGAGGGGGCAGTGAAAACGAGCGTGGCGGCGGCGATTGAGCCTGGAAGTTCTGAGCTCTTTTCCGTCGTTCGTGGTAGGGGTTTGATTCGAGTTTGACCAGTCAACGTGAAGTGAGAGAAAAGAGGGGGTTTGACCCATTATATTTAAATTTTAAATTCCAAAATTGCCCTTTCGAACAAACGAACCCCAATTTCAACCCAACGACGGTCGCTCCTAGCTAATTACCCCCATCCCGGACACAATGGGATATGTTTCGTTAGCCAATTCGACTGTTACAGTCAGTTATTTTTCAAATTAAAGTATAAAACATTTAATATTCAATTTGAACGTACATTTCAATTTGCCAGGGCCACAAACTGAATCGAAAAATTCCAGAAAAATAAATCTAGCTATGTTTTGATGATACGGTCCCAACAAAACTAGTTTCGTGAATTCTGAGATCGTTTGCAAAATGGCTGTTTTTTGGTCGACCCATTTTAATAGAAATTGACTAATCACATTTTCTTTTGCCCCGCTCACATACTAGCTTCAAAAATTATGAAATTTGAAACCTAGCAATAGTTTGACATCCCGGATCCAACAAAAGTGGTTTTGTCGAATTCCGAGGTCGTTTGCAAAATGTCTATTTTCAAGGGTTATATATTCTATATAGCGACCTTTCTGAAAATTCATTCGACCATAACTTTTGATTCCCGCTATGAAACTTCGATTTTTCAGATTCGTTAGAAAGGTATTCATAAACAGATTTAAATATTTTTGGTTTCATTAAAATCTGTTATATTTTCCGCTCGGCACAGTCAGACAAAGTTTGAATTCAAATTTTCAAACTGCCACACTATTTCTAATTCTTTATTTTATTGAAATATTCTATTTCAATTGTTCAAATTGCATTAAAATAACCAATTTAAAATTTTTAAATTGGCTCGTATTTTCCGGGTTGTTACACATTCTGTGTTATACAACGTGGTCCCTTGATATACCAAAATTTAAATAAAAAGCTGATAATTGTTTTAGTTCTCATACCAGCCCCATGACTTACTCGGAGTTTATTATTTCCACCTAAACTCTGGGTGCCCATATTTTCCACATGGGTAGTCAGTAGTTTCAGTTTTGCAAATATTTCTATACACAGGATCCTGGATTTACCGCTGGAGCTATATTTGGAAAGCTTTGCATCCGTGTATTTCTTTCAGTTGTGTTAATCGATGTATTTCCGCTGTACATTGTATTTATACATTTTATATTTATGTATTTAAATCTCTGATATTTTCCGCTGTATAATATTTATTTGAACTCTGATATATTCTTGTACTCGGATGTAAATTGGTTTAAAAGCAATGAAATGTTCTATTGTTTGTTTTCTGATGCGTCGTGTTCTCAAAGTAATCCATTGTTTTTTGCCTCTTCGGAGTCGGGGGATTTCGAATCGTTAAAGTTGGTATCAGAGCTTTGGTTTATAGAGCTCGAGAACAAGACACATTAGAACCAAATGAATGAATTGATCAGAGATAGGATTAGTAATATCCTATAAGAATGACTCATTAGAGATGGGGTTAGTAATACCCTAGAATGAGTTTGAAGAGTGTTATTTATAAAAACAAAAAAACCAAAATTTTTGAAAAAAAATTAGTTTTGAAACTTATATCTTATTATACATATTTTATTTTAAATTGATTTTGGACTATCGGGTATAAGAAGATTTTGAATATACATCTGATCCACGTGTATACAAAGCCTCAAATATACTGGATAGATATAGAATCACACTCTAGTCGCCCGGGAATAATTTTGATGATGGGGCCCCATCATCAGTGTTTATTTTCGAGTTTCGAAAGTGGGATATCTATATATTTCCAATTGACTAGTGTGAGAACCAAACTTAGTTAGAATTTATTGGTATGATTTGACATTGAAAATATGATTTTTAAATATATATATATAAAAGTTAAATATTTGAAAAGTTAACCCATTTAGTTGATTGTTGATTGTGTTGTGTGATTATTAGTTTGATTAATAAAAATATTGGAACAATAAAACCAATAAATGAATGAATGATAAGTAGAGCCAAGTCAAATATAAAGTAGAACTGAATTGAAAATTGATTGAAATTGCACACATAGACATGTACATATATACGTTGAGTAGGCTAATGGATTCGCTGTTGAGTAAAGAAATAAAATTGCATGCCCGACAAACAGGTGCACCTTAATGAGTTGGTTGTATAATTTTATTTATTATATCAACTCCTATAAGTGATTTTGGATGCGTTGTGATGGTTCTTCTTTGTGTGATTATAAACGTACGCTATAGGATAACAACCAATAAAATATGAACTACACCACCTGGAATACTACATGAAGACAACATATCATATTATATTCCATATAACCATTTGGCGCTTATATGACGAGATTTGGATTTCCATATGGGGAAGATGCTTATATGGCGAGGACTGAATTATAGGTCGAACCGAAGACTAATTATGGACCTAATTAAGGAATACATGTAACGGTGCTCGGGGAAGGATTTAATGAAAACCCTATACAGGTCTGGAGATGACAAAAATTCACGTCTCTCTTATTGTTAATTAAGGCACATGGACTATTTTATTTCCAACACTAGGCAAGGTATGAAATTATGATTTTTTACACGTCTCCCTTGGGCATAAATAGGTCACAAAAATTGTGTATGCTTTTTATTGATTTATTGGGTGCCTAATACGGCCCAATAAATTTTTCAGACCCTCCCCGTACCAAGGAGGTTATGGCGAAATTTTTCGAAAATTTAGGGTGTTACCCAAATTTTTGAGAAATTTGAAAGTTCTTAAAAACTGAAAAGTTGAAGAACTCGAGCCAGAATGAAAGTTGAGTTGGTTAGTTAAACAACTTTCAGCTCCGTTCCTTTTCGAGAACGAAAAGATTTTAAGTGGGGGAGATTGTAACAACCTAGAATTTCTGAACCAATTTAAATTTTTTATTTTAGCTATTTTAATGGATTTTGAATATTTAAAATGATTTAATTTTAATAATAACAACTAAAAATTTATTTAAATCGAAGTTAGAACATATATATTTATTTTAATTATAAAACGAGCTTGAAATAGCGCTGTAGTTTGAAAAATCGATTTTTAATTTCAAATGAATGTATATGATTCAAAATAAATTAGAATTGAGTAAAATCAGAAATATTAGAATCTTTTTAATTATATCTTTCTAACGAATATGAAAAATTTAGATTTCACTTTATAAATTGAAAATGTCCAGTTTAAAATTTAGAATAGTCGTTATGGAATATATATATATTAATATATATATATATACAGCCCTTAAAAATAGCCATTTTACAAACGACCTCCTTTTCGATGAAACTACTTTTTTGGATCTGGAATGTCAAATTATTGTTAGGTTTCAAATTTCATAATTTTTGGAATTAATATGTGAGCGTGGTGAATTCAAACACTTTGGTAAATTCAGTTTAAATTTAATCGACAAGAAAAAGGCCATTTTTCAAACGGTCTCCAAATTCGACGAAATTAGTTTTGTTAGGACCGTATCATCAAAACATAGCCAGATTTTTTTTTTGTAATTTTGGAGTCAGTATGTGGCCCGGGTAAATTAATATGTACGTTGAAATTCAATATTGAACGTTATATTAATTTATATTTTAATTTTGATAAAAACCGATCGAAACGGTACAATTGGCTTATGAAACATATCCCTTTGTGTTCGGAATGGGGGTATTTGGTTAGGAACGATAGTCGTTGAGCTTGATTTGGAGTTCGAATTGGTAAACATGTATTTTTAGAATTAAATAATATAAAATATATACTATATATATACCATAAATATCTAGAAACCCTAATTGCCCTTTCACAAAATCCGCCGCCATTATTTCTTTTTCAGTGGCTCTCATCGTCCAAATTTAAACCATTAAATTCCAAATTTAAACCATTAAATTCTTCCAGTCAATTAACTGAAATTAGGAACTTCCAAAACAAACGTTGAAGAGAAACTCACGGTCTTTTATTTGATATGGTCGAGATCATTTATGGTGTTGCCAATTTCGAGAAATCACGGTTTGAAGTGATGCTGTTTGGTGCGGTTTTCGAAGCGCCTGGGGAGGCAGAGATTGGCGTCAGGGCAGGCGGTGGGGCGTTGGACGATGGGCTTCATCGTGGTCGGTCCAGATCCACTTCCGGTGGTCAGTTCTTGGAGCGACGGGCGGATGTTGGAGATGATGCGTGGGTTCCAGTTTTGGCAGAAGGAACAAAATGAAGACAACGTGTTTTTAAACCCCCTAAGCACAATTAATTTATTAATCAGGGTGATTAGAGATTAAATGGTAATTAAAGAAGTTTAATTATATTTAAAATATTTGATATATGTTATAACTTGTAATGGCTGTAACTCATTAAAATTGAATTAGAAATTCGCATAACAAAGTGCATTAGAATCGTGGAGTCGAGCGCTGCAGCATGGAATTGGCCAGAACGGAAACAAAGCAGATTTTATTTTCAGTTGAATTAAATGCTCGTTTAATTCAGTTTGAAAATAAAATCATTCAGTAAAGGATGGTGGAGTGGAACCCAAAGTGAAAATTCTCTCACTAAAATATTTGTACAGTTATTTATTTATTCTATGATTGAAAATATATATATATTGTCATTGTTGATTTTTATCTGTTGTATGTGACATTGCTTGAGTTTAACACATGAACTATTCACAACTCATTGGCACAAGAAGCATTGTTTGAATATGCGCCACTCATATTTCAAACAATGTAGATACACTTTGTGGTTGATGAATGTTCGTAGTTTAATGTTATCATTATTAAACTGTGATTAAAAATATTTATAAATAATAAATAAATTCACGTGAACTGTGATGTAGACCCTACACGGGTATTGGAACGATAATTTTACACATCGCCCAATTATTTGTTGATGGTTGAAAGCCCCGCACGGGTCCGGGGATGATAATTTATTCACATCTCCGTTGAATTAAATTGTTTGTCAACCGATTGATTAACAAACTGTGATAAGCTTTATATAATTATTTAATGCTTATACAGTTTTAAATTGCACTCTGGATGTGAATTGAATGTTAATAGTTGTTTATCACTATTTTTGAATACATGCGATGTATGGAATCCATATAAATAAAATTATATGCTAATTGATTGAGTTCGATTTTAACTCAGAAATAACAAATATTTTAAAATAATATTCAGTAAAGAATCAAAATATGATTTTGATGTCCGGTTTTGGATGGACACGGAAATATTGTAATATATGAAGCTGAGTTAAGTCGATATATGCCATATTTACTCGAATGGAATTTTCTATCGATTTTATTTATTTTATGATGAATATTGAAAAGAATTGATTTCAAAATCTGATATTTTGGAAATATTATCATTTTAAATTTTATAATGATATAAAATATTCAGTTTTGATTTAAAATTGAAATGGAAGTTGAAATTGTTTTAAAATGAATTTATAAACGAATTTATAAAATATTTTTTAAATGGAAATCGATGATATATATTATATATATTTAAATGGCTTGAATAGAACGTGCCGCGCAATGACCGTTCGTGAATTTCAACCATTGACTTCAAATTGATGTAACGGGAGATCCGACCATTGAATTCTCCTAAAACTGGAACCGTTGGGTTCGTATCGAAAAGGTCTTTCTAATGAATATAAGAGATTTAAATTTGAACGGTTAGATTTTAAATTATGTCCAAATCAATTTCAAAAAAGGTCGCTTTGCATGTAGTTCGGTGGCCGTTATTGGAATACAGCCTCTAAGGGCCTTATTAAACTTATTAAAAATATGGAAAAATTGTGTAAAATCATAATAAATGATTTGAAAAGATTTTGGATGAAAAATTCCAGTTTTGAAAAGATAAAAAATATTTTTATCTGAATGAACTAGTTAATAACTAGATTATAATCCAATGATTTTGAGAAATAATAAATTGGATTGAAAATTGTTTTAATATAACCAGAATTTTCCAACGTATGAATTGGAATGGATTTGAATAGAAATAATCTTCGGGATATTTCGATATTGGATTCCGTGATTATACGGATATTTTTGAGGAATTTGGAAGATACGAATATCGTTATTCCCAATACGATATCCGTTGGTTTCAGAATTTGATATTGAATATAAGCCAATAAAATTTCTTTTTAGAGCTTTGTATTTAATATCAAATTGGATTTTTTGGTTTCTCGTGAATGGTGTCTTCAATAACGTTATTCTTGAACCCAGTTGAGAAAAGAATAAATCTTTTAATTAAGATTAATGAAGTTTTCCAATTTATAATTATAAATTGGAAATGGAAGATGATTTTGGGTTCATTGTCAACGATGTTTTAAATAACATTTGCTCTTGAAACCCAATTAATAGTGCAGATATGATTTGGAATTTATAAATCTTTTTATTTAAATTTAATGGAAATGAAACAACCCAGACTTCCCTGATCCCAAAAGAGACAGAGGAGCCCGGATTGCTTTGAGAACACAACGCATCAGACACAAACAATAGAACATTTCATTGCTATTACAACAATTACATCAGAGTACAAGAATATACCAGAGTACATATAATTGATATACAATAGAAAATATCAGAGATTTACAAATTACAAAGCAGTGGAAAGTATATACATAAATATAGTGTGCAGCGGAAATACACCAACTAACACAACTGAATTAAATTCATGGATACAAAGCTTTCTGAATATAGCTCCAGCTGTAATCCAGGATCCCAGGAAAAAAATATCTGCGAAAACCAAAATTACTAGTTGCCCGTGTGGAAAATAAGGGCACCCAGAGTTTAGGTAGAAACAACAAACTCCGATTCAGTCATGGGACTGGTGTGAGTACTGAAACAGTTATTAAATCTTTACTTTAAAAAGTTGGAAAATCATGGGACCACGCCGTATAAAACGGAACAGGTTTACTCCACATAAACCCCAGTTTAAAATAAAACAACGCAATGCTTTTTGGAAAAATAAAGCTATTATAAGACTCAAGTCCCATCACATAATGCAATGCAAGCCGATGATAGAGTTTTCCCTTATAATAAGACTCCATTTCTAACACCCACGATGTTATCGGTAAATTTAATTACCTTTTCACGTTCAAATCTAATTAAAGATTCAACTATCGTCTGGGTAAAACTAATGGTACTCCATTCTCGATCATTTCTCTTGTTTGATAAATTTATTTATCTTATTCACTTTCCAAACTAATTAAAGATTCATTTAAACTCCATTTCAGTTTTAATCTCCAAAAATCATCATTTAATATTTATTCAACTTTAGGAAAATTAATCCTGTTTTTTACTGGGTTAAAAACCAATGTCATTCAAAATACAATTCACGATAAACCTATATCACCTCCTATTACCTATGGAATCTTCACGGAAAATGGATCAATATATAATTGATATAAATTTCTGTATCATACTGATAATATAAACGAAATAACGAAATAGCCTTTTAAATTCCATTTATAGTACCAGTCTTCCTTCACAGAAGCTCATCTCGATTATTACCAAATCGAATTCCATTCAATTCCAATTAATATATTGAATTGGAAAGCTTTTCTTTGGAAAATTCCATTAATCTTATTTAAAAGATTTATAAATTCCAAATCATAACTTCACTGTGAATTGGGTTAAAGAACGAATGTTATTTAAAACACAGTTCATGACAAACGCAAAATCCAATTCGATATTAAATATAAGGCTCTGAATATAAATTATATCGGCTTATATTCAACATCGAATTCAGAAACCAACGGATATCATAGTAGGAATAACGATATCTGTATCTTTCGATTTTCTCAACTATATCCGTATAATCATAGAATCCAATATCTAAATATTCCGAAGATTATCTCCATTCATATTCATTCCAATTTATACACTGTAAAATTCTGGTTATATAAAAACCCATTCACAAATCAAATTTATTATTTCTAAAAACATTGGATTATTATTCTAGTTAATAACTAGTTCATTCAGATAAAAATATGTTTTCAAATATGGAATTTTTCATCCAATTTTTTTTCCAAATCATTTATAAATTCAGATTTAGTTGTAAACCTATATGGCGACGTAATATAATGGTACCTACTTCGCCTATTATTGATACATTTATATTTGAAGTTGATTTCTTCACTTATAGTAATAATAATAAAAGATGAAATTTTGCATATCAAGCATATTTGGCTATTATAAGGGAAAACTCTGTCCTCGACTGCGTTCATTGTATGATGGGACCTGAGTCTTATAATGGCATCATTTTGTTTAGCATTGTGATGTTTTTTTATGCATTGGTATTCAGGGGGATAAATCTGTTTCATGTTATACGGCGTGGTCCCGTGATATACCTAACTTTAAATAAAAAGCTAATGACTGTTTTAGTTCTCACACCAGTCCCATGACTGACTCGGAGTTTATTGTTTCTGCTTAAACTCTGGGTGCCCATATTTTCCACACAGACAGTCAGTAGTTTCGGTTTTGCCGATATTGATTTACAGGTGGAGCTATATTCGGAAAGCTTTGTATCCGTGTGTTTCTTTCAGTTGTGTTAGTCGATGTATTTCCGATGTACATTGTATTTATACATTTTATATTTATGTATTTAAATCTCTGATATTTTTCGCTGTATATTATTTATTTGAACTCTGATATATTCTTGTACTCTGATGTAAATTGTTGTAATAGCAATTAAATGTTCTACTGTTTGTGTTCTGATGTGTCGTGTTCTCAAAGCAATCCGCAGTTTTCCATCTCTTTAGAAATCGGGGGATTTCGAATCGTTAAACAACTTCTACCTAGGATTGGCAGAATAGCTCTTGCATAAACACCGTCTTCAATAATCGCTGGCTCAAAACGTGTATATCGAATAGAAGTGAAATTTTAGAATTCGATCTCTTCGAAAACAAAAACGAAAAGGTCCAAATTTGATAGTCAGTTATCTAACTATCAAATATAAAATAAAATAAATAGATATAACTCTGTTGTATCTACTAAGCTTTATTTAAATCATCTTTGATTATTTAAACTCAAACAACAATTTATATATATACATGTATGTATGTATGAAACATAAGTATTACTTAACTTTTAAATTCTTATTATCAATCTTACGTGATAATCTCAACCAAAATATCTGTTTCATAGCTGAAGACGATATTCAACTCTTACACTCATTCTGAACACAAACTAATACGATCTATTATATAATAGTGAAATCATTCAAGTTGGGGTATTTTAATCACCACACAGACCTTGAGTCGAATCATTCTTATCTTCAAGATTCGTAGAAGTTCGATATTTAACATATTCGAAACTAGCATTTGTAAATCCAATTGATTTCCAAATCTTAAACCATTTCAAACAACGTTGTTGTTTTGAACCATTCATCAATTTAACTTGATATTAAATCAGGGGACTTTAATCCAAATGATCAACTTGATTTCCTTTTCCTTTTATAACTAAATTATCGTTAAACCTTACTTAATTAAAATATTAATTAAGTTTAAACATATCATCTTAGGTACTTATCCAATTTTAACTTCGACATTTGACTACACCATTATCTAACCCAATCCGTTAATTCAAGACATTATCAAGTTTTAAACAATAATTTGTTAAAACCTCTTTTATTAAATTAATTGAAAAAATTTATTTAATAATCAATTCCCTTTTTAGACGGTTGATTTAAATCAACCCTAAACAACCTGTAGTGGCCCGCAAATCCATAATATCAGAGTTGACTATATACATCATACGTCCAACCCAAATATCACGAAAATACGAATCATTTTTTTAGAAGAAAAAGATAGGAGAAGAACAGAAATAACCACACAGAATCTCACATCGTAGCGGAACAAAATATAATATTTCATAACTTTTGAAATACAAAATTTCAACTGTATAACATACATTTATCAGAGTACAACACTTACAACACAGCGGAACAAAACTCTATATAACTAACGCTGAAGCCTCCTGCTCCAAGAACCTTTAGATAGATCTGTAAAATCCTGAACTACTTGACCGCCCGTACAAATTTAGGTAGCCAAGAGTTTAGGTAGAACAAAACAAAATAAACTCCGGGTCAGTCATGGGACTAGTATGAGTAAACAGTTTAAAACAGTTTCAGAAACTAAATGATATCTCATAAGACCACGCCGTATAACACGGAACGGGTTTTTCCCTTATGAGAATCCAAACACTTGATTTAACTTTCAAAATCCCTTTGAAAGGAACGATGATCTTTATATCAAAATTCTTTTGATATTATAATAGTGTCTAACTCAAGTAAATAACAATCTAGTGGAATGTTTGCATCTCACGTTCCACATATATAATATACAATCATAAACCGCGAGCACTTATTGGATATTTGATTTCCATCTATGACAAGGTATGGAACCACCTGCCGCTGGTGTATCTCTAGAGGAGAATACACCGAGTTCAACAAGAACATCTTGCAACTCATCCACACATGACCGACCACTCATTTCGCTTGAGTGTATCGAATGGGTATCACCAATGGTTGGGATCAGCAACCGTTTCCCGAATGGGACAGCATCGACAATAGATTTTTAGAAGTAAATGAAACTCTAGATCAGGTGATTATACACCCTAATAGGTGCGACCTACATAGCCATGCTGCCTCCCCGATTTTTTTCATTTCCCGGTTGTTGAGGCCAGAGGCTACGATTACTTTCCATTCATTGATAACACGATCACTTTGAATGCCACATTATCAGATCAGTTAATCACTAATTGATTTGCACAAATATTCTGGATGTTATGCTAAGGGAATAAATCCATTGCAACCACATATATTTATACAGACCAACCCATTCGATTATTGGAAATACTTTGTCAGACATTCATCCATTTACGTTCGTTCTGGGATTGAACGAAACCGAAGGCACTATTCAGTACATCCATCCTAGGCAATCTCTACCTATGACTTATACAACAGCCCTTGCACTTTGCTCCGTCTTCAATTTTCTTTGGTATATATGATTCGCAACGCTTATGCCAATACGGAGTGGTTCTTTGGATAAGAATCCAACCGGTCTCTCCATATTGACAACGATGGTCAAAAACTTTGATAGTCTGTGATTTAACTATCGAATAAAAACAAGTGTTTCGATAATCAATGATTTAACTATCGAAGAAATTAGGTGTTCATTCAACATATCAAACAAATCACTGGGCTCTTTAATTAATATTTCATTAATTAAATATCTTCTCCATTTCCTTATCAATATTTGTTAACCAAATATTTTCAATAACCATATTGGCCTTTTACTCTATTTGAAAAACATTTTCGAATATCGCCTTCCTTTATTTTCTTAAACTTAGAAAATATATGCTAGTTAAAATTGGAAAATATTCCAATTACTTATCTCTTTTCCGATCTCGTTTATTTCTATACTTAGGAAATATTTATTATTCTATTTCCAAGTTTACACTTATTTGGGTTAAAACGTATGTTGTGTAAAACATCGTTACGACAACCCAAATACTATATTCAACTAACTCTTATCCAACATTGATCTTCGAGCCTGAAATCTTACTATTTATTTGTTAATAATGAAATCAATCAAGTTGGGTTATAACTACCTCTCAAACCTTGACTGAATAACATTTATAACGTCAAAACAGATATGACTACTTACTCGAATAATCAATACCATACAACTACTTGTTCACTTTTAAACACATATACACTTTCTCTTTCTATTCTTACTAGATTTTATTCTAGACTTCCTTTTTGATTTTACTATTCTATTTTTAAGTTCATTTCCTTATCGACTTCTATATATATTGATATATAGAATTCTAGTTATCAGATTTTCTTAAAAATATTCTAACTCCTTAAATTCCCGGAAAAATTCGCTATAACCTCCTTTGTACCGGGAGCATCAGGATATTTCAAATAGCCTCCCATGGCCCTCACCAATCCAAAAGAAAAAGAAAAAGCCAAGCGGCTTGCCGATACGGCGCATAAAATCTCATATATGAGTTAAATACGTACCTTTTTGTCGAGCATTCTATTTATATACCTTCATACCTTATCCCATACATGTTTCCTGTATGTTTATACCTGTCCACTTTATTTCAACTAAACCTGATCATTTTAACTCAATTCGTTAATTAACTCTTTGCCTATTTCACTAATTTATTTGAACATATCACGTTCAAATATATTTTAATCTACTCACGAACCAAATCTAATTCTATTTTCAACTCGAGTTATATATTCGATTTCGAATAAAAATTCTCGATTTCTTTCACTTATCCAAAAACCCAATTCTGATTCAAATTTCCTTTTACTAATTATTCTCCCATTTAGTTAATTCTATTTATGTAACGACCCAACATTTTCAACCCCGAAAATCGACATAAATACCCTTTACCGTACTCATGCCGACCTTCCTACACTGAAAACACTGGATATTTGAAAGAAATTAGAGGATGAGGAAAGAAAGAAATATAAGAATAGAAGAAGAAGAAGAAGCAACACAACACAGAGTCTCACATCGCAGCGGAACAAATTATAATACCGAAATAAATCTTTATTGAGAGCTTTAAAAATACTTACAATATCAGAGTACAGCATATATATGAACAGTTATAATAACCTGTTCCCATATACAACAACACACAGTGGAATAGATACTAGATATAATATGTCTGAACACCTCCAGCTTGTCTCTGGACTTCGCATCATCTGGTAACCTAAATCTGTACAACCCGGGCTAACCCGAGCATTTACAAAACACCGGGTCAGTCTGGTGAACCAGAGTGAGATAAACTCGCACAGTATTAAGGGTAAATCATCCAACATGATTTTAAAGTTCAAATTTTTTTCCAAAATCAAAGGATAATCGTAAGACCAAATCCAGACATAAACGCGGACGTTTTTTACCTTACGATAACCCAAAACATTTTTGAAACAAATATCTTGTCTGATATTATAATAATGTCTAAATACAAGTAAATAGAATCTAGTAGAACGCTTGCATCTCACGCTCTACATATATAGTATACAAACAAAACCGCGGGCTCTTATTGGAGGTTGGATTCCGACTATGACAAGGTATGTGACCACCTGCCGAGAGTGTATCTCTAGAGGCGAATACACTGGGTTCAACAAGAATGTCTTGCAACCCGGCCCTCACATGACCGACCACTCATTTCTCTTGAGTGTATCGAATGTATATCACCAACGGTTGGACTCAAACCACCGTTCCCGAATGGGAAGAATCGATAGAGTAAGAAACAAAAGAAATTTCTCTAGATAGGTGACTATATACCCTAATGGGAGCGACCCACATAGCCATGATGCCTGCCCGATTTCTGTCATTTCCCGGTTGTGAGGCTTGAGGTCAGAATTTCTTTTACAACACTCGGCCACCATTCACTTTGAATACCACATCGTCAGATCCGCCAGATATCACTAATTGACGTCCACAAACATATTTGGGAGCTACCCAGGTACGTTTGAAGAAATCAACGTACGTGATCCTTTGGAAATACTCTGTCAGACACTCGTCCATACAAGTCATCCAGGAACAGGATGAACCGAAGGTACTCTCCTACTGCATCTCATATAGGAATCACCCAATGGATCAGTAGCGAGAAGTCCTTGCAACCCATAGATTTCGACCCCGACAGAACCACAGTACATCTCTGGCGGTAGACTGGAGATTATTAGCAGTCCTTCTGTTTACGAAAATCTACGGTCTTCAATGCTCCATCTCGATCATCTTCTAATATCTCCATGTATTTGCTGATCGGAATGGTTTTCGAATATAAATTCGATTCCGGTCTTTCCGTACCAACAATCGTATTGGACAAGTTTGATAGTCGGTGTTTTAACTATCAAAATAATAGTGTTTCAATCATGACAATCCAATGAGATCACTGGTTCAGTATCCGACATCACTTGACCTTTTTAATTAAACAACGTACATTTAAAACTCTTATATATTTTGATAAATATAGTTCCTCGTTTCTTTATTTATCATAAGTTTATACTTTTAAACATATTCATTCTTATATTTGGTAAAATCCTCAAATCATATCCAGCTCTCTGTTTTTACCTTCGTAACAACTCGTAAACAACATTACGAAATATCCTTTATTTATTTCTTGACAGTAACCAGTGCTTATTCCTGTTGGATAAAAACCAGCCCTTTACATTGTTATTTCGCTAATGGAAATAAATGATCACAAATCCCTTTTCTCATTACAACTAATATCACCCTTAGATAGTTCTGATGTCGTTCAAGTTGGGGTATTTTAATTACCTCTCAGATCTTGATCAACAACGTTTATACCCAAAGGTAAATACGAGTTGTAATATAAAACCAATACCTCATCTAATCGCAACGCAAATTCCCTTCAACTATTATATTCAAAAATATGGTTCCATAAACCTTCTTTTCTTTTGAAAATCTCTTTCTCTATTATACCATAAATTCTTAATTCACTTCTTAAGTAACATCACTTTTACCCTGCCTCTTTAACCAAACCCAATTTTGTAATTCAAAATCTCATGATTTACTTCCTTTATCAAATCCACTTTTTCTAATCCCTTTTCATACCCGTTCGACAATCCCTGTCTTGAAACTTATTTTAATCCCCTCCCCTTTCACTTAATCCCTTATTACATACTTCAATGTACGATTACCACTTTTACACATTAAATCCCATTTGCATACTCCTGATTTATTATAAATCTTTTTGAACTAGATTCCTTTTTGAATTAACTCAAACCGTTAAGAAATATTTATTTTTAAGCTAATATCTTTGCTTAAAATCCCTTTTCATAACTTGTTACCCAAATTCGGGTTTTAACTATAAAACCTGTTCTTAATTCCCTTTTCCCATTTCATTTGGATTCCTTTTAACTTCCGAGTACCTTTTAAATGAACCTCAAATTAAAAAGTATTTCTCTAACTTATTAACATAATAATTTACTTTAGTCGTTAACCACTTCTATAGTTAATTCCTTTAAATATCAAATTTCCAATTTAAAGTCTTATTAAAATCAAAACAATACCAATCGCTTTATCTCTCATTCTAGTAATTGAAAATCTGATCAACATCAGAGTTGACTTTATAAAATTAATAAATCAAATCTTAAATAAAACATTTATTTATTTCCTTTTTATAAACTTATTATTCCAAATAATATATTTCGAAATCTACTTCTAGTTATAAAAATAAATCTTTATAACTTTAGTTTTGTCGACTCACCGGGTGGTAAACCGATATAGCAAAATAGTTTAATCTCAGGCCATGTACTGCCGATCACTCAACCAATATCGCTCTTTGGTTAACCAAGCACAGGTTAATTTCCCAATGATCACTAATCAAATAAATCCATTTGATCGATAGTTTCTATAACAATAAATAATTACTGTTCAACATCAGCCAATTAAACGACCAGTTCAAACAATTAAATATGCTTATAAATGAACGCGACCCACAGGGTAAGTTCCCTCTATTTGGTCGAATCATTAGAATAACGATTGGTTAATTTACTGAAATTAAACGACAGTTTAATTCCGTCAATTAAATCAACACATGGATCAATAATTAACTAACAGTCAATTAACAGCAAAACAGAGCACACAAAAATAGAAAACCCAATTTATATAAAATATAAATGGGAAACTGAGTGAGATTAACTCACCCGGTTTTGAATCCGTCGATAATTATCTGATTTTTAGTCAGATTAAACTGGTCGTTTAATTCGAATAAGATTCTCAGTTTTTTCCCCGATTCTGACCAACCTCTGCTCCAACTCGAAGATCTCGTCTTTATGGCCCAAATGAGACAGACCGTGCTCAGATCTGATAAGATATGCGCGAGATATCTTATAAACAAATTTAATAAAGTAATTTAATTTTAAATATGGACTTTATACAAAAAAAACCAGGCCTCTTACCTTTACCCTGCGGCCCAAAAGCCCACCCATTTCCCTATTCAAAACCCTTCCATCGGATTGCCAATCCACACATAGAAAAACCGCCGCCTCCAAACAAAAATGAAACCCTAAATCGGATCCCCTTTTTCGTTCAGGGAAATCGAAGTTTTACTTCGTCGCCACACCCACTTCTTCGATCCCCTTCACTCCTTACTCTCGTCGGCCTGCTACCCCTCAACGACCCCCTTCAACAGTTATCCAGCTTCACCGCTCAAACCATAGACCTCGGCTCCACTACCAACAACAACGAGCCAACTCGAAGCTCCTGGACCGAACCCTATGCTCGTGGTCACGAACCAGATAAGTTTTCCTTTTTTCCGTGACTTTACAATTCGGTTTTATATTTGTTTTGATTTTAAAGTGGATTGAATTATTTCTTCTTTACTATAATTGTTCTTGTGGTCATGGATATTGCTGAAACCCTCTATGTGTATATATACCCGCAAATGGATAGAATTGATGTCAAAATCAAACTGAAATCCCCTAGTTTTGGATCTTAGCTGTGCGTTCCTTAGGTGCTATTTTCCTCTTGTCCTAGCTGTTATGATCGAACTGTTATGATCGATGGTTGCGTCTTAGCAGTGTCAAGATTTTTGATGGATTTTGTATTAGTTTCATGGTACCATTGATCTGTCCAAAGGGGCATAGATCGAAATTGTGTATGTATAGATTTTGGCCATGACTTGTTAAATCAATTCTCTTAAATTGTAGCATCTATATTGGGTTTTTAAAGATATGGCAGTCAGTATATCTTATAAGGATTTGATTTGTAACTATATATATATATGAATCCATATATATCAATTCACTTGTTTGTACAGATTTGAAAAAAACAGTGTACCTCTACATATATATTTATCTGTTTCTCTCTGTTTCATGGTTTATGTCACAATACTGTTCCCATGTGTTACTGTTTAATAGCATGTTCCTTAGCTGTCCACTACCACTTCTTTAGCTATTTCGAAATCTTATATAGATTTGCTAATATCTACATTGGTTTAGCTGGAAGGGTTTGATGTAAATATACATATTTTTCTGTTCGAAATCTATATAGATTGAACATTATCCTATAGTTCCTAGGACATGTGAATATTTTTGATATCTAATAGGTTTATTGTTTCCCTTTTTATTTGTCTAAAGATTTGATGGTACAAATGTATATATTTTCTTTGCTGTTTCGATTTACTGTATGACAAAAATCTGAGTTTTAATGTGGTCTTTTCCTAAGTAGAAATCTTTCAACTCCATATATCAATATATAAATATTCCTAGCTATTCATAGCTGTGCCTCTCTTTTTTTTTCTTTTAGGTTGATTTTACTGATGGTGAGAGTGCTGAAATTTCGTGAGGGAAATGGTGGTGACTGCACTATAAGTAGTGAAGATTATGTTGGATTTCAAGCACCATACATGGTCTGTTTGAAATCTGATTTTATATAAAAAGAAATTTCTTGTTCAAGTTGTGTTGTGATATTGTCATGGAATTGTCTATTCCATTTGAGAATTTTGAAATTGTGATGTATACGTATGGCCGAACAGGATTTGTACCAAGATGTAAATATTTAACTGTTCTTTACTATTTGTACTTCTTTCTCTTTTTTTTTGATGTCTGTGGGTTTGAACCCAAAATGCCGACAAACAGTATAAAATACTTATCACCAAGGCAAGTGGCCCTTGAACTTGACAGATTGAATCAATTATCAACTCACAAGTTGCACTAGTAACAATGTTAGATGTAGAAATTGTATACTTGTTATTCATCACTTAAGTTTGGTATTTTATATGCTCATGTTTTGTGTCAAATTCATAACAAAGGCATCGACAGCACCTAACTTTTATATTGTTCAATCACTTACACAAATAAAGGCAAATATATTCTAAAGCACTAATCAAACTTTTCAAGTCAGGGTTTCACTCTAGTTTACGGAAATACCCAACTAGAAAACATAAATTGAAGCATTAATTGTATTGTTTGAAAACAAACCATCACCAAATTTCTTTTAACTTTTTATTCAACTTCCATGTTATTCCCAAGTCGGTCAATGGATGACCAAAGTATTCAAATCATGCCTGCATTTGTATCCCAAAAATGGAATATTTCCAAAAACCTTAACAAGAATATGGATGTGGCAAGGTATCTACACCCAACAATTTCCGACCGAATTATATAGTTTATATTATCTTATAACACACAAGATAATTAATATTTATTCCTTCATCAATGTCGTTTTATAAATGAATTCCATATTAAATCCATTAATATTTTCAAATAAATATTTAAACCAATTTAAAATAATAAATTAAATTGAATATTCGACGGCAAAAATATACGGGACGTTACAATTTAACCTTTTAAAATATGATTTCTGTCTCAAAAATCGTTTCACTTACTTCACTGGAGTTCATATTTATTTTGTATCTCCAGTCTGGATTTTTCTAATGTCAATTCGGATTTTATTTCCTAAAAATCCTTTTATTTATTTAAATAAACCGTTATCGTTTTTAAAACGATCATGGCTCTGTTTTTCTGAAAAATTGATTTTGACATAACTCAAAATCTATACGACGGAATCCAGATTTTTCTCTTTCATTAGAAAACTATTATTCAACCGGTCCCGACGATTCTTGTTTCAAAGAATTCCGACTTCAGTTGAGTTCTATATACTCAATTGAAGTTCGAATCGCCAATTTACGAACTGTCGCGCTGCGGCGAGTTCGTTTTAAATTATATTTATATATATAAACGTTTTAACTTCGTTTATAATAACTTCAACTCCATTCTGATATATTTTTAATATATATCAAATCCAATTTTCCAATTCAACATAATATTTCCGATCTTCTAACATTGTCGTTTTTCCCTAACTTGGAAAAAAATTTATTTATACTTCGATCTTCTACATTCAAATTCTATTTCAATTCAAATTGAATTTCCTATATTCAAATTCCATTTTCAATCTCCATTTGAATTTCTATATTCAAATCTATTTTTCAAACTTCATTTGAATTTCTATATTCAAATCTAATTTCAATCAAATTGAATTACCTATATTCAAATTCGATTTCAACTCTTTTTGAATCCTATATTCAAATTCCATTTTAACTCTATTTGAATCTTATTTTCAAATTCCATTTTAACTCTTTAAATTCTATATTCAAAGTCTATTTCTATTTGAATTCTATATTCAAATTCTCGTTTCAATCTATTTGAATTCTATATTCAAATTCCATATTTAAAATTTCTTTATTCAAATTCCATTTTACTTTCGATATTCAAATTCTATATTTGAATTCCTTTATATTTTCTATATTCAAATTCTATATTTGAGTTTCTATATTCAAACTCTATTTGAATTTTCTTTATTCATTCTTTAAACAAGTCTCGATTTCAATTCCTTTTGAAATCAATATTTCTACTTTTGGAAAATAAATTTCCCTTTTCAATTTCACACTTGTATTTTTATTTCTGAATTATCCAATGATAATTCTTTTTACTTCATTTATAAACTTCGTTTATAAAAGAACTATTTATAAACTTCGTTTATAAAGGAACTACTTGTTTTATTTTTCAAAACAAGTTTATAATTCAAATCTATTTAAAAATTCAAATTCTATTTTTCTAAAATAGAATTTCACTTTTAAATCTCAAATACCCCTTTCAGGGTATTTTTATAAATTAACACTTAGGCCCAGTGATATTTAAACACCAAACAACCAATTATTTATTCCAGGTTTTCTAACGCATCATATATGACAGTACATATGCAAACAAATAAACAAACAGATAATATATTTTTGAGGTATCCAGTTGGATTCCTCCAACCTGTTTTCCTGCATCCACAGACGTTAGTCAACATAGTAATACCCATCCTGCTTCGATGCTGGATATCGCGGTATGAAGGTCATCCACTAATATATATTTGTGGGGCGCATAGGGAAATCATCTGCTATGAAACTGTGGGCATCCGCTAACGAGACTGCGGGAATCAATCCAACCATCCACCCAATATATATATATAATAGTCAACCCTAAATAACTAATATATATAAAGCAACTAGAAAAATCCAAATAAGCAACAACAATTATTTTTAACGACATAAAAATAATTCTAATTAACAGGTGAGTGAGATTTACTCACCGTGACTTTTGCGATTTGTTTTTGATTAAATTAAACTGATGTTTAACTTAATTGAAAATCTCAGCTGTCTCCAAAATATCACATTCCAGTTGTATGCTTAAATATTGACGATACGATTTTAACGCACTTGTTTCACTTGAAAATCTGAAATTGTATGACATCGTTACACATGTTAAGTTTGGGTTATATTTTAAAAATAATTTAAATGAAGTTAAGAACTGAATTTAATTTTTTTTAAACATGGTTATACCTTTCTCTGCCAAAATCCGAACCTATAGCCTTTCCAGTCCATAATCCATCTTCCCCGACTTCACATGCACTTCCCAACTCCAGACCAACAGATCCCAGAATCACCAAACCTCCCAATCCATGTTCGGCTACATTTCCATGCTTTGGAATCTCTGAAACTCACCATGAACATCACGCCCAAAAATCCTCCTTTTCTAAATAGCGACATCAGCAGTCTGCCTCCCTCTCATCGTCTCCTAAGACCGTCGATTTGCATCATCGACTTCTCCAAATACCCTACCACTAAAGTCTCCTGCAGTCTCGTCTTGGCATCGCGCAACCATTCTACCCTGCTGCCCTAAGTGCAAAATTCAGGAACCAGCGTCGAGCAGTAAGCAAATCGTATCGAAGTGAAGTCCTAAGTCGCTACCGTCCAAACTCGAACATCACCAGAATTTGATTGAGACTGACCTTAGTTTCCCAATTTGCAACCTCCCTTGATGCTCGAAACCCCTAGTTTCCACGCGTTGTTTGAAGAACCGAAACCCCTAAAATCACAGTACCCAGTATCCTCGATCATGTCGGCTTACATCGCCATGCCCCTTTATCTATTCGAATACAAATTCGAACTCGATATCAATTTTTTTATATATATATTTTGAACGATAATTGATTATGGAAAGAGGAATAAAAAAGAATTTTGATTTCTGCTGTGGAGGATTTTCACAAAGGGGCTTTGATTTACAAACGTAAATAACAGGGAGGCATACGGTTTATAACAAGAGGAATTGAGGAGCGATTTTTATCCACGATGAATACTTAACCACCAAAGGAAATTGTCTGCGTGATTTGAGGTCCACGGTGTCTTTTGTTTACTTAAGAACAAAGGAATTTATTTTTAAAATAAATTTTAATTTATTTTATTTTAGTTTGAATTAACCGATGCGATTTAATTAATTAAATTATCCTGTTTATTTAGAACTCCTATTCAAACCCAACAACCGACGTTCCTGGGGTAAAACTGTTATTCTGAACACATTGGGACAGGTATCGAAACCCCATTTGATCATACGGAGAAGATACTAATTTAAATTGATTTAAATTAATTTTAAAACAATTAATTCTTCGATAATCAATTAATATTATTATTCTAATTCAAACAGGAGTTTTGAATTAATTATCTGAACTGTTTCCAATCCAGTGTTGACTTTGAATTCAAATAAATTCAATTTCGTATTTCGATAATTATATATATATATTCGAAATAAACTGTATATCGATTATTTAATCGATAACTGAATATAAAAATTCATTTATTATCTACTCAATATTTAAATCCATATTAAATATTTTAAAATTAACTCGACAGAAATCTGGGTCATTACAATCTTCCCCTCTTAAAAGAATTTCGTCCCCGAAATTACTAAGTTAGGAAAAGTGCTACAAACCCATTAACCTTTCAAAATTCACTTATGTTGAAACTCTACACATTATATTTCAACAATTTTAGTTTTACCGAAACTTTTGGTTTCAATTAATCTGAATGATTTACAATCAACTCATTTACTTTGATTTATTTAACTTCTTAAGTTAAATTTAAATTCCAGAATTCAAATACCCGGGTTTTCATTTCAAGCCTTTTCGAAATCCCATACATATAGACATATATTTATTTTCAATTCAAAACATTTGAATTTTAAACAAACTTGTTTTCCTCAAAAACTTTTCTAAGGTAGCAATCCATCACTTAGAAACTCGAAAATGAACACTAATGATGTTGCGATCATCATCAGAATTATTTCCTAGCCACTGAAGTGAGTTCAGTGCTTTTATCGCTTACAAAATCCATTCAAAATGGTATTTATTCAAATCCTTTCCAAAACAAAGCTATATTGTTCTAATATACTTCTAAAATATTTTCCAACTTCCCAGGATTTAAATTTCAAACTCTGGTTTGAATTCAATTTTAATTCATCTCATTTGTATATTTAATTCATATACAAATTCTATTTGGTTATAGATAACCAATCCAATCTTATAATCTTATTTGATTATAATTATATCAATCAACACAGCCATATATTATAATAATTTCAGAAAATTATTCCTTCTATATCAAAATAGAATTTTTGAGTAAAATTGTTTCATTTACCCACTTATAAACAATATGGTGTTCAATCCTCTGTTCAAGTATTTGCAAACTCTTATCGACTTCGTGGCGTCCCACGATTCGATCAGAATTTATATACCACTCAACAGACTAGCCAACACAATATAAAACAAATTTTATGACAATTAACAAATACACTCTCTCGTATATATACACTCAACTCATTCTGGGGTACTACTGACCCTATCTCTAATGAGCACATTCCAACAAGCCTAGGTATTCGCTCAACCTAAGCTCTGATACCAACTATAACGACCCGGAAATTTGTTCAGTAGGCTTTGCAACCATCCTCTCCAATCCCCAAAGTAGCAAGGTAATACCCCACTGTGGCTTACATTGGTACCCCGGTCCACATTTTACGGCCAGCCTTTCGGCTTCCCAACCAACCCTCATTTTCTGGACATGTAGGGGTAAGAGTCTCTCGTTCGCTACCAAACAAAAAGCGAGAACCCCCTATCACGTGCAAATGCACTAAGCACGCAACATGGACTGGTATGAGTAAACAATTTAAAACAGTTTTAGAAACTAAATGATATCTCATAAGACCATGCCGTATAACACGGAACGGGTTTTCCCTTATGAGAATCCAAACACTTGATTTAACTTTCAAAATCCCTTTGAAAGGAACGATGATCTTTATATCAAAACTCTTTTGATATTATAATAGTGTCTAACTCAAGTAAATAACAATCTAGTGGAACGTTTGCATTTCACGTTCCACATATATAATATACAATCATAAACCGCAGGCACTTATTGGATATTTGATTTCCAACTATGACAAGGTATGGAACCACCTGCCGCTGGTGTATCTCTAGAGGAGAATACACCGAGTTCAACAAGAACATCTTGCAACTCAACCACACATGACCGACCACTCATTTCGCTTGAGTGTATCGAATGTATATCACCAACGGTTGGGATCAGCAACCGTTTCCCGAATGGGACAGCATCGACAATAGATTTTTAGAAGTAAATGAAACTCTAGATCAGGTGATTATACACCGTAATAGGTGCGACCTACATAGCTATGCTGCCTGCCCGATTTTTGTCATTTCCCGCTTGTTGAGGCCAGAGGCTACGATTACTTTCCATTCATTGATAACACGATCACTTTGAATGCCACATTATCAGATCCGTTAATCACTAATTGATTTGCACAAATATTCTGGATGTTATGCTAAGGGAATAAATCCGTTGCAACCATATATATTTATACAGACCAACCCATTCGATTATTGGAAATACTTTGTCAGACATTCGTCCATTTACGTTCGTTCTGGGATTGAACGAAACCGAAGGCACTATTCAGTACATCCATCCTAGGCAATCTCTACCTAGGACTTATACAACAGCCCTTGCACTTTGCTCTGTCTTCAATTTTCTTTAGCATATATGATTTGCAACGCTTATGCCAATACGGAGTGGTTCTTTGGATAAGAATCCAACCGGTCTCTCCATATTGACAACGATGGCCAAAAACTTCGATAGTCTGTGATTTAACTATCGAATAAAAACAAGTGTTTCGATAGTCGATGATTTAACTATCGAAGAAAACAGGTGTTCATTCAACATATCAAACAAATCACTGGGTTCTTTAATTAATATTTCATTAATTAAATCTCTTCTCCATTTCTTTATCAATATTTGTTAACCAAATATTTTCAATAACCATATTGGCCTTTTACGCTATTTGGAGAACATTTCCGAATATCGCCTTCCTTTATTTTCTTAAACTTAGAAAATATATGCTAGTTAAAATTGGAAAATATTCCAATTACTGATCTCTTTTCCGATCTCATTTATTTATATACTTAGGAAATATTTATTATTCTATTTCCAAGTTTACACTTATTTGGGTTAAAACGGATGTTGTGTAAAACATAGTTACGACAACCCAAATACTATATTCAACTAACTCTTATCCAACATTGATCTTCGAGCCTGAAATCTTACTATTTATTTGTTAATAATGAAATCAATCAAGTTGGGGTATAACTACCTCTCAGACCTTGACTGAATAACATTTATAACGTCAAAACAGATATGACTACTTACTCGAATAATCAATACCATACAACTACTTATTCACTTTTAAACACGTATACAGTTTCTCTTTCTATTCTTACTAGATTTTATTCTAGACTTCCTTTTTGATTTTACTATTCTATTTTTAAGTTTGTTTCCTTATCGACTTCTATATATATTGATATATAGAATTCTAATTATCAGATTTTCTTAAAAAATATTATAACTCCTTAAATTCCCGGAAAAATTCGCCATAACCTCCTTTGTACCGGGAGCATCGGGATATTTCAAATAGCCTCCCATGGCCCTCACCAATCCAAAAGAAAAATAAAAAGCCAAGCGGCTTGCCGATACGGCACATAAAATCTCATATATGAATTAAATACGTACCTTTTTGTCGAGCATTCTATTTATATACCTTCATACCTTATCCCATACCGGTCTCCTGTATGTCTATACCTGTCCAATTTATTTCAACTATACCCGATCGTTTTAACTCAATTCGTTAATTAACTCTTTGCCTATTTCACTAATTTATTTGAACATATCACGTTCAAATATATTTTAATCTACTCATGAACCAAATCTAATTCTATTTTCAACTCGAGTTATATATTGGATTTCGAATATAAATTCTCAATTTCTTTCACTTATCCAAAAACTCAATTCTGATTCAAATTTCCTTTAACTAATTATTCTCCCATTTAGTTAATTCTATTTAACCATTTAAAATATGATTTCTGTCTCAAAATTATTTCACTTACTTACCTGGAGTTCATATTTATTTTGTATCCCCAGTCTGGATTTTTCTAATGTCAATTCGGATTTTATTTCCTAAAAATCCTTTTATTTATTTAAATAAACCGTTATCGTTTTGAAAACGATCATGGCTCTGTTTTTCTGAAAAATTGATTTTGACATAACACAAAATCTATACGACGGAATCCAGATTTTTCTCTTTCATTGGAAAACTATTATTCAACCAGTCCCGACGATTCTTGTTTCAAAGAATTCCAACTTCAATTGAGTTATGTATACTCAATTGAAGTTCGAATCGCCAATTTACGAAATGCCACGCTGCGGCGAGTTCGTTTTAAATTATATTTATATATATAAACGTTTTAACTTCGTTTATAATAACTTCAACTCCATTCTGATATTTTTTTAATATATATCAAATCTAATTTTCCAATTCAACATAATATTTCCGATCTTCTAAAATTGTCGTTTTTCCCTAACTCGAAAATAAATTTATTTATACTTCGATCTTCTATATTCAAATTCTATTTCAATTCAAATTGAATTTCCTATATTCAAATTCCATTTTCAATCTCCATTTGAATTTCTATATTCAAATCTATTTTTCAAACTTCATTTGAATTTCTATATTCAAATCTAATTTCAATCAAATTGAATTACCTATATTCAAATTCCATTTCAACTCTTTTTGAATCCTATATTCAAATTCCATTTTAACTCTATTTGAATCTTATTTTAAAATTCCATTTTAACTCTTTAAATTCTATATTCAAAGTCTATTTCTATTTGAATTCTATATTCAAATTCTCGTTTCAATCTATTTGAATTCTATATTCAAATTCCATATTTAAAATTTCTTAATTCAAATTCCATTTTACTTTCGATATTCAAATTCTATATTTGAATTCCTTTATATTTTCTATATTCAAATTCTATATTTGAATTCCATTTGAATTTCTATATTCAAACTCTATTTGAATTTTCTTTATTCATTCTTTAAACAAGTCTCGATTTCAATTCCTTTTGAAATCGATATTTCTACTTTTGGAAAATAGATTTCCCTTTTCAATTTCACACTTGTATTTTTATTTCTGAATTATCCAATGATAATTCTTCTTACTTCATTTATAAACTTCGTTTATAAAAGAACTATTTATAAACTTCGTTTATAAAGGAACTACTTGTTTTATTTTTCAAAACAAGTTTATATTTCAAATCTACTTAAAAATTCAAATTCTATTTTTCTAAAATAGAATTTCCCTTTTAAATCTCAAATACCCCTTTCAGGGTATTTTTATAAATTAACACTTAGGCCCAGTGATATTTAAACACCAAACAACCAATTATTTATTTCAGGTTTTCTAACACAGTATATATGCAAACAAATAAACAAACAGATAATATATTTTTGAGGAATCCAGTTGGATTCCTCCAAGCCAATTTCCTGCATCCACAGATGTTAGTCAACATAGTAATACCCATCCTGCTTCGAGGAAGGACATCGCGGTATGAAGGTCATCCACTAATATATATTTGTGGGGCGCATAGGGGAATCATCCGCTATGAAACTGCGGGCATCCGCTAATGAGACTGCAGGAATCAATCCAACCATCAACGCAATATATATATATAATAGTCAACCCTAAATAACTAATATATTTAAAGCAACCAGAAAAATCCAAACAAGCAACAACAATTATTTTTAACGACATAAAAATAATTCTAATTAACAGGTGAGTGAGATTTACTCACCGTGACTTTTGCGATTTGTTTTTGATTAAATTAAACTGATGTTTAACTTAATTGAAAATCTCAGCTACCTCCAAAATATCCCAATCCAGTTGTATGCTTAAATATTGACGATACGATTTTAACGCACTTGTTTCAGTTGAAAATCTGAAATCGTATGACATCGTTACACATGTTAAGTTTGGGTTATATTTTAAAAACAATTTAAATGAAGTTAAGAACTAAATTTAATTTTTTTTAAACATGGTTATACCTTTGTCTGCCAAAATCCGAACCTATAGCCTTTCCAGTCCATAATCCATCTTCCCCGACTTCACATGCACTTCCCAACTCCAGACCAACAGATCCCAGAATCACCAAACCTCCCAATCCATGTTCGGCTACATTTCCATGCTTTGGAAACTCTGAAACTCACCATGAACGTCACGCCCAAAAATGCTCCTTTTCTAAATAGCGACATCAGTAGACTGCCTTCCTCTCATCATCGCCTAAGACCGTCGATTTGCATCATCGACTTCTCCAAATACCCTACCACTAAAGTCTCCTGCAGTCTCGTCCTGGCATCGCGCAACCATTCTACCCCGCTGCCCTAACTGCAAAATTCAGGAACCAGCGTCGAGCAGTAAGCAAATCGTATCGAAGTGAAGCCCTAAGTCGCTACTGTCCAAACTCAAACATCACCAGAATTTGATCGAGACTGACCTTAGTTTCCCAATTCGCAACCTCCCTTGATGCTCGAAACCCCTAGTTTCCACACATTGTTTGAAGAACCGAAACCCCTAAAATCACAGTACCCAGTATCCTCGATCATGTCGGCTTACATCGCTATGCCCCTTTATCTATTCGAATACAATTTCGAACTCGATATCAATTTTTTTTTATATTTTTTGAACGATAATTGATTATGGAAAGAGGAATAAAAAAGAATTTTGATTTCTGCTGTGGAGGATTTTCACAAAGGGGCTTTGATTTACAAACGTAAATAACAGGGAGGCATACGGTTTATAACAAGAGGAATTGAGGAGCGATTTTTATCCACGATGAATACTTAACCACCAAAGGAAATTGTCTGCGTGATTTGAGGTCCACGGTGTCTTTTGTTTACTTAAGAACAAAGGAATTTATTTTTAAAATAAATTTTAACTTATTTTATTTTAGTTTGAATTAACCGATGCGATTTAATTAATTAAATTATCCTGTTTATTTAGAACTCCTATTCAAACCCAACAACCGACGTTCCTGGGGTAAAAATGTTATTCTGAACACACTGGGACAGGTATCGAAACCCCATTTGATCATATGGAGAAGTTACTAATTTAAATTGATTTAAATTAATTTTAAAACAATTAATTCTTCGATAATAAATTAATATTATTATTCTAATTCAAACAGGAGTTTTGAATTAATTATCTGAACTGTTTCCAATCCAGTGTTGACTTTGAATTCAAATAAATTCAATTTCGTATTTCGATAATTATATATATATATATATATTCGAAATAAACTGTATATCGATTATTTAATCGATAACTGAATATAAAAATTCATTTATTATCTACTCAATATTTAAATCCATATTAAATATTTTAAAATTAACTCAACAGAAATATGGGTCATTACACAATCTGATCAACTGATTTTGATTAATTTTTTAAAATTAATCAACAATATAATTAAAATAAAATAATCCGTTTAATTGTTTTTCTTAAAAACAATTATATTCCATTATTAAATCTTAAGTTTATTTCTGAGTTACCTTGCAGAAATTATAACTTAGCCGTTCCAACGGTATATAATAGTTCTGACTACATTCAAGTCATTAACCCAATTTGCACAAACAAAAATGTAAATACAATTCAAGTTGATCAATTGATAATATAAAAACTCAACCAGTATGTCCAACTGATAACAGAACGATATTTGTTTCTGCCAACAGGGTGATCAAAACAATTCAGTTGATCAAATATATAGTGGAACAAAGTTTATTTCCCCTAACAGATGTCCAACACATATAGTTACGATTAACGTAATTAAACCCATCTAAACTAGTAAATCAATTAATTAAACAACCCATTCAGTATTTACTGCATTTACAGATCATTATTGATTTTGTGTTAATTCAGTTTACAACCGAATTTACGTCCGATTACATTTAAACGACATTTAGTAATAAAACTACTTTTAATTATTCAATAAATCATTTTAATATATATGTATGTATATATATGTATATATATGTATATATATAACATTGACCAGATTTAACTACACCTATACGAACAAAAACTATTTGACCGTAAATTCTAAATCTAACTCAATATATATACACTTTGACTATATAAACATATTTAAATTATATTTATAATTTAACTTCAAATTTTTTTTAGTTGTCCTAGCCTGACCCATTTCCAATGCCGCAAATTAGAACGTGTGTGTCCCCGACTTTGCGCCCTTCCTTTACTTTCTTCCCCTAACTTCCTTTTATTCCTTTACATTTTCTGTTTTCTATACACATTTATATTATATATATTTTTATGGTCCTAGCCCAAGCCTGCGATCAGCACGGCAAACCCAAAAAACCCCATGCATTTTCACATTCCTGTACCCATATTCTTTCCCCGCTCTCTCTTTTCTTCCTTTCATTTTTTCTGCCCGCACGCCCTTCTTTCCTGTTCTTCCCTTTCAGCATTCTTCCCTTTCAGCCTCGACCACAACCCTTCCCTTCTTCCCAATGCCAACCTAAGCCATGCTCCACGTGAGTATAGGGTTTCCATGATTATTCTCGATCCACGACCAAATCATTCAAGCCAGTATCCTTTCTCTTCCTTTTTTTCTTTTCCTCTGTTTCCAACACACTGATATGCACAAGGCACTGGTGCATGTGCACGCCCTACGAAGCCAACCTGCTACCGTTACGAACTCTCATGCAAATGCCTCACGATTTACTGACCTCATCACTATCATTTAAACCCTCTCCTACCCTTTATAGGGCAATTCGACAGTGCTCGTTTCAGTTTAAATATCTGGTTCGATTTGCAGAACCCCCTCATTACATAACCACAATGCATTGATCACCCTTGAATTTTACCAGCTTGAAGCCAACCTTTGCCTACCCGTAGGTCAGCTCCACCATGCACAGTTCTAAATTTTATCAACCAAATCTAGAGAATTAATTTATTTAGACCATAAACTATAACATACCATAACTCATTGTATAGGCTATTTAAAAAATCTAGTTCTTCTTTCAAAAATCAAGGTTTTCGATTTCAATTCGAACTATAAATCTGAATCTAAATCTTTTGATGAATTGATTTTGAGTTTTTATATAACTTTCCTTTGTATTATATATGTATATGTATATATGTGTGTGTGTGTATAACTACTCGAGACAAACTTACTTTTAAGATAACCTGCTCTCGAATTCAAACCATTTTCATGTTGGAATCAAATCCGTAAATCATTATAGAATTACAGTCATGAAATTTTGATGTTAGGTGATAGTTGATAAGATAAACAGAGTCTGTTTAAATGCTTCCAGGCTTCGACCTTCCCGGCTGCAGTGTTGTACTCATTCTAGTTTATTGAAATCGAATGGAGTTAGCAATTTAGTACGACACATTCAATTGCATTCAAACATATATATATATATATATATATATATATATATATATATATATATATATATATATATATATATATATATATATATATTATATCTATATCTACACTATTATATTAATATATTAGTAATAGACTTAAAAAGGAACAGAGGGTACACTCACTTATATTGTTACATGTTTCCATACTCTCCAGGTTTTAGTCCTTGATCCAAAACCAACACATACATATATGTATGTGTTTAACAGTAAACAAAAGAAGGATTTCACTTACCTAGTCTTTCACAGTTTTTGGTTTTATTCTAATTCCAGGCTTTGATATTAAGGTATCAAATGTTTGTTTTCTATTTTTGCTATTTCTAGTTTGACAGAAAGTCTAAATACTCCTATTCACAAGCATTAGTACCATTATATATATTATCAGCAAATTGGAGGGAGTCTACTCACATAGTGTACACGGTTCTATGCCACTTCAGGATTAAATGAAGTTTTAAATTGGTTTAAAATGACACGTTCATCAACATACATGCATATATCTATATGTTTGCAGAACCATCAATAAACAAGGGGTAAAGTTTACTCACATGTATGCATAGTTTCGTGTTTTTAAGCTTTAGGTTGGCTGCCATTTTCTTCTTCTCCAGTTTGTGTTACTTAGCTTTAGTTTTATGTGAGTTCTTAATGGGGTATACTGGTGTATATATAGGGGGTAACATCTGTATAATAAATGCATAGCTTATAGGGTACACAGTGTAGAGTTGTTAGGCTGTCTCCATATTTGATTTGAAATGTATAGCTTAGGGTATAGTTGTGTGTACAGGTTGGTTGAAAGAAGAAATGTAGCTCTGTTTATATAGCTGTGTGAAGTTGATTGAAAAGTGTGTATGATTGGTTAACATCTATCTTCTCTTCTCAGGCCTGCATGTATGCACGACAATGCAATTTTGTATGTACAATTATGTACCAACCATGTCCACATATATGTGAATAAAACTTTTCTTTTCTGCTAAGAAAGCTTAAGCTATGTAGGCTGCCTATGTTGTAAAATAGCATGTGCTAGTGTATGTAGCCTGTTTCATAATTTGATTGAAAGGAGACGCATTGTCATGGCATTTCACATTAATTCCTTCCTTTTATGGTAGGCACAGTTGCACTAGTGTTTGCAGCATTCATTTGTGAACAAGATCATGTGCAAATCTGGTTAGTAGGGATTAGAGGTAGAATGGAATGGTTTTGATGCAGCCTATGCTATGATTTGAAAGGAGCATTTCAGGGTATTTCTTCCAGTCATATGCTCGGCCAGTCTTGCATATTGAGGTATACATATGTACATAACTAATGTAGTTAATGGGTTTTGAATGCCAATCTTCATTCCTAAGGAAAATCAAGTCATGTACTCTGCTGTACAACAAATCCTTCCCATTAATTGTTTTGATTTCATTCTATTCTAATCAATTAAATGTTATCTCTTTTAAATTTGTAGGTACGACCTCTCGTGTACTCTTGCATGTGGAGTATTTGAATTTTACTAGAGTAATTCTATTTTTAATTTATTTAGTTTTTACATAAATTAAAACAAACACAAAACAAGTACAATTATTCTAAAATAGGTTTTATATACACATGTATATATACATAAGCTAAAGAACATTAAAACATACACACACAATATTTTTAAATAATTATTACTTTATTTTTTCTATAAAATTTAAATCCAATATTATTTAACTGATTTAAATTACATATATAATTTATAATTATAATTTAACAAACTTAGTCAAAAACCGGGACATTACATAAATAATTGATCGAATTAAAAAGCATTTGATATTTATATAGAGTATCAATAAGAAACTTTAGACTACGATAAACTAAGAGAATGCGCTCTATAATTTCTTCGACATGTGACATATCCGATTTAAACAGCTCATATAGCCTAACAATGAAAAAAGGTCATACTAAAACTAAAGAAGCTTTCTTGTGCACCTCTGCACCCTTTTCATGTATATAAGGTATATGATGTACCCTTTTTTAAATACAGTATTCAGTAAGTGATGTCCAATGATATATTCAGACATGTTAATGTTTTGACTTCAACTGTTACTTAGATTAGATTTATCCATGTATACAAGGAAATCCGTAGAAGAAAGAATTGATTCTGATCTTAAATTTATTACCTAATTTTATTTGACCTGTATCTGTCTATTACCAAGAAAAAATAAAAATGAAAGAACTACTTCAATTTGCATTTACAAATGGATGAAAAGTTAAGTTGGTGCTTGATATATTTTTTGTTTTGTATTTTGAATTTTCAATATTAACTACAAAAAATGAATAGAGTAAACGAATGACTGAGAGAATAAAAGAAAGATGGGGAGGACGACAGAAAGGTTGAAGAGAGGACGGAAGGATGAATTGTGTCTCATTCATCCATTATTTTCCAAAACATAGAAAATAGCAAAAAAAAAAAAAAAAAAAAAAAAAAAATCTGTTTATATATTAAATTCGTTTTCTAAAACAGTCATTTTCCACGGTTTATACATGTCGTTTACAATTTTGTTATGACAAAAATGGAAAACTAAAAAGGGTGAACCGAACGCACCCTAATTGGCTGGATATGAATAGATTGTGAAATACAGCTAGCATATCTAGTACAATAAACTTTATATACGACTTGTATTTGAAACTAGCATGAACCCCATACAGTAATACACATGCACCGTGCAAACAAATAAATGGACTACAACAAAGTAGAATTATTGACCAAATCCAGCCTATTAAACTTCTGTTTTATTTTTGCAGTGTTTTTTCTTAGGATTTATGGTTGGTTCTTCCAATTTCGTAGGATGTTTGTATGGTTCTTCGGACTTCTTATGATTTTTGGTGGGTACTTTGGACTTCTTCCCCTTTTTAGCTAGCCCATCAGTTCTCTTCTCATGATTTTTGACTTATTCTTTGGCTTTTTTCTTCAGCTGCTGAAGTTGCTTCTGCAACATATTAAAAATATGTTTAATTAATAAAACTTTTAGTTGCTCAGTTATGTGACATAAACACAATCTATTGACAAAATTTTAAAATTTTGTACCCTTTTTCTTTTTATATTTTGTCGCTTGCGACCACTGCCTTTCATTTTTGTAGCAACTGGCTCCTGAAAACAAAGTTGTTAACTTGAATTTGTATATAGCTTGGAATTGATAGCCATGCATGCTTGAGATATGTGTTGTATCTTCTTATGCTTGAGATATGTGTGATATCTGTTTAGCAAAAGTAGAACCAAAGATCTAGAACTGAATGCCTTAACAATATCAATTAAGTGGTCAATCAAAAATTTAATGGTGCAGCTTTAAATTTTACAACATAAAAAAGACCAATTTTCCATGAAAAATTCGAGTTTAGACGGTATAATACCAGACAAATTACAGCAGCTAATTCAAATTAGTGATAGAAGCAAAACTATATTATGGCATATATTGCAATAATCACATTATATGTGCATTACTTTTAATGTTGAGTCTTACTTTAGTATTCTGTGATCACAATTGCGATGCATGCATTATGTTTTAAGCTGAGCATTCATCACTTACCGTTTTAAATAGCGTTGCGTGACGTGTACCCATTTGTTATGTTTATGTTTCTATGCTTATTTTACTTCCACAATCTCTATATTTATTTTATTTTGTATGCAAAAAAAGGCATAATTAAAGTGTATTATTATCTAAACAGTTGAATGTATCTGAGATAACAATGCGATCTGTTTATTATAAGTATCTTGAAACTGAATTTTAGTTTTGAACAGTTCACTGTAGTGCAAAACACTAGTATATCTTGAAGTACATCAGTTTTAAACTATTTAAAATAGTTTTAAGTTAGCTTTTGCATTTTAAAACCATTTTAAATAGTTTTGAATAGATGTATCCGAAAACTGAAACACTGCAGTTTTAATATGTTTATGTTAGTCATATGTCAGTTCATAACCAGGTTATTCTAATAAGAACTACATAATGTCTTACATTCTTTTTTATTGGAAGCTGCTTTAAAAAAAACTGATCATAGCATACTGCAATAATCACTATTGTTTTTCTTTTTTTGATTGATAGGGAAAAGAAACCCCAGGTGAAGCAAATGTGCATCAAGTGGTAAAAGCTATAGTAATAGTGTGATATCAAATTTGATTACTAATATGCAATTTTCTTTTGATTAATTGTAGAATAAATAGGGTAAACAATATGACACTTGTGACTTACTAGATTGGAGTGGGACAGATGAAATTATTGCAGAAGGAAGAGTTGTGCTAAGTAACCCATCGGAGTGTGTCCAACAAATCCCTTTAGGATCTGATGCTAAAAAAATTATAGTAGACACTATGAGGAATCCGGATGCTTTCTTGTGGCGACCTTCACTTTATTCAACACACATTGGAGATGTCGAAGGTGAGATAGTAGCAGGACCAATTTCTAGGGTTGTTTTGCACCATCTCGACAACTTTGAAAAAGAAGATAATACGGTAATCTTTCATTTTTTCTACTAATTAAATTTTTGATTTTCAATGTAGAAAAAGAGTAATATGTTCATTTTTATCAGTGCAAAAGTAACAACGTAAATCATAAACGCAAATTAATTGATTGGAGTGGTAGTGAAAAATTATTCGCAGATGGATGATTGCATTAGAGTGATCCAAAGGAACTTGTAAATGATCTCCCTCTCGGTCTGGATGCCATTGCAGTTTGGATAGATAATCCAAAGACTGAAGATGCTTTTCTATGGAGGCCTACTAAAGGATTTATACGAGTTGGAGAATGTGATGATCTTAACTCCCTTGTCGGCCTAAACCGAACAAGAAGACGTATTGCTTTGAGAACAATACTCGTTAGAACATAAATAGGAGAGCAATTCATTACTATTACAACAATTTACATTAGAGTACAAGATATCAAACTAAAAGATATCAGAGTACATAAAAATAATATACAATGAAAAATACATCAAAGATTAATAAATTACAAGGCAACGGAAATATAAATACATAAATGTAATATGCAGCGGAATAACATCAACTACCACAACTGAAGATAATACACGGATACAAAGCTTTCCGAATATAGCTCCAGCCGTAATCCAGGATCCCGTGAAAAGAAATATCTGTGAAATCCACAACTGCTTGCTGCCTATGTGGAAAATATGGACACCTAGAGCTTAGGTGGGAAACAATAAACTCTGAGTCAGACATGGGACTGGTGTGAAAACTATAACAGTTATTAACCTTATTTTAAAGTTGGATAAATCACGGGACCATGCCATATGTCACGGAATGGGTTTACTCCACACGAATACTAGTGCATAAAACAAACAACGCAATGCTAAATGGAAAAACGAAGCTATTATAAGACTCAGGTCCCATCACACAATGCAAGCGCAAGCCAGAGGACAAAATTTTACCTTATACGAGCCAAACATTTTTGATACACGAAATCTATCTTTTATTATTATTATAAGTGCACAAGTCAATTTCAAATATAAATGTATCAATCCTAGATGGCATAGAGGCATATCCTACTATGTCTCTATATAGGTTTACAACTAAAATCATAAAATCATGTATTGGAAATTGGGTTTCTATCTCTGAATCAAGGCAAGTGATCATCCTTACCGAATTCGAGATAGTCTAGCCTGTGCCTCAGGACCCAGACACAGGTGCACCCTTAGGAGCGACAGTGTCGGTCCACTCCAACGTTTGTGGATTAGTTATTCCTAAACAATACATTTTTCGGTCCTGTGGGACCTAAAATATGGTCAGTATGTCGACCATCAACGACCTTTGTACAACCATATCCGAGGTACCCTCCTGTCCATCATCAACATAAGTAAAGTGTCTGGGCTCCATACCATGACATCACTCCTAGCTAGAAAGAAACGCATGTCCTCCCTATTGTCCTTCATCCAGTTTTTGGTTCATACTGAGATGTGAAGCTCACGAATTAACGCTATACACAAAGCTATGCTATATTAAAGCGGTGCTTTTTGATCATCATCCACAAAACTCTTCTTTTCAACAAAAGCTTTCATCCATGCATCTCAACATGCCACATTGTCAATCCATAACATACCATTTATTTTGTAACAATCCAGAATTTCAAAACCAAATTAAAATTTGAATTTTGTCTATTTTGATGAACTTCAAATTAGAATTGCTTATTTTGACTAGATAAAATTTGAGAATAATTTTAAAACTAGTTTCAATGTTTTATTTGATTTAAAACATGGTCATTAAAAAATTTAAATAAATTTATAAACTCAAATTTTGAAAATCGATGTATTAAAGTAATATGGATCACTTATAAAAGGACCATTTTGGAGACAGTCTCGGAATCCGACGAAACCACTTTTATTGGACCCAAAATGTCGAAAAATTACAAAATCCAAAATTTTAAGTCAAATGGAGTTCGTACGTGAGAGAATAGTATACACACGTAAGCTGAAAATTCAGTCAGTTTTCGGTTTTAGCTAGAAAAAAGGCGATGTTTCCAATGATCTCTAAATTCGACGAGACTAGATTCGTTGAAAGAATAATTCCATAACACAGCGAGATGTCAAATTTCGTAGCTTTTGGAGTTAACGTGTGGCCGTAAGACTAGAACGAAGTTTGCAATGTAAAATTAATACATTGTGAAAATGTGTCACTTCGTGAATAGTAGCCAATCTATTAAAATTTGGTAATTTTTATTGACACTCCAAATATTGCTAAGGTGGGTCAATTTTTTTCTAAACAAAATTTGTTAAGGGGAGTACCAATGCAGAGAGCACCCCTTTAACAATTTTTTTTTTTTACTAAATTAGCCTTTTTACAACAATCTCATTTTTAGTTGTTAATCAAAAAAAATTATACGGTATATTAGTCAAACTACATCAGATTTTTATGCCAAATTATCAATTGTCGATATTCATTAGATCAGATGAAAATATATCATTTGTAGGAAATTGATATACGTACGTCGAACAATTAATTTTTAGTACGTTATCACGTTCTTCATTCATACCATTATTTCTCCTCAAACAATGGGTTTTTTTTGTTTTCAAATAATTTAGGGATTTGGTTTTTTGCATTTGAAATTGATTGGGATTTGGGATAGTAACTGATGTTATTACCAGATGTTATTATGAGGGTGAAAAGGGAACGTAAAAAATTAAGTACGTAACCCTCTCTAAGATTATTTTTATGATTGGAGTGTTTTTAAAATTTGACCCCTTTTAATAATATTTGGAGTGTCAATAACAATGCCCTAAAATTAAACAAACAACCGTTTCTCTCTTCCACTTGGAAGCCTCTCCTTGATTTGGGCCTAATTAAGTTTAATTAGGCTAGTGTATCTTCCATTTTACGAATTACACCATAAGGAGCTCTAAATTTCGTTAATGGAAGCTACCTCTCTCCCTCTTCCCTTCTGCTCCACCACCTGTTAGGGATTGCCGAATGGATCGTTAAGGCAAAACTAACAATAGAGGGCGGTGAATAGTGTTTTTGAGAAATTAAACAAAATCTAAAACTTATAAAATCTACTATATGAATCACACACCACAGAAACAATCATAGACACAGAATCAAATACAAACACAAAGATAAACAAAAATAAAATACAGAAAAGGAAAGAACACATCAGATTTTATACTGGTTCGGATTACTCCTATGTCCAGTCCCACGCAACGCTGGATTGTGCAGAGTTTTATTACTATATCAATATCCAAGTGCAATCCCATGATTTCACGACTACAAGGTTAACACAAATTCCAAACACCTTTGATCAAGTATATTCTTCTTGGTTTCATGGATACACGGTTAACACCGCTCCAGTTCCATATTTTCAAAGCTACAAGGAAAAACCTTTTTCCCAAATAATTCAACAACACTATAACTCTTCAATAGTAATTCGATTCAGAGAGTAATGAATAGAGAGTGAGAAGAGAAGAAGTTTTATGTAAATACAATTGAATTCGGTAGAGTATAAGTGTAGAAATCATAAAAATAAGAAATAATGGTGTAAAGAAAGGGGATGGAGATGAAAAAGAAGAATTATGAAAAATTCGAAATCGGCCCTATTTATAACATTTGAAAGGTTGCAACGTTTCTAGAATGTTACATATAGTGAAAAGACACTTACTTTCAAAACAAAAAATATGACAGTTATATGTCGACATGGCCATCTTTGTATGTCGACATATCATAGTTCAAAATTGATTTTTGAGCATTTTCAAGTGTTGATATATATATATATACACACAAAATTCTGGAAACTCTTGAATAAAACATAGTGTTATAAATGAATATTATAAAGTAGAAAATCATTTGAAATCATAAATATAAACACAAACACAAAGATAAACAAAAATAATATGCAGAAAAGGAAAGAACACACCGGATTTTATACTGGTTTGGATTACTCCTATGTCCTGTCCTACGCAACGCTGGATTGCGTAGAGTTTTATTACTATATCAATATTCAAGTATAAGCCCCTTGATTTCACGGCTACAAGGTTAACATCGATTCCAAACACCCTTGATCAAGTATATTCCCCTTGATTTCATGACTACAAGGTTAACACCACTCCTGTTCCTTGATTTCAAGGCTAGAAGGAAACATCTTTTTCCCAAACACTTCCCATACAACTACAACCGCCCTATAACTCTTCAATAACAATTCAATTTATAGAGTAATGAGTAGAGAGTGGGAAGAGAGGAATTTTTATGTAAATAGAATTGAATTCGGTAGAGTATAAGTGTAGAAATCATAAAAATAAGAAATAATAATGGTGTAAAGAAAGGGGATGAAGATGGAGAAGAAGAATAATGAAAAAAATCGAAATCAACCCCTATTTATAAGATTTGAAAGGTTGCAATGCTTCTGGATCGTTACAAATAGTGAAAAGACACTTCCTTTCAAAGTCAAAAATATGACAGCTATATGTTGTATGTTGAAATATCGTTGTTCAAAATTGATTTTTGAGAATTTTTCAAGTGTTTTGATATATATATATATATATATATATATATGTGTGTGTGTGTGTGTGTGTGTGTGTGTGTGTGTGTATATAATTCTGGAAACTCTTGAATTAAAATATAGAGTTATAAATGAATTTTATAAAGTAGAAAATCATTTGAAATCATAAATATAAACTATATAAACCATATTTATAAAATTAAAAAGTTTAAAACTATACAAAAATAAAGTATATAAGTATATAATATATAAAACTTGTAAACTATAAAACTTGAGTTTAAAATCAAAAGTAAAATAGGGAAAGTGAAGTAGAGAAGATAAAGATTGAAGATAGAATTTGATAATAGAATTTGAAATTTGAAATTTGAAATTTGAAATTTGAAATTGAAAATCATAAATTGAATTTGAATTTGAACCTGGAGTGCCATTCAGAGTCTTACATAAACTAGAGTCTATTACTATATTTATCTTGAACTCTTGAAATCTTGATTACTCATGAGTCTTGAATCATCTCTGAATTCTGAATCTCTAGTATCTTAAAATTGTATAGTCTTCGGTATCAACTCCTGTATATAAATCCTGCATATGTCTATGTATATATATTGTAGATAAAAGTGTTAGTATATATTGTATAATCAATTAACATTGAAATAAGTTGTTGTCATCAAAACTCCATTCTCCAACACCACCAAGTTGTTTGAAAACCAGACGGATAAGTTGTTGATTGATTGTATTATGATTTGGATGTGATGTTGAGATAATTAACATGTTAAAGCAATGTTAAAATATTTAGGGTAGATGATATTGGGTTAAAACATCCATTTACAAGTCAAACGACTTGTTTATGTTAACTTATTTTAGTAACATTAATTTAATGAAAAAACACATTGAAATGAATAAGTTAGGATTAAATTCATGAATCTCTAGTTGATTTAAATTGATTTTTTGTTGGATGAAAACCCCACATGGGTATTGGGTTAATATTTGATCAACACAAACCCCAAGTATGTAGTTGCAGTTAATCGGTTGATTGACAAACCAATATAAGCATCAATTGTTCGTTTGAAGCTTATACGGGTGTAAGTGCACCCTGGATGTTATTTGGATGTTGATAGTTGTTTACAACTATTGTTGGATGTACAAAATTCATGCTAATGAAATTATATGATGTTTGATTGAATTTCATTCCAATCCGGAATAAATATGAATATTTTTATAATACAATATTCATTGAAAATCAATGTTTTATTTCGATGTCCGATTTTGGATGGTCACGTAAATAAATTTTTGAAGATAAATGACTAAAACGAGTTTTCAAAGATGAATATATGTATTTTATATAATTTATAAAATTGGCTGGAAGTATATCTATTTATTTTTAAATTTATAAATCGAATTCGGGTTTGAATAGGACGTGTCACGGAGCGACAGTTCGCGAAGTTCAACCCATAACTTCGAATGGACGTAGTGGGAGATCCGACCATCGGATTATCCTGAAATTAAAACTATTGGGTTCGTATCGAAAAGACCTTTCAAATGAATATAAGAGATTTAAATTCTAACGGTTGGATTTTTAAATATGTCAAAATCAAATTTGGAAAAGGTCGCTTTGGATGCAGTTTGGTGGACGATATTGGAAATCGATTGCAAAGGCCTTAATAAAATTATTAAAAATATGAATAAATTATGCTAAATCATAGTAAATGATTCAGAAATATTTCGGATTAAATATCATAAGGTTTGAAAGATAAATGTTATTTTATCTGAAAGTGTTGTTTTACAACTAGAAGGAAAATCCAATATTTTAATATAACAAAATGGATTTAACAAGTGGTTTTGATATAACCAGAGTTTTTCCAACACACATACGCGTATATATATACCAGTACATATGCACGCCCGATGGGCGTGTGCATAGATGCATTTCAGCAAAGATGGTATTGAAGTATAGAATGATCAGCCAATACGTACATATGCATGCAGAAGTTATGGAATAGTGGAAAACGTAGTAAACACAGCAGTAATAGTTTATGTAGGAAAAAATAGCATGCAGCGACAATAATTATATAAGGAGAAGGTAAGCATGAAGATGTAGTAAATTTGCAAAAAAAAAGGAGAAAAAATGAGCACTGTGTAATGAACCAAAAGCCTGAGCATTAAATAACTGTTAATACAGTGACGGAGGAAGGAAAACAGAAGCAAGAACTGGTTGTAACACAGTTCGCATGATGAATTACAACTTATTTGGAAGGAAAAACCAATAACAGGACAGCAGTTGGGAAAAATAAGCAAATGGGATGGAAAAAAACAGCGGGGCAACAGTAGGATCAGCAGAAGTATCACTGTGAACGTGGACGGGAACGTGAACGGCTCTCAAGTTCAGCAAAAACCCGATCAAATTCTACAAGATGGAAGGAATAAAAGAAGTGAGTTAAAAGTTTGGGTTATAAACTGTAAGTATGACAGGAATGAAAAAAATTAATGAATTTAAAAACAGAACGGACCACTGTTGGGTCGTTCCAGTACGCATCATCATGAATGTCAGCATGGTCAGTTTGAAGCGAGGTGTGTGAAGTTGCATGATCGTCGGTAAATTGGTTATGGGTACGTGTCTGAGAATGAGTGATGTTGCTGTTCAAGTCGTCCTGGATTTCAACAGGAGGATCATAGCTCGTAGACGTCCGATGATCTGTATTACGGGTCCTCCTATGTGTCACCTTTTGATCAGAAGGCATTGGCACCTCCTTACCGTTTGCTGATTTTTTGGCCTGTGTATAAGTGTATTAGTTGATAGTTGTTGAAGTGGTATGAAAAAAAGAGAAAAAAGGAAAAAAAAAAGTTAAATGCAACATATATTAATGGAATAGACTGGGTTTTGGTACCTTTGTCATTTCTTGATTATGAAAGCGCAGTAGTTTGGAGTGATAGTGAAGATGAACAGGGAAGATGAGAATAAAATAGTGATTGTGGGGAGGTATATATTGAAGTAAAACAGTGTAGTGGCAATGCTGTTTAACATGTGTAGGGAAAAAGAGGCATTAGAAAGGAGAAAAAACAGGAGATGTATATGGGAAGAGGCAGTGAATTGGTAAATTGTGGAGAGATGGTAGCAAGAAAAGGTGGTAAACAGAACGGGTAAAAAAATGGGAGTGTTTTCTGTGTCTGTAATACGTGTTGAGTTACTTGAGTATATGGAACAAATGTGTAAGAAAATAAAAAATGAAGGAGCTAAAAGGTTAAAAATATGGATTTGTCAGCTGCAAACATAGTATGTAACGGCATGCAAATAAAAACAAAATTGTGAATGAAAGTGTATAATCTCACTAAAGCCAGTAGGCGTAAATGCAGTTGGTTCAATGAAGAAAAGTTGAAGTAATTTCTCCATTTTGAGTGCTGTCAGAAGCAGAAGGTGAAGTAATGAAATTAGGTGTGTAGTAGTAAATGCGGCAAATAAAATGTAACGTTGGAACATGCATAAAAAGATGCATAATTATTTTGTTAAAAATAGAAGTGTAACTTGGTGTGACAGTGAATTTGGATGACCGTGAATTGTAGTTTTGTATAGTAGTGTAATAAAATTATTGCATGCAAAAACATCATAATCGATTATTACTTCTAAAATCCAAGAATGGAATATCTTGTTCCGCTGATTTAAGTTACAAAAACAATGATGCAAACTTATATATGAGGGAAATGGTACCATTCCGGAAGGATTATCAACCATTTGATAACTTCAGTGCCAACACCTCTTCTTTACTTGGCCAGTTCAGCCCCGCTCACCGTTGGAAACCCGTATCTGACATAGGTACAGGTACAACTACTACTGCAACATCCAGACTGGTTTCGTCGCTGATGAGGTTCACGCTACTCCATACTGGTTTTCTCCCGTTATGGTTAAACATGTTGGTAAGTGTTAGAACCTGCACTTAATATAATATGTATGAAATATGAAGCATACAGATCTAATTTCTATATTTATTGTAAGATGTGTGAAACATCTAGTGAACATTTCTAAGCTTTAAACAATATAATCTGGAAAGCTATGCAGTACGTTATAGATTCTATTAAACAAACATTAACAGAACACGTTGGGTGATTCATAGAGTAACTAATATACATTCCTTATGCAAACCGTGAACCTATATTCTTCAACAAAAATGATATAATAGGTCAAAAATAGTTCAGAGAATACGCTTATCATTTAAGGCCATTTCTGCCATGCTTAGCTCCCATACTCAGATTCTTGTGACTGACAGTCAACGTATATCCCTACAAAAAATAGCACAATAATGTTTACAGTAAACAGAATAATAAAAGTACTCAGATAAAGCGAAGTCCAATAGAATGATTTATGCATGAGGATAGAATATTTTTACCACATTATACTAGTTAAACATTAAATGAACTCAAACATAGAATGTCTGTTTCCATGAGGAACCTCAATTCTAACTTCATTGTTGGGTGCTTTACTAATGCTTGATTTTTTTGAAAAATAATAATGATTTTAAAATTTTGTTAATAAAAACAACGAAAGAGAAAAGAAAGGGAAATGCATAGATCAATTTTGGCATTGCTGTTTTACATATAAATTGATGGTAAGCTTACGGTTGATTGCACTGTACGGATGTGAATAACCGTGAGTTTTGAAATCGTTGGCCACGTAACCCTCTAACAATATATTGTCGTAGACACGTTAAAAAACATAATTCCTTGCCAAAAAAAATGTTGGAAAACATTTTCAGTAGTAAGATAGGGACTTAAAGTAACAAATCAGTTAACCAATTGAGATTAGAGATGTACGATGTAAAGCAAAAAAATATACAGATGTTAAAGATATTTGAAAAAACATACCGGTGTGTGAAGCTCAAAAATGGTACCCAAATTTGTCCGACTTGAAGTCAGAAGATGAACTCCATAAATCTGATATCCATATCTCTCCAATCGACGTAGCTCAAACACTGTCAAATATAAATAAAATTATACTATTGTCACTAACTAAATTGTAATTATATGTTTATACTGTCACTAAACCTAGTTGTATTCATTATTAATCAATTAACAAAAATAAAGTTGAAATAAGTTACGTTGGGACCATTCAATTTTTTACTGATACTAATTATAACCACAGCAGTTAGAAGATTAAATAAATTACCTGGATACTACTCAAATGCGTTGAAACTTGCTTCCGGTTCTACGCATCGGAACTGAGGTTCCAAGAAACTGAATTAAATGGAGAAAGATATTAATGTTGTCTGTAAAATACTGACAGCATATGAACATATTAACCAAATTTGAAAAGCAGTAGGAATAAAATTCGTAAAATATACAGTATATCACTAGTTCTAACCTTCTGAAGATGAGTTGACTGGATCGATGAACGTAGTAACGGTAATTGTTTGCTCATGTGCGTACAGACATAGCTTCTTTGTCACATTGGTGTACCTGGTCACCTGAAAATAAAATGTCGAGGAGTGAGGAAGTGGTAAATCTGGTTAACAGCGGGAAACAGAAACGTAAATAGGGTAAACAAAAGTAGTAGGGAATGCACAAATTGACATTTGTACCTGTAGTTTTTGAATGGACAGTGTTTCGACTGTGGCAAGCAGTAAAGCAATATTTCCTCTCCTCCTTTTCCGGGCTTGAGACCGGCATCAAATAAATTATTATTTGATGGCGGAGTTAAAAATGTTTTTTTTTTGGTTTTTGGTTTTTTCTTTACGCAACATGAATATAAGTTTGAATGATTAGGAATGAGAGGAAAAAGGTTGAAAAAATATTACTGTATTTAAGTGCCGAAAAAAGGGATAACAATGCAGGTAGTAGTGAGGTAAGTATAAAAATGAAAATAGATGGATGTCAGTATCAATAATGTCGACTGTGTACGAGTTATAGTTGGTACGATAACAAATTGGCTAACTCATGTAAGAATTACATGTTACTAAAACATCCTTGTAAACCACATTTCTAGTATGAGTACCCTCTTTTCGTGGAATGCTCCCTATTTGTACTAAAATTTTTGTTGTGTGTCGTGCAATACCTCTAGACAGAGCTACGTATAACTGACCATGGGTGAACACATGTTGGTGTAGGTAGATACCAACAGTCGGTATTGTTTGTCCTTGAGATTTGTTGATTGTAAGAGCAAAAGCCAATTTAATAGGAAATTGTTTTCTAATAAGCGTGAAAGGCAAGCTAACATTTTCCGAAGGCTGTAATGGTATTCGAGGAACAAAAACTCTTGTGCCACGGAAATGGCCAACTGCAATTTCTGCATCAATAAGATTTCGGTGGAAAACACAGCTTATTAACCTTGTTCCATTACATAATCCTATTTTAGGTTCAATATTGTGAAGAAGCATTATTGGACAACCAATTTTAAGAGAAAGTTTATGCGGTGGTAGTCCACCGGGTGCAAGAGAATTTAGGAATTCATGTTGATACAAATTGTGTGTGTCTTCTTGAACGGAATCAAATGAGTAACACGTATATTCCGGACCGGGAAACATGTTAACAACAGTATTATTGATAGAATCAACAGTTTCATTTGTGGGGGCCAAAATTGCTCTATTAAAAATAGAAGCAGCATCATATATTGTTTCGGTAATTGCTGGGAAAACATGTTCAATTAAGGAATAAATAGGGTTTGTATTGTCCGAAGAGATAATAATATCATCAGGGAGTCTAATCATATCATCAAGCACGTACAGTTCACCTCCATTTCCAATACGTAAAACAAAGCTAGTGTACGAAGGATCATGTATAGCACGCATATTTTGTGTCAATTGAAAAACCGTTACATCTGACCATATGTATGATTGCGTAATGCATGCGTCAACAGTTTGAGCTCTAGTACCATTTTGGACAATGGGCAAAACTTGTCGAAAGTAACCACCTAAAATTACAATTTTACCACCAAATGTTTGTCTGTATCATATATATCTCTAAGTGTTTTATCTACGGCCTCAAAAGCATGACGATGAGCCATTATTGCTTTATCCCATAAAATGACAGTTGTTTCACGAATTAGTTTTGCAATATCAGATTGTTTTGGAATGTGACAGGTGGAAGAAGAATCAAGTGTAATTGGTATTTTAAATCTAGAATGGGCAGTTCGGCCACCGGGCAATGCCAAATCAGCAATTCCTGACATGGCAACTGCAAGTGCAATTAAACCTCTAGTTCGTGTGTGCGCTAAAATAGACTTATATAAATATGTTTTCCCTGTACCCCTCGGCCCATCTATGAAAAAAATAGAATTTGTGTTATGATAAATAGACTCCATGATAACATCAAAAGCCTGGTGTTGTTCAAAATTTAAGCAATTAACAGAGTCAATGTCTTCTTGGGGTATGTGGACATATTTTTCATTGAAAATAGATGTACAAATGTTGTAGTCCGACTGTAAACTAGCAGAAGATATTGGAAAATCATAGTCCAAAACTGGTTTATTGTACTGCTGTAGCAACCTATTAAGGTCTGAAAGACAAACATGAGTGTAATATGTAATGTCGGTAATAGAAGATGTATGTTGGTAATCTTCTATCATGTATTCAGAAAATAAATCCCACATCTTACGCACATGATTTGGTTCGCAGTAAACTAAAATTGTAACAAATAATCTTCTTAATGCACTTGGCATATGTGTGTTGGAAGCTTCTCGCAAGCAGTCGTAAATATCGTCATCATTTTCCAATTAGCCTCTTTGTTCAGCGGCTTCTTTAAATGTGTGGTATTGTGTTCCTTGTACGGTGAGTAAATCAGTAAAAGATAAGGCGCCTCTAACGTGTGTTAAGAGTAATCTCAGAAAATAACGATCACCTTCAATGGGTGAGACGGTATAAATTCTGCCTAAAACCCTACGATTATTTCGTCTACGAGTCCACAGCTTATGTGTATTGTCCCACCAATATTTTTGTGGAAACTCATGATAAAAGTACTGTCTAGACTCTTCATCACAAACATTCGTACTAAAATATTCAGTAAGCATAGTTTTAGATCTACTCTCGTCATTTAATATATTGTCCAATTGTTCGGATGAAGAAAAATGCAATTGCTGTCTATTTGGGAGATGGATTTGCAGACCAATAATAGAGGGTATAATGCTATTAAGCTGGAATTTAAAGATTCTCCATAAAGACTCAGTTGGAAAAATCCATCGGGCGTTAGCAAATTTGGATATTTCATCGTTGTTGTCGGTTGATGAGGTAGATACACCTACCGAAACGCGGTCAGACCCTTTGTACACATATTTGTAAAGATATTTAACGGATTTAATACTTGAACATATATCAACATTTAAATGGCAGTCATATTTTAGTAGTAAATACGGGTTAAACGGCACTACCCAACGATTGTCAATTGTGTTATTCGCTAATTGATTTTGTGTCATGTTATCATGTCTCCTATATATTGGGTATGAGTCGTTTCCTTGTAAGGTAACGGGAGCAAATGGTTTAGGGAATCCTTTTTTACACTCACCATTTTTCATGCATGTGGCGTTAGGGTTAAGATGTCAACACGGATGATGAATCATGTGTTTCACAACAGCCGCATGTAAATCAGGTTCTACTTCTTTGCATGGAATTTCAGCTCTAACTACAGAGTCATAATCATCGGGATTAGTAATCTTATCGTCGTCAGCTACAATTATTAACATATATGCGTGTGGCAATCTCCTTTTTTGAAATTCAACAACGTGTACATGTGCAATAACGCGGCCTAAAACGCCTATGTCAAATAAATCATGTTTTAATTGTTCTAATTTTGCACGAAAAAATCTAGTTGTTACGTCGGGTCTATCTTGCGGTTGCTGTCCGGGAAGCAATTCGTTAATAATTTCAGGCCACTTAGCATTACATGTAATTGTAACAAAAAAATCAGGTTTTCCATACCTTTGAACTATCGCCATTGCATCTTGGTAGCGTTGATGCATATCTGGTGGACTACCAATATGAGATGATGGAAGAATTTTTTTTACACCTACATTGGCTGACATTGAGAATATATAAGTGGTTGTAACATGACAATGTACGAACGAAGCGAAAATAAGTAAAAAAGGACAGTGGTATAATACATAACATACCGGTCGACGTTTCGCCTGCGAGCAACGCATCTTGCAACCCTTGATACAAATCAGCCCTGATTTTATCTTGATGAGTTCGAACATATCTCAGTCTCATTGTTTCTATTTTAACAAACATATCCACCACATACTGTTGAAAAAGCCGGCCGGCAAGCAGGAGTAGTGATGTCTCTCCAGGGCGTATCTAGGAAAAAATAAATGTATTAGAAAAAGTGAAGGAAAAAAATAATATAAGGGTTATGTACAACGATATAATGGAACTGAATTAAATCAGTACAGATGTAAAGTTATGACGTAAAAAGTAATGCGAATGCAGGACATAAAAAAGAATAAGTACTACTAATCACATGAATATGAAAACATAAGCATGTAGTGTCAAATAAGCGTGTTCAAAGCTAACATGATATAAGTACGCCACAACATATTGGAAACAGTAGTTAAAAACCAGTTTGCAATGTTGAAATTTAATTCTTACATTGACAGATGTACAAATGAAATCGAGTTCAACATGTATGGACATTCGATAGTGTGTTACTATAAATGTACCTATATAAGATGCGAGTAATAAGATGCACAGCTAATTTCGTTGTTTCCACTATCTCAGGTCTTAATACTACATTATCCAGTTGTCGATTTTCAGTTTCATGTTCCGTGTCGTAAATGTATAGCTGTAAATATCGTGGTCTGATTCCATCAGAAGGAAGCACACTGACAATACGATGGTAGATGGAACCATGAGCACGATATGAGTAAACTCCATCCATTCCATTAGCTAGATTTTGGTCAATATGTGCACCCATTGATGTGAATGCGAATGCATTGTTGTAAGATCTAATATTAGCTCGGAAGTGCGTGCCAACTTCGGTTTGATCAGTAAACAGGTGAAGCAACTGGGGAGGAGTGGAAGGTTGAAACATATGAAGCATACCATTTGAACAGCAAGACTGCGAAGTTTCAAAAGCAAATTTTTTTGCTGAGCGGAAGGTACAGATAGTTGGTACTGGCAAGACATGTTTACGAAACATAGTGTTGGCTACAAAGTTTCGTGCACAATTATGCGATGTTCTCAGTGTTTCAAGAAGATCATCATTTTGGACTGTTTGGAAAATAGGACAGAAAGAAGTTAATATTACATGTAAATGGAAGGAAAAGAGACAAATGGAAGAAAAATTGGAATATCATATCAAATAGTACCACTGATAGGTTCAGGTTCTTGTTTGGCAGACTGAAGTCATTGGGAACGACGGCGTTGTCTACGGTCTGCCAGATGTTGTTGATGTTCATCATCAGACATCCTTGCACGTCTAGCTCGTTGAGCAAGGCGTCTGTGTTCGCGCTGTTCAGCATCCATAGGGGTAACGAAAAGAGCAGTTGAAACAGTAGACGTGTATGAGCAGAGGAATATAAGGGAGAAGAAAGCAGGAGATGATGAGGAAGGTGGTTGAAGGAAAGAAGTTAAAGATATAACAACGAATAAAGTAGTCGTTATAATCATATAGATTTGGTATTGAGGTGTAAATGAAACTGCGAAAATTTAGGAGGAAAAAATGGAAATTTGAAAAATAGTGGATAAATTGAAGGAGGAATGAGTAAAATAACAAAAACCATTGGTTTTTGTATAATTGAGTAATACCTAAAACTGCTGATATCAGCAGTCGAATGAAATGGAATGTAAATAATTATAATATATTAGTAATTCTAATCCACAACATTCATTACTCAGAATTTGTAAAATAAGTATAATATGATATCAGCATGGTTTTTGTCATATGTATGTACTGGAATTTTTTCCTATATTTCTGCTGACCTCATATTGATCCATCATTAAAAAAAAAAAAAATCGTTGAGGACAGTACAAACAGATTTCATAGGGTGGGTTTGACAAAGGTCAGTGTAAGAATCATATGAGAAGCATATACAACTGGTTAGCCGGTCCACCAAAAAGATACGGAAGCAATGTTTTGTGAAATGTGAACATCAGATATATAAACATATAACGTATGGTCAATATGAATGCAATGTGAAGACACAAGTACTGTACAGTAGATATGCATTGTATTATGTGTATTGCGTGCACATATTAAAAAGTCAACATACGTGCACATATAAAAAGCTCGAAAGGTTATCATGACAAATATATATGTACGGTTAAATAGTCTAAAACTGTGATAATTATCCATTATATTAAGATGAAACTTAATGCAGTCATTTGATCCATACCTTGTTATGCTTCTATGCGTAGTACAACAAATGCACAAAAGCCAAAAGGTTGAAGAAATATAGTTCAGGAATTGAGCTGATTCAGTCATCTTATCAAACAAATGAAAATGCATATCGATTCTGGTCCGCATTTACTCCCACCGTTGATGTATCAAAATGCCTGCAACATTTTCGTCAACATCTGACAGGCAGTACAAAATCAGTGGTAATCTCTTCATGTCCGAGTTATGGTCATAGTTGAGAAATTTTGCCTCGCCATGAACAATGGCTGCAACAGTTTCTTCAACATCTGACTGCCAGCTGAAACTCAAGGGTAATGTGTTCATGTGAGAGTTGCGGTCGTAGTTGAGAAACTGTGCCTCGCCATGAACAATGGCTGCAACAGTTTCTTCAACGTCTGACTGGCAGTTGACACTGAGGGTTAATGTGTTTAGCTGAGAGTTGTCATCATAGTTGAGAAACTGTGCCTCGCCATTAACACCGGGTGCAACAGCTTGTGTATTTCTCAGTGGCAGGGGAAAATCAACGGTAATTTTTTCATTTCACAGTTGTGGTCACAGTTGACAAACAATGGCACTTGAGTTGCAGTAGAACATCACCGGTACTGTAAGAACGTTCAAGACAAACGAAATATGTGTGAGTTGAGCAGAGCAGTGGTAACAATCGGAAAAAAATAAGTGGATGTAATAAGAGCAGTGGTAAGAAGATCTTTTGTCAACATGCTTCAAGTTAATAATTTGAACACAGTTTTCAAAATATAAAATTAATGAATCATTTGAACCGATACCGCAACGTATATGGATATATACATGCATTGTTTGTAAGTTTTTTCAGGCTTCACAAAACATTTTTGGCGTGTTTGTATCATTTGCTGTTAGACATTAAGTAACTTCTATAGAACTCAAAGTTACGACTGAAAAATAGATGACATGAATTGCAAGCCAGAAATATGGAATCATACTTCAAAATTTATAACTCGATTGATGTACTATGTAATTTAGTATAAAATACACGGTAGATTTTTAACTAAACATTAGTTATTGAAATCATTGATAATAAAAAGTTTAAAACACTTATACTGAAAGAATGCACAACAATGTTTCCAGTACTATAATTTGCAGCTGGAATTTTAATTATCGCCACAAAATCTTTGTAAAGTTTAGAAACGGTTCTTTAACTTTGGACTAACGTGGGAATTGGATGGGAACTGGAAGTGGGATGCCATAAATAGATCCTTAACTTTAGAAATGCCGTGAGATGTAAGTTTATTTGCAGTTGTGGGCTCGGTTCAATTTATAACCTGAGAAAGCTAGTATTGCCAAGAGACAAATTTGAACATAGAACATATTAAACGCTTAGTAGCAAAGCGTATGTTTCATGAATAATGTAGCATACACACTTCCATAGAGTTAAAAGTAATGAGCATATTCTTTTGTAAGGTTCAAAAGTTGATGGATAACTAAAAACAATCACCCCTAAGAGAAACACATCCACACAAATCCAAATGACACATTTCAGTAAGTGTAGTAAAATTCTGTTGCTTCAAATCCCTCAACCTCTCATATTTGTATTGTTAAGAAAAATGAGAAGCATACATTATAAGAGGCGAACAATAAGGATTAGTGTAATACATGGCAAAAAATCCATACAGTATATAAATCATGCTAACAACTAAATTATAACAACATACCTTTATTAGCTAAAACAACGGCACTCTTCAATCCACTGCTTGCAGCAAGTGTTTGCGCTTAAGATGTATGGGTAAGAGAGCAAGAATAGCCGAAGAGCAAGCAAATAAAGCATTACAAATCTAAGAGAATGAAAAGTTGACTGTAAGTGAAGCTGACAGTAAAGCACATAAATGTAAGATGAACATTGGCTTTTGTAGTTAACAGATCAATAGATAGGAAAATTAACTTCATACTTTGTCGTGAGATGAACAATGTGACATACACTATCATAAAGTTCCTGTCAAGATAATTTGTTCCAATAATGTTGAATTGTAGTATCAGATAAGGTTATATGCAGCTATGCAAACATAATTTTTGCAGTAATCAAATTCGTCAAATGCAAACATGAATACTTTATAATAGTGATTAAAGCTAAAAATGCCCAAGCAGTCCATGCACTAATCAATTTCTGTGATGCAGTATAAGCATAATAGAAATAAAGTCCAATAAATCTCATGACTTATCACATGAACTCGTTTACTTGGCAAATACGGAAACAATATATGACAGAAGGAAAGAAACTTAAAATAAATCTTTTAATCCATTATTGAACATCACCAAGGTCCATATATGTCCTTTGACATACCTATTTTGAAATGTATATTATACTTATTAAACTTAAAAAAGCCCAAATGGTACATATGCTATATGCAAACAACAGGCGTGAAACCATTCAATCTAACATTAAACTCGACAAATAGAAAATAGAACTCTGATCATTTGCAAAGCTTGGCACTTGCCAATTATATTTAAAAGCATGGAGGTTTAAAAAATAAATTGTTATTACCTAATTACTGTGTTATATATGTTAGTAGATGGATTAACACAATTATCACATGAACTCGTTTACTTGGCAAATACGGAAACAATATATGATAGAAGGAAAGAAACTTAAAATAAATCTTTTAATCCATTATTGAACATCACCAAGGTCCATATATGTCCTTTCACATACCTATTTTGAAATGTATATTATACTTTTTAAACTTAAAAAGCCCAAATGGTACATATGCTATATCCAAACAACAGGCGTGAAACCATTCAATCTAACATTAAACTCGACAAATAGCAAATACAACTCTGATCATTTGGAAAGCTTGGCTCTTGCCAATTATATTTAAAAGCACGGAGGTTTAAAAAATAAAGTGTTATTACCTAATTATTGTGTTATATATGTTAGTAGATGGATTAACACAATATACGTAATCATATGATCATATATGTCAACAGCAGCTTGCAATTTGCCATCATAAATAAATAAAATGGGCTAATAACAAACATTTCAATGGTGAAATTAAGTTGCTCCTTAAGTCAAAAAATGGGCCGAAGTTTAACTAATTAATCCATGCCATATCCATCATATTAGAATATCATACCATGCTTGTCAATTCAAGCACTAACACATCAACACTACTTAAATCAAGCATATACTGAGGTAAATGGCAGTAGAATCCAAAATTTATGTGGTACCTTTATGTTCTAATTTTAATAACTTTATCCATCTAAAAAGTTAGAAAATAAGGTCAGCAACAATAGTATATAAATTTATAGATAATAGTAAACATAAAAATTGCAAAAAGATAGCAGATTTAAGCTGTATAAAATACTCGCCTATAGCGATAATGTATGCATCAACGAAGGAGTTTGTACTGATTCCAATTCACATCAAATATGACACTTAACAGCAAATCTGATCTCTGATATTCAATAAAAAACTCTCATATTCGATTATTGCATCCGTGACAAAAAATGTAACACATAGTAACAATTGTTATGCAAGATTAAGAAAGCAACACAAACAGTTCCAAGAAGAGGCAGTAGTTATTAAAGCCTAAATAATGTTTTTCATAAATGAGCATGAGATTTGAGCAGAAGGTTTTAATGTGAAATAGGATAGTGAATAGGGTTTTGTGAGCACACTAACTTGGCATACGCACTAAATGTAAGAAAATATCGGATAAATTAGGAAAAAATTAATACCTAAGTAGGTTAGAAGGGAAGAACATATAATACAGTTTGTGCAGCAGAATATATGAACTTGAGTAGCAAATTAGGCAGAACCTAGAAAAATCGAAGCAAGTAATAAAAAAATTAGAAGAAGCATGTAAGAAGTTATAATTTTTACGTATTATATCTCCCACTTATGAAGCAAAATAGGATTTTACCATTGCTGGGTACGTTAGTGTGGGAAAAAAGCTTGTGGAGGGTGTAAACATATAGATCTGGACAATACTCGGTTATCGGACGTGAGGAAAGTGAAAAGGAAACGGGGAACGGTGGAGTTGAGCAGAAATCAGACATATATGGCAGTGCAGACGGCATAAATGACAGGGAGCTGGGTGGTAGGAGCAGTTCTGGAGGCGTGGAAAAAATAGAAGGCGACCGGAGTAAGTACAGACGGTTGACGCCATTACCGACAGTTTGAAGTATTTTTTTTCATGAAAAAAAGAAGCAAGAAAACGTGAAGAACGGAGTGGAAAAGTGGAAGAGGGTTGAAAATTGGGGACATATTGTGACCAACCGACAAAGTAGTGGGTACGGTATATGTGTTGGGAAGTACAATTTCGCCCTTTTGTAATATGACGCAAGTTAATTTAGTAGGGGTTGGAGCAAAAGGGCTTTTTTGACCATCCGAAAAAGCTTCACCATGGAAAGGTATTTGTATTAATAGTAAAGATATATATATATATATATATATATATATATATATATATATATAGGAAAGGATTTGAATGAAAATAATCTTCAGATATATGGATATCGCTGAGGAATTTGGAAGATATAAATATCGTTATTCCAATACGATATTTGTTGGTTTTAGAATTTGGTATTGAATATAAGTCGATATGATCTCTATTCGAAGTCTTGTATTTAATATCAAATTTCATTTTGGGTTTGTTGTGAATGGTGTCTTTAATAACACTTTTCTTAAACCCAGTTGAAAAGTGGAATTTGAGATTTAAGTCTTTTAATTAATATTTAATGGAAGCTTTCCAATTTGATAAATTAAATCCGAATGAAAAGGAGAGTGGATTTTGGGTTTGTCGTGAATGGTGTCTTCAATAATACTATCCATGAACCAATTGGTAAATGTAATAAATTTTTTAATTAAGGTTTAGAGAACTTTTCCAGTTCATTTAAATAAACTGGAATCGAATGGAATTCGATTTAATAATAATCGAAATGGGTTTCTTTAAAGGAAGGCCTTCACTATTTGTGGAATTTAAAAGGCATTGTCGCTATGCCACTTACTTAATTAGTCTAGTACAGGAATTTATATCAATCATAAATTGTTCAGATTTCCGTGTAGATTCCATGTTTAATGAAAGTTGATTTTGGGTTTATCTTGAGCGATGTTTTAAATGACATTTGTTCTTTAACCTAGTGAAAAACGGGATTAATTACCTAAGTTGAATAATCATTAAGTAATGATTTTTGAGATTAAAACTAAGTTGGAGTATTAATGAAAATTAAATTAGAATGAAAGTTAATTGGTAATTAAATTTACCAAATACGAGAAGTGTTCGAGATGGAGTATCACTAGTTTTACTCCGTGCAATAGTTCAATCCTTAATTAGATTTGAAACGATAAATGGCAATTAAATTTACCGATAACACGATGTGTGTTAGATATGGAGTACCACCAGTTTTGCTCCATGGGATGAATAGGTTGACATTATGATAACGATAATCCCGACTACTTTTATAAACCTTAATCTGGTTTAAATTATTTAAAGATACTATAAAATCTTTTGAAATGTTTTCCACGGATTGGATTAAATAATAAGTTTAAATGAAGTAATTCTTTAATATTAATGGGAACTTTTCCCAGAGTAAAGAATGTTTGAATAAAAGAATATTCAGGATTGGAATGAAATGTGTGTTATCTTTATATATCACATGGGGTTGAAGAAACGCGAGTTATTCGGAAATGTCGGGTTCAACCCATTTTGAATAACTGATATGACGATTAAAAGCCGGAGATGAAGACGGTGGTCGAAGAGTGGAGATGTGACGGCCCGCCCCGCACCAGCCGACATTTCCAACGAAAGTGTGTTGTGCCAATGCCCGACTAGCACAGGATGGTCATCAAAGAAAGGAAAAGAAAGGAATTTAAACTAACAAGAAACCTATAGAATGTCTCATAGTTCATGGTATAAAATATAATAATAACATACTTGACATAAAACAGGCGAGACAGTGCATTATCTAAAAACTAAACCATAATCATCATAGAAGCGGAAATCCAAAATACAGCTTATGATCCATAACCATTATTACAACTTCAAAATATTATCTCTAAAGCAAAATAAAGGAAAGGTACACTACTAATGCCCAAAGTAGTGACCAACAGCGACACAGGGAGAACACACACACACACACACACACATATATATATATATAGTAGTTCGTGTAAACCTCCTGCTCGTCTCCGGACAGCTACTTGTGCACAACCAGCTAACTTGTCTCTAGTGTGCCCGTTTAAGAGCACCCAGAGTAATAAGAAGAGACATAAAACTCTGGGTCAGACAAAAGTCTGGTATGAGCGATAAGTAGCAAACCAGAACAATAATAGGTATACTAAACCATACCTGAACCTGGACCTGCAACCAAAGAGTTAGCACAACATACCGTACAATACTCTAAGGTGCCACTAACATATGGTGTAAAGGATACAGGGGTGGGGGGTGTGCATGTCATAGTGATGGAAAACAATCAAGCATAGAAACCATCCTCACATCTCTCACTCAGTTCGTAAAGCATACAATATCCACTGCTTTGATCACCCAATACTTTGTTACGATCACTATGCCCCATGGAGTCATGACGGCTCCACTGCACTGATCCGTAACAACTAATACTTTGCTATGTCCACTCTGCCCCATCGAGTCATGATAACTCCACTGCACTGGCTCATAGCCATGCTACGATCACCCTGCCCCATGAAGTAATAACTACCCCACTTCACTGATCCGTAGCCTAACATTCGTCTTTCGGTGGTGAATCAAAGTTATGGACGTCGATAACTCCTTAGCACACGTCCCGCAGCAAAGTCCAACCATGAAGTTAACTCATTGGTTTCCAACTGGATCCTGAGTACAAACTTCCCATTTGGACTACCTTTGCATCTCAGGTTTTGGTCATCTTCGGATCGGTTCGGTTGCCCACTTCTCTTCACTTCAGGTCACACTACCAGTTCGATTCATGGCTCACGTCTCTAGTCCAAGCACCTTGGTTCGGTTCGCAGTCACCCCTCTGGTTCGGATCGTGATTTCTCCCCCATAGCATCAGGTCTGTTCGACTCGTGGCCCCATCTCTGGTACGGTTCATGATGTCTTCACTCGAATGGGTCATGTCTTGAGCTCCCTCCTATGGCGGTTCGGATCGGGCTCTTTCTCTCGAGCGGGTCGGGTCGTGGTGCTAGCTCCAGAGCATCAAGTCGTGGCTTGTTCCTTCAGGCGGTTTGTGATACTCAAGCTGGAGCAGTTCAGGTCGAGGCACATATGTCACGAGCAGATCGGTACTGGAGTGGCTCATGATGGGTGGCCACGATCGGGTCGGTTCAAAAGGGGGGCGATCCGATCCGGTTCCTGCACTATATTCTGCAACTTTTCCAGCGACTATTTTACGCCATATGACGGCGTTTTCAACTATTCTAACTGTTCTAATCAATCATAAAGCATAACATACAGTCATTGCAACATATAGAATTGACCACAAACACCAAAACAACAATTTAATATGTTAAAATGGATCAAACATACCCAAAACCCATATTTTCCTCTTAATTATGTTTAATAATAACTAATGTTAGGACACTAGTACAAAACATGTCTGTTACCTCGCCTCATTTGCTTCAGTTGTGCTCACGACCGAAGCAAATAGCATCATTTGCTTCAGTTGTAAACGCAGAGGAAGCAAATACACTGAAGCAGATAATGCTTTTGCTCCTGTTATACCTACAACAGAAGCAAATTGTACCGTTTGCTTTGGTTATGCTTACAACCGAAGCAAATGCACCAAAGCAAATAGTATTATTGTCACTACAACCGAAGCAAATAGTATTATTTGCATTGGTTCTCTAAGAACCGAAGTAAATGTTGTAACTTGCATAAGTTACTTAGGGGTAGATGCAATTGCGAATAACTTTAATTTGAGAAAACATACTATTGATAATATAAACGGCGACTTACATATGTCATTATCTATAATTCATTATAATTAATGTTTTTCATCATATAATTTATAATTACATAGTATTATAAATAATCAATTATTATTCTTTATATTTAATAATTTATTATTGTTAATCATTAATAATTAGTAAATTATTGATAATATTAATTAATTAATAATTAATAATTAGTAACATATAATCATTAATATTTAACATTTAATTGGTAAGTAGTATTTAATAATCAAAAAAATAATATTTAACAATTAACAGATTATATTAAATATAGATAATTATATTATAATTAAGACCAATAATTAATAATTAGTAGTTAATAATAAAATTTAGTACTTATGAAGTGGTGTTTAATATTTAATATTTAATTTTAAATAATTATTAATTAGTAATTACTACTTAAATTAATAATTAATCCATAAATTTGAAAAATATTTATTAATTTATAATTAACTACTATATGAAAATGACCATATTACAAGTAAGTATCTGTAACATTCATAAAATGAAACTTGTAATAAATGATTTTTCCTAATTTATTTTTCATGTCCATTTACTTTTTATATTGTTTAACATTTATAACAGAAATTTTATTTAATATTTAATATTTAAAGAAGTAATAAATAATAATTACTTTAAATTTTCAGATTTTGATTTACTATAAATATCATTATTATTTAAGACTAACTTGTAAAAATAAGTAGTAATTCGTATTTATTAGTTGATAAATAACATTAACATCCAAAGAATAGTAATTAATGATTAATAATTAATATTTAATAATTAACAATATTCACAAGAACTCTGGTTGGAAATATGAGCTTTATGTAAAATAGAAATATTCAACAGTTATATTTAGTTATCAATTTTTCTAGCTTCTAAGCTAAAATTAAAAATATTCATAAATTTTAAAATAAAATACCAATTGTAATCTTGATAATTATTTTGAGAATAAACAATTATTTTAAAATTATTTGAAGTTGAAAGACGAGATTTTGTTTACCATTAAATTGGTTCAAAAAAGAAGTATTATGAAAAATTGCATGATGTTTGGATAGAATTAAATGTGGTAAATCATACAACGTATAACATATGACGCATAGTTACATGGTACGAGGTACAGAAACGAATTCTCAGCATTCAGCGTCTTACAATTGGGCCAGCCCTTCGTTGAAATGCAAAATTGAAACCCGAACCGTCTTATACAAGACCTAGATCAATCGACATATCGTTAGTTCCTGCTGATACAAAACACGAAACATAAACTCTCTCTCTCGAAAATCATGGTAGACTTAAACCTTCTTCTCCGTCTCTCCCTGCCACTGACCCTATTTTATGCTGCTTGTTCCCTCTACTTCTGGAGATCATCAGTTCATTGCCTTGCTTCTTAGTGATGGACTGACCAAATTACAAACAGTGAACTACTGAACTTCATAAGCGTGGAGATTCCTATCTACCAACTCCAGCACTAGTTCTAGAAACATTGGAAGGTGTCTGCACTCTTAGATCGCTGTCTTAAGGTAAATAGATCCAATTTCTAACGTTTCCTTTGCTATTGTCCTTTTCAAGTTAATCTGGTGCCAATTCATGTTTGATTCGTTTACGATGGTCGTGAGGTTGTAATGGCGATGCCACGCGCGTAAAGGTGGAAAGCTGGAGAGGGCAGAATGGACAAACGCGTAACCACTGGCTCCAAGCTCCAATTTTGTCATCGAATTTATCACCGAAGCATCCAACAGATCTCGTTGCCGCTCTCTTTCTATGCATCCATCTATTTGGAAAACGTAATAAGGTATCCATTTTTTTTCTTCTGAAATTGTGTTGTTTGTTTGATGAATTTGCGTTTTAGTTTAACGGATTTGGGTTGCTTCACTTTGCTGTTGGAGTTTAATGAAGTTCTACTATGTTAGGTATAATCATAGATGTAGTAAACAGAAGAATATTAAAAATAATTACGATAAGCTCCTGAAAGAGTATAAACTATTAATATCTAATAATAGTAAATTGTGTCCATAAACTGAAGAAATCAACTATAAGATATTAGAGCTTCCAAAATCTTAGGAGGTCATTATGGTGCAGCTACGGATAACCATGGTTCAAAAAAGAAATATTGCACAACTTCAACATTTTCTTCCTTTGTTGTTTTACTTGCTATGTCATTGAAAGATATCATGTTTGGTAAATTAAACGTGGATTCCTCTTTTCAGTATTACAAGACAGAATTTACCACCATATTTAAGCCAGTTACATTTTGTTTTCTTTCAAAGATCAATAGCTTGTTTTCTTTTAAATATCAGTTGCTTGTTTTCTCAGAGGTACTTCCAATTCTTTTTGTGCAATTAAGTATTCAACACCATTTTTGGAAAGTGAAAATAGATATATTTTAGCCACAAAATTTCTCCTTGGATTATTTCAGTTTGTTTGACAGTTTTTTTCCCCTGTAATGTTTGAGACAAGTTTGATATTCTTCAGCATTTTCATTAGATTGTACAGTGTTTAAAAAAAAGTTTGATAGTCTTCTGCAATTTCATTTGATTGCACTTACTAAACTGGTTCTGAGGCATTCCTATTATATTTTCCACTATTTTTGTTGTATTCCCGATTATATATCCAATAATTTATAACTTGAAGTGTTTTGGATAAGATTACATGACATTCTCATTGTAGTATATGAGGATAGGATTGTAGTCACTAGTGCTTTAGGAGAGATAAGTTACTTGTATGTTAAGTAGAGTCTGAAACCGCTTAAGTGTTAATGAAGACTGTATCAATTATAGTGGCAGTATTTTTCTTTGGGCCTGATCGCCAAGAATGTTACTCCCATAACTAGTAAATTCTAAGAATCCAATTTATATTTTATAACTAAATCATTCAGTTCCAATACTTGCATTTGACTTAATGGGTTGCCACTAGTTTTCTCTTTTATTAATCTAACATTGTTAGGATATCCAACTAAGCAACATGATATATTGAAAGTATATGCTTCTCCTTTTATCTGCAATTACAATGACTTTTTTTGTCTATTTCCAAATTAAAGGCATAAAAAATGTAACTGCAACTTGGTCGCTCTTAATTATTCAGTAAAATTGTAATGTGTTGTGCACTTAGAGAAATTTCATGACATATCCAACGATTAATGTTAACCATTATAGCAATTCCACATTTGAAACAGGTGACTAATGTATCATACATAATACAGTCAACCATTATTGCAGTTTGGCATTTGTTTACTCAACACCTAGGAAGCAAGGATACGGGTGCGGGGGTGCGGGTGCGTGATACGGGGATACATGAATTCGGCAAATTAAAAAATATGAGGATTCGGGTGCGGAGGGATACGGCAAATATTAAAATATTAAAAATATATTGTATACATAAATATAATCTAACAAATGCATTTTAATTAAACAAAATTGTGAAATAAGTTCAACATCCTAAGTAGCCAAATACATAATTCATCATCGTTACTAATTAAAACACACAACATTAAACATAATAATTAAAGTACTAAAATCATCTTGAATGATCATGGCTTCCATCTCCGGCTCATCAAGAGAAAGACTAGCTATCTCAAGCTCTTCGGCACCATCAAGTGGATCAAAGCGATCACCTCCAATATCCCACAATTTTGACTCACCTTTCATGTATAAGTCACTTTTTCTAGAAAGAAGTTGAAGATTGGTGTGGACATAAACCAAGTCTTCCGCTCGAGTGGGTAGAATCTTATTCCTTTTAACCGAGTGAATAAAAGAATAAGTACTCCAATTTCGTTCGCAACAAGAAGAAGAGCATGGTTGTCCTAATAGCTTCAAAGCAATTTTTTGAAGATTTGGAGCCGAAGCTCCATGTATAAGCCACCAAACCTTAGGATCTTCAAAAAACTGGTGTCTCGAGTCAAATAAAATCAAGGCTGCTTCAAAAAAAAAAAAAAAAAAAAAAAAAAACAAGACTGCTTCAGCAAAAAATCTGCTGCGAGTCTGCCTTTAAAAAAAAAAAAAAATTCTGTGCCTCAAAAAAAAATCTGTGCCTCCTCTCAAATAAAATCAATTGCCTTGCCTCAAATAAATGATCAATGCCTTAAAAAAAAAAAGTAAAACGGAGTCTTGTTTGAAAACATACCAGCGACAAGGGGAGATCGAGGTCGACGAGGGGAGATCGAGAGAGAAGCGAGGTCGACTGGTCGAGGCTAGGAGCGAGGAGAGCTGTAGCGAGGAGGTCGACTGGTCGACGCGACTGGGAGCGACGAGAGCTGTAGAAATTAGGGCTTCCGCTTCAATTTCTAATTTGAAATAAAAGGATCCGTAAGCGTTAAAGTTAAACGGTATGTAAATTTTAGTCTTCAAAAATATTACTTAATTGCCCTTGCCACACCCCATTTCACGTATCCAGCCGCACCCATTTATGAAAATACGGGGACACGCCGCGTGGCGCACCCCGTACGCACCCCCCCCCCCCCCCCCCCCCGCACCCCCGCACCCCATACGTATCGGTGCGTAGTTCTTTGAAAAACTGAAGCACCCTTGCTTTCTAGCTCAACACTCATGTAGCATCGTATCTTCAACAAACTATTTACGATAAAAAAATTCTTGTTGTACTGAATAATTGATAACCAAACCTTACATGTCATAATAAAAACATGTCTGAGACAAGTTGATATAAAGTTCCGTTGACATATCCTAAAGCAGTGAAGTCTGAATATGATCTAACTAGCTGAAACATTAGCGATACAAGTTGAAGTGTGCATAGAATTATTTCCTTGTTTATTATCTGCTTCTCCAGCAATCCTATGTAGAATTGAATTGTCTATTTGATCCATCTATTCTCGAATATATCAATGGATTACTTTGCAATGCCACACCAGAAATTGTAATTGCGTATATTGTCCCTGAAGCACTGTTTGCTGCTCCAATTATGATGTTCTTTGTTGTTTTTGCTCTTGCATTGATCCTAGTATTGGCCCCTAGTGCCACTTCTGATTTAGTTTTGTTATAAATGCATAGTGATTGGTATTTGTGAAAAAAAATTACTTTACAGAGAAAATTATTGAACTGTTGTTGTATCTCTTCCGTGTCCAGCCAGTTCTATCTGTACACCAACACTAGTGGGTTATTTTGACAGGTTTGTTTTATGTCTTAATTTTTTTTATCTTTTATTGAGTTTAAATGATCTTTTCACATCCATGAAATTTTACTTGTTTTTCAGTATCTTTAATCACTTGAATTCATTCAGCAAAGCTACAAATTTACTAATGCAGTTTCTGTTCGAAATCCATTTGCTTCTACATCGGATCCATATCAAGCTTATGTATGAATTAGACTGGAGGTGGAATCTAATAATTCAAACTGCCGATCACTTGCCTACCAGGGAGAAATCTGTACTGAGAGAGCTGCATATATTATTCCATGTAATGCTTTTATTACTTATATGCTAGATGTTTCATCTTGTGTTGTATTAAGACTGGGCCATTATTGCTATTTTATATATGTTACATGATTCATTGTATTGTTGCTGCAAATATCGTTTTGTATTTTGTTATTATTCTTATATGTATGAATCATTAACATTACCAATGAATTATATTTATTTTGCTACTATATTGTCCAATTTGTATTTAATTATAATATCATCAGTGATAATTGTTCATTTTTAGTAAGTATTTATATTTGATGAAAATCTGGATCTGATGGTGATTTGTTTGGGCTTTTTCTCTCATCTATCAGTTGCTTCGATTGTGATCGAAATGGAAGCAAAAGGAACAAAGTTCGAAAGCCATTTTTTTTTTTTCTTCAGTTGTTGTCACAACGGAGGCAAAAAACTTATCTGTTGCTTCGATTGAAGAACCGAAGCAATAAACTACCTGTTGCGTCTTCTGCAGTTGCTTCGGTTGTTGAACCAAAGCAACAGGTGGTAAATAACCGAAGCAACTAGCATGTTTTGTAGTAGTGGGATTAGCAAATCATAACCAAATCAACACAAATTTCTAACAGAGGCCTAAAACAATATTTCAAAATTATAAATATTTTTCCAGAATTTTAAACATGTATAAATTCGCTAATTAACACTAATTACCCTTAATTAATCATAATTAGTGTAAAAATAAGGCTAATCACTCACCTTTGCCACAATTAAAACTTTTAGAACTGAAACTCTTCTGATTTGGGCGAATACCAATGTCTAACAGCGGCTCTAACTCAGAAATGGTGCTATTTCTCTTTGATTTGATATTGCTAAGCTTATTCCTTGATTAGAGAGCGATTTGGGATGAAATTAGAAGGTGGAGGCCATTGTTAGGGTTTCTAAGAGGTAAATGACAGCTATAAAACTGAAATAGAATGAAAATCTAACTCATTTCAGCCTTCCCATAACCCTAATCCCGAAATGGGTTATGGGCTCATTCACCAATCACCTCATTTGGCCCGGTTAGGCAGTTTTTCACCTTCTAAACTTTATTTCGTCCATATTTCCCAAACGGTAAGTCCGTTTTTCACATATGACCACTCTAAGGAGAGGTAAACCATCATCCGGATCTAATGGAAGTGGTTTCAGGTCAAAACTCCTTTCCAATCAAGAGTTATGGCCGAAACAAGATCAGCTAGGGGCAAAACGGTCATTTAAAAATCGGCAAAAATCATGAACATGGGAGATGACCCCAATAGTCGTCTCCCAAAGTTACATGACCATAAAACTTCGTATGTGAGAGAAATAAATATTCTACGATCCTTCTTTGCGTAGAATGCGGGTCGTTACATTCTCCCCCCTTAAGAAATTTCGCCCTCGAAATTCCTTAACTAAGAAACAAACAAAGGACTCTGCATGCCTACCAACCATTCACAACAATCAAACATACAAAACAACAAACAAGTCTATCCTAGCATGCAATTTACTAACAAGGGAGTATTGTACCGATATACAAACCTTACCAGGCAAAGAGTTCTGGATACTTCCTCCTTATGTTCTCCTCTGTTTCCCAAGTACAGTCTTCCTCATCATCACCCCACTTAACTTTGACTAGTTTCACCGCCTTCCTTCGAAGCTGCTACGTATCGTTTCCAACAATACGCACAGGCCTGCGGTTCCCAACCGCCTCGGGTTCAACCTTGATATCGTCCAACAGATCAGGTGAATTAGTCACACTAGGGTCGTCCACGAATTTCCTTAACTGGGAAACATGAAATACGTTATGAACTCCTGCCATCTTCTCTGGTAATTCAACTTTATATGCCAAATTCCCAACTTGCTCGAGGACTGGGAATGGGCCAACAAATCTTGGTGTTAACTTGCCTCTCCTACCAAATCGTATCACGCTCTTTAATGGAGAAATCTTGACAAAAACCAAGTCACCTATGGAGAATTTTAAATCTCTTCTCCTCTTATCATCATAACTCTTCTGCCTATCTTGGGCAGCCTTCATTCGTTGTCAGATGATCTTAATCTTGTCTGAGGTTTCCCTTATCACATCTGGTCCAAGCACAAACTTCTCACCGGTTTCTAACCAACATGACAGTGAGTTGCACGGTCTTCCATACAAAGCTTCAAATGGAGCCATACCAATACTGGTTTGATAACTATTATCATATGCGAACTCCACTAGATGTAAATGGTCATCCCATGATCCACCAAAATCCAATATACAAGCTCTTAAGAGGTCTTCTAATATACGATTCACCCTATCTGTCTGACCATCGGTTTGAGGATGATACGCTGTACTAAGATGTAATTCTGATCCTAACGCCTCTTGTAAGCTCCTCCAAAATCCGTTAGTAAACAACAGATCTCGGTCGCTCACAATGCCTTTGGGTATTCCATGAAATCTCACTACCCACTTTATGTACAGTTCCGCTAACTTAGCTGTCGTTCTGTTCGACTTGACGGGTATAAACCTTGCACTTTTGGTTAATCAGTCCACAATCACCCAAATGCTATCATGGCCTGATCTAGTCCTTGGTAACCCATCAATGAAATCCATTGAGACTTGTTCTCATTTCATTTTGGAATTTCTAATGGTTGTAACAAACCACTAGGCTTCTTTTGCTCAGCTTTAACTAGCTGGCAGTTCATGCATTTGGATATAAACTTCCCAACGTCTCTTTTCATCCCTTCCCAGTAGTAAGTCTGCTTCATGTCTCGATACATTTTGTTACCACCGGGATGTATAGTCAGTTTGAGTGATGACATTCTCTAAGCACTTCATCTCCCAATCCCTTGACATTGGGCATAACTAGTCTTCCATTCTTTCTTAGCCATCCATCTCGATCAAGCCCATACTTGTTCATCTCTTCGTCGATTCCCATCTCTAACTTTGAGATGATTTCCAGTAGGTTAGGATCGTCCCTCTGACTGGAACCAATCCGCTCAATCAAAGTGGGTCTGATCGTCAAACTTGCTAACATTTCTGTATCCAATTCGCACTTTGGTCTGAAATCATACCCAGCAATGTACTCAGTTGCTTCCATTCTAGAAACATAGCCCCTAAACTGACATGTCTTCTACTCAATGCATCAGCTACCGCATTGCCCTTCCCTGGTGTATATGCGATATCGAAATCATAGGAAGCCAAGAATTCTAACTATCTTTGCTGTCGGAGATTTAGATCCTTCTAAGAGAAAAGATACTTTAACGATTTATGATCGGTGAACAACTCGAATCTTTCTCCCAAGAGATAATGTCTCTATATCTTCAATGCGAACACGATCGTTGCCAATTCCAAATCATGGGTAGGATATCTTTTCTCATGCGGTTTCAGTTGCCGACTATTATAAGCTACAACCCTACCTCCTTGCATCAATACAACACCTAGTCCGGTACCACAGGCATTTGTGTATACCGTCATCTCTTCATTCCCTTTAGGAATGACTAACACTGGTGCACACGTAACCTTTTCCTTTAGACTCTTAAATTAATTCTCGCACTTTTCGTCCCATAGGAAAGCTTGATTTTTCTTGGTCAACTGAGTCAACGGTGCTGCTATCTTGGAGAAGTCTTGGATAAACTTACGATAATATCCAGCCAATCCCAAGAAACTTCTTACGTCTGTTGCATTCTTGGGCATAGACCAATCCTGTACTGTAGCCACCTTCGCAGGGTCCATGGCAATACCATTCTCTGAAACAACATGGCCCAAGAATCTCACTTCCCTCCTCCAGAAGTGACATTTAGAAAACTTTGCTTTCAATTGGTGTTTTCTCAATACCTCCATCACTATCCTCAAGTGTTCCTTGTGTTCTTCCTCTGTCTTCGAATAAACCAAGATATCGTCTACGAACACAGGACCAAACTTATTCAGCTGATCTCTGAATACCCTATTCATACGATCCACAAAATATGTTGGTGCATTGTTCAACCCGAATGGCATGACCAATCACTCATAGAATCCAGACGGCATCCGAAAGGCCGTTTTAGCTATACTCTCAGCTTCCACTCTAAGCTGATGAAAACATGTTGCGAGATCCAACTGGTAGAACACCCTCGTGCCACTCAACTGATCAAACAAATCATCTATCCGCGGTAGAGGATACTTATTCTTCCTCATCACCTTGTTCAATTCGCGGTAGTCCACACACAATCGAAGGGAACCATCTGCCTTGGTAGCAAACACAACTGGTGCTCCCCACTCGGAAACACTTCTTCTGATAAATCCCTTCTTCAACAGATCGCTTACTTGCACCCCGAGCTCTTACTGCTCCCTTGGTGCCATACGACAAAGTGGCATCACTATAGGTCTGGCATCTTTCACTAAATCAATACGGAACTCAATCTCTCGGTGTGGTGGAAGTCCGGTCACTTCCTCGAAGACGTCCGGATACTGGCCAGTCACGGGCATATCTGACAACTCATCATGCGGGATGTCGAGGGAATTTAGAAAACTAGCCTTTACCCCATCACTAGGTAGACTACCAAACACTACCCTCCGCCCATCATCCGCTCTAACTGTCACCAAAAAGCCCTCACAGTCTACCACCACCCCGTATCTTTGGAGTCAATCGACTCCCAAAATAATGCCAAACCCAGTAAAGCCCAAAACAAAGAAATCACAAACAAACATGCATCCATGACTCGATAAGACCACATCACGACAAATCATGCTAAGGCTAGTTGAATCACCAATTGGGTTCGTCACCGTTAAAGGTCTATCGACTATCTCGGGTTCCAATCCCAACCTATCTACCAGGTCACTAGATATGAAGGAACGGGAAGATTTGGTGTCAAACAATACTCGAACAGGAACATCATAAACAGAAAGCATACCTTGAATGACGACATTCTTTCCTTTCTCCGCCGCGGTTGGGGCATTCGACGAAGAAGGAACAACATTAAGAGCGCATGCTTTCACAATCTTCTTCTCTTTAGGGGGTTGTGGACACTAATCCTTGTGATGTCTCACTTGGCCGCAGTGGAAGCACTTCCTATCCACTGGCTTTGCTTGACATTCTTTAGCATAATGGTCCTTCTTGCCACAGCTAAAGCATTCAACATCTTTCTTATTCCTTTTCTTCTGGCCATCCTTGGTTTGATTCTGCTTTCTCTTATTCTGAGAACCATTCTTGCCTCCACCGCTTGCTTGTGGTTTTGGCTCCTCTATAGATGCAACCTCAGTCTTCGACTTTGGGTATAGACTCTCTAATCTCAAAGCTTTCCCCATAATCGATTAAAACATCTCATCGATGTGGTTAAAAAGCCTTTCCCCCAAGTATCCATCCAAACCAGTTATAAACTTCTCGTTCTTCTTCTCGGTAGTATCGATAAGGGATAATCCATACTTCGATAAAGTATCGAACTCTGCAATGTACTCTGAGATTGCCCTACCATTCTGCTTAAGCTCCAGAAATTTCCTACGCAACTCTGATTTCTGAGCAGCTGGGATAAACTTATCACTGAATCGGGCCTTAAACTGATCCCATGTAACTTGATCCTCTGGAGTAGCTGCCTTAATAGCATTCCACTAATTCATCGCCCGTCCTTGCAGCTAACGGGATGCTAGCTTTCTCTTCATCGTATCCCCAATACCCAAGTCTTCGAAGATACGCTCACAGCTATCCAACCAATCCTGAACTTTTGCAGTCGATTCCGTTCCGTGGAACGGCTTTCCACCAAGACTAGTGTAATCCTTGCATAGCTTGGCGAAATCGGCCCTAGGCGCCTGCACTGCTGCACCACCACCATTTGTAGCATTAGGAGTTTCCCTCTAAACATACCTAAGCATCTCTCTTATGAGGTCAGTGAACATCGTCCTCATATCAGGAGCATTCCCATTATTAGCTCCTCTACCAATACCCCTAGTATATCGGCTCATCGTTCAGTCTGTAAGGAGAAAACGATTAACCATCTCTTCAGTGGTGCCAGTGCAGTGCGACTTCATCCTTAAATATATTAATAGTATATATATAGCTTTTGAAAACCAAAATATCACAAATACGTGCTCTCATATACGTACTATCTCTCTCTGGTGTCTTTCCCTAGGTTAACTACGCGACTTAGAGCTCTCATACCAAATGTGATGGCCCGCCCCACACCGGCCGACATTTCCAATGAAAGTGCGCTGTGCCAATGCCCGACTAGCACATGACGGTCGTCAAAGAAAGGAAAAGAAAGGAATTTAAACTAACAAGGAACCTGTAGAATATCTCACAGCGCATGGAATAAAATATAATAATAACATACTTGACATAAAACAAGCGAGACAGTGCATAAGCTGAAAACTAAACCATAATCATCATAGCAGCAGAAATCCAAAATACAGCTTATGATCCATTACCATTATTACAACTTCAAAATATTGTCTCTAAAGCAAAAGAAAGGAAAGGTACACTACTAATGCCCAAAGTAGTGACCAGTAGCGACACAGGGAGAATATATATATATATATATAGAATAATACGTGTAGACCTCCTGCTCGTCTCCGGACAGCTACTCGTGCACAACCAGCTAACTTTTCTCTAGTCTGCCCAATTAAGAGCACGCAGAGTAATAAGAAGAGACATAAAACTTTGGGTCAGTCAAATATCTGGTATGAGCGATAAGCAGCAAAACAAAACAATAATAGGCATACTAAACCATACCTGAACCTGGACCTACAACCAAAGAGTTAGCACAACATACCGTACAATACTCTAAGGGCCACTAACATATGGTGTAAATGAAACGGGGGTGGGGGTATGCATGTCATAGTGATGGCAAACAATCAAGCATAGCAACCATCCTTACATCTCTCAGTCAGTGCGTAAAGTATACGATATCCACCGCTTTGATCACCCAATACTTTGTTACGGTCACTCTGCCCCATGGAGTCGTGACGGCTCCACTACACTGATCCGTAACCACTAATACTTTGCTATGTCCACTCTGCCCCATGGAGTCATGATAACTCCACTGCACTGGCTCATAGCCATGCTACGATCACCCTGCCCCATGAAGTAATAACTACCCCACTGCACTGATCCGTAGCCTAACATTCGTCTTTCGGTGGTGAATCAAAGTTATGGACGTCGATAACTCCTTAGCACACGTCCCGCAGCAAAGTCCACCATGAAGTTAACTCATTGGTTCCCAATTGGATCCTGAGTACAAACTTCCCATTTGGACTACCTTTGCAGCTTGGGTTTTGGTCTTCTCCAGATCGGTTCAGTTGTCCACTTCTCTTCACTTCAGATCGCACTCCTAGTTCGATTCATGGCTCACGTCTCTAGTCCAAGCACCTTGGTTCGGTTCGCAGTCACCCCTCTGGTCCGGATCGTGATTTCTCCCCCATAGCATCAGGTCTGTTCGACTCGTGGCCCCATCTCTGCTACGGTTCATGATGTCTTCACTCGAACGGGTCATGTCTTGAGCTCCCTCCCATGGAGGTTCGGATCGGGCTCCCTCTCTCAAGCGGGTCGGGTTGTGGTGCTAGCTCCAGAGCATCAGGTCGTGGCTTGTTCCTTCAGGAGGTTCGTGATACTCAAGCTGGAGCTGTTCGGGTCAAGGCACATATGTCACGAGCAGATCGGTACTGGAGTGGCTCATGATGGGTGGCCGCGATCGGGTCGGTCCGGAAGGGGGGCGATCCGATTCGGTTCCTGCATTATATTCAGCAACTTTTCCAGCGATTGTTTTACGCCATACGACGGCGTTTTCAACTATTGTAACTGTTCTAATCAATCACAAAACATACCATACAGTCATAGCAACATATAGAATTGACCACAAACACCAAAACAACAATTTGATATGTTAAAATGGATCAAACATACCCAAAACCCATATTTTCCCCTTAATCATGTTTAATAATAACTAATGTTAGGATTAGCAAAACTTAACCAAATCAACCCAAATTTCTAACAAAGGCCTGAAAAAATATTTAGAAATTATAAATATTTTTCCAGAATTTTAATCATGTATAAATTCGCTAATTAACACTAATTACCCTTAATTAGTGTAAAAACAAGGCTAATCACTCACCTTTGCCACAATTAAAGCTTTCAGAACTGAAACTCCTCTGATTTGGACGAATACCAATGTCTAACAGCAGCTCTAACTCAGAAATGGTTCTATTTCTCCTTGATTTGATATTGCTAAGCGTAATCCTTGATTAGAGAGCGATTTGGGATGAAATTAGAAGGTGGAGTCCATTGTTAGGGTTTCTAAGAGGTAAATGGTGGCCAGAAAACTGAAATAGAATGAAAACCTAGCTCATTTCAACCTCCCCATAACCCTAATCCCGAAATGGGTTATGGGCCCATTCACTAATCACCTCATTTGGTCCGGTTAAGCAGTTCTTCACCTTCTAAACCTTATTTCGTCCATATCTCCCAAACGTTAAGTCCGTTTTTCACATATGACCACTCTCAGGAAAGGTGAACCGTCATTCGGATCTAATGGAAGTGGTTTCAGGTCAAAACTCCTTTCCAATCAAAAGTTATGGCCGAAACAAGATCATCTAGGGGCAAAACGGTCATTTAAAAATCGGAAAAAATCATGAATATGGGAAATGACCCCAATAGTCGTCTCCCAAAGTTACACAACCATACAACTTCGTATATGAGTGAAATAAATATTCTACGATCCTTCGGTGCGTAGAATGCGAGTCGTTACAGGAGATCTTCACGTCGTTGAGACGATTGCTAATGTCTCAACTTGGGTTATGCACCCTAGACGAGGTTATAAGTGGTGGTCGTCTAGACGTACTGAGAGATCGACCAGATATGTGAGGGTCTCTCTCCTGTATTGGACATATGGGATGAGGATTAAGGTGCCATCGGTTTCGTTCAGACCAAGAACAGACTTGTAAATGGACTGTGTATCCGACAATGTATTCTTTTTGCCGTATTCGTTGATATCTGCTAAATGTATATATGTTTGGTGGTAGAGAATTTATTCTCTTAGCTTAACACCCTTCTCTGAGACGTACGAGCTTAGAGGTTATATATTGGTGGAAATCAATGGTATGGATTAATAATGTGGCATATTAAGATGTATTGAAAAAGCTTTTTTTTGAAAAGCATAGTCTTGTGGATTATGATCAAAGCATAGCTTCAATATAGCATAACTTTTTGTATAGCGTTAATTTGCGAGATTCACACCCTAGTATAAATCAAAAATGGGATGAAGGACAACGGAGTGGACATGCGTTTCTCTCTAGCTAAGACTGATGTCATGGTATGGAGCCCATACATTTTACTTATGTAGATGACGGATAGCGAGGCACCTCGGATATGGCTGTACAAAGGCCCTTGATGGTCGACATACTGACCAGATTTTAGGTCCCCTAAGACCGAAAATGTATTGTTCAGGAATAAATAATCCACAAACATTAGAGTGGACTGACCCTGCCGCTCCAAGGGTCGATGCATTCTATCCCCGAGGAATGGGCTGGACTATCTTGAGTTTGGTAAGTATGATCCCTTACCTTGGATCATAATGGAAAACCAATTTTCAATACGCGATTTTATAGTTTTAGTTGTAAACCTATATGGCGACATAGTAGGATAACGTATTATGCCGTCTAGGATTGTTACATTTATATGTGAAATTGATTTCTGCACTTATAATAATAATAAAAAAACAAATTAGTGTATCAAGCATGTTTGGGTATTATATGGTAAAACTCTATCCTCCGGCCGCGTTGCATTGTGTGATGGGACCTGAGTCTTATAATAGCTTCATTGTTCTTTATTTAGCATTGCGCTGTTTGTTTCTGTGCACTGATATTCATGAGGGTAAGCCCATTCCATGTTATACGGCGTGGTATCGTGATTTACCTAACTTAAAAATTAAATCTAATAACTTTTTTAGTTCTCACGCCAGTCACATGACTGACCTGAAGTTTATTGTTCCCACTAAACTATAGGTGCCCATATTTTCCACATGGACAGCTAGAAGTTTTGGTTTTCGCAGATATTCTTTTCACATGTTCCTAGAATACGGCTGGAGCTATATTAGAAAAGCTTTGTATCCATGTGTTTTCTTCAGTTGTTGTAGTTGATATTTTCCGCTGCCATTTTATTCATGTATTATATTTCCACTACTGTGTAATTTGTAAATCTCTAATATGTTTTTTCCGCTGTATATTATTTATTTGTAGTCTGATATCTTGTAATCTGATGTAATTGTTGCAATAGAAATGAAATGTTCTCTTGGCCAATGTTCTTCTAAGTCGTGTTCTCAAACAATCCACCTTCTTGTTCAGTCTAGGTCGGCCGGGGATTTGGGTCGTCACAGATTTCCATCAATACATAACCTCTAAACTTGTATGTCACAGAGAAGGGTGTTAAGCAAGAGAATAGATTCTCCGCCACCAAAAAGATATATATTTTGCAGAGATCAACAAATACATCGCGAAATACAATGTTAGACATACAATCCATTTGCAAGCTTATTCTAGGTTTGAACGAAACCTGAGGCACCTTATTCCTCGTCCCATATGTCCAATACATGAGAGAGGCCCTCGCATATCCGGTAGATCTCCAGGTACGTCAGGGAGACCACCACATATTACCTCATCTTGGGTGTACCTACCAATCATGACATCAATAATAATCAAAACAATGTGAAGATCCCCGGTTTTCAACCACCATCTACAAATCTTTGACTTTTAATCGTCGTATCAGTTATTCAAAATGAGTAAAACCCGGTTTTTTCAAATAACTCGCGTATCTTATAATCAAGTGATATAAAAACATATCATACACCTCATTCCAATCCAGAATATTCTTTTATTCAAATATTCTTTATACTGGGAATTATTCCTACAAACCTTATCAAAGATTTATTTCATTTAAACTCTTGTTTAAATCTTCTTTTGGAAATGATTACAAAATATTTTATAATATCCTTTTACAAAACTTAAACCAAATTAAGATTTATCAACTAGTCGGGATTATCGAGCCTTACCGAAGTAATCATTCATTTTATTATCCCAATCCCAACCTATTCATCCCGTAAGGCAAAACTGGTGGTGCTCCATATCTAACACCCATTGTTTTATCGGTAAATCTAATTACCATTTAACGTTTCAAATCTAATTTTTAGATTTAACTATTACATGGTGTAAAACTGGCGATGTGCTTCTTGAATTCGGTAAATTTAAATACCTCATTCACATTTAATCTAATTAAAGATTCATTAGAACTTCATCTAGTTTAAATCTTCAAAAATCATTATTTAATGATTATTCAACTTAGGAAATTAAACATGTCTTTAACTGGGTTAAAGAATGAGTGTCGTTTAAAACACCGTTCATGGTAAACCAAAAATCATATTCCATCATAATGGAACTACACGAAAATCATATCAATATATATTCAATATAATTTTACATATCAGACTAATACTATATATGGAATAATGGCAAAGCCTTTTCAATTCCATATATAGTAGCGGTCTTCCTTTACAGAAGCTCATCTCGATAATTATTAAATCGAATTCCATTCAATTCCAATTTGGTTTATTAAATTGGAAAACATCACTTTGGAAAATTCCGTTAATTCTTGGTTAAAAGATTTACTAATTCAAAATCATAATTTCATTGTTAATGGGGTTTAAGAACTAATGTCATTTAAAACATCGTTCATAATGAGCCCAAAATCAACTTCCATTTAATTCCAATTATATTTATTAATTGGAAAACTTCATTAATCTTAGTTAAAAGATTTATTCCTTTCTCAACTAGTTGTAAGAACAGTGTTATTGAGGACACAATTCATGACAAACCCAAAATCCAATTTGATATTAAATATAAGACTCTGCATATAAATTATATCAGCTTATATTCAACATCAAATTTTGAAATCAACAGATATCGTACTGGGAATAATGATATCTTTATCTTCCAAATTCTTCAACGATATCCGTATAATCACATAATCAACTATCGAAATATCCGAAGATAATTTCTGTTCAACTCCCATCCAACTTATATATGTTGGAAAATTCTGGTTATATTAAAACTATTCGCAATCCAATTTGTTTTTTTTAAAACATTGGATTCTTACACTAGTTGTTAACTAGACTATTCAGATAAAATTTAATTTATCTTTTCAAAACTGGAATATTTCATTCAAAAATCTTTTCCAATCATTTATTATGATTTAACATAAATTTTCTCTATTTTTATTCATTTAAAAATAAGCCCTTTCGATTAAATGACGTTTTAGGTCATTTAGCTGCACTAATGCTGTTTTCATTCAAATTTGAATTTGACATTTCTAAAAAATCCAACTATTAGATTTTAATTCTATTATTATCACTGGAAAGATCTTTTCGATACGAACCCAACAGTTTCGATTTCAGGAGAATCTGACGGTCGGATATGCCGTTACGTCAATTCGAAGTTAATGTTTGAAATTCACAAACGATCGTTGCGCGACACATTCTTTTCAAACCATTTAAATATATATAAAAAATTCGTTGATTTCCATTTAAAACATATTTTACAATTATAGATTCATTTTAAAAACGATTCTAACTTTCATTTCAATTTTAAATTAAAATTGAACATCCTATATTATTTTAATCTTAAAATAATAATAGTTTCAAAATATCAGATTTTGAAATCAAATCTTTCGATATTCATTATAAAAATGAGTAAAATCGATAAATAATCCATTCGAGTTAAAATGGCATTTAACTACTAAACTCGGCTTCATATTTTGATATTTTTGTGTCTATCCATAATCCGACATCAAAATCATATTTTAATTCTTTACTGAATAGTGTATTAAAATATTCGTTAGTTCCAAATTGGAATGTGACTCGATTAATTACCATATCAATTTTAGTTATATGGATTTCATACATCACATGTATTCAACAATAGTTATAAAAAACCATTCAACATCCAATTCACATCCAGAGTGTAACTACAACCGTATAAGCATTAAATAATTTAATAACGCTTATAATGATCTGTCGATCAATCGATCGACATACGAACTAAACCCTTAGGATTAGTGTAAATCAAATATCATCGCAATACCCGTGTGGGATTTTCATCCAATAATAGTTATTATTATGTGTACACTTGAGCGATGTGTAAAATTATCGTCCCAATCAATATCGCTTAAATAGGTGAACATAAGCAAGTTGATCGACTTGTAAATGGATGCCTAATCAAATTTCAACTACCACAAATATATTAACATTATTTTAGCATGTTAAATATTTCAAAATCACAACATAACACAAAATCTTAACAATTCATCCATCTGGTTTGTAAACAACATTGATGTAAGCTACCATATACCGTATAATATTTTATGAAAATTAATCAAACATTGCAATCACAGAAAATCAGTATATATTCAGTTATAAAATATAATAATTATACAAATAAGTTGATTGAGAGAGTTCTCACTTTGCCTATTTATTGTTAAATAATGATAAACGATCGATGATTACATCGGACGTTTTCCTCCATAAAAAATTGCCATGCCTCGAAATCACTCCAAATCAGATTCGTAGCGAAGCTCTTGTCAATATGGTTCCAACAGATTCTGTTTCACTGAATTTCGATAACGTATGAATAGGTTATTATTTTACAAGATTGTACACATTACACCATCCCTAACTCTATAATTAATTAATTATATCCCTTACATATCATTACTGTGTTAACCCTCTTGCTTATCCCTTCTTCATCAACGCAAGCTCCAGTAAACCCCCACCCATGAACGCGCGCTCTCACCTCTCAACCGTACTCATTTCTCCACCATTCATCGTACCATCATCACCATTAAACTCTTCTTTGCATCCTCTATGTAACAACCCGAATTTTAAAAACATGTTAAAACAAGAAATCAAGGTATAATTAATTTTTAATATGAGAATCAAGGGAAACGGGTTGCGCCATTGCGTTCGTCTCGGAATTCTGCATGAAATCGAGTCTGAGTATTCGAAAATCGGAGTCCGTATGTCCGAGTTATGACCTCTAGAAGTTTCACGAATTTTCAGAATCAAAAACAACTCAAAAATTTGAATTCAAATTCGAATTCAAGACCCAGAAGCGGGATGGGCGGGAAAATTCCTGCCCAGAGCCCAGGTCGACCAGGGAGTCCACCTGGCCAGACCAGGTCGACCATATGGTCGACCAGGGGCTCGACCTCCCTGGTCGGCCCGGGTGCGACTGGTTGGCTGGGTGGGTCTGTTTGCAGGCCTGTGACGTTTTTGATGGTTCAGATCAATTCTATGGTTAATCTAAGGGCCTAAATAAGTTTCCTACACCTACGTAAACACCCTCAGACCTAACCTAATTCACAAGAAATCACTCCTACACCATTATGCTGCTAAAATATCTCTTGAACCATGGTCGCCATCTCCAAATCAAAGTACAAGCATTCAAGCTCAAATCAATTCAAAGAACAAAGCTTCAACAATGATTCAAGACAATAAATCAACAACGCCGCAACATTTTTACAACAAAATTCAGTTCTTAATTCCTTGTCCACGATCTGTAAGTTCTAGTTACTTTTTAGATTTAAACTTGTTAATTATAATATGGCCATGGAATAAAGTGGAATTGGATTTAAGCATGTTTATTGATTCAGATCTATTTCTATTGCTTCTTGAATCTTCAGTTTTGGGACTTTTCTATTTTCGTTCTCATGCCAAGCTTATTGTAACGAACCGGGATTTTCGACTCCGAAAATCAACATCAAACTACCATGTTGACCATTCAGACATCGAACATTCCAGGTCATTAATAGAAAGAAGTTAGAGGGTGAGAATAGATAAGATAGAAATATTAGAATAGAAGAAGAAGAAACAACACCACAGAGTCTCACATCGCAGCGGAACAAAATATAATACAGAAATAATCTTTATTGAAGGCTTTAAAATACTTACAATGTCAGAGTACACATCTGGACAGTGATACTAATCTGTCCTCATATAACACACAGCGGAATAGTAATAATATCATACGTCTGGACTCTCCCAGCTTGTCTCTCCACAGCAGTCGATAACCTGAACCTGTACAACCCGGTCTAACCCGAGCATTTACAAAACACCGGGTCAGTCTGGTGAACCAGAGTGAGAAAAAAACTCGCACAGTATTTGGGTGAATCATCCAATCATGATTTTAAAGTTCAAAAATCTTTTCAAAAGAAAAGGATATCGTAAGACCAAATCCACACATAAACATGGACGGTTTTTACCTTACGATAACCCAAAACATTTTTGAAACCAATATCTTGTCTGATATTATGATAATGTCTAAATACAAGTAAATAACAATCTAGTGGAACGCTTGCATCTCACGCTCCACATATATAGTATACAATCAAAACCGCGGGCGCTTATTGGGAATTGGATTCCAACTTGACAAGGTATGGGTCCACCTTCCGATAGTGTATCTCTAGAGACGAATACACTGGGTTCAACAAGAACTTCTTGCAACCCGGCCCTCACATGACCGACCACTCATTTCGCTTGAGTGTATCGAATGTATATCACCGACGGTTGGGATCAGCAACCGTCTCCCGACAAGGGACAGCATCGAACATAGATTTAAGAAACAAATAGGACTTCCTCTAGATAGGTGATCATACACCCTAATGGGAGCGACCCACATAGCCATGCTGCCTGCCCGATTTTTGTCATTTCCCGGTTGATGAGGCTTGAGGCCAGAATTAACTCTTGAACATCTGGTCGCCATTCACTTTGAATGCCACATCGTCAGATCCGTCAGATATCACTAATTGACGTCCACAAAAATACTCTAGCAGTAAGCTAAGAGAACGGCGATTCCCCGCCAACAACTATCGTACGTTTGAAGAAATCAACGTACGTGACCCTTTGGAAATACTCTGTCAGACATTCGTCCATATACGTCATCCAGGAACAGGATGAACCGAAGGCACTCTCCTACCGCATCCAATATAGGAATCACCCCATGGATCGGTAGCGAGAAGTCCTTGCAACCCGTAGATTCCAACTACGACAGAATCACAGTTTATCTCTGCTTGCCAGGCAGAGAACATTAGTGGTTCTTCCGTTTATGAAGATCCACGGTCTTCAATGCTCCATCTCGATCATCTTCTGAGATCTTCACGTATTTGTTGGTCGGAATGGTTTTCGAATATAAATTCGATCCCGGTCTTTCCATACCAACACTCGTATTGGTCAGATTTGATAGTCGGTGTTTTAACTATCAAAATATACAGTGTTTCAATCATGACACTCCAATGAGTTCACTGGTTCAGTATTCAGCATCACTTGGCCTTTGACAATCTAATTTCCCTTTTTGTTAAATTGAAACTTCCAATTCTTTTAATATTCAAAAATATGATATTTGAATAACTCTAATTTCAATTAACTAACATTCGCCTTAACTCCATTCGCTTGACTCTAGATCACAGCGATCACAATGGTTACGCCTGAATCCCTCAGGAAACATCCGACCGCCGTAGGCTATCTGCAGCCCTGCGAATTACGCTAGCAGTCGTACGAAATGGCAACTTAGCCGAATAATTATGTTTGGCTAATTCTATCTTGCATAACTACATTCAATTTCCCATTTAAAATCTTCCTTCAAATCTGTTCGACCATTTTCCACTTTTTGAAATCTTATTTCAAATTTCTCTTTTTACTTGATCTCATTTCAAATAACGTTAATTCAATATTAACGATTTACCCTTTGACACTCATTTATAATCCTGGTTTATCTTAAACCCTTTTCAAAACCCTATCTACATTTAAACGATATTTAATCAAAAATCACTTTAATTCGAAAATCAATTCAAATTCAAAATGGTCGATTTAATTCACTCAACTTGATTATCTCGTTAGCCGATTCCAATTAAAATTTCACTTTAAATTAATTAAATAAATAATTAATTTAAATAAATCCCATTAATTGTTTTCTTAACAAACGATTATCAAAGTTAAACCATTCAATTCATTTCTTATCTTCATACTTGAAAATCTGAATAACATCAGCATTTACTTTATAAAATAAACCAACCATAAATCAAGGTCTTAAATAAATAAAATATTTATTTAATTCCCTCTTATACTTTATTCAAATAATATATTTCAAGATCTGAGTCCAGTTATAAAATAAACTTTATAACTTCACTTTTATCGACTCACCTAACGGTGAATCCATATCTATAAACCGATTGATTTTTAAAGGCCATACTCTGCCAAATACTTAACCAATATCGCCTATTGGTTTAAACCAAACAGATGTTGAATATTCAATTAATAATCAACCATCAAATCAATCACACAAATAGATCCGTTCATATATGATAATATGAAAATAAATAATACATTTGAGGAATCCGGTTGGATCCCTCCAACTTGTTCTTCCCTGTATTCAAATGGTTATCTCAAATCAGACGGTTCAGTTTTGTTTAACTGATAAATTAAATAACGACCATTTAACATCAACCATAAGCAATTCAAACAATGCAACCATCTAAACACGTTTATAGATAAACGTGACCAACCAAGGTGAGTTACCTTTATTGGAACCAATCGTTAAAAATAACGATTTGGTATTTTACTGAAATTAAACACGGTTTAATTTCATTGGTTAAATCAACAAATAAGCAGATAACTAGCAAGACAGTCAATCATTGGCAAACAGAGCACCCATAATAAAAAACCCAATTTATATAAAAATATAAATGGGAAAACTGAGTGAGTTTAACTCACCTTGAGTTGATTTTGCGTTGAAATGGTTTGGTTTAGTTAAATTAAACGATAGTTTAATTTAACTAAAATTCTACATGATTCCAAAGTCGTTCAATTCTGTCTTAGTCCGTTCCATGATGTAGTGGTCGTCGATGCGAGTCCATCGCATTTCGGTTTGTTCCATTCTGTACACGTGATCGAAAGTTATAAATATACGATTTTATTAATATAATATAATTCCTTAAATAATTTATTCTTAATTACATTAGGTTAGAATAAATCATAGTCGAACCCTGTATTTTCATTCAGTGATTCGCTCCATTGTTCAAACACCTGACACCTGCATCAATTCAAATTATAAGTTATAATTTTAGTTACTACTTAAATTTCCTAATTAAAAATTTATCCCTAACTATTTGATTAATAAATTAATTACATTTTCACTCCAATTCAGCCCCGTTCCTTTTGCTTCTCCCTTTGAACTTTTTAAATCATAAAGGCCAACATTCCTTCGTCCACTTTGTCTCCTGTTCTCTGTTCAAATATACTATAGTCATGATCGAATTAAATCAATGGTTTAATTAAACACCTTGATTAAATAACTAAATTTGCCTAATTACTTTGTAAAAGGATATGGCCGTCAGTTCTTTCAGTCCTTCTCTCCCGTCCTTATTTTCTTTTTTCCAAATTCCTTTGGTTTATCCCATTTTGGCCGACACCTTGTTTCTCCCTCTCGTTCGAAAAGACTTGACTCTCAGGTCCTGTTCATACACCCAAGGATTATTAGCATATTACTTTATACCATTTTTATTTCAAACTGATCAATCACAATCAGTATTAGTTAAAGTGAACCACGGTTTAATCCCAAGACTTTGTTCCTTCTCGGTTCCCATTACCGTTGCTTTTCTTCAATCGTGGACTGCTCATGTCCCTCATAGCACAGTCGCTCCTTCCATCCACCCACTTTCAAACAACGGTCCCCTCAACACCATCAGTTCGCGCCACAACTCCCAGAACCCATCAGCAATTACCTAGGTGGTCAGCACCCTTCAACGCCTGTAGCTTGCGTTTGAACTGCAGCGACATCGAGCCAAACCTTAGCCGCCAGGATGCCCTAAATACGATCATCACAGATCGATGGAAAGATCTCACAGAGCCGCAGAACTAGTAGTTGAATGATTTAAGAAAAAATGAATGGATTCGAGGAAAATCATTGAGGAAGTTGAGTAGATTTGGATCGTTCGTTTTTCTGAAGTGGAGGCGCCCCTTTTGTCTGTTGACCACGAGTTCTTAGAATTAGGTTTTTGACCAACGTTGGGTATTTATATAGTGTTGGGATGGTTTATATATTATTATTTTATTTTTAACGAAACTTCATGTTGAAGTAGTTGATAAAACCCACTACAAATGATTTCTGTCTACTGATAAAAAAACTATTCTCGATGTAAAAAGGTATTCCGGACCCAATGGGACAAGTTTCGTCGAAATCCGAGGTCGTATGAAAAAATTTCCTTTATGAAACCAGAAATAAACACGCATTTTAATTTTTCACGATCACCAGATAAATCAAATCAACTTGAAACTGCGAACATCGATAATAACTTTTCGATACGAACCCAACGGCACTAATTTCGTCACATTCTGAGACTGTTGCCCCGGTAGGCTATTTTTTCCTCGAACCGCCCTACCCTTTTTAACTCCAAATTTCTCGATCTCTAAAAATAACAAACTATATACATATCCTGACTCTAATCGACGATACGAACTCAACGGAACTGGTTTCGCGGCCTAATTCAATCGTTTGCTCAAATTACATTTGAGTATCTCTTTTATTTATTTAAATACACGCTATAGAAATTGAACGAGCGTTTATGGCTACCGTGGCCACATACGATATCGGTTTTCCACGCAATTCACCACCGTACAATAATTTAGCGATACGGTTCTAATGAAACTGATTTCGTCGAAATCTGAGTCCGTTTGCAAAACGGCCATTTTAAAGGCCTATAATTAAATAACGATTTTCCATAGCGACTATTTCAAAATTTGATTTGACCATAAATATCAAACTATAACACGAAATCTGGATTTTTCTCTTTCATATGAAAACTATCATCAATACGGCTTCAACGTGTCTTGTTTCACAGAAATCTGACTTATACCGAATCCTGTATTCTCAGTTGAAGTTCAAAACTCCAATTTACGAACTGCACACCATTTTCAAGCTCGATTTATATTATATATAAATTATAACGTTCAACTTTGTTTTAATAACGAATTAAATATTAAATTTCATTATATTCCCAATATGATATTTAAAATAAATAAATTAAATTAAATATTTTGATGGCCAAAAATGCGGGTCGTTACATTCTTCCCCCCTTAAAATAATTTCGTCCTCGAAATTGCTAAGGTAAGAAAGAACGTTATAAACTCATTAATTTCAAATCTAATTTTATATTAAATTAGAAACCAATTCAATACTGCAAATAAATATTTTCAAAAATATTGAAAATTTTCTAACACCTTAAATTTCCAAAAAATTTCGCCAGCACCTCCTCTGTACGGCTCAATCGACACAACTCCAACTCGCCATTCTAGGCCTTCTCCAATCCAAAAGAAAATAAAACAGCCAAGCGGCTTGCCAAATAGGCTCATAAATCACCAAACCCATATAAAAATAAACGTGTACCTTTTTGTCGGGCATATCATTATATCCTCTCCATCTGCTACCCTGTTAGCATATACAAATGCATTCTCCAACAAAATTCCAATTTTATCCTCTGGACCAAATCCTTCACGCGTCCAAGCCAAATTCCATTCTCGACTCAATTTCCATCCATCGTCAATTTCAACTCTTAACTTACCAGTCCAACACCATCTTAGATTCCTGTCTCACAATTCAAAATCTGATTCGAATTGATATATTATATCCCGATTCAATTGCCAGTTAATTTGTTTCAGTTCAATTCGTATTTACTTTTCCCAATTCTATTTAATTTTGTTTTTGTTCAAATAATTTCCCTGGGAGTTTTCAACAGTTCAGCTCTTTCAAAAATCAAATATTCCCTTTCAGGATTCAAAACAACTTGTTTTTCTCAAAGCGATTCAAAACAAAATCTTTGGTAGTAATCCGTCACTTACCACTCGAAAATGAACACCGATGATGTCCGGATCATCATCGGAATCTATTTCCCAGCTATCGAAGTGAGTTCAATACTATATAACTTTTCAGAATCATATTTAACCACTTTCATTTTGAAATCTATTTCAAAATAAAACTCACGATGCTTGTAAACAATTTAAAATCTCCCAGGATTTTAAATTCTCATATATTCGATCCAAGTTTATTTACAACACCTTTCCCACTTTTTGGAATTTTAATTTCAAATTCTGATTTTTATTTCAGATTTAATAAATCTGATTTTATATTATACGAAGTCTAATTGGTTATTTATATAACCATTTCAATTATAATCAACCAACACATCCAATATACTATAATACTCCAAATATTAATCATTCCTTTATATCAAAATATAATTTGGGTAAAATTATTTCATTTACCCTCTTTCAAAAACATACTGTGTCGAATTATTTTGTTCAAGAGTTTAGAAACACTTATCGACACAGTTTGCATTACTGTATCGACCAGAATTCATAAACTACTCGACAAACCAATCAACACAATATAAACAGTTTTTATATCAATTTACAAATACGCGCTCATATATATACACTCAAACTCAATCTAGGGTATTACTAACCCCATCTCTACTGAGTCACGCCACAGAGCCAAGGTAATCACTTAACCTTCAGCTCTGATACCACTGTAACGAACCGGGATTTTCGACTCCGAAAATCAACATCAAACTACCATGTTGACCATTCAGACATCGAACATTCCAGGTCATTAATAGAAAGAAGTTAGAGGGTGAGAATAGATAAGATAGAAATATTAGAATAGAAGAAGAAGAAACAACACCACAGAGTCTCACATCGCAGCGGAACAAAATATAATACAGAAATAATCTTTATTGAAGGCTTTAAAATACTTACAATGTCAGAGTACACATCTGGACAGTGATACTAATCTGTCCTCATATAACACACAGCGGAATAGTAATAATATCATACGTCTGGACTCTCCCAGCTCGTCTCTCCACAGCAGTCGATAACCTGAACCTGTACAACCCGGTCTAACCCGAGCATTTACAAAACACCGGGTCAGTCTGGTGAACCAGAGTGAGAAAAAAACTCGCACAGTATTTGGGTGAATCATCCAATCATGATTTTAAAGTTCAAAAATCTTTTCAAAAGAAAAGGATATCGTAAGACCAAATCCACACATAAACATGGACGGTTTTTACCTTACGATAACCCAAAACATTTTTGAAACCAATATCTTGTCTGATATTATGATAATGTCTAAATACAAGTAAATAACAATCTAGTGGAACGCTTGCATCTCACGCTCCACATATATAGTATACAATCAAAACCGCGGGCGCTTATTGGGAATTGGATTCCAACTTGACAAGGTATGGGTCCACCTTCCGATAGTGTATCTCTAGAGACGAATACACTGGGTTCAACAAGAACTTCTTGCAACCCGGCCCTCACATGACCGACCACTCATTTCGCTTGAGTGTATCGAATGTATATCACCGACGGTTGGGATCAGCAACCGTCTCCCGACAAGGGACAGCATCGAACATAGATTTAAGAAACAAATAGGACTTCCTCTAGATAGGTGATCATACACCCTAATGGGAGCGACCCACATAGCCATGCTGCCTGCCCGATTTTTGTCATTTCCCGGTTGATGAGGCTTGAGGCCAGAATTAACTCTTGAACATCTGGTCGCCATTCACTTTGAATGCCACATCGTCAGATCCGTCAGATATCACTAATTGACGTCCACAAAAATACTCTAGCAGTAAGCTAAGAGAACGGCGATTCCCCGCCAACAACTATCGTACGTTTGAAGAAATCAACGTACGTGACCCTTTGGAAATACTCTGTCAGACATTCGTCCATATACGTCATCCAGGAACAGGATGAACCGAAGGCACTCTCCTACCGCATCCAATATAGGAATCACCCCATGGATCGGTAGCGAGAAGTCCTTGCAACCCGTAGATTCCAACTACGACAGAATCACAGTTTATCTCTGCTTGCCAGGCAGAGAACATTAGTGGTTCTTCCGTTTATGAAGATCCACGGTCTTCAATGCTCCATCTCGATCATCTTCTGAGATCTTCACGTATTTGTTGGTCGGAATGGTTTTCGAATATAAATTCGATCCCGGTCTTTCCATACCAACACTCGTATTGGTCAGATTTGATAGTCGGTGTTTTAACTATCAAAATATACAGTGTTTCAATCATGACACTCCAATGAGTTCACTGGTTCAGTATTCAGCATCACTTGGCCTTTGACAATCTAATTTCCCTTTTTGTTAAATTGAAACTTCCAATTCTTTTAATATTCAAAAATATGATATTTGAATAACTCTAATTTCAATTAACTAACATTCGCCTTAACTCCATTCGCTTGACTCTAGATCACAGCGATCACAATGGTTACGCCTGAATCCCTCAGGAAACATCCGACCGCCGTAGGCTATCTGCAGCCCTGCGAATTACGCTAGCAGTCGTACGAAATGGCAACTTAGCCGAATAATTATGTTTGGCTAATTCTATCTTGCATAACTACATTCAATTTCCCATTTAAAATCTTCCTTCAAATCTGTTCGACCATTTTCCACTTTTTGAAATCTTATTTCAAATTTCTCTTTTTACTTGATCTCATTTCAAATAACGTTAATTCAATATTAACGATTTACCCTTTGACACTCATTTATAATCCTGGTTTATCTTAAACCCTTTTCAAAACCCTATCTACATTTAAACGATATTTAATCAAAAATCACTTTAATTCGAAAATCAATTCAAATTCAAAATGGTCGATTTAATTCACTCAACTTGATTATCTCGTTAGCCGATTCCAATTAAAATTTCACTTTAAATTAATTAAATAAATAATTAATTTAAATAAATCCCATTAATTGTTTTCTTAACAAACGATTATCAAAGTTAAACCATTCAATTCATTTCTTATCTTCATACTTGAAAATCTGAATAACATCAGCATTTACTTTATAAAATAAACCAACCATAAATCAAGGTCTTAAATAAATAAAATATTTATTTAATTCCCTCTTATACTTTATTCAAATAATATATTTCAAGATCTGAGTCCAGTTATAAAATAAACTTTATAACTTCACTTTTATCGACTCACCTAACGGTGAATCCATATCTATAAACCGATTGATTTTTAAAGGCCATACTCTGCCAAATACTTAACCAATATCGCCCATTGGTTTAAACCAAACAGATGTTGAATATTCAATTAATAATCAACCATCAAATCAATCACACAAATAGATCCGTTCATATATGATAATATGAAAATAAATAATACATTTGAGGAATCCGGTTGGATCCCTCCAACTTGTTCTTCCCTGTATTCAAATGGTTATCTCAAATCAGACGGTTCAGTTTTGTTTAACTGATAAATTAAATAACGACCATTTAACATCAACCATAAGCAATTCAAACAATGCAACCATCTAAACACGTTTATAGATAAACGTGACCAACCAAGGTGAGTTACCTTTATTGGAACCAATCGTTAAAAATAACGATTTGGTATTTTACTGAAATTAAACACGGTTTAATTTCATTGGTTAAATCAACAAATAAGCAGATAACTAGCAAGACAGTCAATCATTGGCAAACAGAGCACCCATAATAAAAAACCCAATTTATATAAAAATATAAATGGGAAAACTGAGTGAGTTTAACTCACCTTGAGTTGATTTTGCGTTGAAATGGTTTGGTTTAGTTAAATTAAACGATAGTTTAATTTAACTAAAATTCTACATGATTCCAAAGTCGTTCAATTCTGTCTTAGTCCGTTCCATGATGTAGTGGTCGTCGATGCGAGTCCATCGCATTTCGGTTTGTTCCATTCTGTACACGTGATCGAAAGTTATAAATATACGATTTTATTAATATAATATAATTCCTTAAATAATTTATTCTTAATTACATTAGGTTAGAATAAATCATAGTCGAACCCTGTATTTTCATTCAGTGATTCGCTCCATTGTTCAAACACCTGACACCTGCATCAATTCAAATTATAAGTTATAATTTTAGTTACTACTTAAATTTCCTAATTAAAAATTTATCCCTAACTATTTGATTAATAAATTAATTACATTTTCACTCCAATTCAGCCCCGTTCCTTTTGCTTCTCCCTTTGAACTTTTTAAATCATAAAGGCCAACATTCCTTCGTCCACTTTGTCTCATGTTCTCTGTTCAAATATACTATAGTCATGATCGAATTAAATCAATGGTTTAATTAAACACCTTGATTAAATAACTAAATTTGCCTAATTACTTTGTAAAAGGATATGGCCGTCAGTTCTTTCAGTCCTTCTCTCCCGTCCTTATTTTCTTTTTTCCAAATTCCTTTGGTTTATCCCATTTTGGCCGACACCTTGTTTCTCCCTCTCGTTCGAAAAGACTTGACTCTCAGGTCCTGTTCATACACCCAAGGATTATTAGCATATTACTTTATACCATTTTTATTTCAAACTGATCAATCACAATCAGTATTAGTTAAAGTGAACCACGGTTTAATCCCAAGACTTTGTTCCTTCTCGGTTCCCATTACCGTTGCTTTTCTTCAATCGTGGACTGCTCATGTCCCTCATAGCACAGTCGCTCCTTCCATCCACCCACTTTCAAACAACGGTCCCCTCAACACCATCAGTTCGCGCCACAACTCCCAGAACCCATCAGCAATTACCTAGGTGGTCAGCACCCTTCAACGCCTGTAGCTTGCGTTTGAACTGCAGCGACATCGAGCCAAACCTTAGCCGCCAGGATGCCCTAAATACGATCATCACAGATCGATGGAAAGATCTCACAGAGCCGCAGAACTAGTAGTTGAATGATTTAAGAAAAAATGAATGGATTCGAGGAAAATCATTGAGGAAGTTGAGTAGATTTGGATCGTTCGTTTTTCTGAAGTGGAGGCGCCCCTTTTGTCTGTTGACCACGAGTTCTTAGAATTAGGTTTTTGACCAACGTTGGGTATTTATATAGTGTTGGGATGGTTTATATATTATTATTTTATTTTTAACGAAACTTCATGTTGAAGTAGTTGATAAAACCCACTACAAATGATTTCTGTCTACTGATAAAAAAACTATTCTCGATGTAAAAAGGTATTCCGGACCCAATGGGACAAGTTTCGTCGAAATCCGAGGTCGTATGAAAAAATTTCCTTTATGAAACCAGAAATAAACACGCATTTTAATTTTTCACGATCACCAGATAAATCAAATCAACTTGAAACTGCGAACATCGATAATAACTTTTCGATACGAACCCAACGGCACTAATTTCGTCACATTCTGAGACTGTTGCCCCGGTAGGCTATTTTTTCCTCGAACCGCCCTACCCTTTTTAACTCCAAATTTCTCGATCTCTAAAAATAACAAACTATATACATATCCTGACTCTAATCGACGATACGAACTCAACGGAACTGGTTTCGCGGCCTAATTCAATCGTTTGCTCAAATTACATTTGAATATCTCTTTTATTTATTTAAATACACGCTATAGAAATTGAACGAGCGTTTATGGCTACCGTGGCCACATACGATATCGGTTTTCCACGCAATTCACCACCGTACAATAATTTAGCGATACGGTTCTAATGAAACTGATTTCGTCGAAATCTGAGTCCGTTTGCAAAACGGCCATTTTAAAGGCCTATAATTAAATAACGATTTTCCATAGCGACTATTTCAAAATTTGATTTGACCATAAATATCAAACTATAACACGAAATCTGGATTTTTCTCTTTCATATGAAAACTATCATCAATACGGCTTCAACGTGTCTTGTTTCACAGAAATCTGACTTATACCGAATCCTGTATTCTCAGTTGAAGTTCAAAACTCCAATTTACGAACTGCACACCATTTTCAAGCTCGATTTATATTATATATAAATTATAACGTTCAACTTTGTTTTAATAACGAATTAAATATTAAATTTCATTATATTCCCAATATGATATTTAAAATAAATAAATTAAATTAAATATTTTGATGGCCAAAAATGCGGGTCGTTACACTTATGATATATTCAGCCTGTTGTAAATCAGTTTTTCTTGATTCATGTTGATATTATTATCAAGATCTATCTTTTATGCCTGAGATGATGTTTTTATGCCAGTTTTCTCTCTATACTGATTGTTATACAAATTCTACCTTCCCCTATTTATTTTCTTTCGATGAACCTAGGTCAATTTCGGACCTAGGCCTAAACCGCGATTTGCGTACGATTGAATACGGGGAAATATGGGAATATTGTCTATATTGGATATATATGTTTGGTAAAATTGACGGCATAACATGAAATCGGGATTTGAGTATTATCGTTATAGTTAAAGTTTGTAAGTTTGGGTAAATTGGTGTAAACATGGAATACATGTAGTTTGGTATGAAACTTGACCTATGTAAAATGGCAAGAATATTGATATATGTAAAACGGCAGGAATTGGACATATGTAAATTTGGTGTGAATTGGGCATATGTAAAACTGACATGTCATCTAGAACTTGGGCATATGTTAATTATGTAAAATTTGGAGTTGAAACATATATGATAATTTATGACTTGGTAGAGGTTTAGTATGAACGCGCCTAAGTTGGGTTTTGGGTAGTTGGCATGTATTGTAAATAAAAGGCTATAACTTGGCATAACCTTATAGTGAATTATGATAATAATTTGGGAATACGTTTTGGGGCGAAAACGTGAATTATGAACTTGATAATTGGCATATAACTGGAAATATGAACATGATTGAAACACAAATATGAACATTTTTATATGTTAAACACATGAGCTGATATTGGGGTTTTGGGCGGAATACGACCATTAATGAACCTTTGACACGAGGTTAGACTCAGTTTGTGGTGTAAATCTGCCCGGAACTGCCCGACAAATCCAGTAGCCACAAAGTGTCAGTCTAATGTGAGAGGTCGAAGGTCGAATTGTAAGCATAACGGTTAATGACAAGAGGTTAAACTCAGTTTGTGGTGTAAATCTGCCCGGACCCGCCCGGCAAATTTAGTGGCCACAAAGTGCATGGTCTAGTGTGAGAGGTCATGTTTCGTTCGTCATAATGAATGAATTAAGGAATACTAACCATAATAAGACATGGGTATGGTTAGAGGGCTAGGTGGGATGACATGGAAATTTGACATGTAAATATGCACCTAACCAGTATGAGTTAAGGACATATTAAACTTATAAGTGTGGACTTAACCAATTTGACATGACATATGGGTGGGTTAAGTCAACGTGAACCGATAAACGACACTTGGTAGGGTTAAGTCATGAATCACTAGAAAACACTTAACCAAGATAACGTGTTAATCAGACAAGTAGGTGTGGTTAAGTAAATTGAGAACACTTAACCATTATAACATGTTAATTAGACAAGTGAGTTGGGTTAAGTAAATTGAGAACACTTAACCATTATAACATGTTAATTAGACAAGTGGATAGGGTTAAGTAAAGTGAGAACACCTAACTAATACAACGGGTTAATTAGACAAGTGGTTGCGGTTAAGTAATAAAACTTAACCAACATAACATGACAAGCAAGTGGGTTAGGTTAACTTGAATAGGTTGGTAACACTTAACCTTTATAAAATGACTAGCGGATGGGTTGGTTTAACTTGAATGGGTTGATAACACCCAACCGATATAACCTGATGTGTGGTAGGGTTAAGTAAATACACGAGGGTAACACTTAACCATTATAATATGGCTAGTGGATGAGGTTGATTTAACATACACTTAACCGATCTAACGTGAGGTATGGTAAGGGTTAAGTTAACACAGGGGGAGAACGCTTAACCGATATAACAAGACATGCGGTAGGGTTAAGTAACACAAGAGAGAACACTTAACCAAGGTAACATGATGGGGGAGGGGGTGGTGGGGTTAAGTTAACTCGAATGGATAACACTTAACCAACCTGTGGGGTATACGAATAGACCCTAGGAAAACCCTAGTAGAGGGACCCGTTTTAGCAGTAACCCACATTAGGTATCAACGGTAAGCTGAGCTAGGCAGGGTGGGGCACGATTACTGGCTGATTATAAGCGGTCAAAACGGCGGCGGGTGATGCAGCAGTGCAGGTTCCGACGGATTACGGGCGTGCACGTATTCCGGAGTCGAAAATTTAGCCACTGGGCATCAGTAGATATAAAGTTGTGCATCAAAAATGGTGTCGGGGTTGCCATCCTAGGGATTGATACACCCTAGGGTGGGTCCAGCACAGGTATCTACGAATAGGGGGCCGCGTGACACAAACAAGAACTAGGTCGAGTAGGAGCCGATCGATTAGGGTAGTAAGGATACATCTAACACATTCATGGCAATTGGGCTGGTTGAGGTGAAATCCTCATATTAGATGTAGTCCCGAAGGCTACCATAACTACGGGGTTGGGATAACCTTAGTATATAACACATGTGAAACATGTTAAGTAAGAGCCGATCAATTAAGATAGGTACGATAGGGACACGAAACTGTCAATATGAGGTGGGACCCTCATCGTGGGATATGTACCTATAAAACTATCATGTGGGTTATGGGGGATCGCTTATCTTGTAATTACAACTAAGTAAACTAATTGGAACGCTAGTTGGGTGGTGCAGAGAATATAGGAAATCAAGGAAAATAATGTAATGGTGAAGCTTAGAAATCTTGCGATGTTATACTTGATAGAAACCTTGTGATGTGATACTTGGTAGGAACCTTGTGATGCTACTCTTGATAGGAAGCATGGTATGTTATACTTGATTCATCGTGCCTGTAGCTTACCTTGTCATCATGCTTATGTTTACTTTCAGTTTATTCATGCCATATTATCTTCACCTGTTTTTATGCTGAAAGTCACTAGGACTTACTTAGTCTTTATGACTGACCCGGTTTGTTTTGCATCTTTTTCTTTCGGTCCCCCCCCAGTTCGCAGTGTGAGAATACAGCTTAGTTCGGATCTTACCAAGCCCCAAGGCTCTTTCATGTACGGCTTGGATTTCTCTTGGCTATGGCTTGCTTTGCTTTATTGGGGAATACTACAGTTTATTTTCATGCTTCTTTGTTTTTGAGCAAGACAGATATTTTAGCTATGTAATTGAGTATTGGAAGTTGATGGGCTTTTATTGTAAACAACTATATTTAATAAATGTTTTGAAGTTCTACTTTACTTTCCGCTATTTTATATATGTCTGTCTTGTAATATTTCTGTTCCAGTACCCATAATGCTCCATTGAAGTTAAGGCATTCCCTTTGTGAGTGACCTTAACGGATGTGGGGTGTTACATTTGGTATCAGAGCAGAAGGTTACCAAACTGTGCAAAAGCATTTAAAAACCTTCTGAAATTATTTTCAAAACGTTTACAATGAAGCATTTTTCTAAAGAAAAGTTTTGTTTTACGAAAGGCATATTCCCCAAAGCCATATGCACTATCTTTTGATTCTCTCTTTGAATCTCTTCTCTCTCTCTTTTCACCATAGTTTTGTAGGCGTACGACACATGTCGGAGGGCAAAGGAGTGCCTAACTTCCATCTTTAGCCGCAGTAGTTCCATCTGCAACTAATCTTATTTCATGCTTTGTAGGGTTACTGTGCGATGGAGGTAGCTTTCGAGAAACTTGTCAACAAACTATACAAGGATAGTAAGAACAGGGATAAAGAACACAAGCCTAAGGATGAAAAACTTGTTGATATGGCTTAATCCACGAAGGAGGAAAAAGGTGAAAGGAAAGAGGCCAAAGTGAAAGAATAATAAAACCCATGACAAGAGAGAGTATCTTTAGTATGGTCAAAAAGGGACATGTAGTTAAGCATTATAGGACAAGGACAAGGGCAAAGGACAAGATCGTCGAGAGGGCAATTGTATGCTCTCACTACTAGCATACCTAAGAGAGGTGGTAACATTTCTGTTAAAAGTTTGGCTTTTCTTTTCTATCATACCGTGGGAACTCTGTTTTTGAACATCGCGTCCTTTTATTCTGCTTCGATAGTTGAGTCTCTACACCTTAGTACTAGCGTAGTAGAGGATCCCATTTTTTATCTCAAATCCTGTTGGGGAATCAGCTCATTTATTCATGACTCGTTTGGATTTGAGAAAGTCTATGCTAAGTGTTGAGTTTAGAAGTAAAGCTTGTGTTTTTGTGCTATGGGTTGACTCTAGGGATGGAGTGGTTATCCAGAAATGGTACCATTCTCGAGTATGAAAAGAGGGTAGTTAGGCTCTTGACTTGCCTCAGTAATGCCCTCGAAGTCTAGTTTAACCCTTAAGGTTCTGCCATGCTTAGTTACATAGAATCTCTTGATACGTTTATCAATCCGCTCGAGTAGTTTTCTCCACTAAGGAGGATGGTTCATTTTGCTTAAGCATGAGTTATAGAAGATCACCTTATAGTATGTAAACGAGATCCTGGATTCACTAGTGAATTCTGAAGAGCTTGCATGAAACTATGAGTACACAGTTATGTTTAAGCCGAGTATACTAGAAAAAGAATAAGTGAAAGTAGAACGAGAGGCGACAGTGAAATGAGTTCCAACTCATATTTTGGAAATAGGAATTAAGAAGCTACGAAATTGTGAAGTTAAAGACGGTCAAAGCACAATGGAGTTAAGCTCAAGGAAATGCGACTTAGAAGATTTAAGACTAGATATGCGCATCATATCTCTTTTTAAGAGTATATCCTTGAACCCTCTTTTCCTATAAAGCTTACTTGCATGCTATCTTTTAAGTATATCCTCTCAGTCCTATTCTCAATCCTATTTCTATTGCAAACCCCATAGGGGTTATGACTCATTTATTGATAATACGTGTTGGGGCTTGAGGGTGTCCGTTGGGTTGACTAAACTTTTTGGGTTTTATAGGATACGGGTTGGTTTTAGGAAGGGATTTCTTGTGACCTAAAAGGAGTCCATCATGCTTAGTTTCCTAGAATCATATATATATTGGTCAGGTTAAGTAATTCTTTGGGTGTCAGTCTGTTGTTGATTTCGGTCTTCGGGGCTGGTGCTTCGGGAGTTCTTCTCCTAATCAGTATATGTGTGACGTAGATTTCCAGTTTTGACATTGCCTAATGGGCACAAAGTTTTTACTCGCTTCTATCATTCGACTATACCTTTAGGTAGGAACAATTGGGGGTGTAAACTTGTGTTTGAGACATGTTATGATTGATGGTTGCAAGTGATTGCTAATGGTTATTCGTGGATGCATATACACGCACATTATACACTAGATCGGCTCCGTCACCTTTCATATTGCATATGCATGAGTGTTTTTATGGATAAAATTAAATGTGTTATCATGTGGATGTTGCATATGGACGGATGTTTGTGCACACATATAGTGTTTATGTGGCCAGGACTATTCGCATACATGTTGGACTCATGACACTAAACATATATTGCATTAAAGAGATCAATCAGGCATGATCATTTGCATTAGTTAAGGAACATATACACACACTTTCTGCATATGTTCATACAGCATTAGAAATCTCGTAAGGACAATGAATGCCTGTGATTGATGATTGAGTAGATGGATGATTGGATGGTAGGACATATTCTTCTTAACCTGAAGATTTCGGGGATGAAATCCTTTAAGGAGGGGAGAATGTAACAACCCGAATTATAATACCATGTTAAAACAAGAAATCAGGGTATAATTAATTTTTAAAATGAAAATCAAGGGAAACAGGTTGTGCCATTGCGTTCGTCTCGGAATTCTGCAAGAAATCGAGTCCGAATTTTCGAAAATCGAAGTCCGTATGACCGAGTTATGACCTCTAGAAGTTTCACGAATTTTCAGAATCAAAAACGGCTCAGAAATACGAATTCAAATTCAAATTCAAGACCCAGAAGCGGGCTGGGCAGAAAATTTCCCGCCTAGAGCCCAGGTCGACCAGGGGGTCGACCTGAGGGTCGACCTGGACAGACCAGGTCGACCTGGGGGTCGACCTCCTTGGTCGGCCTGGGTGCGACTAGTTGGCTGGGTGGGTCTGTTTGCGGGCCTGTGACGTTTTTGATGGTTCAGATCAATTCTAGGGTTAATCTAAGGGCCTAAATAAGTTTCCTACACCTATATAAACACCCTTAGACCTAACGTATTTCACAACAAATCAATCTTACACCATTATGCTACTAAAATTTCTCTTGAACCATGGCCGCCGTCTCCAAATCAAAGTACAAGCATTCAAACTCAAATCAATTCAAAGAACAAAGCTTCAACAATGATTCAAGACAATAAATCAACAACGCCGCAAAATTTTTACAACAAAATTCAGTTCTTAATTCCTTGTCCACGATCTGTAAGTTCTAGTTACTTTTTAGATTTAAACTTGTTAATTATAATATGGCCATGGAATAAAGTGGAATTGGATTTAAGCATGTTTATTGATTCAGATCTATTTCTGTTGCTTCTTGAATCTTGAGTTTTGGGACTTTTCTATTTTCGTTCTCATGCCAAGCTTATGATCTATTCAGCCTGTTGTAAATCAGTTTTTCTTTATTCATGTTGATATTATTATCAAAATCTATCTTTTATGCCTGAGATGATGTTTTTATGCCAGTTTTCTCTCTATACTGATTGTTATACAAATTCTACCTTCCCCTATTTATTTTCTTTCGATGAACTTAGGTCAATTTCGGACCTAGGCCTAAACCGCGATTTGCATACGATTGAATACAGAGAAATATGGGAATATTGTCTATATTGGATATATATGTTTGGTAAAATTGAAGGCATAACATGAAATCGGGATTTGAGTATTATCGTTATAGTTAAAGTTTGTAAGTTTGGGTAAATTGGTGTAAACATGGAATACATGTAGTTTGGTATGAAACTTGACCTATGTAAAATGGCAAGAATATTGATATATGTAAAACGGCATGAATTGGATATATGTAAATTTGGTGTGAATTGGTCATATGTAAAACTGACATGTAATCTAGAACTTGGGCATATGTTAATTATGTAAAATTTTGAGTTGAAACATATATGATAATTTATGACTTGGTAGAGGTTTAATATGAATGCGCCTAAGTTGGGTTTTGGGTAGTTGGCATGTATTGTTAATAAAAGGCTATAACTTGGCATAACCTTATAGTGAATTATGATAATAATTTGGGAATACGTTTTGGGGCGAAAACGTGAATTATGAACTTGATAATTGGCATATAACTGGAAATATGAACGTGGTTGAAACACGAATATGAACATTTTTATATGTTAAACACATGAGCTGATATTGGGGTTTTGGGTGGAATACGACCATTAATGAACCTTTGACACGAGGTTAGACTCAGTTTGTGGTGTAAATCTGCCCGGAACCGCCCGGCAAATCCAGTAGCCACAAAGTGTCAGTCTAATGTGAGAGGTCGAAGGTTGAATTGTAGGCGTAACGGTTTATGACATGAGGTTAGACTCAGTTTGTGATGTAAATCTGCCCGGAACCGCCCGACAAATCCAGTGGCCACAAAGTGCACGGTCTAATGTGAGAGGTCTTGTTTCGTTCGTCATAATGAATGAATTAAGGAATACTGACCATAATAAGACATGGGTATGGTTAGAGGGTTAGGTGGGATGACATGGATATTTGACATGTAAATATGGACCTAACCGGTATGAGTTAAGGACATGTAAAACTTATAAGTGTGGACTTAACCAATTTGACATAACATATGGGTGGGTTGAATCAACGTGAACCGATAAGCGACACTTGGTAGGGTTAAGTCATGAATCACTAGAAAACACTTAACCAAGATAACGTGTTAATCAGACAAGTAGGTGTGGTTAAGTAAATTGAGAACACTTAACCATTATAACATGTTAATTATACAAGTGAGTTGGGTTAAGTAAATTGAGAACACTTAACCATTATAACATGTTAATTAGACAAGTGGATAGGGTTAAGTAAAGTGAGAACACCTAACTAATACAACGGGTTAATTAGACAAGTGGTTGCGGTTAAGTAATAAAACTTAACCAACATAACATGACAAGCAAGTGGGTTAGGTTAACTTGAATAGGTTGGTAACACTTAACCGTTATAACATGACTAGTGGATGGGTTGGTTTAACTTGAATGGGTTGATAACACCCAACCGATATAACCTGATGTGTGTTAGGGTTAAGTAAATACACGAGGGTAACCCTTAACCATTATAATATGGCTAGTGGATGGGGTTGAGTTACCATACACTTAACCAATCTAACGTGAGGTGTGGTAAGGGTTAAGTTAACACAGGGGGAGAACGCTTAACCGATATAACAAGACATGCGGTAGGGTTAAGTAACACAAGAGAGAACACTTAACCAAGGTAACATGATGGGGGTGTGGGGTTAAGTTAACTTGAATGGATAACACTTAACCAACCTGTGAGGTATACGAATAGACCCTAGGAAAACCCTAGTAGCGGGATCCGTTTCAGCAGTAACCCACATTAGGTATTAACGGTAACCTGAGCTAGGCAGGGTGGGGCACGATTACTGGGCTGATTATAAGCGGTCAAAACGGCGGCGGGTGATGCAGCAGTGCAGGTTCCGACGGATTACGAGCGTGCACGTATTCCGGAGTCGAAAATTTAGCCACTGGGCATCAGTAGATATAAACCTATGCATCCAAAATGGTGTCGGGGTTGCTATCCTAGGGATTGATACACCCTAGGGTGGGACCAGCATAGGTATCTACGAATAGGGGGCCGCGTGACACAAACAAGAACTAGGTCGAGTAAGAGCCGATCGATTAGGGTAGTAAGGATACATCTAACACATTCATCGCAATTGGGCTGGTTGAGGTGAAATCCTCATATTAGATGTAGTCCCGAAGGCTACCACAACTACGGGGTTGGGATAACCTTGGTATATAACACATGTGAAACATGTTAAGTAAGAGCCGATCAATTAAGATAGGTACGATGGGGATATGAAACTATCAATATGAGGTGGGACCCTCATCGTGGGATATATACCTATAAAAGTATCAAGTGGGTAATGGGGGATCACTTATCTTGTTATTACAACTAAGTAAACTAATTGGAATGCTAGTTAGGTGGTGCAGAGAATATAGGAAATCAAGGAAAATAATGTAATGGTGAAGCTTAGAAATCTTGCGATGTTATACTTGATAGAAACCTTGCGATGTGATACTTGGTAGGAACCTTGTGATGCTACTCTTGATAGGAAGCATGGGATGTTATACTTGATTCATCGTGCCTGTAGCTTAACTTGTCATCATGCTTATGTTTACTTTCAGTTTATTCATGCCATATTATCTTCACCTGTTTTTATGCTGAAAGTCACTAGGACTTACTCAGTCTTTATGACTGACCCGGTTTGTTTCGCCTCTTTTTCTTCCGTTCCCCCCCCAGGTTCGCAGGGTGAGAATACAGCTTAGTTCGGATCTTAACAAGTCCCAAGGCTCTTTCATGTACGGCTTGGATTTCTCTTTGCTATGGCTTGCTTTGCTTTATTGGGGAATACTACAGTTTATTTTCACGCTTCTTTGTTTTTGAGCAAGACAGATATTTTAGCTATGTAATTGAGTATTGGAAGTTAATGGGCTTTTATTGTAAACAACTATATTTAATAAATGATTTGAAGTTCTTCTACTTTACTTTCCGCTGTTTTATATATGTCTATCTTGTAATATTTCTGTTCCAGTACCCATAATGCTCCATTGAAGTTAAGGCATTCCCTTTGTGAGTGACCTTAACGGATGTAGGGTGTTACACTCTACCTCTCCATACCCTCAATGTTAAACTCGAAATTCTTCCTCTGTCTTGCAGTTACGAACTACGACAGCTCATCCATGGTGACCAATGTCACTTTTTGTCTTCGACCCCTCAATGGTTTTTGCATGCAAACACCATTCCTTCCTCCAAATCCAGAAATACACTTTGTTTAACAAATTAAAGCATCTGTCCCTCAATAACTAAAACCCTAGGCTTACTGTTGAAGCCACGAACTCATGGATTATCTTCGCACACTCCTATATGTATACCATGTTGAAGATTACATCGATATGGGATTTACAGAGTTGGTTTCAGGATTTATTGAAATTTATACCACTTGTTTTGAATTTTGCAAGCCACGATTTTGAGGAAGGGAAAAAACAACGGCGGCCTAAGAATTTTTTGACTATAGAATGAATTAGGTTAGGGTTAAGGAAGTTTAGGATAATTTATAGTGGAGAATTTTTTTTATTCGTTATTATATTAATTTTTGTTGAATCATTATCTGCGTTCAACGTTTAAAAATTCGTATGATCACATACCAAACCATTTTCGATGAAAATTGACAGACGACTATCTCTTGACATTACGGACCGAACGAAACTTGTTTCGTCGAATTCCTAGCCCGTTTGCACAAACGGCGAACTTTTAAAGTCAAAATATTGACTGCTTTTCTACATTAAAATCACATACGGTCACATACTAACTTCAAAAATGACAAAATTTGGAGTTCTACCATAATTTGATGCTACGGATTCAATAAAAAAAGCTTCGTCGAATTCCGAAGTCATCTTAATAATGTTCCTTTGTAAAACTGCTCAAATTATTACATCGAACGGTTTTATCGCGCCCAGCTACATACTAACTTCATTTGGCGCGAAATTTGAAATCTAGCAATAATTTAATATTTCAAATCCAACATAATTAATTTCGTTGAAAATGGAGGTCATTTGCAAGATGTCCCTTTTTTAAGGGTTATGTAATAATATTATATTAATAAATTCCTTAGCGATTATTTTGAATTTTAATTTGGACATAACTTACATTTTATAGCTTGGAATCTCAATTTCTTACATTCATTAGAAAGATGCAGTTCAAAATATTCTAACATTTCTTGTTTCATCAAATTTTGACTTATGTTCTATTCTGTACATTCATTCAAAGTTCAAAACCAAATTTTCAAACTATCGTGACGTTACGAGCTAGTTTTAATTAAATTTTAAATTTACACGTTCAAACTTCATTTTTAATTTATTCTAAATCCTTAAACTCTATAAAATAAATCATTTTAAATATTAAACTCCATTCAAATCAGTTAAAAATAAATTTTAAATTGGTTCCAAAAATGCGGGTTGTTACAATCTCCTCTACTTAAAAACTTTACGTCCTCGAAAAGGAAAGAGAAATTGAAGGTCATTTACTCAGCCAACTCAACCTTTGTTCTAGCTCAAGTTCTTCAACTTTTCTGTTTCTTATAAGAACTTTCCTATTTCCCTGAAATTTGGCTAACGCCTTAAATTTTCGAAAAATTTCTCCATAACCTCCTTTGTACTGGTTGATTGGTACAACTACAAATGACCTCCACGAGTTCTCATCAATCAAAAGATAATCAAAAAGCCAAGCGGCTAGCCAATCGGCTCCTAAAATCATCCAACCCAATCAATACAGTAAATATGCACTTATTTGTCGGGCATGCAATTTTATTCCTCTTCTTCAGCCTTCACGCAACCTGCACAACGTACATATACATATCCAATTCGGACAAATTTTCAATTCAGTTCAACATTATATTTAATTTGGCTTAATTTTCCCTTTATTCTAATACTGGTTTTATTATTCCAATATTTTTCTTAGTTAAATTAATTATCACACATCGCAACCAGCAATCAATTAGTTGATTAGCTTTGCAAATATATAACTTTTATATACTCAAAAATATTGTTTCAAAGCCAAATCACAAACGATAAACTATAATTAAGTTTTTGGTTCTCACACTAGTCAATTTGAATCATATAGATATCCCATTTTCTAAACTCAAAAATAGATATTAATGATGCAGCTGCTATCATCAAAATCATCCCCGGGCGACTAGAGTATGATTCTATATCTACCTATATATTTGAGACTTTGAATATATGTTCATGACAGGTATATACAAAATCTTCTTATACTCGATAGTCCAAATTCAAAGTCAAATAAAATATTTAAGTCTTTATAATAAGATATAAAGTTTCAAAACTAAATTCGTTTTTATAAACAACACTCTTCAAAATCATTCTAGGGTATTACTTACCATATCTCTAACGAGTCATTCTTATAGGATGTTACTAATCCGATCTCTAATGAATTCTTTCATTTGGTTCTAATATGTCTTGTTCTCGAGCTTTGTAAACGAAAGGTTTGATACCACTGTGACGACCCAAACTTCCCAGCCGACCTAAACCGAACAAGAAGATGAATTGCTTTGAGAACATGACTCATCCGAACATAGACAAGAAAGCATTTCATGGTTATTACAACAATTTGCATAAGGGTACAGGATATCAGAGTACAGAAAAATAATATACAGCGGAAAAAATATCAGAGATTAATACATTACAAAACAGCGAAAATATAAGTACATAAACGTAATGTGCAACGGAAAATATCAACTACAACAACTGAAGATAATACACAGGTACAAAGCTTTCCAAATATAGCTCCAACCGTAATCTAGGATACCGTGAAAAGAAATATTTGTGAAAACCACAACTACTAGCTTCCCATGTGGAAAATATGGGCACCCACAGTTTAGATGGGAAACAATAAACTCCGAGTCAGTTATGCGACTGGCGTGAGAACTAAAATAGTTATTATTTTTATTTTAAAGTTGTGCTAATCATGGGACCACGCCGTATCTCATGAAACGGATTTACTCCACATGAATAATAGTGCATATAACAAACAATGCAATGCTAAAAGGAAAAATGAAGCTATTATAAGACTCAGGTCCCATCACATAATGCAAGCGCATGCCGGAGGATAGAGTTTTACCTTATAATAGCCAAACATGCTTGATACACGAAATTTATCTTTTATTTTTATTATAAGTGCAGAAGTCAATTTCAAATATTAATGTATCAATCCTATATGGCATAGTACCCCATCCTACTATGTCGCCATATAGGTTTATAACTAAAATAGTAAAATCACATATTGGAAATTGAGCTTCCATCTATGAACCAAGGCAAGGGATCATCCTTACTGAATTTGAGAAGTCTAGCTCGTGCCTTAGGACCTAGACACAGGTGAGCCCTTAGGAGCAGCAGGGTCGATCCACTCCTATGTTTGTGGATTAATTATTCCTGAACAATACGTTTCCCAGTCCTATGTGACCTAAAATTTGGTCAGTATATCGACCATCAAGGGTTTTTGTACGGCCATATCTGTGGTACCTTACTATCACTCACCAACGTAAGTAAAATGTCCGAGCTTCATACCATGACATCACCCCTAGCTAGAAAGAAACGCATGTCCTCCCTATTGTCCTTCATCCCCTTTTTGGTTCATACCAAGGTGTGAAGCTCGCGAATTAACGCTAAACACAAAGCTATGCTATATTAAAGCGCTGATGTGATCATCATCCACAAAGCTCTTCTTTTCAACAAAAGCTTTGCTCCATGTATCTCAGCATGCCACATTGTCAATCCATATCATACCATTGATTTCCACTAACACATAACCTCTAAGCTCGTACGTCTGAGAGATTGGTGTTAAGCAAGAGAATAAATTATCTTCCACCAAAAAGATATATATTTAGCAGAGATCAACAAATACAATGCAAAGTACAATGTCAGACATACAAAATCAATTGTAGGTCTGAACGAAACTGGAGGCACCTTATTCCTCGTCTCATATGTCCAATACAGGAGAGAGGCCCTTGCATATCCGGTCGATCCCCAAGTACATCCGGATTACCACCACTTATTACCTCGTCTTGGGAATACCTCCCAATCGAGACATCATAATAATCCAAACGATGTGAAGATTCCTGATTGTAACACCCCGTATTTCAGTTAATGCTAAAATTCATTAATTGCAGAATAAATAATCTCATAGGGGGGAAACGGGCTGCGTCATTGCGTTCGTCTCGGAAAAATACGCGAAATAGAGTCCGAAATTTTGTAAATCGGAGTCCGTATGGCCCAGTTATGGCCCAATGAAGTTTGCAGAAAATTCAAAGTTCAAAACAGATTTAAAATTCAGGTTCAAATTTCGAAATTGGGGCCATTGGGCGCAGGCGGGGAAAATTCCCGCCTAGCTACCCAAGTCGACAGCCCTGTCGACTGGGCAGTCGACTTGGCTAGGACCAAGTCGACAGCCCTGTCGACTTGGGTGTCGACAGGGGGTGCTCGGCCAGTTTAACCTGGTGCACCATTTTAGGGTTTGGCTGTGTTTGGGGCTGTTTTCTGGAAGCTTTCGAGATCTGATGGTCCTCATCTAATTTAGGGTTAATCTAATGGCCTAAAACACTTGCCTAATCTATAAATACACCCTAAGCCTATCCTAATTCATACTAAAAATAGATTCAAGGGCCTCATGCCGTCAAATCAAAACTAGAAGGAGCCTCCACCAAAGTTGAGAGAAAGTTAGCATCTCAAATCAACTCTAATCAAGTTTTAATCCACTCTAGCAACTTAATCTTCCTCATTGGAGTGCTAATTAGTTATTTGTGAGTTCCTATGCCTTTAGCAAGCAATTGCTAAACTAATTAGGATAGGATATTAGGAGGCTATGGATGTAAATGAGGATCTATGCATGTTGTGGTTGTCATATGTTATAAGTTCATATGCAAGTTTGTCTCTTTTTATGATATGACATGTTATGCAAGTTCATATGCAAGTCTATATGCAAGTTCATATGCAAGTTTGTCTCTTTTTATGATATGCATAACATATGCAAGGTTGCCTCTATGTATGACATGTTATGCAAGTTCATATGCAAGTTTATATGCAAGTTCATATGCAAGTTTATATGCAAGTTCATATGCAAGTTTATATGCAAGTTCATATGCAAGTTTATATGCAAGTTCATATGCAAGTTTGGGTTAATGATTTATGCTAGTTGGGTTTAATGTTATGATGCAAGATTGACACCTTTTAAACCCATGTAAATGCCAACGTTGTGCTAAGATTGAACCCATTACATTTATAATGAATCTTCCCATTTATATGACATGTCATGAGAACGAATTACGTGGGAAACGATGGGGTTAATATGCATGTTAATAGAAATGTGTAAAGTTGGTATGCTTAAGCATAACATAAAATGAATGGACATAATTGGGAATTTACCTATTAAGTTAGGTCTACCCATATTATGGAGTTGGGAATTTACCTATTAAGTTAGGTCTACCCATACTATGGAATTGGGAATTTACCTATTGAGTTAGGTCTACCCATATTCTTAAAAATATGTAATTAATTAGGGATAATTAATACAAATTATGGGGGTGATTAATTAGGTGTAATTAATCAACTAAGACACGAGGTTGGACCCTTTTGTAGCGGAAGTCTGCCCGGAACCGACCGGGAAATCCAGCAGCTACAAATGATTGGCCCAATGTGAGAGGTCTTAGTCATAAATTAAATACGTGATTAAGGTAAAGACACGAGGTTAGACCCTTTTTATGACGGAAGTCTGCCCGGCCCCAACCGGCATATCCAGCAGTCATAAAAGGTGGTCTAATGTGAGAGGTATTTATGAGGTCATGATCTTAATTAATTTAGTTAAGAAACACTTAACCATATTAGCATGTAGAGGGACATGAGGGGTTAAGTGGGTGCCTTGGGTGGCATGTGGAAATCTAGTGGTTGCCTTGGGTGGCAATAGAAAATACGATTAGAATACTTAACCAAAGTGGAACATGTAATTAAAACGTGATTAAAGGGTTAAGTGGTATACACTAGTAATGACAAGCTTAGGTGGGTAGCTTGTGGGGGCCCATTTCAACCAATATCCCAAACGTATCTTTGTGGGCTCGAACCAAGTCGAGGACGGGACACGCATATTGGGCTTGACTATAAGAGGCCAAAACGGGGTAGCGGTGGCAACGCGAGTCCAACGGGTTTCATATGCGTGTGTGGACCCGGGCTGGTAGGTAAGACGTTGTTGCATCGTGTAGATATAAGCCGTGCACCATTTGTTGTATCGGGTTGCCACTATGGGGAGTGATAAACCCCATTGTGGGGCCAGCACGGGTATCTATGGTAGGGAGCCGATCGCTTGGGAGTAGTGGGTACACCTAGTGGAGATAGGGGCAGACGGCACCTATGTAGTCGGCTAGGGGTACACGAAACTACTGGGTAAATTTTCTAAGTCCTTGGGAGGGATCAACCTTTAAGTAGGAATGACTGGTGTGGTGCAGTGTAGTAATTATCCTTGGGTGGGTAAATGCGTCTTTATCGTTATCTTAGTTCATTCTAAGTCTGATTGGCTACTGAGTGTAGTCATTTATCCCCAGTCACACCGTACCAAGTTATATCATACCCTAATTACTTTAATGATTGCATTGTTAAAGTTATAGGACTCGCACAGACTTATGTCTAACCCCGTTGTTTTTATCTTTTTCCCAACCCTCAGGTTCTCAGAGTGGGCCCAGCACGAGTGGGCTTTGATCAGGCTGCTTTTATTACTCTCTTGGAGCTTGGACCCTAGATGTAGAGCTCAGCTTACCCTTTTCTTTTATGGCTATCAGTTCATGTATTGGGATTATGTATTTTTATTTATCAGGATGGATATTTTGTACTTGACTCTTATTATGGTTTTGTGATGTAACCAAACATGTTTTACTTTCCGCTGCAATGAAATGATGTTTTAAATTTTCAAGTATTACTTATATCTGTCTTGCTGTAATTTCTCTGTTCTATATTCACTTAAAATACTCCACCGATGTTATGGCATTCCCTTAGTGAGTGATCATAGCGGTAGTGGGGTGTTACACGTGGTATCAGAGCAAAGGTTACCGGAACAGATAAAATTTTTAGAAAACTATTTTTCTAAAAACATTTTTGGAAGAGATATTTTCAAAAACATGTCTTTAAAGAGAAAAGTTTTTGAAAGAAAAGCATAATCCCCAATAGCCATATCTTTATCTTTCGAATTCTCCGTTTTGAATCTTTCCTTTTTCGTTTCAGCATGGCTGAGGATCTTAACTTTCCGGAGGGTGTGACGATACCAGTATGGTATAGGAGATTGATGGAGGCTAGGGCCACCACTGCGGGTCCAGCAAATGTTCCTCCACCAACGGTAGCACCCGATCTTCCTCCTCCCCCTCCTCCTCACACGGATACTTTTGCTAAGACTTGCAAGGAATTTAAAGCTATGGGAGGGAAACCTTTTCAAGGATCTGAAACTTTTGTGGAGGCTAGAGATTGGCTTAAGGAGGTGGAAGAGTTGATAGATATCTTTGAGATGGAAGAAGGAAAGAAAGTCAAGTTAGCTGCTTGGTTAATGAAGGGAGAGGCCTCATTCTGGTGGGAGGTCACTAATGGAGAACGCCCCGTTGACTCTTGGGCGGATTTTAGGCAAAGATTTGTGGCAAAGTTTCTCTCAAGGGCGGAGGAAAACTTGTATATGGAAAGATTCTTGACTCTAAAGCAAGGAAATCTCTCAGTGAAGGAATATGTCAACAAGTTTAATCAATTGGCAAGGTTTGGCCTAGACATGGTGAATACACCGGAGAAGAAGGCTTTGAGGTTCGTGAAAGGCTTGAATGAACCGATGCATGGGTTGGCTATGACTCATATCCCTATGGGGGCCACCTTTGAGAAGCTAGTTGACATGGCACTCATGCATGAAGAAGAGAAGGGTCCCAATACTAATAAGGCACCCGAAAAGAAGGGAGATCAAAAGAGACCTCAGCAACAACAGCAAAACAAAGGTGGGAAAGGCAACGGTGGCAAGGGAAAGAAGAAGTGCTTCAATTGCGGGATACCAGGCCACATAAGCAAAGATTGTCGAAAGAAGAAGAAGACTGGCTGCTATAACTGTGGCGAAGCAGGGCATCTAGTGAAGGATTGCCCTAAGAAGGGGCAAAGGACGGGATCTACCTCAGGAGGACAGGTGCAAGCTCTTATGGCACCGGGTCAGGCTAGGGGGCAAGTACAGGCTCTCGCGGTTCCACCGATTCAGGAAAGAGGTAGAACTATTTCCGTTGAAAGTCTGGTTTTTCTATTTGATCATCCTGTCCGTACATTGTTTGATTCTGGCGCATCGCATTCGTTTATCTCATCATCATTAGTTGAGTCACTGCACTTAGACACCAGTCTAGTAGATGATCCCTTGGTTGTTTCAAACCCAATTGGGGGCTCCACTTATTTGTCCATGATATGTTTGGGTTTGAAGATTTCTATACTTAGCATTGAGTTTAGATGTGATGCTTTTGTTTTGGGCTTCACGGGCTATGGGTTGATTTTGGGCATGGACTGGTTATCCAGTAGTGGTGCCGTTCTTGATTGCGAAAGGAGAGTTGTTAGGCTCATGACCCGCTTGGGTAACACTCTCGAGATCTCTTGTAATCCCATGGATTCTGTTATGCTAAGTTATCTTGAATCGCTTGACGCTTCGGTCGAGAGTTTGCAATCTGTTAGAGTGGTCCGGGAATACTCGAATGTGTTTGAGGAGGTGAAGGGCTTACCTCCGAAGCGGGAGATTGACTTATGAATATATCTGGTGGATAATGCTAAACCTGTATCTTTACCAGTGCTCCACATGGCTCCTCGTGAGAGGAGGGAACTCCATAAGCAAGTAGGGGAGTTGCTTGAGAAGGGGTTCATAAGTCGAAGTATATCGGAGTGGGGTGCTCCAGTAGTTTTTGCTACGAAGGCGGATGGGTCCCTCAGACATTGTGTAGACTATAGAGAACTCAACAAGCTCACAAAGAAGAATAGACACCCATTGCCGAGGATTGATGATCTTTTCGATCAGTTGGTTGGCGCTTCAGTATTTTCTCAGTTGGACTTAGCCACGAGGTTTCATCAGTTGAGGGTGGCTGAGGATAGCATAGACAAGACTGCCTTTAGGACTCCGGATGGTTTCTATGAGTGGTTGGTGATGCCATTTGGGTTGACGAACGCCCCTGCATACTTTGTTGATTTGATGAGTAGGGTGTTCAGGGAGTTCCTTAATAAGTTCGTGGTGGTCTTTGTGGATGATATCTTAGTATTTTCTAAGAGTGAAGAAGAGCATGCCCTACATCTTGGGGAGGTGTTAGAGACTCTTCGAGCACATAGCCTTAAGGCTAAATTCTCTAAATGTCACTTCTGGAGGAAGGAAGTGCGGTTCTTGGGGCACGTGGTCTCCAAGGAAGGGATAACTGTGGATCCCGCGAAGGTAGTATCAATTCAAGATTGGAAGGTTCCGAAGAATGCTACCGAAGTAAGAAGTTTCTTGGGGTTGGCGGGTTACTATAGGAAGTTTATCAAAGACTTCGCGAAGATATCAGCCCCATTAACCCGCTTAACGAAGAAGAATCTTGTTTTCACATGGGACGTAGATTGTGATGATGCGTTCCGACGGTTAAAGAGAGCTTTAACCACTGCTCCAGTTTTAGTGTTGCCAGATGGGAGTAAGCCATTTGTTGTCTATACCGATGCTTGTGGGACAGGACTGGGCGCAGTCTTAATGCAAGAGGGAAGGGTAATAGCCTATGGTGGAAGGCAGTTGAGGGCACATGACAAAAATTACCCCACCCATGATTTAGAGTTGGCCGCTATTGTTTTTGCGCTTAAGTCATGGCGCCATTATCTTCTTGGTGAGAGATTCGAATTGTTCACTGACCACAAATCATTGAAGTACTTGTTTCTCAGAAGGATTTGAATTTGAGACAGCAAAGGTGGATGGAGTTCTTAGCATCCTATGATTTCGAGATAGCGTATACCCGTGGCAAGGGTAACGTGGTGGCGGACGCCTTGAGCAGAAAAAGGTTGTCCTTGAGTCCATTGTTCGTGGAACAACGAAGCTTGGAATTTATCTCGATGTTTGATTTCAGACCTTCCATTGACTATATACCCGGTTTGCTAGCATCCTTGGAGGTCAGACCTACTCTTTTGGGGCGGATTGGAGAAGCACAGAGGGACGACCCACAGTTGGTTGAGTCGGTAGAGAAGCTCATAAGGGGGGGAGTCGTCCAGCCATTTGAGTAGGTACACCCTAGACGATAGGGGGTGCTTGCGTAGAGACGGTAGACTTTGTGTACCGCAAGACGAGGGTTTGAGGAAGGCTATTCTTGGTGATGCACACCGTTCTAGGATGACCATTCATCCCGGTGGGGACAAGAGGTACCAAGACATGAAGCGGGTTTTCTTCTGGGCCGGTATGAAGAAAGATGTGGCCGAGTATGTCGCTCGATGCTTGGTGTGCCAACAGGTGAAAGCGGAGCAAAAGAAACCAGGTGGGTTGCTTCACCCATTGGAAGTTCCGCAATGGAAGTGAGATAGCGTCTCGATGGATTTTATTGACGGGTTACCCAGATCGAGAAAGGGTAATACGGGAATTTGGGTTGTGGTAGACAGACTTACTAAAAGCGCCCATTTCATACCTGTGAAGAGCAAGAGGACTGCTCCATGGCTAGCTACAGTATATCTTCGAGAGATAGTTCGATTGCATGGTGTACCCTCTAGCATAGTGAGTGATCGAGATCCTATCTTCACTAGCGAGTTCTGGAAAAGTTTGCAAGAAGCAGTGGGGACTCAATTATGTCTGAGCACCGCATATCATCCTCAGACGGACGGCCAGACTGAGAGGGTGAATCGTGTCCTAGAAGACCTTTTGAGGCTTTGTATCTAAGATTTTGGAGGTACATGGGAAGAGCATCTTCCATTGGTGGAGTTCGCATATAATAACAGCTTTCAGTCCAGTATTGGTATGGCTCCTTTCGAAGCTCTTTATGGAAGGCCTTGTCGATCACCTACATGTTGGTGGGAATATACGGATAAGATCTTGCTTGGGCCTGATATGGTTAGGGAGACTTCTGAGAAGATTGACTTGATTCGAAGAAGGATGAAAGCAGCGCAGGATAGGCAAAAATCTTATGCGGACAAGAGGAGGACGGATCTTGAGTTTGAAGTTGGGGACATGGTCTTTGTCAAAGTGTCTCCGTTACGAAATGTGGTTCGCTTTGGATCTGTTGGGAAGTTGGCACCAAGGTTCGTAGGGCCATTTCCTATTAAGGAAAGGATTGGACGGATGGCATATAGAGTGGAGTTGCCCGACAGACTTAGTGGTGTACATGATGTATTCCATGTGTCACATTTGGGGAAGTGTCTACATGAGACCGCAGAGGTGGTAGAGCCGAGCTTGCTTAGAGAAGTGGAAGTAGAGCGTGATGCGACTATTCGACGAGCTCCTACTCGCATCCTTGAGTCAGAGACTAGGAAATTGAGGAATCGAGAGGTTCAACTAGTCAAAGTACAATGGGGAGAAGATGAGGGCAATGCTACTTGGGAGACGGAAGCGAAGATGCGTTCATTGTACCCATTCCTTTTTGAGGGTATGTCTTTTAACTTCTCCTTTATCGTTTGTCTAGTACTTATCTTATCTTTAGTATGTCCTCTCGTTAGTACTTTTGACCTTTAGATAGGGTAAACCTATGGTTGAAACATGTGTTTGAGACATGTTATGGTTGATGGATGCATGTGGATGCAAGTGTTTGCTAGTGGTTGCTCGTGGATGCATATACACACACTCTAGACACTAGATCGGCTCAGTCACTTCATATTGCATATTGCATATAATTGTGTGTAGGTAGCTATATTTATGGATGTATAATGATTGTGTTATCATATGAATGATGCATTTGGGTGAATGATTGGGCACTCATGTAGATGTTGTATGTGTCGATAGGGTTCTCTCGCATACATAATGGATGCATGGCACCATCATGGTTTGCATATGTTCATACATTAGATAGGGAACATATACACACACTTTTTGCATATGCTCATACATCATTAGAAATTGTTTTAAGGACAATGGATGCCCGTGTTTGATGGATTGAGTAGATGGTTGTTTGGATGGTAGGATATGCATTCTCCTTAGCTTAGAGATTTCGGGGACGAAATCCTTTAAGGAGGGGAGAATGTAACACCACGTATTTCAGTTAATGCTAAAATTCATTAATTGCAGAATAAATAATCTCAGATGTGAGAATTGGGGGAAACGGGCTGCATCATTGCGTTTGTCTCGGAAAAATACATGAAATAGAGTCCGAAATTTTGTAAATCGGAGTCCGTATGGCCCAGTTATGGCCCAATGAAGTTTGCAGAAAATTCAAAGTTCAAAACAGATTTAAAATTCAGGTTCAAATTTCGAAATTGGGGCCATTGGGCGCAGGCGGGGAAAATTCCCGCCTAGCTACCCAAGTCGACAGGCCTGTCGACTGGGCAGTCGACTTGGCTAGGACCAAGTCGACAGCCCTGTCGACTTGGGTGTCGACAGGGGGTGCTCGGCCAGTTTAACCTGGTGCACCATTTTAGGGTTTGGCTGTGTTTGGGGCTGTTTCTGGAAGCTTCCGAGATCTGATGGTCCTAATCTAATTTAGGGTTAATCTAATGGCCTAAAACACTTGCCTAATCTATAAATACACCCTAAGCCTATCCTAATTCATACTAAAAATAGATTCAAGGGCCTCATGCCGTCAAATCAAAACTAGAAGGAGCCTCCACCAAAGTTGAGAGAAAGTTAGCATCTCAAATAACCTCTAATCAAGTTCTAATCCACTCTAGCAACTTAATCTTCCTCATTGGAGTGCTAATTAGTTATTTGTGAGTTCCTATGCCTTTAGCAAGCAATTGCTAAACTAATTAGGATAGGATATTAGGAGGCTATGGATGTAAATGAGGATCTATGCATGTTTTGGTTGTCATATGTTATAAGTTCATATGCAAGTTTGTCTCTTTTTATGATATGACATGTTATGCAAGTTCATATGCAAGTCTATATGCAAGTTCATATGCAAGTTTGTCTCTTTTTATGATATGCATAACATATGCAAGGTTGCCTCTATGTATGACATGTTATGCAAGTTCATATGCAAGTTTATATGCAAGTTCATATGCAAGTTTATATGCAAGTTCATATGCAAGTTTATATGCAAGTTCATATGCAAGTTTATATGCAAGTTCATATGCAAGTTTATATGCAAGTTCATATGCAAGTTTGGGTTAATGATTTATGCTAGTTGGGTTTAATGTTATGATGCAAGATTGACACCTTTTAAACCCATGTAAATTCCAACGTTGTGCTAAGATTGAACCCATTACATTTATAATGAATCTTCCCATTTATATGACTTGTCATGAGAACGAATTACGTGGGAAACGATGGGGTTAATATGCATGTTAATAGAAATGTGTAAAGTTGGTATGCTTAAGCATAACATAAAATGAATGGACATAATTGGGAATTTATCTATTAAGTTAGGTCTACCCATATTATGGAGTTGGGAATTTACCTATTAAGTTAGGTCTACCCATACTATGGAATTGGGAATTTACCTATTGAGTTAGGTATACCCATATTCTTAAAAATATGTAATTAATTAGGGATAATTAATACAAATTATGGGGGTGATTAATTAGGTGTAATTAATCAACTAAGACACGAGGTTGGACCCTTTTGTAGCGGAAGTCTGCCCGGAACCGACCGGGAAATCCAGCAGCTACAAATGATTGGCCCAATGTGAGAGGTCTTAGTCATAAATTAAATACGTGATTAAGGTAAAGACACGAGGTTAGACCCTTTTTATGACGGAAGTCTGCCCGGCCCCAACCGGCATATCCAGCAGTCATAAAAGGTGGTCTAATGTGAGAGGTCTTTATGAGGTCATGATCTTAATTAATTAATTAAGAAACACTTAACCATATTAGCATGTAGAGGGACATGAGGGGTTAAGTGGGTGCCTTGGGTGGCATGTGGAAATCTAGTGGTTGACTTGGGTGGCAATAGAAAATACGATTAGAATACTTAACCAAAGTGGAACATGTAATTAAAACATGATTAAAGGGTTAAGTGGTATACACTAGTAATGACAAGCTTAGGTGGGTAGCTTGTGGGGGCCCATTTCAACCAATATCCCAAACGTATCTTTGTGGGCTCGACCCAAGTCGAGGACGGGACACGCATATTGGGCTTGACTATAAGAGGCCAAAACGGGGTAGCGGTGGCAACGCGAGTCCAACGGGTTTCATATGCGTGTGTGGACCCGGGCTGGTAGGTAAGACGTTGTTGCATCGTGTAGATATAAGCCGTGCACCATTTGTTGTATCGGGTTGCCACTATGGGGAGTGATACACCCCATTGTGGGGCCAGCACAGGTATCTACGGTAGGGAGCCGATCGCTTGGGAGTAGTGGGTACACCTAGTGGAGATAGGGGCAGACGACACCTATGTAGTCAGCTAGGGGTACACGAAACTACTGGGTAAATTTTCTAAGTCCTTGGGAGGGATCAACCTTTAAGTAGGAATGACTGGTGTGGTGCAGTGTAGTAATTATCCTTGGGTGGGTAAATGCGTCTTTATCGTTATCTTAGTTCATTCTAAGTCTGATTGGCTACTGAGTGTAGTCATTTATCCCCAGTCACACCGTACCAAGTTATATCATACCCTAGTTACTTTAATGATTGCATTGTTAAAGTTATAGGACTCGCTCAGACTTATGTCTGACCCCGTTGTTTTTATCTTTTTCCCAACCCTCAGGTTCTCAGAGTGGGCCCAACACGAGTGGGCTTTGATCAGGCTGCTTTTATTACTCTCTTGGAGCTTGGACCCTAGATGTAGAGCTCAGCTTACCCTTTTCTTTTATGGCTATCAGTTCATGTATTGGGATTATGTATTTTTATTTATCAGGATGGATATTTTGTACTTGACTCTTATTATGGTTTTGTGATGTAACCAAACATGTTTTACTTTCCGCTGCAATGAAATGATGTTTTAAATTTTCAAGTATTACTTATATCTGTCTTGCTGTAATTTCTCTGTTCTATATTCACTTAAAATACTCCACCGATGTTATGGCATTCCCTTAGTGAGTGATCATAGCGGTAGTGGGGTGTTACACTAATCATCAACCACCATCTTCAAATCTTTGACTTTAAATCGTCATATGAGTTATTAAGGATGAGTAAAACCCGTTTTTTTTTAATAACTCGCGTATCTTATAATCAAGTGATATACAAACACATCATATGCCTCATTCCAATCCAGAATATTCTTTTATTCAAATATTCTTTATATTGGGAATTATTCCAACAAATCTTATCAAAGATTTATTTCATTTAACTCTTGTTTAAATATTCTCTTAGAAATCATTACAAAAAATTTTATAATATCTTTTTATAAAACTTAAACCACATTAAAATTTATCAACTAGTCGGGATTATCGACTCTTATTAAGGTTTACCAACTAGTTGGGATTATGGAGCCTTACCGAAGTAATCATTCATTTTATTATTACAACCCAACCTATTCATCCCATAGAGACAAACTGGTGGTGCTCCATATCTAACACTGTAACACCCCGTGTATTTTATAACAGTAAGATTCACAAATTAAAGTATAATTAATTTCAAATCAAAGAATTAAGGGAAACGGGATACGCCATTGCGTTCATCACGGAATTCTGCTTGAGATAGAGTCCGAGTTTGCGTAAAACGGATATCGTATGAAGAAGATATGGACGGACGAAGTTGGGCGAAAAACCAGAAAATGGGTCAGAATGCACTGGCGCACTTGGGAAGTGCGCCAGAACAAAAATGAACTGGCGCACTTGGGAAGTGCGCCAGTGCATTTTTGGCCTGGCGCACCTGCCAGGTGCGCCCAGGTCAGAATAGGCTGGCTGGTCCGGTCTTGGCTGGCCTGGTCTATGTTTGGTCGATTTTCTGAGCCTTGCCTTGTCACTAGGGCTAGGTGTCAGCTCCTGATTGGCCTCTCCTTCAAATGAACGGCTATTATTGAATCAAGCTTCATCGACGGTCTAAAACAACTCACAAACATTATAAAAAGGACCTAAGACCTAGCCTAAATCACACTATTTCATTTTAGCCTCAGGCCACCGCCATAAAACCTAGAGCTCTGAATTAAAAATACAAAGAATAAGATTATAGAAGATGGAGGACGATTCTTGAAGGCTACAACTAGAAGCTACAACAACTACGACACTTTAGACAACGAATTTGGGACTAATTGATTTGGGATTTTTATTTGGATTATTTGCTTTATATTGTAAGTTCTATGTTACTTTTTAGGCAAAAACGCTAAAACAATATGGACATGCCATGAATTGAAACCGGATTTAGGAACTATTGTTAATCCATTGTTTATATTGTTTATCTTTGAATTATAATTTGGGGATATTGCTATGGCAACGTTGCAAGTTAAACTTGTCATGATTTTGATGTTGTTATGAATCACTTAGGCTTAATTGTTTAGCAAGTTGGACTAATACATGTCCATGGAATCACTATGTTTATTGAAATCTTTATGTTGATTTAACCATGCCTATGATGCTAATTAAACCATGTCTATGACTATTGATGGAATTATGCCTGTGATGTTAATACACCCATCATGATTAATGAAAAATTGGGTATTGCTAGGTTATGATGAAAATTTGGAATTATTATGTTTATAATGTTAGATATGTTAAAAATGCTAAATTGGAATCATTATGTCTATAATGTTAATTGAGAATCATTATGTTAAAAACGCTAAATTGGAATCATTATGTTAAAAACGCTAAATTGAAATCATTATGTCTATAATGTTAGTTGAGGACCATTATGTTAAAAATGCTAAGTTGGAACCATTATGTTTATAATGTTAGATGAGAATCATTATGATAAATTGGAATCATTATGTCTATGAGAATTATTATGTTAAAAATGCTAAATTGGAATCCACTATGCCTATTAGGATTACTATGCCTTTAATGTTTCATGTTTGTAATAAAATTATTATTATGCCCGCAATGATTATTATGCCTATGATGTAAAGTTGAAATCATCATGTTAAGTTAAGTTGGAATCATTACTATGCCAAGTTATCATCATGCTAGTATTGAAACCATGTGATATGTTATAGCTTGTTTATTATGCAAGTGATGTTAGAATTGTCACATATGCCTATCACATGTTTGGTGTTATTCCCCTTTATCTCTAGAATTGTTTATGCTTATGAACGAAGTACGTTTATATACGTTGGGAATACGATTGGGTAGAATACGCAAAACTTGAATTAATTATAAGCATAACTGTGAAATTTGGCATAAGTAGAACATGAAATATTGCACGAAAACTTGACTTGAACATGCCATAACTTGACTGTAAACATGCCTTAGTTGGGCACGAAGTTGACATATGAATATGATGTGGAAATAGCAAAATCTGATAAGAACATGGGCATGACTTTAGAAAACAAGAAAGTGGCCAACTCGATGTTGGGTTGAGTTTGTAGTGTAAATCTGCCCGGAACCGCCCGGCAAATCCAGTTGCTACAAACAATAGGATCGAATGTGGGTAGTTGGTCACATCGCGCTTGAAACCCGAGGTTGGGTTGAGTTCGTAGCGTAAACCTGCCTGGAACCGCCCGGCAAATCCAGTGGCTACGAACAACAGGATCCAATGTGAGTGGTTCGGTGCATTAACGAATCAATTAATGCCAATTAGGGTTAAGTCATGAACATGAAAAGACAACTTAACCAACTTGAACACGATTTGTAGGGCTAAGTCATGAACTTGGAAACGACAACACTTAGCCAACTTGACATGACACGTAGGCGGGTTAAGTCGTGAACTGAAATGACATACTTAACCATCTTGACATGACTAGACTGGAAAAGGATTAAGTCAAGAATTACATGACTTAATCTGTTAGGCGGGTTAGGTCACGAATTACATGACCTAATCTATTAGGCGAAACCCTAGACACGACCCCTTTCAGCAGTAACCCTCTAGATGTATCAAGGTACCCTGGGGCTAGGCCGGGTGGGGCACGATTACTGGACTAATTGTAAGAGGTGAACGACGGCAGTGGGGTACGCCAGTGTAGGTTCGGTGGACTACGATCGTGCACATATCCAGGGCAGACACTGGGTATCCGTAGATTTATCTGTGCATCTTGAATCGTGTCAGGGGTTGACACCCTAGGGCTGATACACCCGAAGGTGGACCCAGCACAGGTGACTACATTCGTGATTAGCCGTATGACACGGACACTTGACGAGCTAGAACTTGTAGGGAGCCGATCGACTAGATAATCGCTCCGTTGGACCCCGTACTTGGGTCAGACCCCGTTTTAGGGTCATTTCATGACATTGGGCCGTGGGATTTATTTCGTGATTAACTTGTGATATGGGTTTAGTATACTAGTACAGTCGATGCAACGAATCTCGAACATGTGATGCTTTACTTGACTTGTCTTGACTTATCCTGATCACCTTAGTCTATCTTGTTCACCTTGACACCATTCTTAAGTTTAGTTCCAGTTCATACATGACAGGTTGTTTTAACCGTTTCTACACTGAAAGTCACTAGAACTTACTCAGTCTTTATGACTGACCCTTTTCCTTTCGCCTCTTTTTCTTTCGTTTCCCCCCAGGTTCTCAGGGAGGGAATACCGCAGCTTGACCAGTTTTCACATCCAGCTTGAAGAGAAAGAATGTATTGCTTGGATCTTTTCCGTTTTGGACTATGGCTTTGGACAGCAATTAGGGGACTTTTGCAGTTTATTTATGTTTTCTTCATGCTTCTTTAAATAATGTAATCAAGACAGTTATGATTTTGGGAAGTATTATGGCATGGTTTATGTAACACGTATTTTGAAGAAATAAAAGTTGTTGTTTTCCGCTGTTCAAAAATATGTGTTATTATATCTGTCTTGTATATCTGTGACTTATACTTATAAACCTCCACCAAAATTAGGGCATTCCCTTTGAGAGTGACCCTAATGGAGGTGGGGTGTTTCACTTGGTATCAGAGCATAGGTTTACTAGATAAGATAAAAGTTTCGAAAATTTATTTTCAAAGGAAAATTTAAAGAAGCATTTTTAAAAAGATAAAATATTATTTTATTTTAAAAAGGCAAAGTCCCCCAAAGCCATAGGTATTATCTCTTATCCTTCGTTTTGAATCTATCCTTTTGTTTCAGTATGTCCGAAGAACTTAACTTGCCAGAGGGTGTACCAATACCTGGTTGGTTTAGACGATTCTTAGAAGTAAGGGCCACTCAGCCAGGCCCTAACGTTCCTCCTCCCCCAGCTGCAGGATATCATCCAGCTGCAGCAGCACCTCTTCCTCCACCTCCTCTGTAACACCCCGAATTTTAGTTAATACTAGAATTCACTAATTATAGAATATATAATCTCAGATGTGAGAATTGGGGGAAACGGGCTGCGTTATTGCGTTCGTCTCGGAAAAAATACGCGAAATAGAGTCCGAGTTTTCGAAAATCGGAGTCCGTATGGCCCAGTTATGGCCCGATGAAGTTTGCAGAAAATTCATAACTAAAAACAGATTTATAATTTAAATTCAGATTTTAAAATAGAGCAGGCAGGGCCAGGCGGGAAGGTTCCCGCCCTACCCATGTCGACAGGGCTGTCGACAGGCCTGTCGACAGGGGTCGACTTGCCTGTCGACAGGGGGGGTGACGCCCAGTGAAACTGGGTGCACCAGTTTGGGTTCTTGGGCTGGCTTGGTGGGCTAGTTCTGGAAGCTTCTTGGATCTGACGGATCTAATGGTCCTAAATTAATCTAGGGTTAATCTAAGGGTCTAAAATGCAACCTAATCCTATAAATAACACCCTAACCCTACCCTAATTCATTCATAATTAAACCTAGTAACTAAACTATGGCAAAATGAAACTTGGTCATGGCCTCCACAAATCAATGAAGAGGAAAGCAAGCTCTAATCAACCTCTAATCCATTCTAAAGTATCTTAATCTTCTTCATTAGCTTGCTTATTGTGTTTTGGTGAGTTTCTATCACTTTGATGATCAATTGTTAAGATAAGTAGATTAGGTGTAATGAGACTTATGGTCTTGAATGCGGATTTGTGAGTTTGAATCATTTGTAATGATATGCTAATCTATGTATAATATTAATCCTATGTTGAATATGTAAGTTTATGTAAGTTGAATATGTGAGTTTATGCATAATAAGTAATTGATTTCATGCAAGTTAAGTATGTGGTTTATGCATGATGAGTATGTGATTCTATGCATGCTAAGTAGGTGATATTATGCATGATGAGTATGTGATTCTATGCATGCTAAGTAGGTGATATTATGCATAATGAGTATGTGATTCTATGCATGCTAAGTATACGATATTATGCAAGTTTAGTATGTGATTCTATGCATGCTAAGTATGTGATAATATGCATGATTAATAAGTTGTTTCATGCATATTTAACAAGTGGGTTTATGCATGTTTAACAAGTTCATATGCAAGTTACATGTATGATAATATATGCTATGCAAGTTACATGTTTGTTAATATGCAAGTTACATGTATGTTAATATGCAAGATATGCTATGCAAGTTACATGTTTGTTAATATGCAAGTTACATGTATGTTAATATGCAAGATATGCTATGCAAGTTACATGTTTGTTAATATGCAAGTTACATGTATGTTAATATGCAAGATATGCTATGCAAGTTACATGTTTGTTAATATGCAAGTTACATGTATGTTAATATGCAAGATGTGCTACGCAAGTTACATGTTTGATTAATATGCAAGTATGTGAATGCTTATGCAAGTTAGGTGTATGCTTAAATGCATGTTTAACATGTTATGCAAGTTATGTGTGCTTATGCAAGTTATGTGAATGCTTATATGCAAGTTCAACATGTTATGCAAGTTATGTGTGCTTATGCAAGTTATGTGAATGCTTATATGCAAGTTCAACATGTTATGCAAGATATGTGTATGATAATATGCAAGTTCATATGCAATATGTTATGCAAGTCATGTGCGATAATATGCAAGTTTGGGTTAAATGTAGTTGGGTTAATATATGCTCATATATGCAAGTTGACATCCTCTTAACCCATGACAAAGTTATATGCTAAGATTTGGTTAAAACCCATGATATTTGTGATGGATCTTCCCTTTTTATTATTGTGTCGTGAAATGAGAACGATTTGCGTGGGGAAACGATGGGGTTAATAAAGATGTTAATTAAAGTATGGTTGGGTATGATTAAGCATACCATAAAAATAAATTAACATAAGTGGGAATTTACCTATTGAGTTAGGTCTACCCCATGGGAATTTACCTATTGAGTTAGGTCTACCCATGTTATGAAAAACTTAATATTAATTAGGGATAATTAATATAAATTATGAGGGTGATTAATTAGGTGTAATTAATCGACTAAGACACGAGGTTGGACTCAGTTGTAGCGTAAAACTGCCCGGACCCAACCGGCCTAACCAGTTGCTACAAATGTTAGCCCAATGTGAGAGGTCTTAGGCACAAACTAAATACGTGATTAATGTAAAGACACGAGGTTAGACTCGGTTATGACATAAGGCTGCCCGGACCCAACCGGCTTAACCAGCGGTCATAAAAGATAGTCTAATGTGAGAGGTCTTTATGAGGATCACGGCCTTAATTAATTAAGAAACACTTAACCATATTAGCATGTAGTGGAACATGAGGGTTAAGTGGGTGCCTTGGGAGGCATGAAAAAACTAGTGGGTTGCCTTGGGTAGCAATAGAAAATACGATTAGAATACTTAACCAAAGTGGAACATGGAATTAAACATGATTAAAGGGTTAAGTAAGTGCCTCAGGTGGCATGTGGGAATTAAGTAAATGACTTGGGTGGCATGTGGAAATCTAGTGGGTGCCTTAAAAGGTAATTAAAATGTGATTAATGACTTAACCAAAGTATTTATAACATGTAAGTGGACATGGTTAAAGGGGTTAAGTGGGATACACTAGATAAAATTTAACAAGCTTAAGTGGTAGCTTGTGGGGGCCCATCTCAACCAATATCCCAAACGTATCTTTGTGGGCTCGACCCAAGTCGAGTGACGGGACACGCATATTGGGCTTGACTATAAGAGGCCAAAAACGCGTTAGCGGTGGCAACGTAGGACCAACGGGTTTCATATGCGTGTGTGGACCCGGGCTGGTTAGTAAATCGTTGTTACATCGTGTAGATATAAAGCCGTGCACCGTTGATATTATCAGGTTGCCACTTTGGGGAAATGATACACCCCATTGTGGGACCAGCACGGGTATCTACGTTAGGGAGCCGATCGCTTGGGAGTAGTGGGTACACCTAGTAATGATAGGGGCAGACGGCACCTATGTAGGGGTACTAGAAACTACTGGGTAAAAATTACTAAGTACATTTAGTGGGATCAACCTTTAAGTAGGAACTAATCTTGGGTAGGTAGAACTGGTGTGGTGCAGTGTAGGAATTACTCTTGGGTGGATAAGTCTGGGGCGGTGTAATCTAGTAATTATCCTTGGGTGGATAAACGCGTCTTTACGGTGATCTTAGTTTATCCTAAGTTTACCAAGCTGCTTAGTGTAGCCATTCATCCCCAGTCGTTACCGTATATCAACTTATATCTTCTCTGGTTATTTTAATGATTGTATTGTTAGGGTTATAGGACTCACTCAGACTTATGTCTGACCCCGTTGTTTTTATCTTTTTCCCCCAACCCCAGGTTATTAGAGTGGGCCTGGTGCTAGTGGGCTTTGATCTGATTGCTGTATCTATCCTATGGAGCTTGGACCGTGAAGTGAAGCCGAGCTTATCTTTCCTTCTATGGCTATTGGTTATGTAGTGGGATTATGTACTTCTATTTTATCAAGATGGATATTATGTACTTGACTCTGGTTTATGGTTTCGTGATGTAACCAAACATGTATTACTTTTCGCTGCAATGAAATGATGTTTTAAATTTTCAAGTATTGCTTATATCTGTCTTGTTGTAATTTTACTGTTCTATATTCACTGAGAATACTTCACCGAAACTAAGGCATTCCCCTGGTATGAGTGACCTTAGAGGACGTGGGGTGTTACACGTGGTATCAGAGTTTAAGGTTAGCAGAACAGATAAAATTTTTAGAAAAACTATTTTTCTAAGAAAATTTTTGAAGGAGTATTTTCAAAAACATGTCTTTTAAGGGAAAATTTTTTGAGAGAAAAGCATAATCCCCGATAGCCATATCTTTATCCTTCGAATTCTCCATTTGAATCTCTTTCTCTCTCGGTTTGAGTTTCCCCTCCGTGTGTAGATGATCTTTCTAAGATAGATAAGAATGGAAAACCGCTTCAAGGGACTTAGACGTAAATCAGATTAGAAGTTGGTTCAAGAAGGAGGAGGACTTGTAAGTACTTATTGGATGGACGATGAGAGGAAGGCTCTAATAGTTGTTTGGTTAATGAAGGACGAAACCTCATTGATGGGAGGTTACGAGTGGAGAATGGGAAGGAGAAGGCTAGTAGTTATCCTTTTGGGAGGAATAGGACACCTTATTAGGATTGTCCAAAGAAGCAAGGGCAAGGTATGGAATCTTCTGGAGGGTAGTTGTATTCCCTCACGACTAGGGTACCAAATGGGGATAAGACCGTCTAGGTTGGAATTTGGATTTCTTTGTTATCCGATCCAAACTTTATTTAATTCTGATATATCGAGTTTGTTTATCTCATCAGTGTTAGTTGAGTCACTGCACTTAGACACCAGTTTAGTAGATGATCCCTTAGTTGTTTCAAACCCAATTGGGCTCCATGATGTGTTTGGGTTTGAAAGTTTCTATACTTAGCGTTGAGTTTAGATGTGATGCTTGTTGGGCTTCACGGGCTATGGGTTAGTTTTGGGCATGGACTGGTTATCCAGTAGGGGTGCCATTCTTGATTCTGAAGGGAGAGTTGTTAGGCTTATGACCCGCTTGGGTAACACTCTCGAGATCTCTTGTAATCCCATAGAATCTGTTATGCTAAGTTATCTAGAATCACTTGACACGTCGGTCGAGAGTTGGCGATCTGTTAGAGTGGTCCGGAATACTCGGATGTGTTTTGAGAAGGTGAAGGACTTACCTCCGGAGCGGGAGATTGACTTCCGAATATATCTGGCAAACAATGCCAAACCAGTGACTTGGCCAGTGTGCCACAAGGCTCCTCGTGAAAGGAGAGAACTCCATAAGTAAGTAGGCAATTGCTTAAGAAGGGGTTCATAAGAAGAAGTATATCGGAGTGGGGCACTCCAGTAGTTTTTGCCATGAAGGCGGATGGGTCCCTCAGACTTTGTGTAGGCTAAAGAGAACTAAATAAACTCACAAAGAAGAATAGACACCCATTGCCGAAGATTGATGATCTCTTTGATCAGTTGGTTGGCGCCTCAGTATTTTCGCAGTTGGACTAAGCCACATGGGTTCGTCAGTTGAGAGTGGCTGACGATAGTACAGAGAAGATTGCCTTTAGGACTCCGGATGGTTTTATGAGTGGCTGGTGATGCTATTTGGTTTGATGAACGCCCCCGCATACTTTGTTGATTGGATGAGAAGGGTGTTCAGGGAGTACCTAAATAAGTTTGTAAATGACATCTTGGTCTTTTCAAGGAGCATAATAAGTTTCGTATATGCCCAATAGGTTGAGCAAAGCCAGTTATGGGATAAACGGTGGTTTTGGAGCGAGACTGGCGAGGACATCCAAAGTTGGTCAAAGGCTTAATTGTTTAGCCATTATTATTATTTTATTTTAGTATCATCTCACGTAGGTCGCCTGAACTCGAAGGAGATATCCCTTGGGTGTTTGTCTGATATTGGTTTCGGCCTTTGGGGCTTGCATTTGGGGGGTGTCGAATTCGACTAGGGTGGTCTGCGTGAGAGATGGACAGTTGTGACGATTTTGGATAGGATTCTTAGCATCTTAGGAGTTTGAGATAGCGTATACCCCTAACAAGGGAAACATGGTAGCAGACGCCTTAAAAAAAAAAAAAAAAAAAAGTTGTCCTTGAGTTCATGGATCGTTAAACGACAGAGCTTAGGGTTTATTTCTATGGTTGACCTTAGACCTTCCGTTAACCTTGTACCCAGTTTGCTAGCCTCCTTGGAGGTTAGGCCTACTCTTTTGGGACGGAGTGGCGAGACATAGTGTGACGACCCATAGTTGGTTGAGTTAGTAGAAAAGCTCATAAGGAGGGGAGTCGTCCAGCCATTTGAGTAGGTACACCCTAGATGGTAAGGGGTGGTTGCGTAGAGACGGTAGACTTTGAGTACCGCAAGACGAGAGTTTGAGGAAGGCTATACTTGATGATATACATCGGTCGAAGATAACCATTCATCCCGGTAGGGACAAGATGTACCAAGACATAAAGAGAGTTTTCTTTTTGGCCAATCTGAAGAAAAACGCGGCCAAGTATGTCGCTAGATGCTTGGTGTGCTAACAAGTAAAAGCGGAACAGAAGAAACCCGAAGGGTTGCTTCGTCCGTTAGAAGTTCCGTAATAGGAAGTGGGATAGTGTCTCATTGGATTACCGAAATCAAGGAAGGGTAATACGGGGATTGGGCTTATGGTAGATAGACTTACTAAGTGTGCCCATTTCATACCCGTGAAGAGCAAGAGGACTATTGCATGTCTAGCTTCAGTTTACCTTCGAGAGATTATTAGATTGCATGATGTACCTTCCAGTATAGTGAGCGATCGAGATCCTATCTTCACTAGTGAGTTTTGGAAGAGTTTGCAGGAGGCGGTGGGGACTCAGTTGTGTTTGAGCACCGCATATCATCCTCAGACGGACGGTTAGACCGAGAGGGTGAACCGTAGCGTAGAATATCTTTTGAGGTTATGTATTATGGATTTTGGAGGTACATGGGAAGAGCATCTTTCATTGGTGGAGTTCGCATATAATAGCAGCTTTCAGTCCAGTATTGGTATGGCTCCTTTCGAAGCTCTTTATGGAAGGCCTTGTTGATCACCTACAGGTTGGTGGGAATCTACGGATAAGATCTTGGTTGGGCCGATATGGTTAGAGAGACTTCAGAGAAGATTGGTTTGATTCGAGGAAGGATGAAAGCGGCAGAATCTTATGCGGACAAGAGGAGAACAGAGCTTGAGTTTGATATTAGGACATGCTTTTTATCAAGGTATCTCCGTTACGGAATGTGGTTCACTTTGGATCTGTTAGGAAGTGAGTACCAAGGTTTGTAGGGCCATTTCCCCATTAAGGAAAGAATTGGACGGATGGCATATAGAGTGGAGTTGCCTGACAGACTTAGTGGTGTACCGGATGTATTTCATTTGAGGAAGTGCTTACATAAGACCGCTGAGGTGGTAGAGCCGAGTTTGCTTAAAGAAGTAGAGTTAGAGCGCGATGAGACGATTCGACGAGCTCCTACTTGCATCATTGGGTCAGAGACTAGGAAGTTGAGGAACCGAGAAGTTCAGCTAGTTAGAGTGCAATGGGGAGATGACGAAAGAAATGCTACTTGGGAGACGGAAGCGAAGATGCGTTCTTTGTATCCATTTCTTTGTGGAGAGTATGTCTTTTAACTTCTCCTTTGTCACTTGCCTAGTACTTATCTTATCTTTAGTTTGTCCTCTCGATTAGTGCTGTTTGACCTTTAGATAGGGAAAACCTATGGTTGAAACATGTGTTTGAGACATGTTATGGTTGATGGATGCAAGTGGATGCAAGTGTTTGCTAGTGGTTGCTCGTGAATGCATATATACACACTCTAGGCACTAGATCGGCTCAATCACTTCATATTGCATATTGCATAAAAATTGTGTGTAGTTAGCTATATTTATGGATGTATAATGGTTGTGTTATCACATGGATGATGCATTTTGGTGAATGATTGTGCACTCATGTAGATATTGTATGTGTCGATAGGGTTCTCTCGCATACATAATGGATGCATGGCACTATCATGGTTTGCATATGTTCATACGTTAGATAGGGAACATATACACACACTTTTTGCATATGCTCATACATCATTAGAAATTGTTTTAAGGACAATGGATGCCCGTGGTTGATGGTTTGAGTAGATGGTTGTTTGGATGGTAGGATATGCATTCTCCTTAGCTTAGAGATTTCGGGGACGAAATCCTTTAAGGAGGGGAGAATGTAACACCCCGAATTTTAGTTAATACTAGAATTCACTAATTATAGAATATATAATCTCAGATGTGAGAATTGGGGGAAACGGGCTGTGTTATTGCGTTCGTCTCGGAAAAAATACGCGAAATAGAGTCCGAGTTTTCGAAAATCGGAGTCCGTATGGCCCAGTTATGGCCCGATGAAGTTTGCAGAAAATTCATAACTAAAAACAGATTTATAATTTAAATTCAGATTTTAAAATAGAGCAGGCAGGGCCAGGCGGGAAGGTTCCCGCCCTACCCATGTCGACAGGGCTGTCGACAGGCCTGTCGACAGGGGTCGACTTGCCTGTCGACTTGCCTGTCGACAGGGGGGGCGACGCCCAGTGAAACTGGGTGCACCAGTTTGGGTTCTTGGGCTGGCTTGGTGGGCTAGTTCTGGAAGCTTCTTGGATCTGACGGATCTAATGGTCCTAAATTAATCTAGGGTTAATCTAAGGGTCTAAAATGCAACCTAATCCTATAAATAACACCCTAACCCTACCCTAATTCATTCATAATTAAACCTAGTAACTAAACTATGGCAAAATGAAACTTGGTCATGGCCTCCACAAATCAATGAAGAGGAAAGCAAGCTCTAATCAACCTCTAATCCATTCTAAAGTATCTTAATCTTCTTCATTAGCTTGCTTATTGTGTTTTGGTGAGTTTCTATCACTTTGATGATCAATTGTTAAGATAAGTAGATTAGGTGTAATGAGACTTATGGTCTTGAATGCGGATTTGTGAGTTTGAATCATTTGTAATGATATGCTAATCTATGTATAATATTAATCCTATGTTGAATATGTAAGTTTATGTAAGTTGAATATGTGAGTTTATGCATAATAAGTAATTGATTTCATGCAAGTTAAGTATGTGGTTTATGCATGATGAGTATGTGATTCTATGCATGCTAAGTAGGTGATATTATGCATGATGAGTATGTGATTCTATGCATGCTAAGTAGGTGATATTATGCATAATGAGTATGTGATTCTATGCATGCTAAGTATACGATATTATGCAAGTTTAGTATGTGATTCTATGCATGCTAAGTATGTGATAATATGCATGATTAATAAGTTGTTTCATGCATATTTAACAAGTGGGTTTATGCATGTTTAACAAGTTCATATGCAAGTTACATGTATGATAATATATGCTATGCAAGTTACATGTTTGTTAATATGCAAGTTACATGTATGTTAATATGCAAGATATGCTATGCAAGTTACATGTTTGTTAATATGCAAGTTACATGTATGTTAATATGCAAGATATGCTATGCAAGTTACATGTTTGTTAATATGCAAGTTACATGTATGTTAATATGCAAGATATGCTATGCAAGTTACATGTTTGTTAATATGCAAGTTACATGTATGTTAATATGCAAGATGTGCTACGCAAGTTACATGTTTGATTAATATGCAAGTATGTGAATGCTTATGCAAGTTAGGTGTATGCTTAAATGCATGTTTAACATGTTATGCAAGTTATGTGTGCTTATGCAAGTTATGTGAATGCTTATATGCAAGTTCAACATGTTATGCAAGTTATGTGTGCTTATGCAAGTTATGTGAATGCTTATATGCAAGTTCAACATGTTATGCAAGATATGTGTATGATAATATGCAAGTTCATATGCAATATGTTATGCAAGTCATGTGCGATAATATGCAAGTTTGGGTTAAATGTAGTTGGGTTAATATATGCTCATATATGCAAGTTGACATCCTCTTAACCCATGACAAAGTTATATGCTAAGATTTGGTTAAAACCCATGATATTTGTGATGGATCTTCCCTTTTTATTATTGTGTCGTGAAATGAGAACGATTTGCGTGGGGAAACGATGGGGTTAATAAAGATGTTAATTAAAGTATGGTTGGGTATGATTAAGCATACCATAAAAATAAATTAACATAAGTGGGAATTTACCTATTGAGTTAGGTCTACCCCATGGGAATTTACCTATTGAGTTAGGTCTACCCATGTTATGAAAAACTTAATATTAATTAGGGATAATTAATATAAATTATGAGGGTGATTAATTAGGTGTAATTAATCGACTAAGACACGAGGTTGGACTCAGTTGTAGCGTAAAACTGCCCGGACCCAACCGGCCTAACCAGTTGCTACAAATGTTAGCCCAATGTGAGAGGTCTTAGGCACAAACTAAATACGTGATTAATGTAAAGACACGAGGTTAGACTCGGTTATGACATAAGGCTGCCCGGACCCAACCGGCTTAACCAGCGGTCATAAAAGATAGTCTAATGTGAGAGGTCTTTATGAGGATCACGGCCTTAATTAATTAAGAAACACTTAACCATATTAGCATGTAGTGGAACATGAGGGTTAAGTGGGTGCCTTGGGAGGCATGAAAAAACTAGTGGGTTGCCTTGGGTAGCAATAGAAAATACGATTAGAATACTTAACCAAAGTGGAACATGGAATTAAACATGATTAAAGGGTTAAGTAAGTGCCTCAGGTGGCATGTGGGAATTAAGTAAATGACTTGGGTGGCATGTGGAAATCTAGTGGGTGCCTTAAAAGGTAATTAAAATGTGATTAATGACTTAACCAAAGTATTTATAACATGTAAGTGGACATGGTTAAAGGGGTTAAGTGGGATACACTAGATAAAATTTAACAAGCTTAAGTGGTAGCTTGTGGGGGCCCATCTCAACCAATATCCCAAACGTATCTTTGTGGGCTCGACCCAAGTCGAGTGACGGGACACGCATATTGGGCTTGACTATAAGAGGCCAAAAACGCGTTAGCGGTGGCAACGTAGGACCAACGGGTTTCATATGCGTGTGTGGACCCGGGCTGGTTAGTAAATCGTTGTTACATCGTGTAGATATAAAGCCGTGCACCGTTGATATTATCAGGTTGCCACTTTGGGGAAATGATACACCCCATTGTGGGACCAGCACGGGTATCTACGTTAGGGAGCCGATCGCTTGGGAGTAGTGGGTACACCTAGTAATGATAGGGGCACACGGCACCTATGTAGGGGTACTAGAAACTACTGGGTAAAAATTACTAAGTACATTTAGTGGGATCAACCTTTAAGTAGGAACTAATCTTGGGTAGGTAGAACTGGTGTGGTGCAGTGTAGGAATTACTCTTGGGTGGATAAGTCTGGGGCGGTGTAATCTAGTAATTATCCTTGGGTGGATAAACGCGTCTTTACGGTGATCTTAGTTTATCCTAAGTTTACCAAGCTGCTTAGTGTAGCCATTCATCCCCAGTCGTTACCGTATATCAACTTATATCTTCTCTGGTTATTTTAATGATTGTATTGTTAGGGTTATAGGACTCACTCAGACTTATGTCTGACCCCGTTGTTTTTATCTTTTTCCCCCAACCCCAGGTTATTAGAGTGGGCCTGGTGCTAGTGGGCTTTGATCTGATTGCTGTATCTATCCTATGGAGCTTGGACTGTGAAGTGAAGCCGAGCTTATCTTTCCTTCTATGGCTATTGGTTATGTAGTGGGATTATGTACTTCTATTTTATCAAGATGGATATTATGTACTTGACTCTGGTTTATGGTTTCGTGATGTAACCAAACATGTATTACTTTTCGCTGCAATGAAATGATGTTTTAAATTTTCAAGTATTACTTATATCTGTCTTGTTGTAATTTTACTGTTCTATATTCACTGAGAATACTTCACCGAAACTAAGGCATTCCCCTGGTATGAGTGACCTTAGAGGACGTGGGGTGTTACATCCTCCGCGGGGAAACACTTTTGCTAAGATATGTAAAGATTTTAAGGCTATAGGAGGAAAGGACTTTCATGGAACTGAGTCCTTCGTGGCAGCTAGGAATTGGTTAAAGGAAACCGAGGACTTATTCGTCATCTTTGAGGTAGAAGATAGGCAGAAGGTACAACTGGCAGTGTGGCTACTAAAAGGTGAGGCTTCCTACTGGTGGGAAGTCACTAATGCAGAAAGACCAGTGGAAACATGGGAGGACTTTAGGGCAAGGTTTGAGGCTAAATTTCTCTTAGAAGCTGAAAGGAGTCTTCAATTGGAAAAGTTATTATTTCTTAAGCAAGGGAATATCACAGTCAAAGAGTATGTAAATCAATTCGATGAGCTGGCTAGGTTCGGACTGGACCTAGTCAACACCCCGCACAAGAAGGCTCTCCGCTTTGTCAAAGGGTTGAATGAGCCATTACACAGTTTGGCCATGACCCATATACCCATGGGAGCTACGTACGAAAGGTTGGTGCAGATGGCATTGCTGAACGAGGAAGATAAGGGCAAGAAGGAGACAGAGGCAGAAAACTCTCAAGGGAAGAAAGAGGTCAAGCCCAACGATTCTAAGAATAAGAAGGTAGACTCCGAGAAAGGAGGCAAGAACAACAACTCACGTGATAAAAGGAAATGCAATTACTGTGGTACGGAAGGGCACATAGCCAAGGATTGTAGAAAGAGGAAGAGAAAGCAAGGTGAATGTTTTCATTGTGGGAGGACTGGACACATCAGCAAAGACTGCCCTGAGAAGCAGACCGGACCTTCTGGCGGTACATCGTTAACTTATTCTAGATGCTTTGTTTTATCTTATTTCTCTCCTCGATCCTACCTTGAGAACCATAGTTAGAATCTTTTTGGATGTAAACATGTAATTGAAACATGTTATGATTGCAAAATGGTTGCAAGTGGTCGCAAGTGGTTGCTCGTGGATGCATGAATACACATTAGGCACTAGATCGGCTCAGACACATTTTCATGTTGCATATGCATGAGTGTTTATTTTGGAAACTTGGTTGTGCTATCATTTGGTTGTTGCATATGATTGAATGTTCGAGCACTCATGTAGAAATTATGAATTATAATAGAAAAAAATTTGCATACATATTGGATTCATTTCACTAAACATATTTTGCATTTAGAAGATCAATCAGGCCTGATCATTAGCATTAGCTAAGGAACATATACACACACTCTTCGCATATGATCATGAAACATTAGAAGTCTTTTAAGGACAATGGATGCTCGTGTTTGATGGATGATTAGATGGATGTTTGGATGTACATTCTTCCTGAACTTGAAGATTTCGGGGACGAAATCCATTTAAGTGGGGGAGAATGTAACACCCCGTGTATTTTATAACAGTAAGATTCAAAAATTAAAGTATAATTAATTTCAAATCAAAGAATTAAGGGAAACGGGATACGCCATTGCGTTCGTCTCGGAATTCTGCTTGAGATAGAGTCCGAGTTTGCGTAAAACGGATATCGTATGAAGAAGATATGGACGGACGAAGTTGGGCGAAAAACCAGAAAACGGGTCAGAATGCACTGGCGCACTTGGGTAGTGCGCCAGAACAAAAATAACTGGCGCACTTGGGAAGTGCGCCAGTGCATTTTTGGCCTGGCGCACCTGCCAGGTGCGCCCAGGTCAGAATAGGCTGGCTGGTCAGGTCTTGGCTGGCCTGGTCTGTATTTGGTCGATTTTCTGAGCCTTGCCTTGTCACTAGGGCTAGGTGTCAGCTCCTGATTGGCCTCTCCTTCGAATGAACGGCTATTATTGAATCAAGCTTCATCGACGGTCTAAAACAACTCACAAACATTATAAAAAGGACCTAAGACCTAGCCTAAATCATACTATTTCATTTTAGCCTCAGGCCGCCGCCATAAAACCTAGAGCTCTGAATTAAAAATACAAAGAATAAGATTATAGAAGATGGAGGACGATTCTTGAAGGCTACAACTAGAAGCTACAACAACTACGACGCTTTAGACAACGAATTTGGGACTAATTGATTTGGGATTTTTATTTGGATTATTTGCTTCATATTATAAGTTCTATGTTACTTTTTAGGCAAAAACGCTAAAACAATAAGGACATGCCATGAATTGAAACCAGATTTAGGAACTATTGTTAATCCATTGTTTATATTGTTTATCTTTGAATTATAATTTGGGGATATTGCTATGGCAACGTTGCAAGTTAAACTTGTCATGATTTTGATGTTGTTATGAATCACTTGGGCTTAATTGTTTGGCAAGTTGGACTAATACATGTCCATGGAATCACTATGTTTATTGAAATCTTTATGTTGATTTAACCATGCCTATGATGCTAATTAAACCATGTCTATGACTATTGATGGAATTATGCCTGTGATGTTAATATACCCATCATGATTAATGAAAAATTGGGTATTGCTAGGTTATGATGAAAATTTGGAATTATTATGTTTATAATGTTAGATATGTTAAAAATGCTAAATTGGAATCATTATGTCTATAATGTTAATTGAGAATCATTATGTTAAAAACGCTAAATTGGAATCATTATGTCTATAATGTTAGTTGAGAATCATTATGTTAAAAACGCTAAATTGAAATCATTATATCTATAATGTTAGTTGAGGACCATTATGTTAAAAATGCTAAGTTGGAACCATTATGTTTATAATGTTAGATGAGAATCATTATGATAAATTGGAATCATTATGTCTATGAGAATTATTATGTTAAAAATGCTAAATTGGAATCCACTATGCCTATTAGGATTACTATGCCTTTAATGTTTCATGTTTGTAATAAAATTATTATTATGCCCGCAATGATTATTATGCCTATGATGTAAAGTTGAAATCATCATGTTAAGTTAAGTTGGAATCATTACTATGCCAAGTTATCATCATGCTAGTATTGAAACCATGTGATATGTTATAGCTTGTTTATTATGCAAGTGATGTTAGAATTGTCACATATGCCTATCACATGTTTGGTGTTATTCCCCTTTATCTCTAGAATTGTTTATGCTTGTGAACGAAGTACGTTTATATACGTTGGGAATACGATTGGGTAGAATAGGCAAAACTTGAATTAATTATAAGCATAAACTGTGAAATTTGGCATAAGTAGAACATGAAATATGGCACGAAAACTTGACTTGAACATGCCATAACTTGACTGTAAACATGCCTTAGTTGGGCACGAAGTTGACATATGAATATGATGTGGAAATAGCAAAATCTGATAAGAACATGGGCATGACTTTAGAAAACAAGAAAGTGGCCAACTCGAGGTTGGGTTGAGTTTGTAGTGTAAATCTGCCCGGAACCGCCCGGCAAATCCAGTTGCTACAAACTATAGGATCCAATGTGGGTAGTTGGTCACATCGCGCTTGAAACCCGAGGTTGGGTTGAGTTCGTAGCGTAAACCTGCCCGGAACCGCCTGGCAAATCCAGTGGCTACGAACAACAGGATCCAATGTGAGTGGTTCGGTGCATTAACGAATCAATTAATGCCAATTAGGGTTAAGTCATGAACATGAAAAGACAACTTAACCAACTTGAACACGATTTGTAGGGCTAAGTCATGAACTTGGAAACGACAACACTTAGCCAACTTGACATGACACGTAGGCGGGTTAAGTCGTGAACTGAAATGACATACTTAACCATCTTGACATGACTAGACTGGAAAAGGATTAAGTCACGAATTACATGACTTAATCTGTTAGGCGGGTTAGGTCACGAATTACATGACCTAATCTATTAGGCGAAACCCTAGACACGACCCCTTTCAGCAGTAACCCTCTAGATGTATCAAGGTACCCTGGGGCTAGGCCGGGTGGGGCACGATTACTAGGCTGATTGTAAGAGGTGAACGACGGCAGTGGGGTACGCCAGTGTAGGTTCGGTGGACTACGATCGTGCACGTATCCGGGGCAGACACTGGGTATCCGTAGATTTATCTGTGCATCTTGAATCGTGTCAGGGGTTGACACCCTAGGGCTGATACACCCGAAGGTGGACCCAGCACAGGTGACTACATTCGTGATTAGCCGTATGACACGGACACTTGACGAGCTAGAACTTGTAGGGAGCCGATCGACTAGATAATCGCTCCGTAGGACCCCGTACTTGGGTCAGACCCCGTTTTAGGGTCATTTCATGACATTGAGCCGTGGGATTTATTTCGTGATTAACTTGTGATATGGGCTTAGTATAATAGTACAGTCGATGCAACGAATCTCGAACATGTGATGCTTTACTTGACTTGTCTTGACTTATCCTGATCACCTTAGTCTATCTTGTTCACCTTGACACCATTCTTAAGTTTAGTTCCAGTTCATACATGACAGGTTGTTTTAACCGTTTCTACACTGAAAGTCACTAGAACTTACTCAGTCTTTATGACTGACCCTTTTCCTTTCGCCTCTTTTTCTTTCGTTTCCCCCCCAGGTTCTCAGGGAGGGAATACCGCAGCTTGACCAGTTTTCACATCCAGCTTGAAGAGAAAGAATGTATTGCTTGGATCTTTTCCGTTTTGGACTATGGCTTTGGACAGCAATTAGGGGACTTTTGCAGTTTATTTATGTTTTCTTCATGCTTCTTTAAATAATGTAATCAAGACAGTTATGATTTTGGGAAGTATTATGGCATGGTTTATGTAACACGTATTTTGAAGAAATAAAAGTTGTTGTTTTCCGCTGTTCAAAAATATGTGTTATTATATCTGTCTTGTATATCTGTGACTTATACTTATAAACCTCCACCAAAATTAGGGCATTCCATTTGAGAGTGACCCTAATGGAGGTGGGGTGTTTCAAACACCATTGTGTTACCGATAAATTAAACTACCATTTAACGTTTCAAATCTATTTAAAGATTTAATTACCTCAGGGAGTACAACTGGTGATAATCCATTTCGAATACTTCTTGAATTCGGTAAATTTGATTACCTCATTCACATTTAATCTAAATAAGGATTCAATAGAACTCCATTTAGTTTTAATCTTCAAAAATCATTATTTATTGATTATTCAACTTAGGAAATTAATCATGTCTTTAACTGGGTTAAAGAACGAGTATCATTTAAAACACCATTCACGTTAAACCCAAAATCATCTTCCAACAAAATGGAACTGCACGGAATTCTATATAATCGATGTAAATTTCCATATTAGACTAATACTGTAAATGGAGTAACGACTAAGCCTTTAAATTCCATAAATTGTAGCGGCCTTCCATTACAGAAGCTCATATCGATTATTATTAAATCGAATTCCATTCATTTCCAGTTTGGTTTATTAAATTGGAAACCTTCACTTTGGAAAAATTCCATTAAATCGTAGCTAAAAGATTTACTAATTCCAAATCATAACTTCACTGTTAATTGGGTTTAAGAGCTAATGTCATTTAAAACATTGTTCACAGTGAGCCCAAAAACAACTTCCATTTAATTCCAATTATATTTATTAATTGGAAAACTTCATTAATTTTAATTAAAAGATTTATTCCTTTCTCAACTGGGTTTAAGAACAGTGTTATTGAAGACACCATTCACGGAAAACACAAAATCCAATTTGATACTAAAAATATAAGGCTCTAAATAGAAATTATATCGGGTTTTATTCAACATCAAATTCTTAAACCAATAGATATTGTATTGGGAAAAACGATATCTATATCTTCCAAATTCCTCAACGATATTTGTATAATCACGAAATCCAATATCGAAATATCCGAAGATAATTTCCATTCAACTCCCATCCAATTTATATATGTTGGAAAATTCTGGTTATATTAAAACCATTCGCAATCCAATCTGTTAATTTAAAAACATTGGATTCTTACACTAGTTATTAACTAGTCTATTCAGATAAAATATCATTTATCTTTTCAAAAGTGGAATATTTCATTCAAAAATCGTTTCTAATCATTTATTATGATTTGACATAATTTTCTCTATTTTTATTTATTTAAAAATAGGCTATTTTAGTTAAATGACGTTTTAGGTCATTCAGCTACACTAACAGTGTTTTTATTCAAATTTGAATTTGGCATTTCTAAAAAATCCAACCATTAGATTTTAAATATCTTATTATCATTGGAAAGATCTTTACAATACGAACCCAATGGTTCCGATTTCATGAGAATCCAACAGTCGAATCTCCCGTTATGTCAATTCGAAGTTAATGGTAGAAATCCATGAACGATCGTTGCGCGACACGTTCTATTCGAACCATTTAAATATACATAATAAATTTCGTCGATTTCCATCTAAAATTTATTTTATAAATGATTTATAAATTCGTTTTAAAAACGATTCCAACTTTCATTTCAATTTTAAATTAAAACTGAACATCCTATATTATTTTAATTTTAAAATAATAATAGTTTCAAAAAATCAGATTTTGAAATCAAATCTTTCGATGTTCATTATAAAAATGAATAAAATCGATAAACAATCCGTTCAAATTAAAATGGGGTTTAACTACTTAATTCAGCTTCATCTTTTGATATTTTTGTGTCCATCCGAAATCAGACATCAAAATCATAATTTAATTTTTATTGAATATTATATTAAAATATTCGTTATTTTCGAATTAGAATGTGACTCAGTCAATTACCATATAATTTTTAGTTACATGGATTTCATGCATCACATGTATTCAATAATAGTTATAAATAACCATTCAATATCCAATTCACATACAGATTGCATTTACAACCGTATAAATGTTAAATAATTAAATGACGCTTATAATGATCTGTCAGTCAATCGATCAACATACAAACTAAATCTTTGGGATTAGTGTAAATCAAATATCATCCCAATACCCATTTGGGGTTTTCATCCTATAATAGTTATTATATGTGCACACTTGAGCGATGCGTAAAATTACTGTCCCAATCAATATTTCTTAAATACGTGAACATAAGCAAGTCATTCGACTTGTAAATGGATATCTAATCAAATTTCAACTACCACAAATATATTAACATTATATTAGCATGTTAAATATTTCAAAATCTCAATCACAACATAACACAATATATCAACAATTCATCCATCTGGTTTGCAAACAATAGTGATGTGAGCTACCATATACCGTATAATATTTTATGAAAATTAATCAAACATTGCAATCACAGGCAATCAATATATATTCAGTTATAAAATGTAATAATTGTACAAATTAGTTAGTGAGAGAGTTCTCACTTTTGTTGTTTATCGTGAAATAACGATAAACGACGATGATTACATCGGACGTTTTCCTCCATTAAAAACTACCACTATGTCCAAATCAGGTCCTTGAGAAGCTCTCGTCGATACAGTTCCAATGGATCCTGTTTTGCTATATTCCGATAACGTATGAAAAAGTTATTATTTTTTACAAGATTGTATACATTACACTATCCTTAACGTTATAATTAATTAATTTTACCCCTTAAATATCATTATTGTGTTAACCGTCTTGCTCATCCCTTCTTCATTAACGCATGCTCCAGTAAACCTCGACCAATGAACGCACGCTCTCACCTCCCAACCGTACTCATTTCTCCGCCATTCATCGAACCATCATCACCATTAAACTCTCCTTCGCATCCTCTACCTCTCCATACCCTCGACATTAAACTCGAAAATTTTCCTCCGTCTTGCAGTTATGAACTACGGCAGCTAATCCATGGTGACCAACGTCACTTTTTATCTCCGACCCCTCCCCATTTTTGCATGCAAACACCATTCCTTCCTTGAAATCCATAAATACACTTTGTTTCACAAATTAAAGCATCCATTCCTCAATGACCAAAACTCTAGGCTTACTGTTGAAACCGCGCACTCCTGGATCAGCGTCGTACACTCCCATATGCATACCATATTGATGATTACATCGGTACAGAATTTACAGAGTTGGTTTCAGGATTTATAGAAATTTATATAGTTTGTTTTGAATTTTGCAAGCCACGATTTTGAGGAAGGAACGAAAACAATGGCTGGCTGAGAATTTTTTTTACTGTAGAATGAATTGTGGTAGAGGTAGGTAAGTTTAGGATAATTTGTAGAGGAGAAAATATTTTTTGGCAAATTGTATTCCAACCACCGTTTTTAAATAGTAGCCCCTCCCCCTAAAACTAAATAATTTTTGAAGACAAAAGTACCTTTATCGTACCTTCTTCTCACTTTTGCTCATATGGTACAAACCTTACGTAATTTTTTCACTGTGTGGAAACATCAAGCTTCTAAACCCTAGTTCTGAAACAAGCGAAGAAAAAATTCAATTGACATCAAATATTTAATGGATTTTGAAGGAGAAGATGATTTCTTATCGTAATCACAAGATGGAATAAAAAATTTAATAAAAAATTTAAATTTTCAAAAATTAGTACAAACAGCGGTTGAACAAGAAATTGTGGGGATCGAAACAAAACTAAGTTAAAGAGATAAGTGGATAGAAACAAATCCACGAAAGGTACATATGTGGATGATATGGTAACCACACTTAAACCACACGTGGAAAACAGATCAGCCACATCTACATTATAAATTCTTTTCTGATTTTGGTTTTGACGCAGGTCATACCATCCCGAACTGATGAAGAACTGCAAGATGATATTGTTTTGGATTATTCAAACAAATTAACGACATATGATGTAAGTGTTAAAAGGTTACTATTTGTACTAGTTGTTCAATTTTTGGATGATTTAATTCTTGTAAGTGGTAAAAGTTACTGTTTGAACATTACATGGTTGACTTTACTTCCACGTAGGAGGAAAATGTGGTCAAAACTCTTTCCAAGCAGTCTTTAAACATGGCCATAACTCTTTCCACATTTTTTCACTACGTGGTTAAGTGTTTGACCTCGTTTATACAGAGTGTTATTTTGGCACAATGATGAAAAAAGGTTAAAAATATTTTTTTCATCATTTTTTATTATTTCAACCAACATAGTATTATCTATTTTTAATGCAGATATTTCCATCTCGAAAAAGATTGATTGATTAGTTTCGTGATAGGGGAAAATGTCTTGACTTTGTTATCATAATATTGAAATCAGATACCGGTGCTTTGGTTAAGAAAGCAAGAATTATGTTTGGTTGTGAACGAAGTGGTTCGTACAAGAAGCGAAAGGGTAGAAGCTCGAAAAACCTTAGAATGACAGGTATAAAAAGTGCAATTGCCCCTTCAAACTTAAAGGTGAAAAACTTCTGACTTAAGATGATTGACGATTATGTGTTGTTAGAGTTGTACGGAAGGTCATTCTTATATTGGTCGACAAACTAAAGATGAGACGTAGATAGTTGTTGAAATGCATAGAAACTTGGTAAAGCCAAAAGAAATTTTAGCGAGCATAAAAGAAATAATACTTCAAATTCTACCACAATCTCAACGATTTACAATGTAATCAAAGCACAAAATTCTATAGAGCGGGCGGGGCATTCTCAAGTTCGATATTAGTTTAGTAAATTGAAGGAATTTGGTTATTTTGAATGGCACTGCAAAACATTAGATGGAACAGATATTATTAAAGATATTTTCTGGGCACATCCTGTTAGCTTGGATTTTTTACGTACATTTCTGAGGGTTATTATATTAGATTGCACATATAAAACGGATAGGTACAGAATGCCTTTACTTGAGATTTTTAGGGTTACTTGCAACGATATTACTTTCTGTATTGCAATTGTGTATTTAGTTGCTGAAGCCGAGGAAAATTATATATTGGCTTTAGAGCATTTAAAATCAATTATGGTTGATTTTGAAGTGGAATTACCATTAGTCTTCATTTCCGAAAGAGAGACTACATTAGTAAATGCTATTGGATTTGTGTTTCTAAAGTCTGCACATATATTTTGCACATGGAACATTAAAAATAATGTTCTGACGCATAGGTAAATGAAAGTGAAAGGACTGGAGCTGGAGGAGAAAAAGTCATTTTCATTTGATTGGAATGAGGTGGTGTGTTCAAAAAATGTTGTTGCTTATAATGAGAATCTGCAAGTACTGCATGAAAAGTATGCAAATCTGTAACGACCCAGTTCTGGACTAGTTTTATAATCTATAATGCATAGATTATACTGATAATTTAAAATTTAATTAAATTAGATTTATATAATTGGAAAATTCGGATTAAATATAGTTGTTGATGGTTTAAAATTTTGTAATCAATGTGTGTCTGTGTGTATATATATTGGTTACATAACATCTTATAACCGATGTACGTGTATATAAAATGAGTGATTTATGTTTATCATTTTGTCGTATATTTTATTTGTTTTAAACCGGTATGCATATGAAAACGCCTTAGTAAGAAATAAGAAAAAAATTGCTTGTATAATGAGATTACTTTATGTAGAAAGAGGACGCAAGTATAGATTATTCATTGCAAGATATTTATTTTAATGCTAATAATTTGATTCATTTAAAATTAGAAAAAAAATCATTTTTTATATGTATATTTAATTTGTTTTATGTATATATAAACAAATGAACATTATTTTTACACTTTTTGTGTACTTTTAAAATTTGATTTTAAATTCTTAAAGATACTGAGTTATCTAAGTAACAAATGAGTACAACTTGAAGTAATATTACATTTTATTTTACATCAAAAGCATATAAAGAATATTGCTAACCTAGGTAATCTAAATAGAAGCTGTACCAGAAGGATAGTGTCATTACAAGTTGTAAATAGCCTGGACTTAGGCATTTAAGTAGAAATGATAGAAAACAAGAGGGCTGCCAAATTGCATGTGCAAGATTTTGTAAGAAAAGTGATAGAAAAGGAAAGGGGATTGGTCATTGATAGGCTAATATTGCTTAGTTGTTAAGACTTATTTATATAGAAATATAAAGTACATACATGTGCACTGGACGCGACAAGAACATATACATTGATGGAATGGCTTTTATATGGGAACTATGGGACATGCACATGTTTTGTACAACTAGTAACATGGCTATTTTCTTAGCTTGAAAGCACTGACCTGATTGATATAAACAGCATATCATACTAGTTTAAATAAGTTGTAGTATCTCAACCACATCACTTAATCTAGCTGTTGCAACATTTACTTCATAGCAGCTTAAAGCTAACATAAAACTTTCCACTATAAAGCCTAGTTCTCATAACTATTAGCACATGGTCTTGTGTGTGTATATGTACTTCTGGTATGACTAATATACTTGTGCATTTGCCTGGAAAAGGTAGAGTGAAAGGACCTTTAGCAAACTTCTCTTCAATCAAATACCACCCTCTTAAGAACTGCTGCATATGTACCCTGTTTCCTCGTAAACGCCTACCTTACTTAAAGCCCGAATATTCATCTATAAATACGCACGACCACCACCCAAATACACTCACACACAAGAACCTTTGTTGGAGATCATAATGGTCGAAAATAAGAGAGCATAGCCTTGAAAGGAAGCATGGCATAAGCAGTAGCAAGACAATAAAAATGATCATGTGAGTAAAACACTTAAACTATTTTCCTGTTAGTTGTAAAATCCTAGTAGAATTTAAACCATATTTATACTGATGTGTACTCATATTAATTAAGGAGTCAAATCTCTAAAAAAATGACAAACCTAGGAATATGAAACAAGAACAGAGTCATAAGTAATAGGGGAGTAAACCTCATTCTTAAACCTCACTTGAATCAACTATTGAGTGTTGTATTGTTTAATGTCTAGTATATGCATGCCTTTATTGTTTATGATATATAGTATCGGGTATAATGGAATCACTTGAGATGTATGGTAAATCTGAAACTCAAGTAAGGAGGACATGGTAATGAATAAGGTTGGGGAAAAAACTCAAGTTCCTTCCCCTTAAAAATTTGTTCCACAATTGAATGTATGTCGAATTCATATATATGCATTTCGGTATTTACTATTGACTTTATAACATCATATATGTATATAATTATACATTTTGATTAAATCAATGGAAGAAAAATTTACAACTACCTGTACATGTAAAAACTGGATATACATTTATATCCTATTACTTCAAAAACAATAACATGAATTTGAGTTCATTTTAGGGGATGAGGTCAACATGAAAAGTGTTTATTTTTGTGTTTTGTATGTCATAAAACTCATTTCAACTCAAATAGAAGCATATACTGTTAGAAATTACCAAATTACAGTAATGAAACAATAAAACTTAAATTTTCGAATGGCATAATATTGCGATTCATATATGTCAATGAAATCGTATTGTCAAACCATGGATTTTAACATCAAAAACTTGTTTTTTAGTAACCTACTTGTGTGAACTTCTAAAATAATCAAAATCTGTAATTTGGCCAAATCCGGCGATGACGGTGATAGATGGCCACGACGTTGGCACTGTAGAGGCGTAGTAGATCATGGATCCCATGAAAAATATAACTAGATTTTTTAAACGAATGAATTATGGAATTTTGATTTTTATACGAGTTGAGTACTGTTTCGGGTAGCTTGAGTTTGGGGGTGAACTGGGCATTGGTCGTGGAAGCATAATAGTGCGCATCAGGGGTGTTCGAGGGGGGGGGGATAGGGACATCATCGAGCTGAAGTCAAGGTCTGGTGGCAAATGAAGGAGTATGGAAGCAGAATGAAGCAAATTCCTAGAGGTGATTGCCTTTAAAATTTCTGTCGAAACTTGAATAAATTGGAACAGTAAGCTGTTGGGATTATCGATGGCAGAGGTGAAATAGGAGCAGGCTTTAGGGCTAGTGGTGATAACCAGAACGTTGGTACGGTGGCGAAGTCGGTTGTGCATGTACACGCCATTGATAATGTACAAGTGGAAGGGGAATAACAACAACAAGAAGAAAGCGAGGAAAGAGGTGATCAGGGTTTGATACTTGGGTCAAATCAAGGAAATTAGAAAGAAATTACGTGTTTGGCACAGGTTTGAATTGGCATGGCAGATGTATAATGAGGAAAGAAAAGGAAAATATGGGTAGATGTTGATTAAGAGGTTGTTGGGCTAATATCAGGCAACTGGGCTTTGGGCCTGGGCATATAATTATTATTGTTGGGTTAAAATCTTAAGTTCCTTTTTATGTTTACTCATTATATAATTGGAACTAGAGGTATAAAGGAGGAGTTATTGGGCTAGTGTATATTGATGGGCTTCGGGCCTGCAATTAATTCAATTCTTTTAATAATGTTTGTTTTAAATTTAAGTTTAAAATACATAATTAATGTGAGAAGATCACTTGAACAACGTACGGGAAATGGCGAATTAAATTAAATGTACATGCGTGAAAATTTTACTGCAATATGTCAGGTAAACTCATGGTGTTTTGACTTAATCAATTTTAAATAACATTGATTTTAATAATAGTAAATGAGATATATATAAATAAATAATAAAAATAAGGAGTAGAAGCTATTGAATTATATTGTAATTGCAAATAGACGTCGTCATCTAAACGTAAGCCTGAATCTCCAAAATTCATTTATAGACTTTTGGAAACAAGATAAATGATTTTATAAATCGATGAATTTATTTCTGATGAAATTGGAATAGATATGACGAAAATTAGTTATTACCCGAGATCATATATTTCAAACCGTTATTTTGAAATTAAATGTTGAATTGTTATTGATTGTAATGAATGGTTGTTGTAGATGATCTGTTATACTATGTAGTGTTCAGTTGAAATTAAATAGGTTAAAATAGAATGTGACATGTTTTATTTGATTCTGATCATCTTGGCCTGATTACTGTTTTGAAATCGGGATATAAATTTATATAAGTTAATTTAATATAATGGAGGAGTTATGAAATTTACTTATAGTTGGTATAAATAGTTTTACTTATCTACACTATTTAAATTTGATAGTTAAAAACATCGACTATCAAATAATATTCCCTACGCATTAGTTCGAGAGACCGGGATGGGAACTAGACCCAAAACCACTTCGAACTAATTTGACGATTCTTAGACTAACTTACAGGACACTTAAATGGTGAAACTGAAGACCGTAGATTTTCATAAGCAAAAGAACTACTGGTTAAAATGCTCTGGTGGCCACCCGAGTTATTCTAACTTATGGTTCTCTTGTGATTGAAATCTTCGGATACTGCAAGGGTTATTCGCTACTGATCCATGGGGTGATTCCTATATTGGATGCAGTAGGAAAGTACCTTCGGTTCATCTTGTTCCTGGATGAATTGTATGGACGAATGTCTGATAGGGTATTTCCTAAAAACCACGTACGTTGATCTTTACAAATATACCGAGCTGATGGCAAAGAAGGGCACTTCTTTTACGTCCAAAGTATATTTGTGGACGTCAATTTGTGATTTAAAGGATCTGACAATTTGGCATTCAAAGTAAATGGTGGCCAGATACTCTAAAGGTAATTTTTAACCTTAAGCCTCATCAACCGGGAAATGACAAAAATCGGGCTGGCAGCATGGCTATGCGGGTCGCTCCCATTAGGGTGTATAATCACCTATATAGAGAATTTCATTTCCTTCTTTGATCTATTAGATGTTGTCCCTTTCGGGAAATGATTGTTGATCCCAACCGTTGGTGATATACATTTGATACACTCAAGCAAAATGAGTGGTCAGCCATGTATGGGTTGGGTTGCAAGACCTTCTTGTTGAACCCAGTGTATTCCCCTCTAGAGATACACTATCGGCAAGTGGTTCCATACCATTTCATAGTTAGAATCAATTATCTAATAAGTGCCCGCGGTTTCAATTGTATACTATGTATGTGGAGCGTGAGATGCAAGCGTTCTGCTAGATTGCTACTTATTTGTATTTAGACATTATTATAATATCAGAATAATATATTGATTTCAAAATGTTTTGGGTTATCGTAAGGTAAAAACCATCCGTATTTATGTGTGGATCGGTCTAACGATTATCTTTTATTCCAAAAGAATTTTTAAACAGAGTTAATTTTTCTGTGTTTTCCCTAAACTCTTTGGCTCCCAAATTTGTACGGGTAGTCAAGTGGTTTCAGGATTTTACAGATTCATTTGAAGGAGTTTGGAGCAGGAGGCTTCAACATTAGATACATAGAGTTTATTTCCGCTGTGTTGTATATGAGCTGTACTCTGATAATTTATGTAACTAAATACAGTTTTGTATTTCAAAATGTTATATAATATATTTTATTCAGTTCCGCTGTGAGATTCGTATTTACTCTGATTCTGTTGTGTTCAGTTCTTCTTTTTCTTCTATTCTAACTTTCTTTCCTTCTACTTCTCACCCTCTAACTTCTTTCTATTAGCGATCTGCCAACTTCTGATGTTTGATTAGTCAATATGTGATATAGGATATGTATTAGTATCGATAATTAGGATCTGAACTTTTCGGGTCGTTATGGTTGGTATCAGAGCCAGGTTTAGTAATAACCTTGGCTCTGTGGCGTAACTCGATAAAGATAGGGTTAGTAATACACTAGATTGGGTTTGAGTGTATATATATGAGCGCATATTTGTTAAATTGATATAAAATATTTTATATTGTGTTGATTAGTTTATCGAGTAATTTATAAATTCTGGTCGATATGGTAGTCGAAACTGTGTCAATAAGTGTTTCTAAACTCTTGAATAGAGTAATTCGACATAGTACTGTTTTAAAAAAACTGGAGAAACAGAATAATTTTACTCAGAATTATATTTTGATATAAAAAGAATAATTTTCTGAAATTATTTTTATTAATGTGTCGATAGTTATTATTATAATCAAATCAGATTATAAGATTGAAAGGGTTATATAGTTAACTAAATTGAATTTGTATAAGAAATGAAATATACATATAAGACAAACTAGAAAAGTGTTCGAGAAAAACAAAGTGTTTTGGAAAATTCAAAGGGTTTGAATTTATAATGGAATAAAGATATTTGATTTCTAACTGCTTTGAAACAAAACCAGAGGTTAGGATTTTGGAATTGGAGAATTCAACTAGAACTTGATTGGAATGGTATAGCTAAATAGAATAAGGATTAAATTGAATCGGGATTTAAAAAGAGGATTTAAAGCAGATAAATATGGTTGAACAAGTTTGATTCAAATTAATAGAGTAGATAAGATTTGGAATTTTTTTTCCAAATGTAATTAAGGATATTTTCTTAAATGTAAAATGGGCAAATGGGTTGATAGGAATTAAAATATGGAGTTAAGAAATTAAAACCTAACCGAAAATTGGTCGAGTTAAGTGATTTTCTGAGTGTTGATCTGATGTTGATTTTGGTCTTCTGGATTGATACTTAGATGATTATTTTCTTACCAATTTACTGTCAGGAACTGATAAATGCTAAGAATGGTAATGCATGAATGGAAAGTTGGAATGTTTTTCAACTATAATAACATATATTTCTATGACGGTGATTGGTAACTAATTACCGATGGTATGTAACATGCGTGTTTTGGATACCTTGTTGTTGTGATTGCTAGTGGATGACCCAGATATACATTTTTATAATTTAGAATATAACTAGAATCCCCTGATTGCTCTTTAATTTCGGGGATGAAATTCTTTTAAGAGGGGTAGATTGTAACGACCCAGTTTTGGACTAGTTTTATAATCTATAATGCATAGATTATACTGATGATTTAAAATTTAATTAAATAAGATTTATATAATTGGAAAATTCGATTAAATATAGTTTTTGATGGTTTAAAATTTTGTAATCAATGTGTGTGTGTGTGTATATATATTGAGAACATAACATCTTATAACCGATGTATGTGTATATACAATGAGTGATTTATGTTTATAATTTTGTCGTATATTTTATTTGTTTTAAACCAGTATGCATATGAAACCACCTTAGTAAGAAATCAGAAAAAAATTGCTTGTATAACGAGATCACTTTATGTAGAAAGAAGACACAAGTACAAATTATTAAATGCAAGATATTTATTTTAATGCTAATAAGATTTAATTCATTTAAATTTGGAAAAAAAAATCATTTTTTCTATGTATAAATAATTTGTTTTATGTATATATAAACAAATGAATGTTATTTTTACACTTTTTGTGTACTTCTAAAACTTGATTTTAAATTCTTGAAGATACTGAGTTATCTAAGTAACAAATGAGTACAACTTGAAGTAATATTACATTTTATTTCACATCAAAAGCGTATAAAGAACAACGCTAACCTAGGTAATCTAAATAGAAGCTATACCAGAAGGATAGTGTCATTGCAAGTTGTAAATAGCCCGGACTTAGGCATTTAACTAGAAATGATAGAAAACAAAAGGGCTGCCAAATTGCATGTGAAAGATTTTGTAAGAAAAGTGATAGAAAAGGAAAGGATATTGGTCATTGATAGGCTAATATTGCTTAGCTGTTAAGACTGATTTATATAGAAATATAAAGTACATACATGCACACTGGTTGTAGCAAGCACATATACATTGATGGATTGACTTTTATATGGGAACTAGGGGACATGCACATGTTTTGTACACCTAGTAACATGGCTATTTTCTTAGCTTGAAAGCACTGACCTGATTGATATAAACAACATATCATACTAGTTTAAATAGGCTGTAGTATCTCAACCACATCACTTCATCTAGCTATTGCAACATTTACTTCCTTGCAGCTTAGAGCTAACCTAAAACTTTCCACTATAAAGCCTAGTTCTCATAACCATTAGCACATGGCCTTGCGTGTGTATATGTACTTCTGGTATGACTAATATACTTGTGCATTTGCCTGGAAAAGGTAGAGTGAAAGGACCTTTAGTAAACTTCTCTTCAATCAAATATCACCCTCTTAAGAACTGCTGCATATGTACCCTGTTTCCTCGTAAACGCCTACCTTACTTAAAGCCCGAGTATTCATCTATAAATACACATGACCACCACGCAAATACACTCACACACATGAACCTTTGCTGGAGATCATAATGGTCAAAAACAAGAGAGCATAGTCTGGAGAGGAAGCATGGCATAAGCAGTAGCAAGACAATAAAAATGATCATGCGAGTAAAACACTTAAACTACTTTCCTGTTAGTTATAAAATCCTAGTAGAATTTAAACCATATTTATATTGATATGTACTCATATTAATTAAGGAGTCAAATCTCTAAAATAGTTAGATTAAAATTTAGACAAACCTGGGAATGTGCAGCAAGAACAGAGTCATAAGTAATAGGGGAGTAAATCTCATTCTTAAACCCCATTTGAATCAACTATTGAGTGTTGTATTATTTAATGTCTAGTATATGCATGCCTTAGTAGTTTATGATATATAGTATCGGGTATAATGGAATCACTTAAGATGTATGGTAAATTTGAGACTCAAGTAACGAAAAATCTGGAAATGTTGAAACAAGATAGTGCATAATAGAATGTGCGTAAACTCCCCTATTTCCTTTCCTATCATATTCATGAATGGTTCTGTTTTTGTTTAAGCATGTGTAGGAAGATGTATACATTTGGTTTGTGTGATTACCTCATATCATAAGAATTAATTTAGAAGCAAAGTATAACAGTGAACACAAATACAGTGAAGATGAGCAAACACCTAGAATCCTCTTACTGTTTTTATTAAATTCCAGTGCATTCAAAGCTTTATGTGTATAGATAGGCCCTTGTTTTGATTGGTTAAAACATGTCTGAAAAGAAAATGGACTGAGAACCAAACTTTGAGTAAATCTGGGAACATAAAGCATAGAAAAAGGACATGGTAATGAATAAGGATGGGGAAAAACTCAAGTCCCCCCCTTAAAAATTTGTTCCAAAATTGAATGTATGTCGAATTCATATATATGCATTTCGGTATATACTATTGACTTTATAACATCATATATGTATATAATTATACATCTTGATTAAATCAATGGAAGCAAAATTTACAACTGCATGTACATGTAAAAAATGGATATACATTTATATCCTATTACTTCAAAAACAATAACATGAATTTGAGTTCATTTTAGGGGATGAGGTTAACACGAAAACTGTTTATTTTTGTGTTGTGTATGTCATAAAACTCGTTTCAACTCAAATAGAAGCATATACCGTTAGAAATAACCAAATTACAGTAAAGAAACAATAAAATTTAAATTTTCGAATGGCATAATATTGTGATTTATATATGTCAATGAAATCGTATTGTCAAACCATGGATTTTAACATCAAAAACTTGTTTTTTTAGTAACCTACTTGTGTGAACTTCTAAGATAATCAAAATCTGTAATTTGGCCAAAATCCGTTGATGACGGTGATAGATGGCCACGACATTGGCACTGTAGAGGCTTAGTAGATCATGGATCCCGAGAAAAATATAGCTAAATTTTTTAAATGAATGAATTAAGGAATTTTGATTTTAATATGAGTTGAGTACTATTTCGGGTAGCTTGCGTCTGGGGGTGAACTGGGCATTGGTCATTGGTCGTGGAAGCACAGCAGTGCGCACCAGGGGTGTTCGGAGGGGTAGGAACGTCAGCGAGCTAGAGTCAAGGTCTGGTGGCGAACGAAGGAGTATGAAAGCTGAAACACCCCACCTCCGTTAAGGTCACTCACAAAAGGAATGCCTTAAATTTGGTGGAGCATTATAGGTAAAAGATATAGACAATTTACAAGACAAACATATAAACAGCGGAAAAACTAAATTTATTTCATAAGTACGTGGTTCAAATAAAACATTACAACAACTGTTTTAAACCAACTTCCAAATTATTACAACAAAATATCTATCTTGAATTAAAACATAAAGAAGCATTAAAACAATAGTAAGGCAACATAAATCCCCAATAAGAGAGTATCCAAAGCCATAGCCCAAGGAAAATGATTCCAAGCAATACATCTACTCTCTTCAAGCTGGAAATGATCCGATCTAAGCTGAAGTATTCCCTCCCTGCGGACCTTGAAGGGGGGGGGGGGACGGAAGAAAAGAAGGCGAAAGAAAATGGGTCAGACATGAGTCTGGTAAGTCCAGTGATTATTTAGCGTGTAAACAAGAAAAAGATTATGACTTGAATAATCTAAATCTAGGACAACATCCTAGGAATAAGATAATAAGACTGAATATGCTATCGCACTCATGTCTACTTCTCTGCACCCCCTTACAAGTGTTCAACTAGCATCGTGTATTCAAGATAAATGATCCCCTTTTTATCGATCGGCTCCTACTCGCATACGTTTACCACTTGTGTCATTCGGCTCTACCGCCTGAGTTATATCCCTTCCCAGCCCCATCGAGAAATAGAACTAACTAATCCTAAGGCAAACGGTCGAGAAACTCAACGCCACTATTCCTGAACAACTTGGAGCCGGGTCTTCTTTTTGCACTATTATGGACAAATTCCTTTTCTTAGGAACACATACAAGAAAAAGAATAATGGTAACCCCACCACTAACTACTTCATTTTCATTTATGAATTTCATAGTAATAGAAAATACATGTCCTACCAAGATAGAATTTGTGAATCAGAATGGAAAGAGCAAGAGTGGCTACTACGAATTTCGGCAGGATCGGCGAATGCCTGGGTCTAGATGAACTAAAATATACTCTTCCAAGACAAGCGGAGTTAGACCGATATCTATATGCAGCGGCTGCAACACAAACCTAGGAGCCCAGAGCATGAGTCTAGGAAAGGGAAAGTTAGTATATTAATTGGGGACGGGCGCATCTTCTTTTGAAAGCATGCTACAATAATGGACTTTGCGGGGGTCAAGGTAGTTTACTTGCTGGCAGATAAGTCACGTAGCGAAGCCTAAGATTAGATGACTGATTAGATTACTAGTTTGTTTAATTATTACCTTGGCCCGACTAAGTCCCATAAGAGAAGGAAGAATAGCTGGAAACTAGAGAGTCGCTTCACTCGACATTTCATTCGTCGGTTGGGATCCAAATTCACTATACTATGTCCAGACGATGGTGGAAGAGGATCCTAGCTTTGTCCCACAAGCGATTACTGGGTCCGTTCTCAGGTAAACTAGAGTGGTGGATAGGAAGGCCTCTTTTTCCATACCTTAGAGGAATACTTGTGGAGCGGATTCAGGCTCGAGTTGAAACAACTCAAGTTGCCTCCTGGTGATCTACGGTGGTCCGAGGGCGAGAGGGATAACATTGAGTATACTCTTCTACGTAATTGAAAGCAACATGGCATTTATTTCTATATGCAATGCACAGGCTTCAACAATTTCTGATCTCTAGCGGACTTCTTTTACTTTCTGTGATCACTTAAGGCAATAATAGTCAAATCATAATAATTAAACAGTAAGACTCTTTTCCTTGAAATATAGAACACGCCTGCTTCTAGAACTAGTCTGTCCTTAAGACTGCCTTAGGATAGGGTGAAGTTCCCATAGAAATGTTATAGTCGTGCTGATGCTATATTGGCCCCGCATGATTGTAGATACCTGTGCTGGTTCCACCATGGGGTGTATCAAATCCTATGGTAGCAACCCAACACAATTCAAGATGCACAGAGTATAACTACTAATGCCCAGTGCCTGCTTTTTCCACTCCGGAGTACATGCACGACCGCACTCCGTCGGAACCTACACTGATGCACCATCCGCCGTTGTTTTGACCGCTTATAATCAGCCCAGTAATCGTGCCCCACCCTGCCTAGTTCAGGGTACCGTGATACATCTATGTGGGTTACTGCTGAAATGGGTCTCCATTACTAGGGTTTCCTAATCAACATGTTAAAATGGTTAAGTGTTCTAAAATTAACCTAACCCCACCCATCAGTTTAGTTAACATGTTGTATTGGTTAAGTGTTGCCTTAATTAACTTAACCCTACCATTTCTGTCTTAGCTTTAATTCATTCACTAAAGCACCAACCACTCACATTAGAAATGTATTGTTGTGGTTGCTGGATGTGTCGGTCAGTTCCGGGCAGTCTTACACCGCAACTCAATCTAACCTCGGGTTCTTTTGGGCTTGATGCACTAACCTCTCACATTAGATATATATTGTTATGTTTGCTGGATGTGCCGGGCGGTTCTGGGCAGTCTTGCACCGTAACTCAATCTAACCTCGGGTTAGGCATATTCGTATTTTTCTTAATTTACATATTTATCTTTCAAATTTATATGTAAATTATCCACAATTATTTCCATTCAAGTCATGCCCCATTTATCCTCTAAATCATATTTTCAATTTTTGGTATATAAATTTTACCATCTTTATGCCACTAACCATTCATTTATTTATGGGCCAAATTATGCCAATAATAATAATTTCTAAGGTTTTCCCAACGTTACCCCCGTCATACGTTCGCCAAAATTCACATAGAATGTTAGGCTTGTAACTTAGCATAACTTATATACAAAAGGGGAAAGAAGGGAGCATGTATCATTCGCACAACATAAAATAATAAGGATCTAACTAAACACGTGTCATGTAAACATGGCATAATATAATGAACTTGTATTTTTGGATCCAACTAACATGAGTCTTTAAGCATATGAAATTACCCAAATCCAACTAGGCATATAAATGTAAACTTATATTTTGGATCCAATAAACATAAACCTTAAGCATATAGAATTACACAAGTCAACTAGACATGTGTATGTGAACTTATTAACTTGGATCTAATAAACATGAATCTTAAACATATGGAATTACACAAGTTCAATTAAACATGTAAATATGGACTTTTATTTTGGATCTAATTTTCATAGATCTAAATGTAGATCTAAACATAATACTTGTCTTGGCCTAACAACTTGCATATAACATGAATAAGTCACCAATTTTACATGATTTGTTTACATCAACATAATAACCACAATAACCTAACAACTTGCATGTATGAATAAGTCACCACACTTTACATAATACATGATTGTTTTAACATCACTATAATAACCACAGTAGCCTCACAACTTGCATGTAACATAAGATGAACGGGTCACCAAACTTTACGTAATACATGATTGGTTTAACATCAACATAATAACCACAATAATCTCATAAGCATATACGATAGAATCGTTACAAGAATAGGCATGAATCAGCATCATCATTATCTTACAACTAGGAATAACGCTAGTTTTCACTTTAATACAAATCATAACTTTTTAATCGTTCACATCTAAATAATAACAGGACTTGCAAAGAAAAGAAAGTCTTGTTTTCTGGGATCTGTTTTCTAAATTTGAAAAGCAATCCCTTGAAGAAGACTATCAATTTCTCTAAGTAAGTTTTGATTCGTAGCTTTTGACTCGTTTTCTAATTGAAGAAGAAATGGTGGCAAGCCTAGAACGATCATGGACAACATGGTGGCTCCTTGGAATGAATTTGTGTGATTTAGTGTTTGAGGATTAGGGTTGCTTTTATAGAAGTTTAATCTTATGTGAGCCGTTAGATCATTTTAGGAGCAATCACAACCATCCAGACTAGATAGAGTTATCCAGAATTGCCACCTAAGCCCTAGTGACTCAACAACAGGTCAGAAAGGACTCAGCAACTTGTCAGAATCGTCACATTTTTGGATTTGGGCGAGGGGGGTAGGTCGACCCCCAGGTCGACCCCCTAGTCGACCTGTATAGGCGAGGTCGACCTAGCCTGGGGCGAGAGAAATCCCGCCTAGCCCGCTTCTTTGCTTTTCGTTTGAATTTTAACTTTGATCTGTTTTTAATTTATATAATTTTCTGAAACTTCTGAGGGCCATAACTTCCTCATACGAAGTCCGATTTACGAAAACTTGGACTCTATTCCAAGCAGAATTTTGAGACAAAAGCAATGACGTAACCCATTTCCCTTAATTCTCATTTTAAAAATTAAGTATTCTTTAATTCGTTCTCTTAATAGACACAAAATTCAGGGTGTTACATTCTCCCCTCCTTAAATGATTTCGTCCCCGAAATCTTCAAGTCAAGAAGAATGTATATCCTACCATCCAATCGTCCATCTACTCAACCATCAAACACATGCGTCCATTGTCCTTAAAAGACTTCTAATGCTTTCATGATCATATGCATAATGTGTGTACATGTCCTTATCTAATGCAAAATCAGGTGGTCTACTGATTCAGTTGACCTCCTTAATGCAAATTATGTTGGTGCCATGAGTCCATTTTACATGCAATTATTCCTAATCATACTTTCTACATGAGTGCACAATCATTCATACAAATGCAACGTTCATATGATAACACATCAAGCTCCAATCCATATACAAGTACGTATATGCATATGCAATATGAAAGTGACTGAGTCGATCTAGTACCTAATGTGTGTGTATATGCATCCACGAGCAACCACTAGCAGCCACTTGCAACCACTTGCAACCATCAATCATAACATGTTTCAAATACATGTTTACATCCATTGGTTTCTTCCTAAGGATAAAGAATAGGACTGAGGAGATATACTTAAAAGATAGATATAAGCATGAATAAACTTATGGAAAAAGAGATCAAGGAGGTACCCTAAAAAAGAAAAGGGTAGGTTGCACGTATTTTTCTCTCAGTTTCCCAAGTCGCGTCCTCCTCAGCATCACTCCATTGAACTTTAACAAGCTTGACTTCACGGTTGCGTAGCTTTTTGACTTCCGTACCCAAGATTCGAGTTGGAACTCTTCTTACAGTTGCTTCTCGTTCCACTTCTACTTCCTCTAGTATACTTGGCTCCACAACTTCCATAGACTCGTGTAAGCACTTTTGTAGTTGAGAAACATGAAAAACATTATGAACTCCAGCCAGTCTTTCGGGTAGCTCTACTCTGTAAGCCATCGTCCCAATCCTTTCAATGATAGGAAATGGTCCTACAAATCTTGGTGCTAGCTTTCCTGCGGACCCAAAGTGAATGACATTCCTCAAAGGAGATACTTTAAGGAACACCCTATCTCTAACCTCAAACTCAAGGTCGTTCCTTATTTGTCTGCGTAGGACTTCTGTCTATCTTGTGCAGCCTTCATCCGTCTTCTTATCAAGTCCAACTTTTCTGAGGTTCATCTAATCATGTCTGGCCTAAGTACGAGCTTTTCTGTAGAATCCCACCAATAAGTTGGTGATCGACGTGGTCTTCCATATAAAGCTTCGAAGGGTGCCATGCCTATGGTGGCTTGGTAGCTATTGTTGTAAGCGAATTCCACCAAAGGAAGATGATCTTCCCATGTTCCTCCAAAGTCGAGAATGCACAATCTCAAGAGGTCTTCTAATACTCCGTTCACCCTTTCCGTCTGACCATCGGTTTGGGGGTGATAGGCTGTGCATAAGCATAATTGTGTGCCTACAGACTCCTGCAAACTCTTCCAAAACTCACACGTAAAGATAGGATCTCGATCACTCACTATGCTGGAGGGTATCCCATGGAGTCGAACTATCTCCTTAAAGTAAATAGATGCTAGGGACGAGGCAGTCCTTCTACTCTTAACAGGTATAAAGTGGGCGCTTTTAGTGAGCCTGTCCACTATCACCCAAATACTGGTATTGCCCCTTCTTGGCCTAGGCAACCCATCAACAAAGTCCATCGAAATGCTATCTATTTCCACTAATGGGACCTCTAGAGGATGGAGCAGACCACCAGGCTTCTTCTGCTCCGCTTTGACTTGCTAGCATATCAAGCACTTAGCGACGAACTCAGCTACATCCCTCTACGTGCCATTCCAAAAGAAAACCCTTTTTAGGTCTTTATACATCTTGCCTCTGCTTGGGTGTATGGTCAGCTTAGAATGGTGTGCTTCTTCGAGAACCGTCTTCACCAAATCCCTTGCTTGTGGGACGCATAGCCTTCCATCCCGTTTCAACCAACCCCTTATTATCGATGGAATATCTATTGAGGTGACTAGAAGTCTCACCTCTAATTAGCTTATCCATCGTATCAACTAGCTGAGGGTCTTCACGTTGCATGGTTCCTATTGAGTCCAAAAGAGTAGGCCGCACCTTTAGCGATGCTAACAGACCAGGTAAAATTTCAGAGGAGGGTCTAAAGTTAAAGTTTACTATGTACTCTAAGCTTTGCCTTTCTACAAAGAGAGGACTTTAGGTCAGCTTCTTTCTACTTAAGGCGTCTACTACCACATTGCCCTTGCCAAGGGTATAGGAAATCTCAAAATCATACGAGGCCAGAAATTCCATCCACCTTTGTTGTCTTAAGTTAAGATATTTCTATGAGAAAAGGTACTTTAATGATTTATGGTAAATAAACAATTCAAACCTTTCTCCTAGTAGATAATGACGCCATGACTTAAGAGCGAAAACAATGGTAGCTAGCTCCAAATCATGAGTTGGATAGTTCTTCCCATGTACCTTCAATTGCCTTCCCCCATAACAAACTACCTTGCCTTCTTACATCAAGACAACGCCCAATCCTGTACCGCATGCATTTGTGTATACGGTAAACATTTTGCTCCCATCAGGCAATGTCAGAACTGGGGCTGTTGTTAGAGCCCTTTTCAAACGTTGGAAAGCAATATCGCAATCCAAATCCCAAGCAAAAGTTAAGTTCTTCTTTGTCAATTTTGCGAGCGGGGCTAAGATTTTCGCAAATTCTTTAATGAACTTTCGGTAAATACCCGCTACCCCAAGAAAGCTTCGGACTTCGGTTTCATTCCGTGGAACCTTCCAATCTTGCATCGCAACTACTTTTTCGGGGTCCATAGCTATCCCCTCCTTGGACACCACATGTCCAAGAAACCTCACTTCTTCTCTCCAGAAATGACATTTGGAGAATTTGGCTTTCAGCTGATGTGCACGAAGAGTATCCATGACTTCCCTTAAATGCAAAGCATGCTCTTCTTCATTCTTCGAGAAAATCAAAATGTCGTCTACGAAGACCACCACAAACTTTTTAAGGAACTCCCTGAACACCCTGCTCATCAAGTCAATGAAATAAGTGGGTGCGTTTGTCAAGCCAAAAGGCATGACAAGCCATTCGAAGAAACCATCCGGGGTTCTGAACTCGGTCTTATCAATGCAGTCTTCAGCCACTCTTAGCTGATGAAACCCGGTAGCCAGATCTAGTTGGGAGAAAACCGACGCACCTACAAGCTGATCAAACAAGTCGTCTATTCTTTGAAGTGGGTGCTTATTCTTCTTGGTCAGCTTGTTTAGCTCCCTATAATAAACGCATAGGCTAAGTGAACCATTCGCTTTGGTTGCGAATACTACTGGAGCACCCCATTCAGAAATACTCCGCCTTATAAACCCTTTTTCGAGCAGCTCTTTGACTTGCTTGCTGAGCTCTTTTCTCTCCCTTGGAGCCACGTGTCTAACGAGTAGAGCTACGGATTTTGCATTATCAACAAGGTATATGCGGAAGTCTATCTCCCGCTTCGGAGGTAAGCCCTTCACCTCTTCGAATACATCTGAGTATTCACGGACTACTCTAATAGACTGCAAGTTTTCAACAGACGCATCAAGAGATTCTAGGTAGCTAAGCATAACAGAGTGCATGGGATTACAAGAGATTTCGAGAGTGTTACCGAGGCGAGTCATAAGTCTAACCACTCTCTTTTCACAATCGAGGATGGCACCATTACTGGATAACCAATCCATGCCTAGAATCAACCCATAGCCCGTGAAGCCCAAAACATAGGCATTACATCTAAGCCCAACGCTTAGTATAGAAATTTCCAAATCCAAACAAATCATTGACAAATAGGCCGAGGCCCCAATTGGATTTGAAACAACCAAGGGATCCTCTACTATACTGGTGTCTAAGTGCAGAGATTCAACTAAAGCAGTGGATATAAAAGAGTGCGATGCACCAGAATCAAAGAGTGTACGAACAGGATGATCAAAAAAATAAACTAAACTCTCAATAGAAATATTTCTACCTCGTTCTTGCGGAGGTGCCATAAGAGCGTGAACCTGCCCTCCAGAAGTAGATCCAGTCTTCTGCCCTTGCCCTTGCTTTCTTGGGCAGTCCTTAGCCACGTGTCATGTCTCGCCGCAGTGAAAAAACCCACCCATCTTCCTCTTTTTCTTTCTGCAGTCCTTAATCAGATGTCCAGGAATGCCACAAAAATTACACTTCCTATTTTCATGGGGTTTGTTGTTCTTCCCGCATTTCTTTGAGTCTATCTTCTTATTCTGAGATCCCTCCACTTTCTTATTTTGAGGTACTTCCACCTTTGCCTCTTTCTTGCCATCCTTGTCTTCCTCCTGTAGCAGTGCCATATCCAATAGTCTCTCATAAGTTGCACCCATAGGTATATGGGACATAGCTAGGCTGTACAGTGGCTCATTCAACCCCTTAACAAAATGGAGAGCCTTCTTATGGGGAGTGTTCACTAACTCCAGTCCGAATCTAGCCAGTTGGTTGAATTGGTTGACGTATTCCTTGACCGACATACTTCCCTGTTTGAGAGCTAAGAATTTCTCCATCTGTAGGCTACGTTCTGCTTGTGAGAGGAATTTCATTTCAAACCTCATTCTAAAATCCTCCCAAGTTTCAACTGGTCTCTCAGCATTAGTAACTTCCCACCAATAAGAGGCTTCGTCTTTTAGCAACCACATGGCCAATTGTATCTTCTGCCGATCGTCCACTTCGAAGATAACAAACAGATCCTCGGTTTCTTTGAGCCAGTTTCTTGCTTCGACAAATGACTCAGTCCCGTTAAAGTTCTTTCCACCTATGGCTCGAAAATCCCTACATATCTTGGAGAAAGCATTTGCACGAGGAGGAGGAGGAGGAGGAGGAACAACTGTAAATGGGGGAGGAGTAACGTCTGCTGGGCCTGCATCATTAGCCCTAGCCTCTAGGTGCCTTCTGAAATAGCTAGGTACTGGTACACCCTCCGGAAGGTTAAGATCCCCAGACATGCTGAAACGAAAAAGAAAAGATTCAAAACAAAGGATATGAAGATAGTGCATATGGCTTTTAGGGGGGGATTATGCCTTTTAAAAACAACACTTTTTCTTGAAAATGCTTCTTTAAACTTCTTTTTGAAAATTAGTTTCCAAAACTTTATCTAATCTGGCAACCATCAGCTCTGATACCAAGTGAAACACCCCACCTCCGTTAAGGTCACTCACAAAGGGAATGCCTTAACTTCGGTGGAGCATTATAGGTAAAAGATACAGACAATTTGCAAGACAGACATATAAACAGCGGAAAAACTAAATTTATTTCATAAGTACGTGGTCCAGATAAAACATTACAACAACTGTTTTAAACCAACTTCCAAATTATTACAACAAAATCTCTATCTTGAATTAAAACATAAAGAAACATTAAAACAACAGTAAGGCAACATAAATCCCCAATAAGAGAGTATCTAAAGCCATAACCCAAGGAAAAGGATTCCAAGCAATACATCTACTCTCTTCAAGCTGGAAATGATCCGATCTAAGCTGAAGTATTCCCTCCCTATGGACCTGGGAGGGAGGGGGAACAGAAGAAAAGAAGATGAAAGAAAATGGGTCAGACATGAGTCTGGTAAGTCCAGTGATTATTTAGCATGTAAACAAGAAAAAGATTATGACTTGAATAAACTGAGTCTAGGACAACATCCTAGGAATAAAATAATAAGACTGAATATGCTATCGCACTCATTTCTACTTCTCTGCACCCCCTTACAAGTGTTTCAACTAGCATCATGTGTTCAAGACAAATGATCACCTTTTTATCGATCGGCTCCTACTCGCATACGATACCACTTGTGTCATTCGGCTATACCGCTGAGTTAAATCCCTTCCCGGCCCCATCAAGAAATAAAACTAACTAATCTTGAGGAAAACGGTCGAGAAACTCAATGCCACTATTCCTGAACAACTTGGAGCCGGGCCTTCTTTTCGCACTATTACAGACAAATTCCTTTTCTTAGGAACACATACAAGAAAAAGAATAATGGTTACCCCACCACTAACTACTTCATTTTCATTTATGAATTTCATAGTAATAGAAAATACATGTCATAATAAGACAGAATTTGTGAATTAGAATGGAAAGAGCAAGAGTGGCTGCTACGAATTTCGGTAGGATCGACAAATGCCAGGGTCTCCATGAACTAGAATATACTCTTCCAAGACAAGCGGAGTTAGACCGATATCTATATGCAGCGGTCGCAATACAAACCTAGGAGCCCAGAGCATGAGTCTAGGAAAGGGAAAATTAGTATATTAATTGGGGATAGCAGCATCTTTTATTGAAAGCATGCTACAATAATAGACTTCGCGGGGGGTAAGGTAGTTTACTTGCTGGCAGATAAGTCAGGTAGCGAAGCCTAAGATTAGATGACTGATTAGATTACTAGTTTGTTTAATTATTACCTTGGCCCGCCTAAGTCCCATAAGAGAAGGAAGAATAGCTGGAAGCTAGAGAGTAGCTTCATTCGATGTTTCATTCGTCGGTTGGGATCCAAATCCACTATACTATGTCCAGACGACGGTGGAAGAGGATCCTAGCTTTGTCCCACAAGCGATTACTGGGTCCGTTCTCAGGTAAACTAGAGTGGTGGATAGGAAGGCCTCTTTCTCCCTACCTTAATGGAATACTTGTGGAGAGGATTCAGGCCCGAGTTGAAATAACTCAAGTTGCCTCCTGATGATCTGTGGTGGTCCGAGGGGGAGCGGGATAACAGTGAGTATACTCTTCTCCGTAATTCAAAGCGATAGGCATTTATTTCTATACGCAATTCACAGGCTTCAACAATTTCTGATCTCTAGCGGACTTTTACTTTCTGTGATCTCTTAAGACAATAATAGTCAAATCATAATAATTAAACAGTAAGACTCTTTCCCTTGAAATATAGAACACGCGTGCTTCTAGAACTAGTCTGTCCTTAAGACTGCCTTAGGATATGTTGAAGTTCCCACAGAAATGTTATAGTCGTGCTGATGCTATGTTGGCCCAGCATGATTGTAGATACCTGTGATGGTCCCACCATGGGGTGTATCAAATCCTATGGTGGCAACCCAACACAATTCAAGATGCACAGAGTATAACTACTGATGCCCAGTGCCTGCTTTTTCCACTCCGGAGTACATGCACGATCGCACTCCGTCGGAACCTACACTGACGCACCACCCGCCGTTGTTTTGACCGCTTATAATCAGCCCAGTAATCGTGCCCCACCCTGCCTAGTTTAGGGTACCATGATACATCTATGTGGGTTACTGCTTAAATGGGTCTCCGTTACTAGGGTTTCCTAATTAACATGTTAAAATGGTTAAGTGTTCACAAATTAACCTAACCCCTCCCATCAGTTTAGTTAACATGTTGTATTGGATAAGTGTTGCCTTAATTAACTTAACCCTACCATTTATGTCTTAGCTTTAATTCATTTATTAAAGCAACAACCACTCACATTAGATATGTATTGTTGTGGTTGCTGGATGTGTCGGTCGGTTCCGGGCAGTCTTACACCGCAACCCAATCTAACCTCGGGTTCTTTTGGGCTTGATGCACTAACCTCTCACATTAGATATATATTGTTACGGTTGCTGGATGTGCCGGGCGGTTCCGGGCAATCTTACACCGTAACTCAATCTAACCTCGGGTTAGGTATATTCGTCTTTTTCTTAATTTACATATTTGTCTTTCAAATTTATATGTAAATTATCCACAATTATTGCCATTCAAGTCATTCCCCATTTGTCCTCTTAATCATATTTTCAATTTTTGGTATATAAATTATACCATCTTTATGCCACTAACCATTCATTTATTTATGGGCCAAATTATGCCAATAATAATAATTTCTAAGGTTTTCCCAACGTTACCCCCGTCATACGTTCGCCAAAATTCACATAGAATGTTAGTCTCGTAACTTAGTCTAACTTATATACAAAAGGGGAAAAAAATGGGGCATGTATCATTCACACAACATAAAATAATAAGGATCTAACTAAACATGTGTCATGTAAATGTGGCATAATATAATGAACTTGCATTTTTGGATCCAACTAACATGAGTCTTTAAGCACAAGAAATTACCCAAATCCAACTAGGAATATAAATGTAAACTTTTATTTTAGGTCCAATAAATATAAACCTTAAGCATATAGAATTACACATGTTCAACTAGACATGTAAATGTGAACTTATTAACTTGGATCTAATAAACATGAATCTTAAACATATGGAATTACACAAGTTCAACTAAACATGTAAATATGGACCTTTATTTTGGATCTAATTTTCATAGATCTAAATGTAAATCTAAACATAATACATGTCTTGGCCTAACAACTTGCGTATAACATGAATAAGTCACCAATTTTACATGATTTGTTTACATCAACATAATAACCACAATAGCCTAACAACTAGCATGTATGAATAAGTCACCACACTTTACATAATACATGATTGGTTTAACATCAACATAATAACCACAATAGCCTAACAACTTGCATGTAACCAAACATGAACGAGTCACCAAACTTTACATAATACATGATTGGTTTAACATCAACATAATAACCACAATAGCCTAACAACTTGCATGTAACATAACATGAACGAGTCACCAAACTTTACATAATACATGATTGGTTTAACATCAACATAATAACCACAATAATTTCATAAACATATACGATAGAATCGTTACGAGAATAGGCATGAATCAGCATCATCATTATCTTATAACTAGGAATAACACTAGTTTTCACTTTAATACAAATCATAACTTTTTAATCATTCATATCTAAATAGTAATAGTACTTACAAAGAAAAGAAAGTCTTGTTTTCAGGGATCTGTTTTCTGAATTTGAAAAGCAATCCCTTGAAGAAGACTATCAATTTCTCTAAGTTAGTTTTGACTCGTAGCTTTTGACTTGTTTTCTAATTGAAGAAGAAAAAGTGGCTGGGCTAGAACGATCATGGACAACATGGTGGCTCCTTGGAATGAATTTGTGTGATTAGGGTTTGAGTATTAGGGTTACTTTTATAGAAGTTTAATCTTATTTGAGCCGTTAGATCATTTTAGGAGCAATCACAACCGTCGAGACTAGATAGAGTTATCCAGAATTGCCACCTAAGCCCTAATGACTCATCAACAGGTCAGAAAGGACTCAGTAACTAGTTATAATCGTCACATTTTTGGATCTGGGCGAGGGCGTAGGTCGACCCACTGGTCGACCGGTATAGGGGAGGTCGACCCTGTAACACCCCGTGTATTCTATAACAGTGAAATTCATAAATTAAAGTATAATTAATTTCAAATCAAAGAATTAAGGGAAACGGGATATGCCATTGCGTTCGCCTTGGAATTCTGCTTGGGATAGAGTCCGAGTTTGCGTAAAACGGACTCCGTATGAAGGAGATATGGCCTCCGGAAGTTTCAGAATTCAATTTAAAATTCAAACAGACAGAAACAGCTCAGAAATCAATTCAAATTTCAAAAACCGGACCCAGATTGGGCTGGGCGGGAATTTTCCCGCCCAAGGCACCTAGGTCGACTGGGTAGTTGACCTGGGCCACCCAGGTCGACTGGGTAGTCGACCTGGGGCACCCAGGTCGACTACATAGTCGACCTGGGGGTCGACTGGGTAGTCGACCTGGCCCCTGAGCCAGGTCGAACCCAGCCCCTCCTGGCTGGCCCGGTCTGTGCTTGGCCGAATTTCTGAGCCTTGCCTTGTCACTAGGGCTAAGTGTCAGCTCCTGATTGGTCTCTCTTTTAAACGAACGGCTAATATTAATCCAAGCTCCATCGACGGTTCTAATCAATTCACAAACTCTATAAAAAGGACCTAAGACTCCACCTAATTCATACAAATAAAAATGAGAATGAGACCGTCATGCTGCTGAGGAAAGACTAGAATTAGCCGTCAAAATTGAGAGACGATTATGAGGCAATTCGAAAGCTTAAAGCAACGACAACTAAATCAAAACAACGCCTACAACAAAGGATAGCATCTCCAAATTCAGAATTCAGAAACCTGAATTGAAGATTCGTCATACGTTGTAAGTAGAGTGCTATTCCGATGTGAATGAATAATTGTGTTTTGATTTGTGTAAAATGAGAAATGGAATTGTACTTAAATTGTGGTGATGATAATTCATAATTGTATGTTGCTATGATTCTAATTATGAATAGATTTGGGATTGTTGTGGCATAATGATGTTAGACCTATTGGATATTTGCAAGTATATGATTCAGGTTGAAAGTTAACGACTATATGTTTGTGGTAGTTTATTTCAACAAAGTTGAGATTCATGTAAGTATGTGATTCACTATTATGCCAACATGATTTTAGACCCTTCTATGTATATTTTTATGATCATGTTTAGTGTAGTTGGATCCATTTGGGTATTGTGATTTATATGAATTTATGTTGAAATAGGAATTATGATCTAGTGAGAAAAAAAGACATACTTTTGTATTAGTGACAAGAGTAAGCATCTTTGTGAACTTGTGTTGACTCTATAAACATGACTAAATTATGTTTGGTGTTATGCCTAATTGAAAATATATTTTAGGCCTATGTTGTTATCAAAATCATGTGATAATATATGTGACACATAATTTAAGTTAGGTTCACAATTTAAATGCAAGTTTACATGACTAGATTAAAACCATGATTCATGTTTAGGTATGTTTTATGTCATGAGTTTATGCTATCACAATGCAAGTTCACAAGTGCCTAATTTATGTTAATTAGTTCGCTATGTTCAAGTTCATGCGATCACACACCCCTTTTTGATGTTACTTAGAATATATATACACCATGTTCTAACCCTCCCCTTTTTCATGTGGCTAAGTTGGGCTTAAATGTTAAAACCAACATATGTTATAATATAGCGAACGTATAAAATGGGGGTAATGACGTTGGGTTAAAAATATAAAACATATGTGTTGGCATGTCTGACGCATGCCAATGACCTTGAGAACATTTAAGGGGTATAAATTAATTTTACCCAATAAAGATGAATTTGAATAATGGGCTGCAAATATTTACATATAAAAAGAAAAGAGAAAAAATATGTAAACTTAGAAAATACGATGTGTTTAACCCGAGGTTGGATTGAGTTGTGATGTAAACCTGCCCGGAACCGCCCGGCTGTCCAGTAGTCACAACAATACATATCCAATGTGGGTGGTTAAACATTGAGCCCAATAAAGACCCGAGGTTAGACTGAGTTGTGACGTAAGACTGCCCGGAACCAACCGGCAACAGGCAGTCACAACAATACCTGTCGAATATGAGAGGTCGAGGCTTTAATAAGACAATTAAGGCTGAGTTAGGATTGATAGGATTAAGTAAATTGAATTAATAATTAATCAAATTGAACATGCTAAACTATACAGACTGATTGGGGGTTAGGTTTACAAACACTTAACCAACTTAGCATGTTGGCTAGAAATAGAAAACCTAGTAGCGGGGGACCCTTTTCAGCAGTAACCCTACAAGGTGTATTAGGATACCCTGAACTAGGCAGGGTGGGGCACGATTACTGGGCTGACTGTAAGAGGTCAAATCGACGGCGGTGGTGCAGCAGTGTAGGTTCTAACGGGGTGCGGGCGTGCACACACTTCGGCGTAGAAAAATTAGGCACTGGGCACCAGTAGTATACCTGTGCATTCTAGAATTGTGTCGGGCCACCACCATGGGACTTGATACACCCCATGGTGGGACCAGCATAGGTAACTACAATATCGGGGGCCGTAAGACACATGTAATTATGCGAGTAGGAGCCGATCATTAGAAATGGATCACTTCACCCTAATTATGGGGTGCCTGTTGGGAACTAGTTTATAGGGGTGTAGAGATTAATATGGGGTACGATAGTACATTCGACTCTAGACAACTAAACTTAGCTTATAGTGCTTCCCCATTTCCAGTTTGTACTTATCGTGCTCATTTCTTTATTCATAGACTGAATAGTCCTAGACTTACTCAGGCTTTGTGTCTGACTCTACTTTTCTTTCGTCTTCTTTTCTTTCGTTTCCCCCCCAGGTCCACAGGGAGGGAATACCGCAGCTTGACCAGTTTTCACATCCAGCTTGAAGAGAAAGAATGTATTGCTTGGACCTCTTTCATTTTGGACTATGGCTTTGGATAGCACTTAAGGGGACTTATGCAGTTTACTTATGTTTTTTTATGCTTCTTTAAGTTATGAAATCAAGACAGTTATGAAAATGTAATGTTTTTGGAAGTATTGTAAGACAATTATGGCATGGTTTGTGTAACACGTATTTTGATGAAATAAAAGTTGCTGTTGTTTTCCGCTGTTCAAAAATATGTGTTCTTATATCTGTCTTGTGTATCTGTGACTTATACTTATTAACCTCCACCAAAATTAGGGCATTCCCTTTGAGAGTGACCCTAACGGAGGTGGGGTGTTTCACTTGGTATCAGAGCATAGGTTTACTAGATAAGATAAAAAGTTTTGAAAATTCATTTTCAAAAGAAAATTTAAAGAAGCATTTTTAAAGATAAAATATTATTTTATTTTAAAAAGGCATATTCCCCCAAAGCCATAGGTACTATCTTTTATCTTTCATTTTGAATCTATCCTTTTTGTTTCTGCATGTCCGAAGAACTTAACTTGCCAGAGGGTGTACCAATACCTGGTTGGTTCAGACGATTCTTAGAGGCAAGGGCCAATCAGCCAGGTCCCACTGTTCCTCCTCCCCCAGCTGCAGGAAATCATCCAGCTGCAGCAGCACCTCTTCCTCCACCTCCTCCGTGGGGTAATACTTTTGCTAAGATATGTAAAGATTTTAAAGCTATGGGAGGAAAGGACTTTCATGGAACCGAGTCCTTCGTGGCAGCCAGGAATTGGCTGAAGGAAACCGAGGACTTATTCGTCATCTTTGAGGTAGAAGATAGGCAGAAGGTGTTACTGACAGTATGGCTACTTAAAGGCGAGGCTTCCTACTGGTGGGAAGTCACTAATGCAGAAAGACCAGTGGAAACATGGGAGGACTTTAGGGCAAGGTTTGAGGCTAAATTTCTCTCAGAAGCTGAAAGGAGTCTTCAGTTGGAAAAATTCTTATTTCTTAAGCAAGGGAATATGACAGTCAAAGAGTATGTTAATCAGTTCGATCAGCTGGCTAGGTTCGGACATGACCTAGTCAACACTCCGCACAAGAAGGCTCTCCGCTTTGTCAAAGGATTGAATGAGCCATTACACAGTTTGGCCATGACCCATATACCCATGGGAGCTACGTATGAAAGATTGGTACAAATGGCATTGCTGAACGAAGAGGATAAGGGCAAGAAGGAGACAAAGGCAGAAGGCTCTCAAGGGAAGAAAGAGGGTTTACAGCCTAAGAAGACAGACTTTAAGAAGGGCGGGAAAGACAACAAAGAGAAGAGGAAGTGTAATTTCTATGGCAAAGTGGGGCACTTAGTGAAAGATTGCCGAAAAAAGAAGGCCAAGTTGAATGGTGGGTGCATTTCTTGTGGTGAGACAGGCCACATGGCTAAGGATTGCCCAAAGAAACGAGGGCAGGGGCAGAGGGCTGGATCCACCTCAGGGGCACAGGTTCATGTGCTAGAAGCGCCACCTCTGCAACAGCGAGGTATAAATACTTCTGTAGAAAGTGTAGTTTATCTTTATGATCACCCAGTTCGCACTTTATTTGATTCTGGCGCATCACACTCCTTTATTTCATCTGCTTTAGTAGAATCTCTGCACCTAGAAACTAGTATGGTAGAGGACCCCTTAATTGTTTCAAATCCAATCGGGGGCCCGGCTCATTTGTCTATGATCTGCGTGGGATTGAAAATTTCTATTCTAAGCGTAGAATTTAGATGTAGTGCCTTTGTTTTGGGCTTCTCGGGATATGGTTTGATATTGGGCATGGATTGGCTATCCAGTAATGGTGCCATCCTTGATTGTGAGAAAAGGGTGTTTAGGCTTCTGACCCAACTCGGTAACACTCTGGAAATTACTTGTAATCCCTCGTATGCGGTTATGCTTAGTTATCTTGAATCGCTGGTGTAACACCCCGTAATTTTGTAACACTAAGATTCGCAAATCAAGGAATAATTAAAAGTTAAAATCAAAATCAAGGGAAACGAGCTGCGCCATTGCGTTCGTCACGGAAAAATACGCGAAATAGAGTCCGAGTTTTCGAAAATCGGAGTCCGTATGACCAAGATATGGCCCGTCAAGGTTTTCAGAAAATTCCAAGTTCAAAACAGCTTAAAAATAGAGTAAAATTCGAAATTCAAACGCGCAGGGGGCAGGGCGGGAAAATTCCCGCCCAGATCAAGTCGACAGGGGTGTCGACTGCGCAGTCGACTGCCCAGTCGACACGGGTGTCGACCTGCCTGCTTTTTCCAGCTTTCTGTAGCTGGTTCGTTCTGCTATATTTGGTCACGTTTTCTGACCAGGTTCGTCCGCCTAACACTATATAAGCAGCCCTGGTCTTCTTCTCTATTCACAATTCTTTTTCTACCCTTATTCTGCGAAGATTCTAGTTAGACATGGCTTCTTCTCCTCCTCTAAAATATATAAATAAATAAATAATATATATAAAATAAAACAAGACGAGGAGATGCTGCTCAAAAGACTTTCAAGAAGAAGAGATTCAAGCTAGGATTCAAAAGGAGGTTCAAACGACTTCAACGAATGATCTTCTACGAATCATAGCAACGCCTCCTTTCTATTCTAATCTAATCTCTGTAAGTCAGTTATTTTTAGATTTGAACGTTTTGCTTTTATTCGCAACATGAAATAAAAGGGATAAAAGACTATGCCTAATCTTTCTTCTTGAATCAGTGCTTGTACCTTTGGACCTAATTAAGAACTATTGTGATTCGATGACCAATAAGACTGTGACGGTGAAACTATGGACTTTGGAACCATATGCCTTGGAACTATGAACATAAGCCTTTGATTTTGGGACATAAAATATTGCCTATGACTATGAATATTTCCTATGACTATGAACGTTGCCTATGACTATAAACATCGCCTAAGACTGTGATTCATTGAACTATGAGGACTATTGCCTATGACTATGAACATCGCCTAAGACTTTGATTCATTGAACTGTGAGGATTATTGCCTATGACTATGAATATAAGATTATTATTTATGCCCATGACATTGTAGTTATAAAACCATGTTGTTTATTTTGGATCTAGGCCCGACTTTCTATTCAGTTTATTCTTGGTCATCTTTTGGTTTTAGACCTTGGGAATTTACCTATTAAGTTAGGTCTACCCATGTTCTTGAACCTCTGTCTCTATTCTGTCTGTTCTTGGTTTTAGACCTTTGGAATTTACCTATTTAGTTAGGTCTACCCATGTTCTTGAACCTACCTCGTTATTCAAATCCATTTTATGCCGGTTGTTATATCTATCCTTTCCATAGCAATCTTTGGTTCATTCCCAATTTGCTACGAATCTAGAATCTAGATTGAAACACGATTTTACGAACGGTGGGAATGCGATTTGGGGCAAAATATGAAATTTACCAAAACGTAGTTTAACTTGGAAATTGGCATAAATTGGGAACATGTATTATGGCATGTTCATAGAAATGCAAATTGGATAAATTTGACATGAATTATAAGATGTGTAACTTGAATCTTGTATTGACGTGTAAATCTAGCATTTACATGAATAGTGAACTAGAGTAATAAGTCTAGTTTGACGTGAATTAGAATGTTAATCAGAATTGGATTAGCTAATTTGGCTCGATAAGTATATTGGCATAAACTTGAAACTGGCCATAATTGGGGGTAATTGTCAGGATTAGCAGAATCATGGTTAGTGACACTTCATTTGGTATGGTTTACATACCAAAAAGCATAAACATGATATAGAGGGGAAAATGGGCCGTAAGAATAAATGTTGACAATTTACAATAAAAGAGAAATTGGGAAATAAGTAAATTAGGATTAATGTACTTATAGAATTTGTCCTAAATGAGGAAATATTAATCTAGACAAATTAAAGATTTATTAACAACATCTCTTTTAAAGAAACACCAGAAAGTTCTAGGTGACAGAGAGGATAGTGTCTAGGCTTGGGTTTGGAAAATACAAGTTTCCTGCTCTCCCAGGCTATCCCTAACTGATCCAACGGACGGAATGGTTATTTTCAAAACCAGATTTGAAAATTAATCAAAACCCTTTGAACTAGAAAACACAAATAGGCCTAACCCGAGGTTAGGCTGAGTTGCGATGTAAACCTGCCCGGAACCAACCGGCACATCCAATAATCGCAACAATATCTGTCTAATGTGAGTGGTCATGGCTTTAATTTATTTAGTTAAAGCTAGAACAAGAATGCTAGGGTTAAGATAGCTAAGACACTTAACCAACTTAAAATGATAACAAGACTGGTAGGTGGGGTTAGGTTCATGCAGTTAAGCTAGAATGGGAGGGTTAAGTCCATAGGAACACTTAACCAACTTAAGCATAGTTAAATTAGAACGGAGGGCTAAGTCCACAGGGACACTTAACCAAACTCAGGGTAACAAGATTTGTAGAGGTTAAGTAACTAAGAAAACACTTAGCCAAATTTACATGTTAACTAGTCTAGAAAGTGGGGTTAAGTAAAGTTAATACACTTAGCCAAATTAACATGTTAACTAGACTAGAGGTTGGTGTTAAGTAAGATTTAATACACTTAGCCAATTTGGTATGTTAGCTGGGCTAGACCGTAGGGTTAAGTAAACTTGAACACTTAAACATCAGATTTTGATAAAGGAATAGGGTTAAGTCTAAAACATAAAGGGATAATACTTAACCGTTAATAACAGGTTAGTTAAAGCAGACAGGCAAGGTTAAGTTGAAAAGGAACACTGAACCAATACAGGGTGAATGGGTAAGGTTAAGTAATAAGAAATGCTTAACCAATATAACTTGGTTTGTGGTGGGGTTAGGTCAACATGAATTACTGATAACACTTAACCAGTTTGACAGGATAAATGAAGAGGGTTAAGTCGGCTCGAATTGACTAATGACACTTAACCAATCCAAATTGACGGGAAAGGGAGCTAAGTAGAAAACCTTAGTTAAGAAAACAACGATTATGGAAACTAAGTGGTAAATCTTAGTTAGTAAAACTAAGTAGTAATTCTTAGTATAACACGAGAAGGAGCGAATGTCGTCTGAATAGAGAGAAGGCTCCAATGAATTGGGTTACGAAGCCCGAGGCTTCGAGGGGACGTGAGGGTACTCTTGGTATCCCTCTGTGAGGCTGCAGATGATCCGCCTGGGCCCACAGAGGTTAAGGTCTGCGTAGAAGAACCAGGGGTATGCCTTAGTTGCAATACATGGCAACCTAAAGACTAGGATGGACCGGCGTGATTCGGCGAGCAAACGGTAGCCCTGTGATAGCAACTCGTCGTCTACCATCCATCTTGAGTCAATCGAGATACGTGAAGCGGAAAGGCGGAGAACTCCAAAAGACCATATACTTGCTATCTAGTTATGGTTGCGGATGGCCATAGGATAATGGGGCACCGGGGGCCGGCGTATAGTTCTCATTTTACAAGGTGTGCCTTTCATTAGTTGAGGGAGGGGTCAAGTGGGACCATAGCCACTGGAATAAAAACAGACCTTAGCATCTGCATCGGCAGATATCTGAAAGCTCCCGACCGAGTTCTGTATTCCTTGATTTGCCCTTTCATAGGACTCGGACCGCACATTACAGGACATGTGCATCTAGACAAGCAATAACGATTCGTGATACATGCGTGGGGAAATATAAGAACATATACCACTCTAGGTAGTGTGTCCTAGACTTGGGGGCATCGTTCGACAGGTAGCGTAATCCCTAGTTGGACTAGGTGGCATAAACCCTGAACTCGAGAAGCGTTCAACAGATAGCATAAAACTCTAGTTAAATCTAGAAAGCACTTGATAGAAAACCCTAGATTTGATCTAGGTAATAAATAATGAATGTATGCCGGAAGGCAATGGAAAATACAGGGATTGGGATCACGTTATCGTTACTAGTTGGGACACTAGATAGGCGGTGCAGAGATATAGAAACCAGTATAACAAGGAAATAGCGAAGCGGCGAAAGTATTAGAGCGTATCCAGTTTATCTTAGCATATCTTGTGACCACCTTGTCCAATCTTGTTGACCCTATCGTCATGGTCTAATCTTGTATTCAGTTAATTCATGTCGTTTTGTTTTTCCATGTTCACATGCTAGAAGTTACTGAACTTACTCAGGCTTTATGTCTGACTCTGTTTTTCTTTCGTCTTCTTTTCTTCCGTTCCCCCCAAGTAGTAGAGGAGGGAATAGTATAGCTCAGATTAAGTTGGAATGTCACCCTTTCCCAGCTTGAAGATTTGTCGAAGTTTGCTTGGATTATCTTTTCAGATGCTATGGCTGGCTCTTGCTAAATTTGGGGAATATAAATGTATTTTCATGCTTCTTTATTTTGTAAGACAGATGATACTCTGATATTGTAAAGAAATCATTGTACAAACTATTTATCAATAAATCAAAGTTTTATTTTCCGCTATTTTAAATTTGTCTGTCTTGTAATTTATCTCCATCTTTTACCTATAATGCTCCACAAAACTTAGTGCATTCCCTTTGTGAGTGACACTAACAGATGTGGGGTGTTACACATGGTATCAGAGCTGAAGGTTACCGGATCAGATAAAGGATTTGAAAAATTATTTTCAAAACGGTTTTAAAAGAAGCATTTTCAAGAGAAAAGATTTGTTTTAAAGGCATATTCCCCAAAGCCATACGCATTGTCTTCTTTTCCTCTGTTTGAATTCTTGTCTCCTTCTTTCTTGAGTCTCTGGGGCTCCTGGCTTTCTGGGAGGTAACCTCATCGATGGGCGAAGTAGTGCCCGACTTCCATCTATAACCGTAGTAGTTTCACCTGTGGTTAGTTTTCTTCCAAGCTTAGTAGGATTTTCCGTACGATGGAGGCAGCTTTCGAGGGATTTGGCAACATGACTACATACAGAAGGGGATGAGGAGTTTGGCTAAGGAGCACAACCCGAGGATGAGGAATTCATGGATGTAGATTTAGCTCACGAAGGAGAAAGAAATCATAAAACCTAAGACAAGAGGAAGTATCTTTACTAGGGTATGATAGGGCATATAATCAGAGACAAGGGCAAGAATGAGGAACAAGATTTTCAGAAGGGCAAGTACATAATTTCACCACCAAGCGTACCTAGGGGAAAGGTAGTAAAGTTCTGTTGGCAGATTCTAGTTGTGTTGTTCGTACTCTTTCCTTTGGATTTAGCACTTCGCATTTGTTCATATCCACTTCCCTAGTTGAGTCTCTGCACCATAGTACTTGTATAGTAGAAAGATCCCACTAGAGTCTCAAATCCAATTGGTGGTCCGACCAGTCTATTTTTAGTAGGGATTTGAGGATAGCTATCGAGTTTGTTTATATCATCTCACGTAGGTCGTCTAAATTCAAAGGAGATATTTCTTGGATGCTTGTCTGATATTGGTTTAGGCCTTTGGGGCTTGTACTTGAGGAATGTCGAGTTTGACTAGGGTGGTTTGCGTGAGAGATGAATAGTTGTGGCAGGCACTCCAAAAAGCACGTAGCGACCTTTTGACCCTTATAGTTATGGCATGATGGATAAGCTAGGAGGAGAGATCTCTGATCATCCTAGTACATACATTTGGTATCATAGTTGACATCTGTTTACTTTGGAGATGGAGGTCAGAAACGTCACAATCATGAAGTTAAATTAGTTAAGATACAGTGGAGTAAAGCTCAAGAAGGCTAGATGCTAGCATCATACCCTTTTTCCTTGGGTGCATCCTTGATTTTTTTTTGTAGGAGCTTTACGCATACTTGTTTCCCTCTTTCCAAAGTATATCCTCTAGGACGTATCATCGATCCTTAGGAAGAAGCCAATGGATATAAACATGTATTTGAAACATGTTATGGTTGAATGGTTGCAAGTGGTTGCAAATGGTTGCTCGTGAATGCATATGCATACGTATTAGGCACTAGATCAAGTTCGGACGCTCTCATATTGCATTTACAGATATGTATTTGTTTGTAAGTTGAACTTGATATGTTATCATATGGATGAATGGCTATGCACGCATGTAGTATTTACATCACTAGCGATGCTTGCATACATGATTGGACGCATGGCACTGACATGATTCGCATTAAGGAGGTCAACTGAATCAGTAGACCGCCTGATTTTGCATTAGATAAAGACATATACACACACTATGCATATGAACATGTAGGCATTAGAAATCTTTTAAGGACAATGGATGCCTGTGATTGAATGGTTGAGTAGATAGGTGATTGGATGGTAGGACACATTCTTCCTAACTTGGAGATTTCGGGGACGAAATCCTTTTAAGTGGGGGAGAATGTAACACCCCGTAATTCTGTAACACTAAGATTCGCAAATCAAGGAAGAATTAAAAGTTAAAATCAAAATCAAGGGAAACGGGCTGCGCCATTGCGTTCGTCTCGGAAAGATACGCGAAATAGAGTCCGTGTTTTCGAAAATCGGAGTCCGTATGACCAAGGTATGGCCCGTCAAAGTTTTCAGAAAATTCCAAGTTCAAAACAGCTTAAAAATAGAGTAAAATTCGAAATTCAAACGCGCAGGGGGCAGGGCGGGAAAATTCCCGCCCAGGTCCAGTCGACAGGGGTGTCGACTGCGCAGTCGACACCCCCCCCCCCCCGTGTTGACTGCCCAGTCGACACGGGTGTCGACCTGCCCGCTTTTTCCAGCTTTCTGTAGCTGGTTCGTTCTGCTGTATTTGGTCACGTTTTCTGACCAAGTTCGTCCGCCTAGCACTATATAAGCAGCCCTGGTCTTCTTCTCTATTCACAATTCTTTTTCTACCCTTATGCTGCGAAGATTCTAGTTAGACATGGCTTCTTCTCGTCCTCTAAAATATATAAATAAATAATATATATAAAATAAAACAAGACGAGGAGATGCTGCTCAAAAGACTTTCAAGAAGAAGAGATTCAAGCTAGGATTCAAAAGGAGGTTCAAACGACTTCAACGAATGATCTTCTACGAGTCATAGCAACGCCTCCTTTCTATTCTAATCTAATCTCTGTAAGTCAGTTATTTTTAGATTTGAACGTTTTGCTTTTATTCGCGACATGAAATAAAAGGGATAAAAGACTATGCCTAATCTTTCTTCTTGAATCAGTGCTTGTACCTTTGGACCCAATTAAGAACTATTGTGATTCGATGACCAATAAGACTGTGACGGTGAAACTATGGACTTTGGAACCATATGCCTTGGAACTATGAACATAAGCCTTTGATTTTGGGACATAAAATATTGCCTATGACTATGAATATTTCCTATGACTATGAACGTTGCCTATGACTATAAACATCGCCTAAGACTGTGATTCATTGAACTGTGAGGACTATTGCCTATGACTATGAACATCGCCTAAGACTGTGATTCATTGAACTGTGAGGATTATTGCCTATGACTATGAATATAAGATTATTATTTATGCCCATGACATTGTAGTTATAAAACCATGTTGTTTATTTTGGATCTAGACCTGACTTTCTATTTAGTTTATTCTTGGTCATCTTTTGGTTTTAGACCTTGGGAATTTACCTATTAAGTTAGGTCTACCCATGTTCTTGAACCTCTGTCTCTATTCTGTCTATTCTTGGTTTTATACCTTGGGAATTTACCTATTATGTTAGGTCTACCCATGTTCTAGAACCTACGTCGTTATTCAAAACCATTTTATGTCGGTTGTTATATCTATCCTTTCCATAGCAGTCTTTGGTTCATTCCGTATTTGCTACGAATCTAGAATCTAGATTGAAACACGATTTTGCGAACGGTGGGAATGCGATTTGGGGCAAAATATGAAATTTACCAAAACGTAGTTTAACTTGGAAATTGGCATAATTGGGAACATGTATTATGGCATATTCATAGAAATGCAAATTGGATAAATTCGACATGAATTATAAGATGTGTAACTTGAATCTTGTATTGACGTGTAAATCTAGCATTTACATGAATAGTGAACTAGAGTAATAAGTCTAGTTTGACGTGAATTAGAATGTTAATCAGAATTGGATTAGCTAATTTGGCTCGATAAGTATATTGGCATAAACTTGAAACTGGCCATAATTGGGGGTAATTGTCAGGATTAGCAGAATCATGGTTAGTGACACTTCATTTGGTATGGTTTACATACCAAAAAGCATAAACATGATATAGAGGGGAAAATGGGCCGCAAGAATAAATGTTGACAATTTACATTAAAAGAGAAATTGGGAAATAAGTAAATTAGGATTAATTTACTTATAGAATTTGTCCTAAATGAGGAAATACTAATCTAGACAAATTAAAGATTTATTAACGACATCTCTTTTAAAGAAACACCAGAAAGTTCTAGGGTGACAGAGAGGATAGTGTCTAGGCTTGGGTTTGGAAAATACAAGTTTCCTGCTCTCCCTGGCTATCCCTAACTGATCCGACGGACGGGATGGTTATTTTCAAAACCAGATTTGAAAATTAATCAAAACCCTTTGAACTAGAAAACACGAATAGGCCTAACCCGAGGTTAGACTGAGTTGCGATGTAAACCTGCCCGGAACCAACCGACACATCCAGTAATCGCAACAATATCTGTCTAGTGTGAGTGGTCATGGCTTTAATTTATTTAGTTAAAGCTAGAACAAGAATGCTAGGGTTAAGATAGCTAAGACACTTAACCAACTTAAAATGATAACAAGACTGGTAGGTGGGGTTAGGTTCATGCAGTTAAGCTAGAATGGGAGGGTTAAGTCCATAGGAACACTTAATCAACTTAAGCATAGTTAAATTAGAACGGAGGGCTAAGTCCACAGGGACACTTAACCAAACTCAGGGCAACAAGAAGATTTGTAGAGGTTAAGTAACTAAGAAAACACTTAGCCAAATTTACATGTTAACTAGTCTAGAAAGTGGGATTAAGTAAAGTTAATACACTTAGCCAAATTAACATGTTAACTAGACTAGAGGTTGGGGTTAAGTAAGATTTAATACACTTAGCCAATTTGATATGTTAGCTGGGCTAGACCGTTGGGTTAAGTAAACTTGAACACTTAACCATCAGATTTTGATAAAGGAATAGGGTTAAGTCTAAAACATGAAGGGATAATACTTAACCGTTAATAACAGGTTAGTTAAAGCAGACAGGCAAGGTTAAGTTAAAAAGGAACACTGAACCAATACAGGGTGAATGGGTAAGGTTAAGTAATAAGAAATGCTTAACCAATATAACTTGGTTTGTGGTGGGGTTAGGTCAACATGAATTACTGATAACACTTAACCAGTTTGACAGGATAAATGAAGAGGGTTAAGTCGGCTCGAATTGACTAATGACACTTAACCAATCCAAATTGACGGGAAAGGGAGCTAAGTAGAAAACCTTAGTTAAGAAAACAACGATTATGGAAACTAAGTGGTAAATCTTAGTTAGTAAAACTAAGTAGTAATTCTTAGTATAACACGGGAAGGAGCGAATGTCCGTCTGAATAGAGAGAAGGCTCCAACAAATTGGGTTACGAAGCCCGAGGCTTCGAGGGGACGTGAGGGTACTCTTGGTATCCCTCTGTGAGGCTGCAGATGATCCGCCTGGGCCCACAGAGGTTAAGGTCTGCGTAGAAGAACCAGGGGTATGCCTTGGTTGCAATACATGGCAACCTAAAGACTAGGATGGACCGGCGTGATTCGGCGAGCAAACGGTAGCCCTGTGATAGCAACTCGTCGTCTACCATCCATCTTGAGTCAATCGAGATACGTGAAGCGGAAAGGCGGAGAACTCCAAAAGACCATATACTTGCTATCTAGTTATGGTTGCGGATGGCCATAGGATAGTGGGGCACCGGGGGCCGGCGTATAGTTCTCATTTTATAAGGTGTGCCTTTCATTAGTTGAGGGAGGGGTCAAGTGGGACCATAGCCACTGGAATAAAAACAGACCTTAGCATCTACATCGGCACATATCTGAAAGCTCCGACCGAGTTCTGTATTCCTTGATTTGCCCTGTCACAGGACTCGGACCGCACATTACAGGACATGTGCATCTAGACAAGCAATAGCGATTCGCGATACATGCGTGGGGAAGTATAGGAACATATACCACTCTAGGTAGTGTGTCCTAGACTTGGGGGCATCGTTCGACAGGTAGCGTAATCCCTAGTTGGACTAGGTGGCATAAACCCTGAACTCGAGAAGCGTTCAGCAGATAGCATAAAACTCTAGTTAAATCTAGAAAGCACTTGATAGAAAACCCTAGATTTGATCTAGGTAATAAATAATGAATGTATGCCGGAAGGCAGTGGAAAATACAGGGATTGGGATCACGTTATCGTTACTAGTTGGGACACTAGATAGGCGGTGCAGAGATATAGAAACCAGTATAACAAGGAAATAGCGAAGCGGCGAAAGTATTAGAGCGTATCCAGTTTATCTTAGCATATCTTGTGACCACCTTGTCCAATCTTGTTGACCCTATCGTCATGGTGTAATCTTGTATTCAGTTAATTCATGTCGTTTTGTTTTTCCATGTTCACATGCTAGACGTTACTGAACTTACTCAGGCTTTATGTCTGACTCTGTTTTTCTTTCGTCTTCTTTTCTTCCGTCCCCCCCCAGGTAGTAGAGGAGGGAATAGTATAGCTCAGATTAAGTTGGAATGTCACCCTTTCCCAGCTTGAAGATTTGTCGAAGTTTGCTTGGATTATCTTTTCAGATGCTATGGCTGGATCTTGCTAAATTTGGGGAATATAAATGTATTTTCATGCTTCTTTATTTTGTAAGACAGATGATACTCTGATATTGTAATGAAATCATTGTACAAACTATTTATCAATAAAGCAAAGTTTTATTTTCCGCTATTTTAAATTTGTCTGTCTTGTAATTTATCTCCATCTTTTACCTATAATGCTCCACATAACTTAGTGCATTCCCTTTGTGAGTGACACTAACGGATGTGGGGTGTTACAGCTAGATGCTTCTGTTGAGAGTTTGCAATCGGTTATAGTGGTCCGTGAATATCCGGATGTCTTCGAAGAGGTGAAGGGCTTACCTCCGAAGCGGGAGATAGACTTCCGCATATATCTTGTAGATAATGCAAAGCCCGTTGCGTTGCCCGTTAGACACATGGCTCCACGGGAAAGGAAAGAGCTCAGTAAACAGGTTAAAGAGCTTCTAGAGAAGGGGTTCATTAGAAGGAGCATTTCAGAATGGGGCGCTCCAGTAGTGTTCGCTACAAAGGATGATGGTTCACTCCGTCTGTGTGTTGACTATAGGGAGCTCAACAAGCTAACGAAAAAGAATAGGCACCCTCTCCCCAGAATTGACGATCTGTTTGATCATCTTGTAGGAGCGTCTGTTTTCTCCCAACTCGATTTGGCGACCGGATTTCATCAGCTAAGGGTGGCTGAAGATAGAATCGATAAGACAGCATTCAGAACCCCAGACGGCTTCTTTGAATGGCTTGTCATGCCCTTCGGCTTGACAAACGCACCCGCTTACTTCGTGGACCTAATGAGTAGGGTGTTCAAAGAATTCCTCAACAAGTTCGTAGTGGTCTTCGTAGACGATATCTTGATCTTCTCAAAGAGTGAAGAAGAACATGCTCAGCACTTAAGGGCAATCATGGAAACTCTGCGAGACCATCAGCTAAAAGCCAAATTCTCCAAATGCCACTTTTGGAGAGAGGAAGTGAGGTTCCTTAGGCACATAGTATCCAAAGAAGGGTTAGCTGTGGACCCTGCTAAGGTAGTAGCAGTACAGGATTGGAAGACACCAAGGAATGCAACAGAGGTCCGAAGCTTTCTTGGGCTAGTAGGCTTCTATCGGAAATTCATCAGAGACTTTGCAAAAATATCAACTCCACTCACAAGGCTGACAAAGAAGAATCTAATGTTCAATTGGGACTTGGATTGCGAGTTTGCTTTCCAACGACTAAAAAGGGATCTTACAACAGCCCCAGTTTTGACGTTGCTAGATGGAAGCAAGATGTTCACAGTTTATACAGATGCATGTAGGACAGGGCTAGGCGCCGTCTTGATGCAAGAAGGGAGGGTAGTAGCTTATGGTGGAAGGCAATTGAAAGTTCATGAAAAGAACTACCCAACCCACGATCTTGAGTTAGCTGCCATTGTCTTTGCACTCAAGTCTTGGCGACACTATCTCCTAGGTGAGAAGTACGAACTTTACACTGACCATAAATCTTTGAAGTATCTCTTCTCGCAGAAAGATCTTAACTTGAGGCAACAGAGATGGATGGAGTTTCTTGCCTCGTACGATTTCGAGATCTCCTACACTCTGGGCAAAGGCAACGTAGTGGCAGACGCGTTGAGCCAAAAGAAACTGACCCTAAGCCCGCTGTTTGTTGAAAGGAAAAGCCTAGAGTTTATAGCCAGTTTTAACTTTAGGCCCTCCTCCGATTTTGTACCGGGCTTGCTAGCATCTCTCGAAGTACGCCCGACTTTAGTGGACTCAATAGGGATAGCACAACGTGAAGACCCTCAGCTTGTGGAGACGATTGATAGGCTAATTAGGGGTGAGACTTCAAGTCACCTCAACAGATACTCCATCGACGATAAGGGTTGGTTAAGGCGAGACGGAAGACTATGCGTCCCACAGACAAGTGATTTAGTAAAGACGGTTCTCGAGGAAGCACATCACTCCAAGATGACGATACATCCAGGCGGAGATAAAATGTACAAGGACATAAAGAGAACTTTCTTTTGGAGCGGCATGAAGAAGGACGTGGCAGATTTCGTTTCTAAGCGTATGATTTGCCAACAGGTTAAGGCGGAACAGAAGAAGCCTGGCGGTCTGCTCCATCCTCTAGAGGTCCCACAGTGGAAGTGGGATAGCATCTCAATGGACTTCATCGATGGGCTGCCTAGGTCTAGAAGAGGAAACACTAGCATTTGGGTAATAGTGGATAGGCTTACTAAAAGCGCCCACTTTTTACCTATCAAGAGTAAAAGAACTGCCTCATCCCTAGCATCTCTTTATCGCAAGGAAATTGTTCGACTCCATGGAATACCCTCCAGCATTGTTAGTGACCGAGACCCTATCTTCACAAGTGAGTTTTGGCGGAGTCTGCAGGAAGCGGTAGGAACACAGTTATGCTTGAGTACAGCCTATCACCCCCAAACCGACGGCCAGACAGAAAGGGTGAACAGGGTTTTGGAGGACCTTTTAAGATTGTGCGTCCTTGACTTCGGAGGGACATGGGAAGACCACCTTCCTTTGGTGGAATTTGCCTACAACAACAGCTACCGAGCCACCATCGGAATGGCGCCCTTCGAAGCTTTATATGGAAGACCGTGCCGATCGCCCACTTGTTGGTGGGAGTCTACTGATAAGCTCATACTTGGACCAGATATGATCCGAGAGACTTCAGAGAAAGTAGACTTGATACGAAGGAGGATGAAGACAGCCCAAGACAGACAGAAATCCTACGCCGACAAGAGGAGGACCGACCTTGAATTTGAGGTTGGGGACAAAGTTTTTCTTAAGGTATCTCCTATAAGGTACGTTGTTCGTTTTGGAACCACTGGAAAGCTGGCACCGAGATTTGTAGGACCATTTCCTATCATCGAGAAAATTGGGAAAATGGCCTATAGATTAGACCTACCTGAAAAACTAGCTGGAGTTCACAACGTTTTTCATGTTTTGCACCTCCGAAAATGTCTACATGAATCTGCTGAAGTGGTAGAGCCAAACATCCTTGAGGAAGCTGAAGTGGAACGCGAAGCAACTGTGAGGAAAGTTCCAACCCGTATATTAGGAACGGAAGTGAAAAAGCTACGCAACCGCGAAGTCAAGCTCGTCAAAATTCAGTGGAGCGACGCCGAGGGAGACGCAACTTGGGAAACTGAAGCTAGAATACGCGCAGCCTACCCTTTTCTTTTCGAGGGTACATCTTTGATCTTTCTTTTTCCTTAAGTTGCGCTTTTATTTATCTTTTTAGGTATATCTCCTCGACCTTATCTTTAGGTAGAAACCCTTTGGATGAAAACATGTAATTGAAGCATGTTATGGATGATGGCTGCAAGTGGTTGCAAGTGATTGCTAGTGGCTGCTCGTGGTTGCATATACACACACAATCTAGGTTTTAGATCGGCTCAGTCACTTCATATTTCATGTGCATATATGTATTTATATTCGTATATGGTTGAAGTTTTATGTGTTGTCATATGGATGTTGCATTTATATGAATGATTGTGCACTAATGTAGAATCATGAATAGGAAAATTTGCATACATAATGGATTCATGACACTTACATAATTTGCATTAAGGAGGTCAACTGAATCAGTAGGCCGACTGATTTTGCATTAGATAAGTACATGTACACACACTTCGCATATGATCATGAAGCATTAGAAGTCTTTTAAGGACAATGGATGCTCGTGTTTGATGGATGAGTAGATGGACGTTTGGATGTTAGGATATACATTCTTCCTGAACTTGAAGATTTCGGGGACGAAATCCTTTTAAGTGGGGGAGAATGTAACACCCCGTGTATTCTATAACAGTGAAATTCACAAATTAAAGTATAATTAATTTCAAATCAAATAATTAAGGGATATAGGATACGCCATTGCGTTCGTCTCGGAATTCTGCTTGGGATAGAGTCCGAGTTTGCGTAAAATGGACTCCGTATGAAGGAGATATGGCCTCCGGAAGTTTCAGAATTCAGTTTAAAATTCAAACAGATAGAAACAGCTCAGAAATCAATTCAAATTTCAAAAATCGAACCCAGATTGGGCTGGGCGGGAATTTTCCCGCCCAAGGCACCCAGGTCGACTGGGTAGTCGACCTGGGCCACCCAGGTCGACTGGGTAGTCGACCTGGGCCACCCAGGTCGACTACATAGTCGACCTGGGGGTCGACTGGGTGGTCGACCTGGCCCCTGAGCCAGGTCGAACCCAGCCCCTCCTGGCTGGCCTGGTCTGTGCCTGGCCGAATTTCTGAGCCTTGCCTTGTCACTAGGGCTAGGTGTCAGCTCCTGATTGGTCTCTCTTTCAAACGAATAGCTAATATTAATCCAAGCTCCATCGACGGTTCTAATCAATTCACAAACTCTATAAAAGGGACCTAAGACTCCACCTAATTCATACAAATAAAAATGAGAATGAGACCGTCATGCTGCTGAGGAAAGACTAGAAGTAGCCGTCAAAATTGAGAGACGATTAGGAGGCAATTCGAAAGCTTAAAGCAACAACAACTAAATCAAAACAACGCCTACAACAAAGGATAACATCTCCAAATTCAGAATTCAGAAACCTAATTGAAGATTCGTCATACGTTGTAAGTAGATTGCTATTCCGATGTGAATGAATAATTGTGTTTTGATTTGTGTAAAATGAGAAATGGAATTGTACTTAAATTGTGGTGACGATAATTCATAATTGTATGTTGCTATGATTCTAATTATGAATATATTTGGGATTGTTGTGGCATAATGATGTTAGACCTATTGGATATTTGCAAGTATATGATTCAGGTTGAAAGTTAACGACTATATGTTTGTGGTAGTTTATTTCAACAAAGTTGAGATTCATGCAAGTATGTGATTCACTATTATGCCAACATGATTTTAGACCCTTCTATGTATATTTTTATGATCATGTTTAGTGTAGTTGGATCCATTTGGGTATTGTGATTTATATGAATTTATGTTGAAATAGGAATTATGATTCTAGTGAGAAAAAAAGACGTACTTTTGTATTAGTGACAAGAGTAAGCATCTTTGTGAACTTGTGTTGACTCTATAAACATGACTAGATTACGTTTGGTGTTATGCCTAATTGAAAATATGTTTTAGGCCTATGTTGTTATCAAAATCATGTGATAATATATGTGACACATAATTTAAGTTAGGTTCATAATTTTAATGCAAGTTTACATGACTAGATTAAAACCATGATTCATGTTTAGGTATGTTTTATGTCATGAGTTTATGCTATCACAATGCAAGTTCACAAGTGCCTAATTTATGTTAATTAGTTCGCTATGTTGCAAGTTCATGCGTTCACACACCCCTTTTTGATGTTAGAATATATATACACCATGTTATAAGCCTCCCCTTTTTCATGTGGCTAAGTTGGGCTTAAATGTTAAACCCAACATATGTTATAATATAGCGAACGTATAAAACGGGGGTAATGACGTTGGGTTAAAAATATAAAACATATGTGTTGGCATGTCTGACGCATGCCAATGACCTTGAGAACATTTAAGGGGTATAAATTAATTTTACCCAATAAAGATGAATTTGAAAAATGGGCTGCAAATATTTACATATAAAAAGAAAAGAGACAAAATATGTAAACTTAGAAAATACGATGTGTTTAACCCGAGGTTGGATTGAGTTGTGATGTAAACCTGCCTGGAACCACCCGGCTGTCCAGTAGTCACAACAATACCTATCCAATGTGGGTGGTTAAACATTGAGCCCAATAAAGACCCGAGGTTAGACTGAGTTGTGACGTAAGACTGCCCGGAACCAACCGGCAACAGGCAGTCACAACAATACCTGTCTAATGTGAGAGGTCGAGGCTTTAATAAGACAATTAAGACTGAGTCAGGATTGATAGGATTAAGTAAACTGAATTAATAATTAATCAAATTGAACATGCTTTTACAAACACTTAACCAACTTAGCATGTTGGCTAGAAATAGAAAACCTAGTAGCGGGGGACCCTTTTCAGCAGTAACCCTACAAGGTGTATCAGGATACCCTGAACTAGGCAGGGTGGGGCACGATTACTGGGCTGACTGTAAGAGGTCAAATCGACGGCGGTGGTGCAGCAGTGTAGGTTCTAACGGGGTGCGGGCGTGCACACACTTCGGCGCAGAAAAATTAGGCACTGGGCACCAGTAGTATACCTGTGCATTCTAGAATTGTGTCGGGCCGCCACCATGGGACTTGATACACCCCATGGCAGGACCAGCATAGGTAACTACAACATCAGGGGCCGTAAGACACATGTAACTATGCGAGTAGGAGACGATCATTAGAAATGGATCACTTCACCCTGATTATGGGGTGCATGTTGGGAACTAGTTTATAGGGGTGCAGAGATTAATATGGGTTACGATTGTACATTCGACTCTAGACAACTAAACTTAGCTTATAGTGCTTTCCCATTTCCAGTTTGTACTTATCGTGCTCATTTCTTTATTCATAGACTGAATAGTCCTAGACTTACTCAGGCTTTGTGTCTGACTCTACTTTTCTTTCGTCTTCTTTTCTTTCGTTTCCCCCCAGGTCCACAAGGAGAGAATACCGCAGCTTGACCAGTTTTCACATCCAGCTTGAAGAGAAAGAATGTATTGCTTGGACCTCTTTCGTTTTGGACTATGGCTTTGGATAGCACTTATGGGGACTTATGCAGTTTACTTATGTTTTTTTATGCTTCTTTAAGTTATGAAATCAAGACAGTTATGAAAATGTAATGTTTTTGGAAGTATTGTAAGACAATTATGGCATGGTTTGTGTAACACATATTTTGATGAAATAAAAGTTGCTGTTGTTTTCCGCTGTTCAAAAATATGTGTTCTTATATCTTTCTTGTGTATCTGTGACTTATACTTATAAACCTCCACCAAAATTAGGGCATTCCCTTTGAGAGTGACCCTAACGGAGGTGGGGTGTTTCAGACCCCCTGGTCGACCTGGCCTGGGGCGGGAGAAATCCCGCCCAGCACGCTTCTTTGCTTTTGGTTTGAATTTTGAATTTTAACTCTGATCTGTTTTTAATTTATATAATTTTATGAAACTTCTGAGGGCCATAAATTCCTCATACGAAGTCCGATTTATGAAAACTTGGACTCTATTCCAAGCAGACTTTCGAGACGAACGTAATGGCATAACTCGTTTCCCTTAATTCTCAATATAAAATTTAAGCATTCTTTAATTCGTTCTTTTAATTGACACAGAAAATTAAGGGTGTTACAAAAGCAGAATGAAGCAAATTCCTGGAGGTGATTTCCTTTAAAATTTCTGTCGAAACTTGAATAAATTGGAACATAAGCTGTTGGGATTATCAATGGTAGAGATGGAATGGGAGCATGCTTTGGGGCTTGTGGTGATAACCAGAACGTTGGTACGGTGGCAAAGTTGGTTGTGCATGTACACGCCATTGACAATGTACAGATGGAAGGGGAATAACAACAAGAAGAAGAAAGCGAGGAAAGAGGTGATCAGGGTTGGATAACTGGGTCAAATCAAGGAAATTAGAAGGAAATTACGTGTTTGGCACAGGTTTGAATTGGCACGGCAGATGTATAATGAGGCAAGAAAAGGAAAATATGGGTGGTTGTTGATTAAGAGGTTGCTGGGCTAATATCAAGCGATTGGGCTTTGGGCCTGGGCGTAATTAAAGTAAAGAAATTAATTATTATTGTTGGGTTAAAATCTTAAGTTCCTTTTTATAATTACTCATTATATAATTGGAACTAGAGGCATAAAGGATGAGCTATTGGGCTAGTGTATATTGATGGGCTTCAGGCCTGCAGTTAAATCAATTTCTTTTAATAATATTTGTTTTAAATTTAGGTTTAAAATACATAATCAATGTGAGAAGATCACTTGAACAACGTATGGGAAATGATGAATTAAACTAAAAGTATATGCATGAAAATTTTACTGCAATATGTCAGGTAAACTCATGGTGTTTTGATTTAATCAATTTTAAATAACGTTGATTTTAATAATAGTAAATGAGATATATATAAATAAATAATAAAAATAAGGAACATATGCTATTGAATTATATTGTAATTGCAAATAGACGTCATCATCTAAACGTAAGTCTAAATCTCCAATATTCATTTATAGACTATTGGAAACAAGATAAATGATTTTATAAATCGATGAATTTATTTCCAATGAATTTGGAATAGAGATGACGAAAATAAGTTATTACCCGAGATCATATATTTCAAACCTTTATTTTGAAACTAAACGTCGAATTGTTATTGATTGTAATGAAATATTGTTGTAAATGATCTGTTATACTATGAAGTGATCAGTTGAAATTAAACTGGTTAAAATAGAATGTGACATGTTTTATTTGATTCTGATCATCTTGGCATGATTACTATTTTGAAATCGGGATATAAATTTATATAAGTTAATTTAATATAATGGACGAGTTATGAAATTTACTTATAGTTGGTATAAATAGTTTTACTTATCTACACTATTTAAATTTGATAGTTAAAAACACCGACTATCAAATAATATTCCCTACGCGTTAGTTCGAGGAGACCAGGATGGGAACTAGACCCAAAACCACTTCGAACGAATTTGATGATTCTTAGACTAATGTACAGGATACTTAAATGGTGAAACTGAAGATCGTAGATTTTCATAAGCAAAAGAACTACTGGTTAAAATGCTCTGGTGGCCACCCGAGTTATTCTAACTTGTGGTTCTCTTGTGATTGAAATATTCGGATACTGCAAGGGCTATTCGCTACTGGTCCATGGCGTGATCCCTAAATTGGATGCAGTAGGAAAGTATCTTCGCTTCATCCTATTCCTAGATGACTTGTATGGACGAATGTCTGACAGGGTATTTCCTAAAAACCACGTATATTGATATTTACATATATACCGAGCTAATGGCAAAGAAGGGCCCTTCTTTTACGTCCAAAGTATATTTGTGGACGTTGTTGATCTCAAAATTTGAATCAACACCAAGGATGCAAGATGCACTTCAAAATATCATCCAGAATAGTAAAAATGGAGCCAAAGAACCAGAAAAATGCAAGTAAGGAGAGACACAAAGCTTTTACAGTGGTTCGATTAAGTGTGATCTACATCCACTTTGCAAAGTGATTCCATCACTGCATTTAGGATAACAAAGCAAACATATTCTCTCAATACATTCATGATTTACCTCATTTTTCTCACTCTTTGACTTAGTAAAGTTCCTATGGGAAATAAATGAGATCCTCCAAGTATGGATGTTGATAGAACCAATCCAAATTCTCTCACAAGTTTTGATGAATCTTCATGTCTTTGCAATGAATCCGGAAATGAATCTTTGAATTGAAGTGTTTGAGATGATCAAATTGCTTAGAAGAAGATAAGAATAGAGTTTAACAGCCCTTCGGGATCACCAAGAAGCCTCCCCCATTAAAGTGGAGTTGAACCCCTATTTATAGAAGTGAGGAATGAGTGTAATATAGCTTTCAGGATTTGGATCGGGGTGTTGAGTATTTACGAGAATACCACTGTAGCTAATTGTCAATTTCCAAGCTTCTGCCCGATCCAAAGCCCCTCGAGCCGATTCAACATGTTCCCTTTCTATCCAGAACCCCTTATGCCAATGCACTACGCTTCAGCCCAGTCCAGAACCTCTCGAGCCAACTTAATGTGTTTCCGTCTGATCTAGTTGTTTCTCGAGCCGAACCAGATGCTACTGTCCGATCCAACTGCCTCTCGAGCCGAACCAGATGCTACTGTCCGATCCAACTGCCTCTCGAGCCGAACCATATGCTACTGTCCGATCCAACTGCCTCTATAGCCTAACCAGATGCCACTATCCGATCCAACTGCCTCTCGAGCCGAACTAGAGTGCCTCTGCCCGATCCAACCTATTATGAAATTGACCGATCCAATTCCATGTAAATTTTATGGACAACTTTTTGTCGGAGCTCATAATTTATTCATGAAAATTGCGGGCTTCGAAACATATCATTTTAATTGGTTATTAGTATTGGATTGGGTATACTATTTCCGTGGTTCGGGTCGGTTTGGATAGGTTTTAGACCGGCTTGGGTTGACCCGCGCGCTATATAATACTCTGAACCCATCATCTCTTCATTTCCATTTTACTCCAGCCAAAGGCCTTTAATGGCGGCAGCTTGTTTTTAAAGCAAATCTGTAACACCCCGAATTTTCTATTAACTGTAAATTAACAAATTTAAGTATAATTAATCCTTAATGAAAGAATAAGGGAAACGGGTTACGCCATTGCACTCGTCTCGGAATTCTGCCTAAGATAGAGTCCGAGTTTTTGTGAATCGGACTCCGTATGAAGGAGTTATAACCTCCGGAAGTTTCAGAATTCAAATTAAAATTCAAACGGTTCAAAACGAAGTTCAAATTTCGAATTCAGACCCAGACTAGGCTGGGCGGGAAAATTCCAGCCCAGGCACCAGGTCGACCTGGGGGTCGACCTGAGGGTCGACCTGGGTGACCGGGTCGACCATAGGGTCAACCTGGGGGTCGACCTGGGGGTCGACCTGCCCAGTCGACTTAGTTGGGCCTTGGCTGGCCTGGTCGGGTTTCTGGTCAATTTTTGGGGCTTGGTTGTGTCACTAGGGCTTACATGTCGCTTTCTGATTGGCTGCTCTTGAGATGGATGGTTTGGATTCACTCTAGCTTCATCGACGGCTCTAATTAATTTAAAATTCTATAAATACAACTTGAGTCTAAACCTAAATTCACACAAATAAATTGGAGATAGAGCCGTCATGCTGCTGGAAGGAAGCCAAGAGTAGCCTCCACTTGTAGAAAAGCTTAAAGACGAGCCAAATTAAAGTTAAAACACAATTCAAACAACGTTAGTCTACCCAAAGGAAAGCAATTCAAATTCAGAACTCAGAAATCAGAAAACAAGACTGTCGTTTGTTGTAAGTATAGTGATTTTTCCGATGTGAATAAAAGTTAGGATTTGATTCGAAGTAAAATGGAAATGGAATTGTGTTATTGTGTAACAACGATGTTAATTCACATCTATGTATTGAAATAATTGTGGTATTGTGATGTTTATAATTGAGTTGATATTGATCATATTGTACATGTAGAATCAAATGCAAGTTGTATAGTTCATGTTGTAATCGACACCTATATGTTTATGTGATTATATAGGTTGTATGTGATTAAGATTTCATGTATATATATGCTAGAACCTTTATGCCTAAACAATTATGTTCACATACATGCTAGTATGTTTGTAAGAAAGTTGCAAGTTAATTGGATCCATGCCAAGATCCACTTTAATATATGTTTCAAGTTGTAATTGGATATATGATTGGATCTAGTTCACACCCTTGTCATAAAATTATAAATACTTATGAAAATGTCATATTTTTTTCATATGCTAGTGATGTTCGATGTTATGCCTAGATCCAAAACATGTTTAGGCTCATGTTGTCTAAATTATATGCTAATTTATGTGACATCTATTTGGTTAGACCCCTATTACAATGCAAGTTCACATATATGTTGATTTAGGCTATGTTGCAAGTTCACACCTATAACATTCATGTTGACTATTTTGCAAGCTCACACCTATGATGTTCATATTGACTATGCCAAAAATGCCAAGTTTACACCTATGTCATGTTATGTTAGTGAATTGCTTTATGCCAATTTTGTGTACGCTAAATTAGGCTAAGTTTTTAGCCTAATAATATATGTTAAAAATCATGCGAACGTAAAATTAGGCTAAGATTGTTAGCCTAATGTTTAGATAGGGTAACGTTGGGAAATTTTAAAAATATATGGAATTGGTATGTTTGTCACATGCCAAAATTGGTGGCATTTAAACGGTATAAATTCTTATACCAAAATGTTAAACTTGGGAAGTGGGCCATGACATTTAATTTACATATAACAAGTAATAAAGACAAATATGTAAATTTAGAAAATACGAGTATGCTTAACACGAGGTTGGATTGAGTTGTGATGTAAACTTGCCCGGACCCGCCCGGCTGTCCTGTAGTCACAACAATACCTATCCAATGTGAGTGGTTAAGCATGAAGCCCAATAAGGACCCGAGGTTAGACTGAGTTACGATGTAAATCTTCCCGGAACCGACCGGCACATCCAGTAACCGTAACAATACCTGTCTAATGTGAGAAGCTAAGGACAGACTGTCAGTATGGTAGGGTTAAGTTAACTAAAACACTTAACCAATTCAACATGTTAATTAAATTAATGGGTGGGGTTAGGTAAATACAGACACTTAACCACTTAACATGTTTGACTAGAAAACCCTAGTAACGGGGACCCATTTCAGCAGGAACCCAATTAGGTATCATGGTACCCTGAAACTAGGCAGGGTGGGGCACGATTACTGGGCTGATTGTAAGCAGTCAAAAGCGACCACGGTGGGTGCAACAGTGTGGGTTCTAACGGAGTGCGGGCGTGCACACACTTCGGAGCAGACAAACAGGGCACTGGGGGCACCAGTAGTATTACCTATGCATTTCTAGTATTGTGTCGGGCCGCCACCATGGGACTTGATACGCCCCATGGTGGGACCAACATAGGTGTCTACATTCATTGGGGGCCGTAAGACACAGATGATTATGCGAGTAGGAGCCGATCTTTAGAAAAAGGGGATCACTTCACCTCCTGCATGGGGTGCCAGTTAAGACAATACAAGTAGGTGCAGAGATATAGTATGGGGTGCGATAGTACATTCGATTCAAACTGCTTTATCTTAGTTTATGATACTTTCCTTTTTCCAATTTATACCTATCATACCCTTATTCTTATTCTCATACTGAAGAGTCGCTAGACTTACCAGGCTTTATGTCTGACCCTATTTTCTTTCGTCTTCTTTCCTTCCGTTTCCCCCCAGGTCCACAGGGAGGAAACAACCCAGCTTAGTCAGACTCTTTGCAAGCTTCAAGATAGTAGATGTATGGTTTGGACTCTCTTTCCTTGGCTATGGATTTTGGACACGTTTTATGGGGATTTATGCAGCTTTTATTATGTTTTATGCTTCTTTATTTAATAACCAAGACAGAAATGATGATGTAATGTTTTGGAAGTTGTTATGAGACAATTATAGAAATGTTTTGTATGAACAAGTATTTGATGAAATAAAAGTCTGTTTGTTTTTCGCTGCTTATATATATATATATATATATATATATGTGTGTGTGTGTGTGTGTGTGTGTGTGTGTGTTTATATATCTGTCTTGTGTTTATCTGTGACTTTTACTTACAAACCTCCACCAAAGTTAAGGCAGTCCCTTTGTGAGTGACCTTAATGGAGGGTGGGGTGTTTCACTTGGTATCAGAGCATAGATTTACCAGATTAGATAAATGTTTTTGAAACTATTTTCAAAAAGAAGTTTAAAGAAGCATTCTTTTTCAAGAAAAAACATTGTTTTTAAAAGGCATAATTCCCCAAAGCCATATGCACCATCTCTCTATCTCTTTATCTTGAATACTTTCCTTTTTATTCTAGCATGTCTGGAGATCTTAACCTTCCAGAAGGAGTATCGATCCCTGGCTGGTTCCGAAGGTACCTAGAGGCTAGGGCCAATGGTGCGGGCCCAGCAGACATTCCTCCTCCCACAGTGGCAGTGGTTCCTCCTCCTCCTCGGAGGAATACTTTCGCTAAGACGTGTAGAGACTTCAAGGCTATGTGAGGAAAGTACTTTAATGGAACTGAATCATTTGTGGTAGCAAGGAACTGGCTGAAGGAGATTGAAGATTTGTTCGTTATCTTCGAGGTTGACGACAGGCAAAAGATACAGCTAGCAATGTGGTTGCTTAAAGATGAAGCTTCCTATTGGTGGGAAGTTACCCATGCTGAGAGGCCGGTGGAAACTTGGGAAGATTTCAGGATGAGGTTTGAGATGAAATTCCTCTCCCAAGCTGAAAGAAGCCTACAGATGGAGAAGTTCCTCACTCTTAAACAAGGAAGTATGATAATCAAGGAGTATGTAAATCAGTTTAATCAGCTGGCCAGATTTGGGCTGGATTTAGTAAACACCCAACACAAGAAGGCCCTTCGCTTCGTCAAAGGTCTGAATGAGCCTCTACACAACCTTGCTATGACCCATATACCCATGGGGCAACCTATGAAAGCTTGGTGGACATGGCGCTGCTACACGATGAAGATAAGGGTAAGAAAGAGACAAAGGCGGATGTGCCTCAAGAAAAGAAAGAGGGTTTACAGGCCAAGAAAACAGACTTCAAGAAAGGCGGGAAGAACAACAAATCCCGTGAAAAGAGAAAGTGCAATTTCTGTGGCATTGTGGGGCATATAGCGAAAGACTGCAGAAAGAAGAAATCAAAGATGAATGGTGGTTGTTTTAGTTGCGGCGAGACTGGACATTTGGCTAAGGACTGCCCAAAGAAGCGAGGGCAGGGACAGAGGACTGGATCCACCTCAGGAGGACAGGTTCACGCGTTGGTGGCACCTCCACAGGAACGAGGTAGAAATATTTCTGTAGAAAGCTTAGTTTATCTGTATGATCATCCAGTTCGCACTCTCTTTGATTCTGGTGCATCACACTCCTTTATTTCATCCGCTTTAGTAGAATCTCTACACCTAGACACTAGTATGGTAGAAGATCCCTTGGTTGTTTCAAATCCAATTGGGGGCTCGGCTTATTTGTCGATAGTTTGCTTGGATTTGAAAATCTCTATTCTAAGTGTTGAATTTAGATGTAGTGCCTTTGTTTTGGGCTTCTCAGGATACGGATTGATCTTAGGCATGGACTGGTTATCCAGTAACGGTTCCATTCTTGATTGTGAGAAAAGAGTGGTTAGGCTCTTGACTCGGCTCGGTAACACTCTAGAAATTTCTTGTAATCCCTTGAATGCTGTTATGCTTAGTTATCTAGAGTCGCTTGACACTTATGTTGAGAATTTGCAGTCGGTTAGAGTGGTCCAGGAATATCCGGATGTCTTTGAAGAGGTAAAGGGCTTACCTCCGAAGCGGGAAATAGACTTCCGCATATATCTTGTTGATAATGCAAAGCCCGTAGCTCTACCAGTTAGACACATGGCTCCAAAGGAGAGAAAGGAGCTCAGTAAGCAAGTTAAGGAGCTTCTCGAGAAGGGGTTTATAAGGAGAAGTATCTCGGAATGGGGTGCTCCAGTGGTGTTCGCTACCAAAGTAGATGGTTCACTACGTCTTTGTGTGGACTATAGGGAGCTAAACAAGCTGACTAAAAAGAATAGACATCCGCTTCCCAGAATAGACGATTTGTTTGATCAGCTTGTAGGTGCGTCGATCTTCTCCCAACTTGATCTAGCTACTGGGTTCCATCAGCTAAGGGTAGCTGAAGATAGTATTGATAAAACGACGTTCAGAACTCCAGACGGTTTCTACGAGTGGCTTGTCATGCCTTTCGGTTTGACAAACGCACCCGCTTATTACGTGGACCTAATGAGCAGGGCGTTCAGAGAATTCCTCAATAAGTTCGTGGTGGTCTTCGTAGACGATATTTTGATCTTCTCAAAGAATGAGGAAGAACATGCTCAGCATTTGAAGGAGATCATGGAAACTCTTCGAGTTCATCAGCTAAAAGCCAAATTCTCCAAATGCCACTTTTGGAGAGAAGAGGTCAGATTTCTTGGACATATAGTGTCCAAAAAGGGGTTAGCTGTAGACCCCGCGAAAGTGGTGGCAGTGCAAGATTGGAAGACACCAAGAAATGCAACCGAAGTCCGAAGCTTTCACGGACTAGCAGGTTTTTACCGAAAGTTCATTAGGTATTTCGCAAAAATCTCAACTCCACTCACAAGGCTAATAAAGAAGAATCTAGCATTCGCTTGGGATTTGGACTGTGATATTGCTTTCCAACGCTTAAAAAGGGCTCTTACAACAGCCCCGGTTCTGACTTTGCCTGATGGAAGCAAGATGTTCACAGTATATACGGATGCTTGTGGTACGGGGCTAGGCATTATTCTGATGCAAGAAGGGAGGTTAGCTTATGGTGGAAGACAATTGAAAGTTCATGAAAAGAACTACCCAACCCACGATCTTGAGTTGGCTACCATCGTCTTTGCGCTTAAATCTTGGCGCCATTATCTCCTAGGTGAGAAGTTCGAATTATATACTGACCATAAATCGTTGAAATATCTCTTCTTGCAAAAAGATCTTAATTTAAGGCAGCAAAGATGGATGGAATTCCTTGCCTCGTATGATTTTGAAATTTCCTATACTCCTGGAAAAGGCAACGTAGTAGCAGATGCGTTGACCCGAAAGAAGTTGACCCTAAGTCCTCTCTTTGTGGAAAGGCAAAGCTTGGAGTATATAGCCAGTTTTGACTTTAGTCCATCCTCTGATTTTGTACCCGGTTTATTGGCATCCCTAGAAGTACGGCCTACTCTTTTAGACTCAATAGGGGCCGCACAACGGGAAGACCCTCAGCTTGTGGATGTGATTGATAAGCTAATTAGGGGTGAAACTTCCAGTCACCTCAGTAGGTACTCCATCGATGATAAGGGTTGGCTAAGGCGAGATGGAAGACTATGCATCCCACAAGCAAGGGATTTAGTAAAGATGGTTCTCGAGGAAGCACATCATTCCAAGATGACAATACACCCGGGTGGGGACAAGATGTACAAGGACGTAAAGAGAGTTTTCTATTGGAGCGGCATGAAGAAGGACGTGGCAGATTTCGTTTCTAAGTGCATGACATGCCAACAGGTCAAGGCGGAACAAAAGAAACCTGGAGGACTGCTTCATCCTCTAGAAGTCCCGCAATGGAAGTGAGATAGCATTTCAATGGACTTCATAGATGGGTTTCCTAGGTCAAGAAGAGGCAATACTAGCATTTGGGTAATAGTGGACAAGCTTACTAAAAGCGCCCACTCTATACCGATCAAGAGTAGAAGGACTGCCTCGTCTCTAGCTTCTCTTTATCTCAAGGAAATAGTTCGACTCCATGGAATACCCTCCAGTGTAGTGAGTGACAGAGATCCCATCTTTACGAGCGAGTTTTGGCGGAGTCTGCAAGAAGCTGTAGGCACACAGTTATGCTTGAGCACGGCCTATCACCCCCAAACTGATGGTCAGACAGAAAGGGTGAATAGAGTATTAGAAGATCTTCTGAGACTATGCGTTCTTGACTTCGGAGGGACTTGGGAGGATCATCTTCCTTTAGTGGAATTCGCCTACAACAACAGCTACCAAGCCACCATCGGTATGGCGCCCTTCGAAGCTCTATATGGAAGACCGTGCCGATCACCAACTTGTTGGTGGGAGTCTACTAACAAGGTTATACTTGGGCCAGACATGATTAGAGAGACTTCAGAAAAAGTGGACTTGATACGGAGGAGAATGAAGACTGCCCAAGACAGACAGAAATCCTACGCCGACAAAAGAAGGATCGACCTTGAGTTTGAGGTCGGGAAAAGGGTTTTCCTTAAGGTATCCCCTTTAAGGAACGTTGTTCGCTTTGGATCCGCAGGAAATCTAGCACCAAGATTTGTAGGACCGTTCCCTATCATCGAAAAGATTGGGAAAATGGCTTATAGAGTAGAGCTGCCTGAAAGGTTGGCTGGAATTCACAACGTCTTTCATGTTTGTTATCTCCGAAAATGTCTACATGAATCTGCGGAAGTGGTGGAGCCAAGCATTCTAGAAGAAGCCGAAATAGAACGCGAAGCAACTGTAAGGAGAGTTCCAACTCGAATCGTAGGAACTGAATTAAAAAGCTATGCAACTGCGAAGTCAAGCTCGTCAAAGTTCAGTGGAGCGATGCCGAGGAAGACGCGACTTGGGAAACTGAGGACAGAATACGTGCGGCTTACCCTTTTCTTTTTGAGGGTACATATTTAATCTCTCTTTTTCCTTAAGTTGTGCTTGAATCTATCTTTTTAAGTATATCTCCTTGGTCTTATCTTTTATCCTTAGGTAGAAAACCCCTTTGGATGCAAACATGTATTTGAAACATGTTATGGTTGATGGCTGCAAGTGGTTGCTAGTGGTTTCTCGTAGATGCATATACACACACAACCTAGGTTTTAGATCGGCTCAGTCACTTCATACTGCATATGCATATATGTATTCATATTTGTATGTGGTTGAAAATGGATATGTTGTCATATGGATGTCGTATTTGTGTTGATGGTTGTGCACTCATGTAGAATTATAAGTAGGGAAAAATTTGCATACATAATGGATTCATGACACTTACATGATTCACATTAAGGAGGTCAACTGAATCAGTAGACCGCCTAATTTTTGCATTAGATAAGGACATGTACACACACTATGCATATGAACATGAAGCATTAGAAGCCTTTTAAGGACAAAGGACGCCTGTGTTTGATGATTGAGTAGATGGACGATTGGATGTTAGGACTTACGTTCTCCTAAACTTGAAGATTTCGGGGACGAAATCCTTTAAGGAGGGGAGAATGTAACACCCCGAATTTTCTATTAACTGTTAATTAACAAATTTAAGTATAATTAATCCTTAATTAAATAATTAAGGGAAACGGGTTAGGCCATTGCGCTCGTCTCGGGATTCTGCCTGAGATAGAATCCGAGTTTGTGTGAATCGGACTCCGTATGAAGGAGTTATGACCTCCGGAAGTTTCAGAATTCAAATTAAAATTCAAACGGTTTAAAACGAAGTTCAAATTTCGAATTCAGACCCAGACTGGGCTGGGCGGGAAAATTCCGGCCCATGCACCATGTCGACCTAGGGGTCGACCTGGGGGTCGACCTAGGCGTCGACCTGCCCAGTCGACCTGGTTTGGCCCTGGCTGGCCTGGTCGGGTTTCTGGTCGATTTTTGGGGCTTGGCTATGTCACTAGTGCTTACATATCGCTTTCTGATTGGCTGCTCTTGAGATGGATGGTCTGGATTCACTCTAGCTTCATCGACGACTCTAATTAATTTAAAATTCTATAAATACAACTTGATTCTAAACCTAAATTCACACAAATAAATTGGAGATAGAGCCGTCATGCTGCTGGAAGGAAGCCAAGAGTAGCCTCCACTTGTAGAAAAGCTTAGAGACGAGCCAAATTAAAGTTAAAACACAATTCAAACAACGTTAGCTACCCAAAGGAAAGCAATTCAAATTCAGAACTCAGAAATCAGAAAACAAGACCGTCGTTTGTTGTAAGTATAGTGATTTTTCCGATGTGAATAAAAGTTAGGATTTGATTCGATGTAAAATGGAAATGGAATTGTGCAAGAACGATGTTAATTCACATCTATGTATTGAAACGATTGTGGTATTGTGATGTTTGTGGTATAATTGAGTTGATATTGATCCTATTATACATGTAGAATCACATGCAAGTTGTATAGTTCATGTTGTAATCGACACCTATATGTTTATGTGATTATATAGGTTGTATGTGATTAAGATTTCATGTATATATATGCTAGAATCTTTATGCCTAAACAATTATGTTCATATACATGCTAGTATGTTTGTAAGAAATTTGCAAGTTAATTGGATCCATGCCAAGATCCACTTTAATATATGTTTCATATTGTAATTAGATATATGATTGGATCTAGTTCACACCCTTGTCATAAAATTATACATACTTATGAAAATGTCATATTTTTGTCATATGCTAGTGATGTTCGATGTTATGCCTAGATCCAAAACATGTTTAGGTTCATGTTGTCTAAATCATATGCTAATTTATGTGACACCTATTTGGTTAGACCACTATTTCAATGCAAGTTCACATATATGTTGATTTAGGTTATGTTGCAAGTTCACACCTATAACATTCATGTTGACTATTTTGCAAGCTCACACCTATGATGTTCATATTGACTATGCCAAAAATGCCAAGTTTACACCTATGTCATGTTATGTTAGTGAACTGCTTTATGCCAATTTTGTGTACGCTAAATTAGGCTAAGTTTTTAGCCTAATAATATATGTTAAAAATCATGCGAATGTAAAATTAGGCTAAGATTGTTAGCCTAATATTTAGACGGGGTAACGTTGGGAAAATTTAAAAATATATGGAATTGGCATGTTTGTCACATGCCAAAATTGGTGGCATTTAAACGGTATAAATTATTATACCAAAATGTTAAACTTGGGAAGTGGGCCATGACATTTAATTTACATATAACAAGTAATAAAGACAAATATGTAAATTTAGAAAATACGAGTATGCTTAACACGAGGTTAGATTGAGTTGTGACGTAAACCTGCCCGGACCCGCCCGGCTGTCCAGTAGTCACAACAATACCTATCCAATGTGGGTGGTCAAGCATGAAGCCCAATAAGGACCCAAGGTTAGACTAAGTTACGGTGTAAATCTACCCGGAACCGACCGACACATCCAGTGACCGTAACAATACCTGTCTAATGTGAGTGGTCGGTGCTTTAAAAAGCTAAGGACAGACTGTCTGGATGGTAGGGTTAAGTTAACTAAAACACTTAACCAATTCAACATGTTAATTAAATTGATGGGTGGGGTTAGGTAAATACAGACACTCAACCACTTAACATGTTTGACTAGAAAACCCTAGTAACGGGGACCCATTTCAGCAGTAACCCAATTAGGTATCATGGTACCCTGAAACTAGGCAGGGTGGGGCACGATTACTGGGCTGATTGTAAGTGGCCAAAAGCGACGGTGGTGGGTGCAACAGTGTGGGTTCTAACGGAGTGCGGGCGTGCACACACTTCGGAGCAGACAAATAGGGCACTGGGGGCACCAGTAGTATAACCTATGCATTTCTAGTATTGTGTCGGGCTGCCACCATGGGACTTGATACACCCCATGGTGGGACCAGCATAGGTATCTACATTCATTGGGGGCCGTAAGACACAGATGATTATGCGAGTAGGAGCCGATCTTTAGAAAAAGGGGACCATTTCACCTCCTGCATGGGGTGCCAGTTAAGACAATACAAGTAGGTGCAAAGATATAGTATGGGAGGCGATAGTATATTCGATTCAAAATGCTTTATCTTAGTTTATGATACTTTCATGTTTCCAGTTTATACCTATCATACCCTTATTCTTATTCTCATACTGAAGAGTCACTAGACTTACCAGGCTTTATGCCTGACCCTATTTTCTTTCATCTTCTTTCCTTCCGTTTCCCCCCAGGTCCACAGGGAGGAAACAACCCAGCTTAATCAGACTCTTTGCAAGCTTCAAGATAGTAGATGTACGGTTTGGACTCTCTTTCCTTGGCTATGGCTTTTGGACATGTTCTATGGGGATTTATGCAGCTTTTATTATGTTTTATGCTTCTTTATTTAATAACCAAGACAGAAATGATGATGTAATGTTTTGGAAGTTGTTATGAGACAATTATGGAAATGTTTTGTATGAACAAGTATTTGATGAAATAAAAGTCTGTTTGTTTTCCGCTGCTTATATATATATGTGTGTGTGTGTGTGTGTGTCTATATATCTGTCTTGTGTTTATCTGTGACTTTTACTTACAAACCTCTACTAAAGTTAAGGCAGTCCCTTTGTGAGTGACCTTAATGGAGGGTGGGGTGTTTCAAAATCACTTCAATACGAGCATCCGATTCAATCCCCTCTTTCAATTCACGTTCAAGTTACTTCACTTCGAACCAACTCGAATCGAAAACCTTGCTATTCAAATCATGCCATTTCAAATTCAAGTTCGCCTTTCTTGTCCGTGCAATTACAGGAAATTTGTCTTCTTTTTGGTTATTCTCTTTTTTTTGGACTTAAATTGGAGTAAATTGGTTTCGAGAGGTTCATGGGTTGTCACCTCGAGCTAGTTCTTCGAATCATAGGGTTTTCAAATTGTGAATTTTGGTGCTAAAATGGTTTGAATACGATTGGAATGGTTTGGTGTTAGTATGTGATGAATTTGGTTTGCAAACCAGTTTTTGAATCTTGATTTTCTTATGATGAATGCAACGCGTTCGATGAAATGCTTGAACCAGGAACTTGCTCTTAAATCGGAACTATCAGTGGATTGGTCGTGGATGACCAGTTTTGGATCAATTCTGACCGATTCAATATGAATCAATCTCGACTGATCTAATCTGGATCAACCATGACTTATTCAATTTGGATCGGCTGCGACCGATTCAGATAGGATTGGTTCTGGCTGCTCTGCTTTGGATCGGTCTTGGTCGATTCAATTTGAATTAGCTTTAGCTGATCCAAGTTGGATCGGTCTTAGTCGAATCAGATTGAATTGGCTCTAGCCGATTCAATTTGGATTGGCTCTAGCCAATCCAATTTGGATCGGTCTTGGCCGATTCAGATTGAATTGGTTTTGGCTGATTCAATTTGAATTGGTCTGGGCCGATTCAACCTGATCTGGATGACCGATCCATCTGAGGGTCTGACTCTTTACCATTTGCCACCATTTAATTAAAACACTTGCTTTGGGCCAACATACTCTACCATCGATTGCCCATATCGACAATAAGACAGTTAACTTAGAAACCCTGCATGCCACTTTCATATTTTATATTAAGATGTTCTGTTTGAGTTAAAGGATCCCATCTGCCATTTCACTCTACCTTTTTAGTATAAGTTCATAATGAAATTTAAGATTGATCACTCCCATTATGACAACTTAAGCTTTATCTTCATCAAGTTGCACACAATGCTCTTATTATAGGAAATATATACTTGTATTCCATTGTCAAACATATCTGTTTGCGTAGAAATGGATACCATACAGAAATCTCGCCAACATCTTAAAGCAATGTCAAAGTCTGCATCGGCCAGTACTTCTACAGTTGCAACTAACGTTTATCCTGAATTTCCGATCCCCAAGCCCTTGACTAGAAAACCCGATGATAGTAAACCAAACAAACTCGGCGATCGCGGGTATAAGACTTTATGCGCCCAATTCGGTATATCAAAGGATGAGTCTAAGCTTCCAGAGGACAATGTGTTTGCGGATAACCCCCTCTCTGGATATGTTGTTGTCAATCGATACATGTTGACGATGTGTGGTGTCCCCCCCTTTTAACATTTTCATAGAGATGATTTTAAAGCGTCTAGCCATTGCCTCCATGCTACTTCGTCCCAACGGTTACGCTATCCTAACTTGCCTTTACATACTTTTTATGAGAACCAAGTAACGCTCTCCATCCTTCGAAGAGGTTCGTTATTTATACACCTTCAAAAGGAAACAACCTTCGCCATCGATTGTTAGCTTTGAAGGAAAGTACCCAAAGATTGTAAGCGACTTGATGGAAAGTGTCAAGGGCTACTTAGAAAACTATTATTTTGTACTCTGTCCTGACAGCTTCTATGGAAGATGGATTGTGACGGCCCGCCCCACACCAACTGACATGTACTCCAAAAGTGCGCGGTACACATGTCCAGTTAGAACGGAACGGGTTGTCAGAAGGAAAAGGAAGAAGGAAATGAACATACAAAGAACCTGTAGAATGTCTCACAGCGCATAGAACAAAATATAATAATAACATACTTGACATAAAACAGGAGAGACAGTGCATAAGCTAAAAACCAGAACTAAGCATCATAGTCGCAGAAATCCAAAATATAGCTTATTACAACTTTTCAACTGTCTCAAAGCAAAAGCAAGATAAAGGAGGTACACTACTAATGCCCAAGTAGCGACCACCAACGACACAGGGAGAATGTGTGTATATATATATCATACGTGGAAGCCTCCTGCCCGCCTCCGAATCAGCTACTCGCGCATCACCAACTAACCTGTCTCTAGTCTGCTCGTGTGAGCACCCAGAGTAATAAGAGGAGACATAAAACTCTGGGTCAGACATAAAGCCTGGTATGAGCGATAAGCATCTAAAGTGAACAATAACAGGTAGACTAAAACATACCTGAACCTGCAACCAAAGAGTTAGCACTACATACTGTACAACACTCTAAGGTACCATTTCAAACGGTGTAAAGATACGGAGGTGGGGGAGGTGTGCATGTCATAGTGATGACAAACAATCAAACATAACATCCATCCTTACATCTCTCACTCAGTGCGTAAAGCATACGATATTCACCACTTCGATCACCCAACATACCTTGCTACGATCACTCTGCCCCATGAAGTCATAAATGGCTTCACTGCACTGATAACGTAGCCACTAATCCCTTGCTATGTCCACTTGCCCCATGGAGTTATTCACCCCATCTGCGCTGGCTCATAGCCTACCAATCCTTACTATGTCCACTTGCCCCATGGAGTTATTCACCCCATCTGCGCTGGCTCATAGTCTTACTACGCATCACCTTGCCCCTCGGGACATAATGACCCTACTGCACTGATAACGTAGTCTTACTACCATCACCTTGCCCATCAGGTCATAATGACCATACTGCACTGATAAGTAGCCATCATTCATTTTTAGTGGTGAATCGAAGTTATGAAAGTCGACAACTCCTTAGCACACGTCCCGCAGCAAAGTCCAACCATGAAGTGAACTCATCGGTTCCCAACTGGATCCTGAGCTCTAACTTCCCATATTGGACTACCTTTGCATCTCGGGTTATTGGTCAATACTGAGTCGGTTCGGATCAGAATGCTCCTTCTTCACTGGATCGGGTCGGGTCGTTATCACCCCTGGCGGATCGGGTCGAGGTCTCCAGCTTGCCACGTTTCGGATCGGGTGCTCTCTTCAGATCGGTTCATGGCGCCTTCAACTCGTGGCGGGTATTCGGGTCGGAGCGTTCGAGTGCAAGTGGATTGTGGACGTTGCCTCCCTCTGGTCGGATCGGGGTGCGAAACATGAGCGGATCGGGTACGAGAGGTCGTTCACAGTTGAGGCTCGTGGACCTTGCGCAGATGGTTCGGCTCGGAGGAGATGACTTGACTCGTGGTGATGTCCCACGATCCCATAGGGCGATCCGATCGACCCTCAATCCCCTATCCGATCCGAATTCCTGCACCTTGTCCAGCGAGTTGTTTACGCCCCACGACGGCGTTTTCAACCATTCCAACTATTCTATTCAATCACAAAGCATACCATACAGTCATAGAAACATGTATAATCAACCACAAACATCAAAACAACAATATGGTAGGTTAAAATGGATCAAACATAGCCAAAACCCCTTATTTTCCCTTAAGCATGTTTAGGTGAAACTTATGATATGATTAGCAAAACTTAACCAAATTAACCCAAATTCATATCAGAGGTCTAAAACATCATTCCGAATTTTATAAACATTTTTCCAGAATTTTATCATGTTTAAATTCGCTAATTAACACTAATCACCCATAATTAGCCATAATTAGTGCAAAACTATGCAAATCACTCACCTTAGCAACAAACAAAACTTAGATCTGAAATAAATCTCTGATTTGATGCGAATCCCGATGCTAAACAGCAGCTCCAATGTTGATTTGGTGTAGATCTTCCTTGATTAGAAGTTGCTAAGCCAAATCCTTGACCAAAAGATGATTTGGAGGTGATTTAGAGGCTGGAGGCCATTTTTAGGGTTTCTTGGTGATAAGTGGAGGCTAGAAAACTGAAATGGAATGATTCTCTACTTCATTTCAGCCTCCCCATAACCCAAATCCCGAAATGGGTTATGGGCCTATCCACTAATCACCCTATTTGGCCCGGTTAAGCAGTTTTTCTCCCTCCAAACCTTATTTCAGTCATATCTCCCAAACGGTAAGTCAGTTTGGCTATTATGACCACTCTACGGAAAGGTAACCCATCAAACAAATCCAATGGAAGTGGTTTCAGGTCAAAATTCCTTTCCAATCAAAAGTTATGGCCAAAACAAGATCAACTAGGGGCAAAATGGTCATTTAAAAATCGACAAAAATCATGAACATGGAAATGACTTTAGTGGATGTTTCCCAAAGTTACATGACCATACAACTTCATATGGGAAAGAAATAAATATTCTATGATCCTATGATGTGTAGAATATTGGTCGTTACACTCTCCCCTCCTTAAGAAATTTCGCCCCCGAAATTCCCTAATCAAAACACACACAACGGTCCTGCATGCCTATCAATCATAAAACAACAATCAAACATGCAAACAAGCAAAACAAGTCTACCCTAGCATGCGGAAAACTAAATTGCAAAATAAATCTTATCAGGCAAAGAGTTCTGGATATGCCCTCCTAATGCTCTCCTCTGTCTCCCAAGTACAGTCATTCTCATCCTCGCCCCACTGAACCTTGACTAGCTTCACCGACTTCCTTCGAAGTTGCTTCGTATCGCGCCCCACAATACGAATCGGCTTGCGGTTCCCAACCGCCTCATGTTCTACTTCGAAGTCCTCTAACTGATCAGGTGAAATAGTCATATTTGAGTCGTGAACGAACTTCCTTAGTTGGGAAACATGAAACACATTGTGAACTCCCGCCATTTTCTCTGGTAAGCCAACTTTGTATGCCAAATTCCCGACTAGTTCAAGAACAGGGAATGGGCCAACAAATCTTGGTGCCAACTTGCCTCTCTTGCCAAATCGTATCACGCTCTTCAACGGAGAGATCTTGACAAACACCAAGTCACCAACGGAGAATTTCAAGTCTCTTCTCCTCTTATCAGCATAACTCTTCTGCCTATCTTGGGCAGCTTTCATTCGTTGCTGAATGATCTTAATTTTATCTATAGTTTCTCTCACCACATCTGGTCCAAGCACAAACTTCTCGCCAGTCTCTATCCAACATGATGGTGAGTTGCAAGGTCTTCCGTACAAAGCTTCATATGGAGCCATACCGATACTGGATTGGTAGCTATTATTATATGTAAACTCTACTAGATGCAAATGGTCATCCCATGATCCACCAAAATCCAATATACAAGCTCTCAAATAATCTTCCAATATATGATTCACCCTCTCCGTCTGACCGTCGGTCTGAGGATGGTATGCGGTACTGAGATGTAATTCTGACCCTAGAGCCTCTTGTAAGCTCTTCCAAAACCCACAAGTGAACAATGGGTCTCGGTCACTCACAATGCTTTTAGGTACTCCGTGAAATCTCACTACCCATTTCATATACAATTCTGCCAACTTAGCTACCGTTCTGGTCGATTTGACTGGTATAAATCTTGCACTCTTAGTCAATCGATCCACAATTACCCAAATGCTATCATATCCCGATCTAGTCCTTGGTAAACCATCGATGAAATCCATCGAGACTTGCTCCCATTTCCATTCGGGAATTTCTAATGGTTGCAACAACCCACTAGGCTTCTTTTGCTCGGCTTTAACTAGCAGGCAATTCATGCATTTGGATATAAACTTTCCAATGTCTTTTTCATCCCTTCCCAGTAGTAAGTCTGCTTTATGTCTCGATACATCTTATTACCACCGGGATGTATAGTCAGTTTTGAGTGATGACATTCTCTAAGTACTTCATCTCTCAACCCATTCACGTTGGGTACAACTAGTCTTCCATTCTTTCTAAGACATCCTTCTCGATCAAGCCCATACAAATTCATCTCCTCATCGTCGATATTCATCTTTAACTTGGAGATGATTTCCAATAGATTAGGATCGTCCCTCTGGCTGGAACCAATCCGCTCTATCAAAGTGGGTCTGATCGCCAAACTAGCTAGCATTTCTGGACCCAATTCACACTTTGGTCTGAAATCAAACCCTGCGATATACTCCAGTTGCTTCCATTCAAGAAACATAGCCCCTAAGCTGGCATGTCTCCTACTCAAGGCATCGACCACCGCATTACCTTTCCCAGGTGTATATGCGATATCAAAATCATACAAAGCCAAGAACCCTAACCATCTCTGTTGACGGAGATTCAGATCTTTCTGAGAGAAGAGATACTTTAACGATTTATGATCGGTAAAGAACTCAAATCTTTCTCCCAAGAGATAGTGTCTCCACATCTTCAGCGCAAACATGATCGCTGCTAATTCCAAATCATGGGTAGGATACTTCTTCTCATGCGGCTTTAGCTGTCGATTAGCATAAGCTACAACCCTACCTCCTTGCATCAATACAGCACCCAGTCCGGTACCATAAGCATCCGTGTATACCGTCATCTCTTCATTCCCTTTAGGAATGATTAACACTGGCGCACGCGTCAATTTCTCCTTTAGACTCTTGAAGGCATCCTCACACACTCCGTCCCAGACGAAGGACTGATTCTTCTTAGTCAATTGAGTCAACGGTGCTGCTATCTTGGAGAAGTCCTGGATAAACTTACGATAATATCCAGCTAATCCCAAGAAACTTCTTACATCTGTTGCATTCTTGGGCGTAGGCCAATCCTGTACCGTAGCCACCTTCGCAGGGTCCACGGCAATACCATTCTCGGAAACAACATGACCCAAGAATCTCACTTCCCTTCTCCAGAAATGACACTTAGAGAATTTCGCTTTCAATTGGTGTTTCCTCAACACCTCCATCACTATCCTCAAGTGTCCCTTGTGTTCCTCCTCTGTCCTTGAGTAAACAAGGATATCATCTACGAACACAAGAACAAACTTATTCAATTGATCTCTGAATACTCGATTCATAAGATCCACAAAGTAGGCTGGTGCATTGGTCAACCCAAATGGCATGACCAACCACTCATAAAATCCAGACGGCGTCCTAAATGCCGTTTTCGGAACACTCTCATCCGCTACTCGGAGCTGATGAAATCCTGTCGCGAGGTCCAACTGGCAGAACACTCTTGCACCTTCTAGTTGATCAAACAAATCATCTATCCGTGGTAGAGGATACTTATTCTTCCTCGTTACCTTATTCAACTCGCGATAGTCCACACACAACCGAAGGGAACCATCTGCCTTAGTGGCAAACACAACTGGTGCTCCCCACTCGGAGACACTTCTTCTAATAAATCCCTTCTTCAAAAGATTGCTGACTTGCACCCCGATCTCTCGCTGCTCCCTTGGTGCCATACGACGAAGTGGCATCACTATAGGTCTGGCATCTTTCACTGAATCAATAGGAACTCAATCTCTCGGTGTGGTGGAAGCCCGGTCACCTCCTCGAAGACGTCCGGATACTGGCCAACCACGGGCACATCTGACAGCTCATCCTGCGGGATGTCGAGGGAATTTATAAAACTAGCCATTACCCCATCACTAGGTAGACTACCAAACACTACCCTCTGCCCTAACTGTCACCAAAAAGCCCTCACAGTCTACCACCACCCCGTATCTTTGGAGCCAATCGACCCCCAATATAATGCCATACACAGTAAAGCCCAAAACAAAGCAATCACAAACAAACATACATCCATGACTCGATAAGACCACATTTTGGCAAATCATACTAAGGCTAGTCGAACCACCAATCGGGTTCGTCACAACCATTGGTCTATCGACTATCTCGGGTTCCAGTCCCAACCTATCTAACAGGTCACTAGATATGAAGGAACGGGAAGCCCCGGTATCAAACAAAACTCGAACTGGTACATCATAAATAGAAAGCATACATTGAATAAAAACATTCTTTCATTTCTCCGCCGCAGTTGGGGCATTCGACAAAGAAGGAACAACATCAATAGCATATGCTTTCACAATCTGCTTCTCCTTAAGAGGTTGCGGACATTTATCCTTATGATGTCCCACTTGACCACAGTTGTAGCACTTCCTTTCCGCTGGCTTGCCCCGACATTCTTTAGCATAATGGCCCTTCTTACCACAGCTGAAGCACTCAACATCCTTCTTGCTCTTTTTCTGGACACCTTTTGATTGGTCCTGCTTCCTCTTATTCTGAGAGTTATTCTTACCTCCACCGCCTGCTTGCGGCTTTGGCCCTTCTGCAGATGCAGCCTCAGTCTTTGACTTAGGGTAAAGACTCTCTGATCTCAAAGCTTTCCCCACGATCGATTCAAAAGTCCCATCGATGTGGTTGATAAGCCTTTCCCCCAAGTACCCATCCAAATCAGTAATGAACTTCTCATTCTTCTTCTCAGGAGTATCAATGAGAGACAGTCCATACTTCGACAAAGTGTCGAACTCAGCAATATAGTCAGAAATTGCTCTCCCATTCTGCTTGAGTTCCAAGAACCTCTTGAACAACACTGACTTCTGGGCAGCTGGAATGAACTTCTCGCTAAAGCGAGCCTTGAACTGATCCCAAGTAACCTGATCCTCTGGAGTAGCTGTTCTAATGGCATTCCACCAATTCATTGCTCGCCCTTGCAGCTGACGAGACGCTAGCCTTCTCTTCATCGCATCCTCGAGACCCAAGTCGTTGAAGACACGGTCACAGCTATCCATCCAATCTTGAACATCTGTGGCCGACTCCGTCCCGTGGAACGGCTTCCCACCAAGGTTAGTGTAATCCTTGCACAACTTGGCGAAATCGACCCTAGGCGCCTGCACTACTGGGCCAACACCAACTCCGGGATTGGGAATTGCCCCTTGCACTTCTCTAAGCATGTCTCTCATGAGGTCAGTAAACATCGCCCTCATGTCAGCAGCATTCCCATTATTAGCTCCTCTACCAGCACCTCTAGCATATCGGCTCATCGTCAATCTGAAAAAAAAGGGAAACGATTAACGACCCCATAGTGGTGCTAGTGCAGTACGACTTCATTCTTATACTACTAACAGTATATACATATATAGCTTTTGAAAACCAAAGTAATCACAAATACGCGCTCTCATATACGTACTATCTCTCCCTAGTGTCCTTCCCTAGGTTAACTACGCAACCTAGAGCTCTGATACCAAATGTGACGGCCCGCCCCGCACCAACCGACATTTACTCCAAAAGTGCGGTGTACACATGTCCAGTTAGCACGGAACGGGTTGTCAGAAGGAAAAGGAAGAAGGAAATGAACATACAAAGAACCTGTAGAATGTCTCACAGCGCATAGAACAAAATATAATAATAACATACTTGACATAAAACAGGAGAGACAGTGCATAAGATAAAAACCAGAACTAAGCATCATAGCAGCGGAAATCCAAAATATAGCTTATTACAACTTTTCAACTGTCTCAAAGCAAAAGCAAGATAAAGGAGGTACACTACTAATGCCCAAGTAGCGACCACCAACGACACAGGGAGAATGTGTGTGTATATATATCATACGTGGAAGCCTCCTGCCCGCCTCCGAATCAGCTACTCGCGCATCACCAGCTAACCTGTCTCTAGTCTGCTCGTGTGAGCACCCAGAGTAATAAGAGGAGACATAAAACTCTGGGTCAGACATAAAGCCTGGTATGAGCGATAAGCATCTAAAGTGAACAATAACAGGTAGACTAAAACATACCTGAACCTGGACCTACAACCAAAGAGTTAGCACTACATACTGTACAACACTCTAAGGTACCATATCAAACGGTGTAAAGATACGGAGGTGGGGGAGGTGTGCATGTCATAGTGATGGCAAACAATCAAACATAGCATCCATTCTCACATCTCTCACTCAGTGCGTAAAGCATACGATATTCACCACTTCGATCACCCAACATACCTTGCTACGATCACTCTGCCCCATGAAGTCATAAATGGCTTCACTGCACTGATAACGTAGCCACTAATCCCTTGCTATGTCCACTTGCCCCATGGAGTTGTTCACCCCATCTGCACTGGCTCATAGCCTACCAATCCTTACTATGTCCACTTGCCCCATGGAGTTATTCACCCCATCTGCGCTAGCTCATAGTCTTACTACGCATCACCTTGCCCCTCAGGTCATAATGACCATACTGCACTGATAACGTAGTCTTGCTACCATCACCTTGCCCCTCAGGTCATAATGACCCTACTGCACTGATAAGTAGCCATCATTCATTTTTAGTGGTGAATCGAAGTTATGAACGTCGACAAATCCTTAGCACACGTCCCACAGCAAAGTCTAACCATGAAGTGAACTCATCGGTTCCCAACTGGATCCTGAGCTCTAACTTCCCATATTGGACTACCTTTGCATCTCGGGTTATTGGTCAATACTGAGTCGGTTCGAATCAGAACGCTCATTCTTCAGTGGATCGGGTCGGGTCGTTATCACCCCTGGCGGATTGGGTCGAGGTCTCCAGCTTGCCACGGTTCAGATCGGGTGTTCTCTTCAGATCGGTTCATGGCGCCTTCAACTCGTGGCGGGTATTCGGCTCGGAGCGTTCGAGTGCAAGTGGATCGTGGACGTTGCCTCCCTCTGGTCGGATCGGGGTGCGAAACATGGGCGGATCGGGTACGAGAGGCCGTTCACAGTTGAGAATCGTGGACCTTGCGTAGATGGTTCGGCTCGGAGGAGATGACTTGACTCGTGGTGATGTCCCACGATCCCATTGGTCGATCTGATCGACCCTCAATCCCTTATCCGATCTGATTTCCTGCACCTTGTCCAGCGAGTTGTTTACGCCTCTCGACGGCGTTTTCGACCATTCCAACTATTCTATTCAATCACAAAGCTACCATACAGTCATAGAAACATGTATAATCAACCACAAACATCAAAACAACAATATGGTAGGTTAAAATGGATCAAACATAGCCAAAACCCCCTATTTTCCCTTAAGCATGTTTAGGTGAAACTTATGATATGATTAGCAAAACTTAACCAAATTAACCCAAATTCATATTAGAGGTCTAAAACATCATTCCGAATTTTATAAACATTTTTCCAGAATTTTATCATTTTTAAATTCGCTAATTAACACTAATCACCCCTAATTAGCCATAATTAGTGCAAAACTATGCAAATCACTCACCTTAGCCACAAACAAAACTTAGATCTGAAATAAATCTCTGATTTGATGCGAATCCCGATGCTAAACAGCAGCTCCAATGTTGATTTGGTGTAGATCTTCCTTGTTAGAAGTTGCTAAGCCAAATCCTTGACCAAAAGATGATTTGGAGGTGATTTAGAGGTTGGAGGCCATTTTTAGGGTTTCTTGGTGATAAGTGGGGGCTAGAAAACTGAAATGGAATGATTCTCTACTTCATTTCAGCCTCCCCATAACCCTAATCCCGAAATGGGTTATGGGCCTATCCACTAATCACCCTATTTGGCCCGGTTAAGCAGTTTTTCACCCTCCAGACCTTATTTCAGCCATATCTCCCAAACGGTAAGTCCGTTTGGCTATTATGACCACTCTACGAAAAGGTAACCCATCAAACGAATCCAATGGAAGTGGTTTCAGGTCAAAATTCCTTTCCAATCAAAAGTTATGGCCAAAACAAGATCAGCTAGGGGCAAAATGGTCATTTAAAAATCGACAAAAATCATGAACATGGGAAATGACTCTAATGGATGTTTCCCAAAGTTACATGACCATACAACTTCATATGGGAAAGAAATAAATATTCTACGATCCTATGATGTGCAGAATACGGGTCGTTACATGGATGGAAGGAGGTAATAACATATTTGCACATTTTCCCTTTATCTCCACAGTTACCTTTGGCATGTTTAACCATCCTCTTCTATTTTGTAGACCTGCCCTCTTCTGACTCCAATTATAATATTGGCGATGAGTTTACAGACCATTCCTGAGGCGTAAAGAAGTAGGAGATATCTGATTACCGAGGAATTTCTTTATCAGTACCATTTGCTTGATCCTTCTCGTACCCTCAAATTGCAGCTTTTTCCTAAGACAGGAATTGCCGGTAAAGGTCCTACTCGTAGGTCTTCCTTACAAAAATGCCCTAGTACTACATAAAGCAGTAAGACACCCCCTAAGGCTAAGTTGTCTTCTATTAAGGGAAGGAAGTCCGAGCATGACAAAGGGCAAAGTGGAAGTGTAAAGGAAGTGACTGAGGGAGGTGAGGAGGATTCGACTTCTTCACGAACCCTTTCTGACCTGACTAAGGGAGATAAAACAACAGAAAATGGTGAAGTTGCTTCTAATGACAATGCCGGTGTTAAGAAGATTTCTAAAGAACCCCCACATCGGTTACTCCCAAAGGTTATTCTTCGGACACCTTTAAGGATTTAAGTGACATTAGCTCTGCTAAACACATTATTCCTCATTATGTTTCACTATTAGCCCTGCATTATCTGCAAAGGATAAAGCCAAGGGGGCCATTGATGTAGGAACCTCATTAGGTGACCCTTGCAAGAATCTCTGTCCTGGAAAATCTGCTGCCAATATAGGACTCCTTTCAAATGCATCACTTAATATTGGTTTGTTACTAAATCTGTTTTGACAAGCGCTTGCTTTTTAACATTTCTTACTGCTCTTCCAAACTTACTTTTTGAAGCTGTTATATCCTCCATTGGTATGAGTACTGAATTCTTGTCGCTTCTTTTCCCTCAGGTATAGAAGCAATGCCGAAGTCCTCATTTTTGAAATATTTTAAAGAAAAGCGAAACCAGCAAGATCCAAAGCGTTTTTTAAATAGATCTCATCCTTTACAATATCCCTGTCGGCCTGACCCTCCTCAGCACTCACAAACATTTCACTAGTCTCGGCCACCTCCCGGGCTTCCCGAAACCGATGAACAAAGGCGGTGGAGGAAGAATGATGAAGCTCGACAGGAGGAAAAGGAGAGGGAAAAGATCGAGAAGAAAAAGAAGAAATTTAAGCGAAAAGACAACGCGGGTGAAGGAATAACATCAATTCTCGAAAGCGCCACAAGTCGGATGACTTCCCTATGCCAGACACTCATTCTACCTTCAAGGAAATACCCCTGGCCTCTCCATCAGTCACTCCCGCCCCCGCTGACCTTGAGACCATCATGAACAGGCCTTGATATATTCATGGCCCGGCTAATTTTGGCCTGGCTGACCGGTTCCCAGGTTGGAATCTTAGAGGAACATGTCTTAATCTGGATATTTATCCTAATGACAAGCGAGATTTACACGAGCAGTTCGATGACTTGCAAGGTAGCGCATCTACGCAGTTTGATGTGGCTCAGAATCAATTGCAAATAGCTAGGGATCAATTTGACTTTAAGTTGGACAATCTCACACGTCAGGCCGAGAAACAATTAGGACTGTGGTGGTCCTTTGCTCGCGAACTTTCAAGGGTTTACGGGATTACCCTTGATCGTATTGCCACCTTAGAGAGTGACAAGGTCGAATTGATTAAAGCCGTAAAATCACAAGAGAAAAATATTGCTTCCTGTTCCGAAAAAGATTTAGAGTTATCAAACTTGGAGCTGGAAAACAAAAGGCTCAAAGAAGAACTTGCTACTGCGAGGCTGAATGAAAATATTCTATCAGCACAGCTACAAGGAGCTCAAGCTACTAGACAGACTACTGAATCTCAGTTAGCCATGGAAAAGAACTTATCAACCGCCCACCAACAAGAGAATGCCGCTCTTCGTGAGTAGGTTTCTTCACTCAGCACAGTCCTTGAGGAGGGAAAACTTAAAGCTGCCGCTGATCTTGAAAAGGTTCGCTTAGAAGATGAAGCTTCCTTTTTTGACTTTTATGTCTATAGTGTTATGAACAAAGGAAGCTTGCGTTTTTTGGAGGAAAAATTCGAGATTACTCTAGCTCTTATTTGGGAGCGAATTCTAGAAATCAACGAAGGCTTCCGCAGTGAAGACGATCTCATTGGGGATCTCCTTGATCCAGAGTCTCGTGATGCTTTAGTCGCGGGAAAGGATCAGTTAGCAGCGGCAAAGGGCCTTCTTGACGAAAGAGCTGGGTGTTCAGGAGAACCCATTCTCGATACAAATGTTGAAGCCCATGTGGACACTGTCGATGTTGAGGCCTTTGGTTCATAGACTTCTGCTGATCTTCCTGACCTCCAGAAAGAGAAAAGTGGAGGCAACGACGTTGGTAGCCCTCTTGATGCAAGTGGGTTTGAAGTTGAAGCACGTATGAATATTGTGGCGAGTCTCAAGGCTGCAGGTAAAACTGAGATTGCTCAATTCGTACCAAACCAAGACCACCTGTTCACTTCTCTCGGTACCACTACATATTTAGCTCATTGTTTTTCTTCCTTAGGTCTGATCTCACCCACACTCCCTTCTGATGGATTTACTGCCATGATAACCGAAGCCGTGACCACCGACTCGATTCGAATATTGAAACCTCCTGCCCCAACTTATATTCCATACCAAGGTGACAAGTCGCTGCTTAGTGTTACGACCCCGGGATCCTTGGACACCAAAATTGATGCAATTGCAGACTTGGACATGGACGTCGATTATTTCACAAGTGAGGGAGGTTCAGAGCATACTGATAAGTCCCCGACACAAGACACTGAGATTCAAGGAAAACGGGAAACATCTTTGAGCCGCAAGGGAAAGACAACGATCAGGAATAAGAAGAAGAAAGAAAAGATCGCTATTATATCTTCCCAAGAGAGTCCCAGTGGTACAGTGATCAAAGGTGGAGATCAATCGGTTGGACCGACTTTGAGGTCCGGAGGCTCAAAGAGTGGAAAGAAGAAGTAATGCCTTAAACTAGTTTCCCTTATTTTGTCATTTGCTTTTATGTACTGCATTTAGACCGATTGTATATGCGAGTGCTGGCCCTCACTTACTACTTTTACGCTTGACTTTGTAATTCTGTGATCTGACTATATGGTGCTAAAATGAAACTGTGTTCCTCTTATTGCACTTGAGCTTTTTCTTACTTTGCTGCTTCGCATTCTGCACTTATCATCTTTTCATGATTGCAACACAAAGATTTTACACTATAAGTTACTTGTTAACACAATACCTGGTATAAAAATGATCGCGTGGTATTTTAGTAAGTTATTTTTAATCGTGGTATTTTTCCGTTGCCCTTTCTTGATTTTAGCTGAAGTAGCTTCTGAAACTTCTCTTCTGCGAACAATCATCTTTGTGTTTGTCACGGTACTGAAGTTCTCAAGTTTTCCATAGCCATTTCGAGGTTCAACTTAGGTTGAACCTTTAGTCTCAGGTTGTGACAAATATGTGGTATGTATAAGAGACAAACATCATTGAATTTCTTTAATGTGGTAGTATTGCCGCCATACCAAGATTTGCCACAGACTTCGTAGAGTTAGAAACCATACTCTGTGATTGATTTCCTTCGGAACCTTTGAGTCATGTGTTCCTGCTATTACTGACTTTTCGCGCAATCATGACTAAAGGTTCCCGGCTTAGCTGTTCCAGCTCATACCTTTTAAATGAGGGTGAGGTCTTTGTTTTTTGTGCCTCTATTTGAGAGGTCTTATATTTTTGTTTCCATGAAGAAATATTTGTAAACCCGTTATTCATTATGACTGAATGACTCATCCACTTGTAGAATTTGTAGTGTGCCTCTGGGAAGGTCTTTAGGTCCGTCACTAACCAAATTTGGAGGACTCGGCTTATGATCGGATGCCCCAGTAGGGGTCTTTTAAAGTCCACCAGTAACTGGATTTGGAAGAACCATAATTAATAGTTGGGTTTGGAGGACCCAACATCTGATCGAATGCCCCCGAAGAGGTCTTATAAGCCTGTTGTTTATATCGCTATCCAGCCATGTATTAATGGCATTGACGATGAACCGAGTGCCCTTCGGGGAGGTCTTTGGTTTATGAACTCAATATTTATTACAGTCGGACCATGTATAAATGGTTCAGACAATTAACTGAGTGCCCCTCAGGGAGGTCTTTGGTTTTAAAACCCGATGTTCATCGCAATCCAGCAATGTATTAACGGCGTTGGCGATTGATTGAGTGCCCCTCGGGGAGGTCTTTGGTTTATCATTGTGCAGTTTCTTGGGTCAAACGCTAGTCGGTTTTATTATGACTTGTTAGAGCTAGGGCCTTCATCCTTACAATTAAGAAGGTGCCCCTTCATCGAAACTCACAGCTTTATTTATAATTTAAGCTTCCTGTCATTTGACGGACCAGTCCTTGGTGTCTCGTATTTGCACCGCTATGTCTTCATCATCGAGCTAATTGCAGATGGTATTTTTGAGCATTAAGTGGTGGGTATCGGGGCTATTTTACCCAGGTTGTGCTATAATAGCCTCAAGGATTGGTTAGGTCATAATGATATCAGCAAATTTTTTGGAGGTTCTGCAATTAAAATCGAACTTTAGTGAGTAACTTGCAAATGTATGAATTAGGCAAGTAATTCGATTCCTTTCATTTGTGTTTACAAAACTTGTAATAGCGTTGCATGGTATGTACAATGCATGTTATTTACAAACAATACGAAAGGAACATTAAAAGAAGTAGCGTTGGAGATGTATGACATTCCATGCTCTTGGGAGTGCGGCGCTCAGGACATATGGTGATATAGCCAAGTATAGAAACAACTCTTCTCGATTTCTGGGTTTAGAAAGCATCGGTGGAGACTCCAAATGTTGAATTAACTATTCGAAAGCCATTTGGCATTCTCGGGTCCATTGGAAGTCTTTCTTTCCTTTCCTTAAAGCGTCTAAAAGTGGGATGCATCGATCCGTTGCTTTAGAGATGAAGCGATTAAGGGCAGCAATTTTCTCATTCAAGCTCTGAAGCTCCTTTATTGTTTTTGGTGCTCGCATTTCTCGTAATGCCGTGATCTGGGAAGGATTTGCCTCAATGCCCCTGGAATTGACTATGAATCCAAGAAACTTCCCTGAAGAAACCCCGAATGAGCATTTCAGAGGATTTAACTTCATGCCGAATTTTCTAAGGATATGGAACATCTCTGTTAGATCCTCTAGGTGATCTTCACCCTTTTTGTACTTTACCAACATGTCATTGACGTAAACCTCCATAGTGTTCCCAATTTTGGATTTGAACATGGAGTTCACAAGACGCTGGTATGTTTCTCCTGTATTCTTTAGTCCGAATGGCAAAACCTTATAACAGTACAAGCCTCTGTCAGTTATAAAACTTGTGTTCTCATGATCCGGTTCATGAATCATAATTTGATTGTATCCTGAATACGCATCCATGAAAGATAATAGTGCATGCCCCGCGGTTGCATCGAAAAGCTAGTCGATTCTAGGCAGAGGGAAACTGTCCTTTGGGACATGGTTTGTTAAGGTCTGAGTGGTCTATGCATACTCTCCACTTGCCTTAGACTTCTCGATGAGAACTGGTTTCGAGACCAAGTCGGGATATGTAGATGCTCATATAAAATTATTCTTAAAAAGTCTATCTACTTCTTCTTTTAATGCCATCAATCTTTCAGGTCCCTTAGTTCGTCGTTTCTATTTTACACGAGTTAAATTGGGATTAACATTCAATTTATGAACTATTACATCTGTTGATATTCCACACATGTATGAATGTGTCCAAGAAAAGACATCTAAGTTTGCTTTTAGAAATAATATCATATCCTTTTGTAGCTTTTGGCCCAACTGAGATCATATATTTAAGACTCGGTCAGGATCTTCATCTTGTATTGAAATAGAAATGGTATCTTCAACCGGTGCCGCTCTATCTTCCCCTATACTGGTTTTTCTTGGATCGATTTCCTTCTGAACCCCACTATGTTCACCAGTATGAGGGCCCCACCTTAATTTCTATAAGGGAGATTCATGAATGCGGGGCAGAAGCTCCACATTCTTTTTCACTTCTCTCTTCCTTGCCTCAACAAGTTCCATCAGGTAGCAATCCCTTGCTGTTTGCTGATCGCCTTTGACTACTCCAAACCCGTTTTCAGTGGGAAATTTCATTGTTAGGCACCATGGCACCATTGTTATTCTAAAAGCTGCGAGAGTTGGTCTTCCAAGGAAAGCATTATAAGCGGACCACTCATCGATTATGACGAAATCTTGCTTCTGTGCCGCCTTGTTTTCCCCTTCTCTTAGCTCGACAAGTAGATTGATGACTCCAATTGGCTGAACTTCTTGTCCAGTGAATCCATGAATTTTTCTTTGACAAGCTTTCACTTCCTTCATGGAGAGCTTCATCCTTTGGAAAGCACTGACAAAAAGGACATTGACGGATGCTCCACTGTCAACCCAGAACTCTTCTAACCATGGCAGGACCCAAACCTATGGTTATCACCATTGGATCTTCAGTTGGAGTTATCAATGCCTCTGAGTCTCAATCCTTAAACACAATGTCATCCCAGAGAGACCTTGGTATCTTTGCTGGAAAAGCTTCATCCATAATCATGAGTTATTCTTCCCTCAGGAGGTTTTTCATCTCATTAGCATATATCACAATGCCCCCCCAGCTTTTTCTGGCAAGGTATATACCTCCTGAAATGGTGTTAATGATCAACCTTGGCATGACAGCATTTGCAGCATTCTACCTTTGCATTATTTGTCCTGTGGATGTTCCTTGACCTTGGGGAGCTTGAATACTTTGTGGATTATTCGTGTATTGCTGAAGTCTATTCTTCCTTATTAGTTCCACGATTAGGCTCTTTAGGTGCCTACACTCATTCGTGCTATGACCTGGCTGGTTGTGAAACCGGCAAAATCTCCTGGATTTTATGGCGGCATCGCTAACCTTTATCTGCTTTGGTATCGGGTACTCTTCAGTCTCTTTGGTGGCCATGAAAATGTTTTCCATCATTTCATTTAATGGAGTCAACTCCGAGTTTTTGAAGAAGCGGAACTTTTTGCTGACTCGATTGTCTTTCCCATCATTACCACGTTTTTGACCTCCAGGGTTTTTCTGATTGCTTTCTGCATCATTATTCTTCTTTTCAGATTGTATGTTGCTTTCCGGGATATCCATAGCATAGGCAGGATCCTCATCCATACCTACGTATTCCTCAGCTTTATCAAACAACTCCTCTAAAGTACTTGGCTTCTTCTTTTTTATTCGCTGTCCAAGCTTAGTTTTCTTACTTATAGCCCCCTTTAAGGCCATCAAAGCCAGGCGAGGCTCATAGTTTCCCACTTCGGTCACAGCAGTATTAAAGCGAGTAAGGAAGGCCCTAACGGATTCTCCTGTTCTTTGCTTGAGTTCATTCAATTCCATAACATCTTGCACTTTTGTGGCTTGAAGTCTGAACTGCTCCCTGAACAACTTGGTCAGGGTAGCGAAATCGTTCACTGACCTTGGTGGCAATTTTGTGAACCAAAGCGATGCCACCCCCTCAAGATAGGTCGGAAAGTACAAACACTTCAAATCATCAGTGGCACGAGCCCCATCCATGTGTTGGTCATACTTGAATAGAAATACATTTGGATCGGTTGTCCATTTATAAGCTTGCACTACTAGAGGCTTGAATTCTTTCGAATATGGTGCCATTTTGATTCTTTTGGTGAGCGGAGTTTTTATGGGAGCAAATCCCCATTCTTTTTCATCATCCTTCTTCTTCTGATTTCTCTCCATGATTTTATGGATCATTTCTGATATTCGATCCTCCTCATTGTGTTGATCCGCGGGGCGAACGCTGTCTTCCTTACCGGATGTCTGTCTAAGCAGACGGTCACAGTTTGGATTTCGGGGCCCTGAACCTCCTGCTTGGAGAGGTCCCCCTTTGGCGGAACCAAGCACCTGTTGAGAAGTCGCTTTATCAGGATAGTCGCGAGCGGGTAGCTTTGCCTCCTTATGGTTAGGATTTGCCATCTCTTGGACAGAATTTTCCTGGATTGGGCTTGAAGAAGAACCGGTGTTTTCTATATGCGGAGTCTGTATCAATTTAGCATGGGCGGTCTTCATAGTGACTTTTGCCGTAGCGGCTTGCATGGCAAACATAGTTTCGAGTCTCTTCATCACGACCTCATTTACAATATTCATTTGGTTAGTTAAAGTTGCGGCCACTTCATCTAACTCTCGCCTTGTTATGGCGGCTCCGACCCCAGAACCTTCCCCTACTTCAAATCGAGTGATAGGAGGAGTAGTTTCACGATCGGTGATATTATCGCCATTCTCGGCATTTTGATCCGTGAGCCTCTTTGGCAGTCTACCCGGTTTACCCATAGCTTAGGTAAAGGCTTGGAGTAGATCGTAGTGAAAGAGGATTGGATCTTTTTAATGCAAGGCTTCAAAACTTGTGGAAGAAGGAGAGAAGACGGAGGATTGAACATGCCCCACGGTGGGTGCCAATTGTTGATCTCAAAATTTGAATCAACACCAAGGATGCAAGCTGCACTTCACAATATCCTCAAGAATAGCAAAATTGGAGCCAAAAAACCCGAAAATTCAAGTAAGGAGAGACACAAAGTTTTTATAGTGGTTCGATCAAGTGTGATCTACATCCACTTTTCCAAATGATTCCATTATTGCATTTAGGATTACAAAGCAAACATATTCTCTCAATACATTCATGATTCACCTTAGTTTTCTCACACTTTGACTTAGTAAAGTTCCTATGAGAAATAAATGAGATCGTCCAAGTATGGATGTTGATAGAACCAATCCAAATTCTCTGACAAGTTTTAATGAATCTTCATGTCTTTGCGATGAATCCGGAAATGAATCTTTGAATTGAAGTGTTTGAGATGATCAAATTTCTTAGAAGAAGCTGAGAATAGAGTTTAACAGCCTTTTGGGATCACCCAGAAGCCTCCCTATTAAAGTGGAGTTGAACCCCTATTTATAGAAGTGAGGAATGAGTGTAATATAGCTTTCAGGATTTGGATCGGGGTGTTGAGTATTTACGAGAACACCACTACAGCTAATTGTCAATTTCTAAGCTTCTGCCCGATCCAAAGCCCCTTGAGCTGATTCAACATGTTCCCATCCGATCCAGAACCGCTCGAGCCAATGCATTGCGCTTCAGCCCGGTCCAGAACCTCTCGATCCAACGTAATGTGTTTCCGTCCGATCTAATTGTTTCTCGAGCCGAACCAGATGCTACTGTCTGATCCAACCGCCTCTCGAGCCGAACCAAATGCTATTGTCTGATCCAACTGCCTCTCGAGCCGAACCATATGCTACTGTCGGATCCAACTGCCTCTCGAGCTAAACCATATGCTACTGTCTGATCCAACTGCCTCTCGAGCTGAACCAGAGTGCCTCTGCCCAATCCAACCGATTATGAAACTGACCGATCCAATGCCATGTAAATTTTGTGGATAACAGACGTCAATTAGTGATTTGACAGATTTGACAATTTGGCATTCAAAATAAATGGTTGCTAGATATTCTAAAGGTAATTTTTAACCTTAAGCATCATCAACCGGGAAATGACATAAATCGGGCTGGCAGCATGGCTATGTGGGTCGCTCCCATTAGGGTGTATAATCACCTATCAAGAGAAAATTCATTTCCTTCTTTGATCTATTAGATGTTGTCCCTTTCGGGAAACGATTGCCGATCCCAACCGTTGGTGATATACATTCGATACACTCAAGCGAAATGAGTGGTCGGCCATGTGTGGGCCGGGTTGCAAGGCCTTCCTTCTGAACCCAGTGTATTCCCCTCTAGATATACACTATCGGCAGGTGGTTCCATACCTTGTCATAGTCAGAATCCATTATCCAATAAGCGCCCGCAGTTTCGATTGTATACTATGTATGTGGAGTATGAGACTCAAGCATTCCGCTAGATTGCTATTTGTTTGTATTTAGACATTATTATAATTTCAGAATAATATATTGATTTCAAAATGTTTTGGGTTATCGTAAGGTAAAAACCATCTGTATTTATGTGTGGATCGGTCTTACGGTTATATTTTATTCCAAAAGAATTTTTGAACGTTAAAATCGAGATGTTTTAAATTGTTTACTCACACCAGTTCAATGACTGACCCAGAGTTTATTTTTATGTGTTTTCCCTAAACTCTTGGATGCCCAAATGTTTACGGGCAGTCAAGTGGTTTTTGGATTTTACAGATTCATTTGAAGGATCTTGGAGCAGGAGGCTTCAACATTAGATACATAGAGTTTATTTCCGCTGTGTTGTATATGAGTTGTACTCTGATAATTTGTGTAAGTATATACAATTTTGTATTTCAAAATGTTATATAATATATTTTATTCAGCTCCTTTGTGAGATTCGTATTTACTCTGATTCTGTTGTGTTCAGTTCTTCTTTTTCTTCTATTCTAACTTTCTTTCCTTCTACTTCTCACCCTCTAACACCTTGCTATTAACGATCTGTCAACTTCTGATGTTTGATTAGTCGATATGTGATACAGGATATGTATCAGTATCGATAATTAGGATCTGAACTTTTTAGGTCGTCACAAAATCATACTTCAGTTTTGCGATATATTCATGAGACTTGGTTGGATACATTTAAAGATCAATTTGTCATGCATGGACAGATGAATACTTGTGTTTTGGAAATTATACTTCTAAACGGTATTGTTACTTTTTACTTTGCAATGTAATAATAAGCAATATCATACTCATTTGTGCATGTCATGTGCGGAGTTGAGTCCGCTCATTAAAAATTTTAAAAACATTTAGCTACTTGTTATTGCAATTCCGAACAAGCTTGGACAAAGATGCATACATTATTGGAACTCTCATTTACCGAACTTAAAGCGTCATTCGAGCAATGTTTAACAAAAGTAAAACACATATTACATATTCGAGAGTTCAGAAATTTACAGGGTATTGTTTCTATGAAGAAGCTTGATTTGATACATTCGGAGATGCAGCGAATAAAATATATTGTGTTGAAGAACTCTTATGTGGATGTGTAATTCAGAGAACTCATGGATTGCCATGTGCACATGGGCTAGCTCGTCTTGGGCACGGTACCGCAATATTCATTGGTCAATTTATAGAAGAAAAAAAATGGAAATAAAGATATAGGGGTAGTGGAAAAAATGGAAGCACTTATACAAGATGTCAAAAGGATGGAAACTCCTTACCAAATGCAAATCTATAAAAAGATGTTAGAAATTATCGAACCACCTACTTCTTCACTCGCATCTCCTAAAAGAAAAAGAAAAACACGTGGAAGAGAAAGAAAAAAAAGTGCTAATACATCAACAATAAGGATGCCTTGGTCATTCGAGCTTGTTGACGGTATGTACTCGCAAAATTCTTGCACTTCGAAAAAGACTCATACCGATAAACTTCCAATTCGTAAACCTAAAAAGGTACGTACATACGTATTCATGTTGTACATATAATACAAATCAGTTCCATGTGAAAATATAATATCAATTTTTTTTAACAGATAGAAGAACAAACCGAAGGCATGAGAACATATTTGCATCAAATACCGTTAGTGTTTAAGCCTCTTGTTCTGATATTGTTGACGTCCGATCAGATGGTAATTGTGGGTTTAGATGTGTGGCTGCTTTGCTTAGTTTGGGAGAATCAAGATAGAGTAAAATTAGGAGAGTGTTACATGATGAACTACACGAAAATCAAAGTTTGTATGATCGGTGTTCATAATGGAAGACAGAAGCACTGGACTTCTCAAAAGTCTACTGCATGAAGACGAAGGATTTGCGCCGATGGAAAAGCGGATGTCAATACCCGATGTAGGTTATATTATTGCAAATAGGTATAAAGTCGTCATGTTTGACATTAGTGAAAGACTTATGCTGAAAATACCTCCATTGAAAGGGAAAGTACCTCCCCTAATATAGCGCATAGAAATTGCTATAGGGTTTGTTAATCAAGATCATTTTGTTCAAGTATACCTCTTTCTGGTTAATAAAAAATTGAGTACACATTAATTTCTTTCTTTATAACTCACGGCATCGTACGTGAAATTGGAGCAGAAGCACCCTGTTCCACCTATTTATTCAAAATGGTTCACGGCTCGTGATACGGATGCAAGTAATTGAGAGCACGTTTAATATGATCGAAGACAAGCTTGGAACGATAGAAATGCATATGAAAATTGGGATGGTAGCAATCTTGATTGATGTTATTGAATGTAAATCTTTTATTATTGAATCTTTTGTTTTTGAATTGGGATCAATATTTTGTTATTGAATTGGGAGCACATGTATCTGGAACCAATGTTAATGAATGGAAATCTTTTGTTAACTTATGGATTAACTTTGGTCGATTTTTTTTTTAACTTTCGGTGGTTAAAACGGTCTGACAAAACATGGAAAGATATACAACCATGTAAAAAGCATACGAGGTAATCTTGAAATCCACGGGAGCACTATACATGGGTTTACCTACAACAACGATTAACTGCTATGTGGATATTAAAAAAACCACAGTTTTATAGAGCGAGCTGGATTCCCGAAACCATATAATTTTGTGTTTGCTTTTTTTTTAGCGTGGTTCGGAGACAAACCATGATTCAATCTTGCTTGGTTTGTAAACTAACCTCGTTTGTTATTTACGAGGATACTTTCTTAACCTCGTGAAACACCCCACTTCCGTTAGGGTCACTCTCAAAGGGAATGCCCTAATTTTGGTGGAGGTTTATAAGTATGAGTCACAGATATACAAGACAGATATAATAACACATATTTTTGAACAGCGGAAAACAACAACTTTTATTTCATTAAAATACGTGTTACACCAACCATACCATAATTGTCTTACAATACTTCCAAAAACATAACATCTTCATAACTGTCTTGAGTACATTATTTAAAGAAGCATAAAGAAAACATAAATAAACTGCAAAAGTCCCATAGTTGCTGTCCAAAGCCATAGTCCAAAACGAAAAGATCCAAGCAATACATTCTTTCTCTTCAAGCTGGATATGAAGGCTGGTCAAGCTGCGGTATTCCCTCCCTGTGGACCTGGGGGGGAAACGGAAGAAAAGAAGACGAAAGAAAAGTATAGTCAGAGATAAAGCCTGAGTAAGTCTAGGACTATTCAGTCTATGAACAAAGAACTGGGTATGATAAGCATAAACTAGAAATGGGAAAGCACCATAAACTAAGTTAAGTTGTCTAGGGTCGAATATACTATCGTACCCCATATTAATCTATGTACCCATATAAACTAGTTTCCAATAGGCACCCCATAATCAGGGTGAAGTGATCCATTTTATGATGATCGGCTCCTACTCGTATAGTTACATGTGTCTTACGGCCCCCGATGTTGTAGTTACCTATGTTGGTCCCACCATGGGGTGTATCAAGTCCCATGGTGGTGGCCCGACACAACCCTAGAATGCACAGGTATGCTACTGGTGCCCAGTGCCTTATTTTTCTGCACCGGAGTGTGTGCACGCCCGCACCCCGTTAGAACCTACACTACTGCACCACCGCCGTTGATTTGACCTCTTACAGTCAGCCCAGTAATCGTGCCCCACCCTGCCTAGTTTCAGGGTATCATGATACCTTGTAGGGTTACTGCTGAAAAGGGTCCCCCGCTACTAGGTTTTCTATTTCTAGCCAACATGCTAAGTTGGTTAAGTGTTTTATAAACCTAACCCCCAATCAGTCTGTTTAGTTTAGCATGTTCCATTTTGATTAAGTCTTAATTCACTTAATCCTATCAATCCTGACTCAGCCTTAATTGTCTTATTAAAGCCTTGACCTCTCACATTAGACAGGTATTGTTGTGGCTGCCTGTTGCCGGTTGGGTCCGGGCAGTCTTACGCCACAACTCAGTCTAACCTCGGGTCCTTATTGGGCTCTGTGTTTAACTACCCACATTGGATAGGTATTGTTGTGACTACTGGACAGCCGGGCGGTTCCAGGTAGGTTTACATCACAACTCAATCCAACCTCGGGTTAAACACATCGTATTTTCTACATTTACATATTTTGTCTCTTTTCTTTTTATATGTAAATATCTGCGGCCCATTATTCAAATTTATCTTTATTGATTAAGATTTATTTATGCCACTTAATTGTTTTTCAAGGTTATTGGCATGCGTCAAACATGCCAACACATATGTTCTATACTTTTAGCCCAAACGTCATTACCCCCGTTTTATACATTCATTCTAATGTAAGGTGTGTTGGGTTTAATACTTAAACCCAATTTAGCCAAATGAAAAGGGGAGGCTTATAACATGGTGTTTATAAGTTAACATGAAAAAGGGGAGTGTGGACGCATGAACTTGCAACGAACGATTCAGTTAACATAAAGTAGGCACATGTGAACTTGCAATTGTAACATCATATAATATAAGCAATACTTAAACGTGAATTATTTTATTTACATAATCATGGTATAAACAAAACATGAATCACTCTATCCATGTAGTCATGGCATAAATAATACTTAAACATGAACCATTCTAATCATATAATTATGGCATAATCATAATTGAACATGAGTCCTTCTATGGCATAAACATAATTGAACATGAATCCTACTATTCATATAATCATGATTTTTATCCTATTTATGTAACTTGCAAGTGGGATGTAATTCTAGTGTAATTCTAATGTAACTTATGTGTCAAATATATTATCATATGATTATGATAACAACATAAGCCTAAAAACATGTTTCAACTAGGCATAATAACAAACATAGTTTAGTCATGTTCATAAAATTAATACAAGCTTACAAAGACGCTTGCTTTTGTCACTATCACAAAATCATGATTTTTATACTTGAACTATGATGCCAATTCCAACATAATCTTCATATGAATCATAATACTTAAGTGGATCAAATTACACTAAAGATGACCATAGAATTATACATCATGTTGGCATAACAATAATTCATATACTTGCATGAATTTCAAATAATCTACTACAACATATAGTTGTTATTTTCAACATGAATCATATACTTGCACTTATCAAATGGGTGTTGTAAATAACTACCACAAACATGTAGTTTCCAATATGAATCATATGCTTGCATGAATCCCAATTAAAATTCCACAACATGTGGTTGTCAAAATAAACCATATACTTGTATGAATCCAATCGTACACCATAGCATTGCCAAATCGTTTGGAATCAAAATAACATACAAATATAAGTCACTATCGCCACAATTCCATTTCGTTGTTAACTTCCAACGCAAATCGCGTACTTGCAAATATCCAATCGTATACCATAATATTCCCAAATCGTTTAGCATCAAAGAAACATACAAATATAGATTATTATCGCCACAATTCCATTTCTTACTTTACACAAATCAACACAATTATTTAATTCACATCGGAATAGCACACTACTTACAACGTATGACGAATCTTCAATTCAGGAATCTAAATTCTGAATTTGGAGATGCTATCCTTTGTTGTAGGCGTTGATTCGATTAACGTTGCTTTAAGCTTTGAATTATCTCCTAATTGTCTCTCTATTTCTGACGGCTATCCTTAGTCTCTCCTCTGCAGCATGACGGTCTCATCTCCATTTTAGTTTGTGTGAATTAGGGTTAGTCTTAGGTCCTTTTTATAGAGTTTTTGAGTTGATTTAGACCGTCGATGAAGCTTGGTTTAATAATAGCCGTTCGTTTGAAGGAGAGGCCAATCAGGAGCTGACACCTAGCCCTAGTGACAAGGCAAGGCTCGGAAAATCGACCAAACCTAGACTAGGCCAGCCAGGGTGGGCTGGGTTCGACCTGGCTCAGGGGCCAGGTCGACTCCCCAGTCGACCCCCAGGTCGACTCTAGAGTCGACCTGCCTGGGGCAGGTCGACACCTAGGTCGACTCCCTGGTCGACCTGGCCTGGCAGGTCGACCCTAGGGTCGACCCCCAGGTCGACCTGGTGGGTTTGGGCGGGAATTTTCCCGCCTACTCTGATTGGGCTGAAATTTAATTCTGTTTTCGAAAGTTGAATTTTCTGAAACTTCATCGGGCCATAATTTGGTCATACGGACTCCGTTTTTCGAAAACTCGGACTCTATTTCGCGTATTTTTCTGAGACGAACGCAATGGCATATCCCGTTTCCCTTAATACTTTAATTAGAATTTATTATACTTTAATTAGAATTTATTATACTTTAATTTGTGGATTTCACTGTTATAAAATACACGGGGTGTTACATTCTCCCCCACTTAAAAGGATTTCGTCCCGAAATCTTCAAGTTCAGGAAGAATGTACATCCTAACATCCAAACATCCATTTACTCATCCATCAAACATGAGCATCCATTGTCCTTAAAAGACTTCTAATGCTTCATGATAATATGCGAAGTGTGTGTGTACATGTACTTATGTAATGCAAAATCAGGCGGTCTACTGATTCAGTTGACCTCCTTAATGCGAATTATGTAAGTGCTATGAATCCATTATGTATGCAAATCCTCCTATTCATGATTCTACATGAGTGCACAATCATTCATACAAATGCAACATCCATATGACAACACATTAAAGTTCAACCATATACGAATGCAAACATATATGCATATGCAATATGAAGTGATTGAGCCAATCTAAAACCTAGATTGTGTGTGTATATGCAACCACGAGCAACCACTAGCAATCACTTGCAACCACTTGCAACCATCATCCATAACATGTTTCAATTACATGTTTTCATCCAAAGAGTTTCTACCTAAAAGATAAGGTCGAGGAGATATACCTAAAAAGATAGATAAAAGCGCAACTTAAGGAAAAAGGAAAGATCAAAGATGTACCCTCGAAAAGAAAAGGGTAGGCAGTGCGTATTCTAGCTTCAGTTTCCCAAGTTGCGTCTCCCTCGGCGTCGCTCCACTGAACTTTGACGAGCTTGACTTCGCGGTTGCGTAGCTTCTTCACTTCCGTTCCTAATATGCAGGTTGGAACTTTCCTTACGGTTGCTTCGCGTTCCACTTCAGCTTCTTCTAGGATATTTGGCTCTACCACTTCAGCAGACTCATGTAGACATTTTCGGAGATGTGAAACGTGAAAGACGTTGTGAACTCCGGCCAGTTTTTCGGGTAGCTCTAATCTATAGGCCATTTTCCCAATTTTCTCAATGATAGGGAATGGCCCTACGAACCTCGGTGCTAGATTTCCTGTGGTTCCAAAACGAACAATGTTCCTTAGCGGAGATACCTTAAGAAAAACTCTGTCCCCAACCTCAAATTCAAGGTCGGTCCTCCTCTTGTCGGCGTAGGACTTTTGTCTGTCTTGGGCCGTCTTCATCCTTCTTCGTATTAAGTCTACTTTTTCTGAAGTTTCTCGGATCATATCTGGTCCAAGTATGAGCTTATCAGTAGACTCCCACCAACAAGTGGGTGATCGGCACGGTCTTCCATATAAAGCTTCGAAGGGCGCCATTCCGATGGTTGCTTGATAGCTGTTGTTGTAGGCAAATTCCACCAAAGGAAGATGGTCTTCCCATGTCCCTCCGAAGTCAAGGACGCACAGTCTTAAAAGGTCCTCCAAAACTCTGTTCACTCTTTCTGTTTGGCCGTCGGTTTGGGGATGATAGGCTGTGCTCAAGCATAACTGTGTGCCTACCGCTTCTTGCAGACTCCGCCAAAATTCACTGGTGAAGATAGGGTCTCGGTCGCTAACAATGCTGGATGGTATTCCATGGAGTCGAACGATTTCCTTGAGGTAAAGAGATGCTAGGGATGAGGCAGTTCTTCTGCTTTTGACAGGTAAAAAGTGGGCGGTTTTAGTAAGCCTATACACTATTACCCAAATGCTAGTGTTGCCTCTCCTAGACCTAGGCAGCCCATCGATGAAGTCCATTGAGATGCCATCCCACTTCCACTGTGGGACCTCTAGGGGATGTAGCAGACCGCCAGGCTTTTTCTGTTCCGCCTTAACCTGTTGGCACACCATACACTTAGAAACGAATTCTGCCACGTCCTTCTTCATGCCGTTCCAAAAGAAAGTTCTTTTTATGTCCTTGTACATTTTATCTCCACCTGGGTGTATTGTCATCTTGGAGTGATGTGCTTCCTCGAGGACCTTCTTTACTAAATCCCTTGTCTGTTGGACGCATAGTCTTCCGTCTCGCCTTAACCAACCCTTATCGTCGATGGAGTATCTGTTGAGGTGACTTGAGGTCTCACCCCTAGTTAGCCTATCAATCGTCTCCACAAGCTGAGGGTCCTCGCGTTGTGTTGTCCCTATCGAGTCCACTAAAGTCGGGCGTACTTCGAGAGATGCTAGCAAGCCTGGTACAAAATCGGAGGAAGGCCTAAAGTCGAAGCTGGTTATAAACTCTAGGCTTTGTCTTTCAACAAACAACGGGCTTAGGGTCAGTTCCTTTCGGCTCAACGCGTCTGCCACTACGTTGCCTTTGCCCGGAGTATAGGAGATCTCGAAATCATACGAGGCAAGAAACTCCATCCACCTCTGTTGCCTCAAGTTAAGATCTTTCTGCGAGAAAAGATATTTCAACGATTTATGGTCAGTGTAAAGTTCAAACTTCTCACCTAGGAGATAGTGTCGCCAAGACTTGAGTGCAAAGACGATGGCAGCTAACTCAAGATCGTGGGTCGGGTAGTTCTTTTCATGCACTTTCAATTGTCTCCCGCCATAAGCTACTACCCTTCCTTCTTGCATTAAGACGACGCCTAACCCTGTCCCACATGCATCTGTATAAACTGTGAACATCTTGCTTCCATCTGGCAACGTCAAAACTGGGGCTGTTGTAAGAGCCCTTTTCAGTCGCTGGAAAGCAAACTCGCAATCCAAGTCCCAATTGAACACTAGATTCTTCTTGGTTAACTTTGTGAGCGGAGCTGAGATTTTCGCAAAATCCCTTATGAACTTTCGAGAAACCTGCTAGTCCTAGAAAACTTCGGACCTCAGTTGCATTCCTTGGTGTCTTCCAATCCTGTACTGCCACTACCTTAGCAGGGTCCACTGCTAACCCTTGTTTGGATACTATGTGCCTAAGGAACCTCACTTCTTCTCTCCAAAAGTGGCATTTGGAGAATTTGGCTTTTAGCTGATGGACTCGCAGAGTTTCCATGATCGCCCTTAAGTGCTGAGCATGTTCCTCTTCACTCTTTGAGAAGATAAGGATATCGTCTACGAAGACCACTACGAACTTATTGAGGAAATCTCTGAATACCCTACTCATCAGGTCCACGAAGTAAGCAGGTGCATTTGTCAAGCCGAAAGGCATGACAAGCCTTTCAAAGAAGTCGTCTGGGGTTTTGAATGCCGTTTTATCGATACTATCTTCAGCCAACCTTAGCTGATGAAAACCGGTCGCTAAATCGAGTTGGGAGAAAACAGACGCTCCAACAAGCTGATCAAACAATTTGTCAATTCTGGGGAGAGGGTGCCTATTCTTTTTCGTTAGCTTGTTGAGCTCACTATAGTCAACACACAGACGGAATGAACCATCCGCCTTTGTAGCGAACACCACTGGAGCGCCCCATTCGGAAATGCTTCTCATAATGAACCCCTTTTCTAGAAGCTCTTTAATCTGTTTACTGAGTTCTTTCCTTTCCCGTGGAGCCATGTGTCTAACGGGCAACGCAACGGGCTTTGCATTATCTACAAGATATATACGGAAGTCTATCTCCCGCTTCGGAGGCAAGCCTTTCACCTCCTCGAAGACATCCGGATATTCCCGGACCACTCTAACCAATTGCAAATTTTCAACGGAGGCATCTAGCGATTCAAGGTAACTAAGCATAACCGCATACGAGGGATTACAAGAAATTTCCAAAGTATTACCGAGCTGTGTTAGGAGCCTAACAACCCTTTTCTCACAATCAAGGATTGCCCCATTACTGGATAGCCAATCCATGCCCAAAATCAAACCATATCCCGAAAAGCCCAAAACAAAGGCACTACATTTAAATTCTACGCTTAGAATAGAAATTTTCAATCCCAAACAGATCATAGACAGATGAGCTGGGCCCCCAATTGGGTTTGAAACAATTAAGGGGTCCTCTACCATACTAGTTTTTAGGTGTAGAGATTCTACTAAAGCAGACGAGATAAAGGAGTGTGATGCGCCGGAATCAAATAAAGTGCGAACGGGGTGATCATAAAGATAAACTACACTTTCTACAGAAGTATTTATACCTCGCTGTTGCAGAGGTGGCGCCTCTAGCACATGAACTTGTGCCCCTGAGGTGGATCCAGCCCTCTGCCCCTGTCCTCGTTTCTTTGGGCAGTCCTTAGCCATGTGGCCTGTCTCACCGCAAGAAAAGCACCCACCATTCATCTTGGCCTTCTTTTTCCAGCAATCTTTCACTAAGTACCCCACTTTGCCACAGAAATTACACTTCCTCTTCTCTTTGTTGCCTTTCCCGCCCTTCTTAAAGTCTGTCTTCTTAGGCTGCAAACCCTCTTTCTTCCCTTGAGAGTTTTCTGCCTTTGTCTCCTTCTTGCCCTTATCCTCTTCGTTCAGCAATGCCATCTGTACCAACCTTTCATACGTAGCTCCCATGGGTATATGGGTCATGGCCAAACTGCGTAATGGCTCATTCAACCCTTTGACAAAACGGAGAGCCTTCTTGTGCGGGGTGTTGACTAGGTCCAGTCCGAACCTAGCCAGCTCATCGAACTGATTAACGTACTCTTTGACTGTCTTATTCCCTTGCTTAAGAAATAAGAATTTTTCCAACTGCAAACTCCTTTCCGCATTTGAGAGAAATTTAGCCTCAAACCTTGCCCTAAAGTCCTCCCATGTTTCCACTGGTCTTTCTGCATTAGTGACTTCCCACCAGTAGGAAGCCTCGCCTTTAAGTAGCCATACTGCCAGTTGTACTTTCTGTCTATCTTCTACCTCAAAGATGATGAATAAGTCCTCGGTTTCTTTCAGCCAATTCCTAGCTGCCACGAAGGACTCAATTCCATGGAAGTCCTTTCCTCCCATAGCTTTAAAATCTTTACATATCTTAGCAAAGGTGTTTCCCCGCGGAGGAGGTGGAGGAAGAGGCGATGCTGCAGCTGGATGATTTCCTGCAGCTAGGGGAGGAGGAACGGTAGGACCTGGCTGAGTGGCCCTTGCTTCTAAGAACCGTCTAAACCAACCAGGTATCGGTACACCCTCGGGCAAGTTAAGTTCTTCGGACATGCTGAAACAAAAAGGATAGATTCAAAACGAAGGATAAGAGATAGTACCTATGGCTTTGGGGGGACTTTGCCTTTTAAAATAAAATAATATTTTATCTTTTAAAAATGCTTCTTTAAATTTCCTTTTTGAAAATAAATTTTCAAAACTTTTTATCTTATCTGGTAAACCTATGCTCTGATACCAAGTGAAACACCCCACCTCCGTTAGGGTCACTCTCAAAGGGAATGCCCTAATTTTGGTGGAGGTTTATAAGTATAAGTCACAGATATACAAGACAGATATAATAACACATATTTTTGAACAGCGGAAAACAACAACTTTTATTTCTTCAAAATACGTGTTACATAAACCATGCCATAATACTTCCCAAAATCATAACTGTCTTGATTACATTATTTAAAGAAGCATGAAGAAAACATAAATAAACTGCAAAAGTCCCCTAATTGCTGTCCAAAGCCATAGTCCAAAACGGAAAAGATCCAAGCAATACATTCTTTCTCTTCAAGCTGGATGTGAAAACTGGTCAAGCTGCGGTATTCCCTCCCTGAGAACCTGGGGGGAAACGAAAGAAAAAGAGGCGAAAGGAAAAGGGTCAGTCATAAAGACTGAGTAAGTTCTAGTGACTTTCAGTGTAGAAACGGTTAAAACAACCTGTCATGTATGAACTGGAACTAAACTTAAGAATGGTGTCAAGGTGAACAAGATAGACTAAGGTGATCAGGATAAGTCAAGACAAGTCAAGTAAAGCATCACATGTTCGAGATTCGTTGCATCGACTGTACTAGTATACTAAACCCATATCACAAGTCCCATAGTTGCTATCCAAAGCCATAGTCCAAAACGAAAAGATCCAAGCAATACATTCTTTCTCTTCAAGCTGGATATGAAGGCTTGTCAAGCTGCGGTATTCCCTCCCTGTGGACCTGGGGGGGGGGGGGAAACGGAAGAAAAGAAGACGAAAGAAAAGTAGAGTCAGACATAAAGCCTGAGTAAGTCTAGGACTATTCAGTCTATGAACAAAGAACTGGGTATGATAAGCATAAACTAGAAATGGGAAAGCACCATAAACTAAGTTAAGTTGTCTAGGGTCGAATATACTATCGTACCCCATATTAATCTCTGTACCCATATAAACTAGTTTCCAACAGGCACCCCATAATCAGGGTGAAGTGATCCATTTTATGATGATCGTCTCCTACTCGTATAGTTACATGTGTCTTACGGCCCCCGATGTTGTAGTTACCTATGTTGGTCCCACCATGGGGTGTATCAAGTCCCATGGTGGCGGCCCGACACAACCCTAGAATGCATAGATATGCTACTGGTGCCCAGTGCCTTATTTTTCTGCACCGGAGTGTGTGCACGCCCGCACCCCGTTAGAACCTACACTGCTGCACCACCGCCGTTGATTTGACCTCTTACAGTCAGCCCAGTAATCGTGCCCCACCCTGCCTAGTTTCAGGGTATCATGATACCTTGTAGGGTTACTGCTGAAAAGGGTCCCCCGCTACTAGGTTTTCTATTTCTAGCCAACATGCTAAGTTGGTTAAGTGTTTTATAAACCTAACCCCCAATCAGTCTGTTTAGTTTAGCATGTTCCATTTTGATTAAGTCTTAATTCACTTAATCCTATCAATCCTGACTCAGCCTTAATTGTCTTATTAAAGCCTTGACCTCTCACATTAGACAGGTATTGTTGTGGCTGCCTGTTGCCGGTTGGGTCCGGGCAGTCTTACGCCACAACTCAGTCTAACCTCGGGTCCTTATTGGGCTCTGTGTTTAACCACCCACATTGGATAGGTATTGTTGTGACTACTGGACAGCCGGGCGGTTCCGGGCAGGTTTACATCACAACTCAATCCAACCTCGGGTTAAACACATCGTGTTTTCTACATTTACATATTTTGTCTCTTTTTTTTTATGTGTAAATATTTGCGGCCCATTATTCAAGTTTATCTTTATTGATTAATATTTATTTATGCCACTTAATTGTTTTTCAAGGTTATTGGCATGCGTCAAACATGCCAACACATATGTTCTATTCTTTTAGCCCAAACGTCATTACCCCCGTTTTATACGTTCGTTCCAATGTAAGGTGTGTTGGGTTTAATACTTAAACCCAATTTAGCCAAATGAAAAGGGGAGGCTTATAACATGGTGTTTATAAGTTAACATGAAAAAGGGGAGTGTGAACGCATGAACTTGCAACGAACGATTCAGTTAACATAAAGTAGGCACATGTGAACTTGCAATTGTAACATCATATAATATAAGCAATACTTAAACATGAATCATTTTATTCACATAATCATGGTATAAACAAAACATGAATCACTCTATCCATGTAGTCATGGCATAAATAATACTTAAACATGAACCATTCTAATCATATAATTATGGCATAATCATAATTGAACATGAGTCCTTCTATGGCATAAACATAATTGAACATGAATCCTACTATTCATATAATCATGGTTTTTATCCTATTTATGTAACTTGCAAGTGGGATGTAATTCTAGTGTAATTTTAATGTAACTTATGTGTCAAATATATTATCATATGATTATGATAACAACGTAAGCCTAAAAACATGTTTCAACTAGGCATAATAACAAACATAGTTTAGTCATGTTCATAAAATTAATACAAGCTTACAAAGACGCTTGCTTTTGTCACTATCACAAAATCATGATTTTTATACTTGAACTATGATGCCAATTCCAACATAATCTTCATATGAATCATAATACTTAAGTGGATCAAATTACACTAAAGATGACCATAGAATTATACATCATGTTGGCATAACAATAATTCATATACTTGCATGAATTTCAAATAATCTACTAAAACATATAGTTGTTATTTTCAACATGAATCATATACTTGCACTTATCAAATGGGTGTTGTAAATAACTACCACAAACATGTAGTTTCCAATATGAATCATATGCTTGCATGAATCCTAATTAAAATTCCACAAAATGTGGTTGTCAAAATAAACCATATACTTGTATGAATCCAATCGTACACCATAGCATTGCCAAATCGTTTAGAATCAAAATAACATACAAATATAAGTCACTATCGCCACAATTCCATTTCGTTGTTAACTTCCAACGCAAATCGCGTAATTGCAAATATCCAATCGTATACCATAATATTCCCAAATCGTTTAGCATCAAAGCAACATACAAATATAGATTATTATCGCCACAATTCCATTTCTTACTTTACACAAATCAACACAATTATTTAATTCACATCGGAATAGCACTCTACTTACAACGTATGACGAATCTTCATTTCAGGAATCTGAATTCTAAATTTGGAGATGCTATCCTTTGTTGTAGGCGTTGATTCGATTAACGTTGCTTTAATCTTTGAATTATCTCCTAATTGTCTCTCTATTTCTGACGGCTATCCTTAGTCTCTCATCAGCAGCATGACGGTCTCATCTCCATTTTACTTTGTGTGAATTAGGGTTAGTCTTAGGTCCTTTTTATAGAGTTTTTGAGTTGATTTAGACCGTCGATGAAGCTTGGTTTAATAATTGCCGTTCGTTTGAAGGAGAGGCCAATCAGGAGCTGACACCTAGCCCTAGTGACAAGGCAAGGCTCAGAAAATCGACCAAACATAGACCAGGCCAGCCAGGGTGGGCTGGGTTCGACCTGGCTCAGGGGCCAGGTCGACTCCACAGTCGACCCCCAGGTCGACTCCACAGTCGACCCCCAGGTCGACTCCACAGTCGACCTTCCTGGGGCAGGTCGACACCTAGGTCGACTCCCAGGTCGACCAGGCCTGGCAGGTCGACCCTAGGGTCGACCCCCAGGTCGACCTGGTGGGTTTGGGCGGGAATTTTCCCGCCTACTCTGATTGGGCTGAAATTTAATTCTGTTTTCGAAATTTGAATTTTTTGAAACTTCATCGGGCCATAATTTGGTCATACGGACTCCGTTTTTCGAAAACTCGGACTCTATTTCGCGTATTTTTCCGAGACGAACGCAATGGCATATCCGGTTTCCCTTAATACTTTAATTAGAATTTATTATACTTTAATTTGTGGATTTCACTGTTATAAAATACACGGGGTGTTACACCTCGTTTGTATTCTACGTGGTTTTGACCCTTACCACGTTTTGATAGTGCGGGGTAGAAACAGAAAACTAAAAAAAATATACAACAACTCAGAAAAACTGCAATATCATCCAATAAACCACATATAAATGAAACATCATATAGAATTTCCATATAACTGAAACAATAATCAAATTATAGCATTGAATCAACACCCAAATTGAAGCATATACATTCAGAAATTGCGTACCAACAATAAAATTGCATACCATTAAACTTGTTCCAAAATACATTGAAATTGCATATCAGCAATGAATCCAATCACAACATTAAAACAACATACAAATTACAGCATAGCATCCAAAAAAAGCATTAGCAACCCATATCCAAAATACATCACACCATCATAACCTTGTCCATCAAAATACAAATTACAGCATTCCATCATAAAAAAACTAAAACTGGTAGACAATCTAAACTTGAGGCCTGAAGTAGCATCCAGCAACAAATCTAGCATTAGCAATTTGAGGATTAGGATCATTCAACAAGCCATGCGCTTCATGGAGGGTCTAGAAAAAAAGAATTTGAACTAAATATAAGAAAAGTATGGAATGATAACATAAATTGATTCAAAAGGAAACATAACGAGTACAATTGATTGTAGGTGGGTTGAAAATGGGAGACTCCAAACACGACATTATCCAGTAGGTGTAGTGGATTATGAACCCGCAAGACACAATGCTCCTTATACCACTCCATATAATCGTTTATGTAACTCAAAAAATAATGATGGAGGGGTACTGATCTACATCCTTCTGCTAACATGTGATTGTACAAATTCTCACATATACTTTCCAAAAATTGATAACGGACCCAAGTGTATGTTGTAGAAGTTGTACCTCGAAATGCATTTACTGCTACAGGAGGTATATGAGCCAAGGGAATGTTCTGAACTCTACCAAACTGTCTAAGCACTTTGTCAGGATGATACGGCGCTACAACATTCAAGTAGAGAATGCAACTACTATACAGAGATATAGGAGGGAATGGATGACAGTCCCATGCAAAAATATAAGGATCAAAGATAACCTATACAAAGATGTAGGGAATTATTAATTCTACATGTAATAAATCATTAATTCTAATTAGACAATGGTGTCATTACTACTATTAGTTATGTAATAAATGAAAATATTTACCTGTTCAATTTGAATGTTATCGAGGAATAAGCGTATATCGACTAGTGAAGCACCACAATCGATAAATGGATTCAATCGAGCAGCACAGGTAAATGCTCATAGTACAGATTTGTTGAGGGATGAAAGCAGGGAAAGTTATCAAATATCTACATCTCAAGTAAACAAAGAAACCCGGTAATTTGTTTCACACCCATGCGAGTTGTTAATCCAAGCTGCCTATAGAGAAAAGCTAGCACTGTTGAACCCCATGAGTATGTATTAACAGCGTCCAAGTGCTTAAGTGGATCCAAAAGGGGAATGTGCACATGAGTCTTGTTTTTATCGGCAAACTAAATGTTGCCAAGAAAATATAACAAATATCTCACGAGCTGCACGCCTAATTGCCAGGATCCGTCCAAGCATCGCTCGCATCTTCAGATACATCTTATAATGCAGACAAACTTAGTTTATAACCAACCCAGTCATTCATTTCCGTCCTTGCTACTTGTTTAGAAATTCCAAGGTACTTTGAAACAATGATAACGACCTGCCCCATGTCATATGACCTACTTTGTATAGGTTTGCCTTCAATTGGAATGTGTAATAGTGACACTACATCATCAAAAGTAATGGTCATCTCACTGAATGGCAATTGAAAAGTATTAGTCTCTGGATACCATCTTTCTACGAACACCTAAATCAAATACTTATTAACACTTTTGTAGCAAGTGCTAACAATGGGATATAATCCTGACAACTCAATGATGGCTTTGAATCTAGTAGCATTGTCCGGAATCTTCCAGTCTGGTATCTTTTGTGCATGGTTGACACAGGTAAGCGGTGCTCGTTCCAACACAAATGAATATGTAATTTAGAATATGAAGTTGTTAAAATTCATTTACTTAAAATTATTAGTTGTACCTGGTCAAGCCATAGCATAGAAGCCACCGGAGTATCAAACTCCCTAATCACATCATTGGTTCTTGGTCCTCCTTTCTCACTTACAACTTCTTCACCACCACTGTAACACCCCACCTCCGTTAAGGTCACTCTCAAAGGCAATGCCTTAACTTCGGTGGAGCGTTTTAAGGTACAAGATACTAATAAATTACAAGACAGAAATTTATGCAGCGGAAAAAGATCAATATTATTTCATAAATACTTGTTCAACACAACAATTCAACAATTATTTCAACCTTCCAAGTTATTACAACTTTTCATCTATCTTGAAAACATAAAGAAGCAATACTGAAAATAAAATGACATAAATCCCCAATAAGTGCTTGACCATAGCCATAGCTCAAAAAGGAAAGTCCAAGCCTTACATCTACGGTCTTCAAGCTTTGGCTAACCTGGACTAAGCAGAAGTGTTTCCTCCCTACGGACAGGGGGGGAGAAAAGAAGCGAAAGGGAAATGGGCCAGACATAAGTCTGGTAAGCCCAGTTATTTAATAGCATGTAAACAAGTAAAAGACTATGACATGAATAAACTGAACTTAGAATGATACCACAAGGATAGGGTAGTCTTAAAACGAGGTAAAGGAAAATTTAACTAGATTTGGCTATCGCACCCTCTTTTACTTCTCTGCACCCACTAAGAGCTGTTTAACTAGCAATGTATGTTCATGATAAAGTGATCCCATTCATGTATTGATTGGCTCCTACTCGCATTCATGTATTCCCGGTGTGATGCAGCCCCACGTGATTTTTAAGTACTTGTGCTGGTTCCAGTATAGGGTGTATCAAGTCCTATAATGGAAACCTTGACACGATTCAAAGATGCACAAGTGTACGCCTGGTGCCCAGTGCCTTCTTTTTCCACTCCGGAGCCTGTGCACGCCCGTACTCCGTCGGAACCTATACTGACGCATCTAACTGCCGCCCTTTTGACCGCTTATATTCAGCCCAGTAATCGTGCCCCACCCTGCCTAGTACAGGGTACCTTGATACATCCATGTGGGTTACTGCTGAAACAGGTCCCTGTTACTAGGGTTTTTCTAGTCAACATGCTAAATTGGTTAAGTGTCCTTGGTTTGACTTAACCCCAATCAATCTTGTCTAGTTAACATGTTAAGTTGGTTAAGTGTTTCCTCAATTACTTAACCCCACCAATCTTGTCTTGTTAACATGTTAAATTGGTTAAGTGTTCCCTTAATTACTTTAACCTCACCATTTCTAGCTTGATTGTTCATGAGCTTTAATTAATTAATTAATTAAAGCACCAACCACTCACATTAGACAGGTATTGTTGTGGCTATTAGATGTGACGGTCGATTCCGGGCAGTTTTACACTACAACTCAGTCTAACCTCGGGTCTTTCTAGGCTTGATGCACTAACCTCTTACATTAGACAGGTATTGTTGTGGTTACTGGATGTGTCGGTCGGTTCCGGGAAGGTTTACACCACAACTCATTCTAATCTCGTGTTAGGAATATTCATCTTTTACATTTTATATATGTGAATTTTCTACAAGTGTTTCATGTCACATATTTTAATTATGTTCAAGACTAATGGTATAAATTATACCATTCATGGCCTAAACCATTTGGGTCCACTTACATTATTAACATGTTTTGATTTAATAACTATCCCAACGTTACCCCCGTTTGTTCGTTCGTATTAATCACATAAAGTCATTGGGCCCGCATATTAGCCCAATTTATAAACAAGGGGTAAAGAAGGGAACATGCATAATATAGATTCAACCAAACATGTAAATTTTGCATAAAACCTTATTCATATAATTTAACATGTCACATGAACTTGCATATAATTTAGACTTATATAATCGTAAGCCTAAAACATGTTAATATGTAGATCTAGGCATGTGTGAACATAACCTCAATTATAAACTAGCATATGACATAATCATGACATGTCCAATCCCAGGGCATGTATAATTTTAACATTAACATATAGGTGTGAACTAGATCTAACAAGGTGAACTTGCATAAGTCCACTTTACAAACATGCATATAAATATAGATCTAGTTTTGGATATAACATTTAACTTACATAAAAACATATGTATAATTAGATCGTGAGTTGGATCTATCATAAAACATATAACTTGCATTAATCATGTGAACCTAGATAGATCTTGACATGGATCCAACATAAAACTTGTAACTTGCATATGAACATATGAACATATATATAGGCATATGGATCTAACATAAAGCATATGAATATATATATATATGTAGATCTTGACTTGGATCTAACATAATACATACAACTTGCATTAATCATATAAACACATATATGTAGATCTTAACATGAAACATATAACTTGCATATGATATTGATAGTTTCATTCTCAATCTTTAATAGATCTATACCAAATCCAATAAGCCACAAACATTCCAAGACAATTCATGATAAAATCATCACAAGAAACAAACATGAATTAGCATCGTCAATATTATACAACATGGTATAATTCTATTTTTCACTTTATATCAAATCACGTCTTAAATTTGTTTACATTTAAAAGATAACTACACTTACAAAAGACAATCTTGATTTCTGGAAACTGTATTCTGAAGTTGAAATGCTCGCCTTTGATGTAGACAATCGTTGTTTTAGTTTAATTTTGATTTGATTTGGTTTGTCTTTTTTAATTTTCTTCAAGTTGAACGGAGGCAACTCGAGGTTGTCCAATGGCAGCATGATGGCTCTTGGTTTGATTTTTAATATGATTTAGGGTTGAGGTATTAGGTTGCTTATATAGAAGTTTGATTTAATAGGAACCATCAGATTAACCTAGAGAAAATCAAAGCCATTCAGATAAGATAGAATAGCCACATCAGCCCTAATGACTTAGCAAGGAGTCCATCAGAACCAATCAGATGCCACATCTTCCTTAGAGCGAATCGGCCCATGGGTTGACAGCCAAACACCCTGAATCAACCCCTAGTCGACCCAACGGGGCTCAGGTCGACCTCAAAAATGGGCCGGTTCGGTTATACCCCCTCCCGATTCACCATTATGAACTTTTTTGCATATTTATTTATTTAATTTTTATATATATCTATATGTATATATATTTCTCATATGCATTCAAACGTCAAGGCTTAATAACTTCTTCATAAGGTATCCGTTTTATGCAAACCAAATGTCTATCTTGACCAAAATTTTGGGACGAACGTAATAGCGCAACCCATTTCACTTAATTCTTCTTCTAAAAATTAAGTGTTCTTGAATTTGTTAATTTTAATATTCTCAGAAAATTCGGGGTTTTACATTCTCCCTTCCATAAAGGATTTCGTCCCCGAAATCTTCAAGTTAAGAAGAATGCATCTTAACATCCAATCATCCATCTACTCATCCATCATCCACAAGCATCCATTGTCCTTAAAAGACTTCTAATCCATATGAACATATGCAGAGTGTGTGTATATGTCTCTTATCTAGTGCAAAATCAGGCGGTCTACTGATCCTGTTGACCTTCTTAATGCGAATCATGAGAGTGCCATGAGTCCATTATGTATGCAATTTTTCCTATTCATAATTCTACATGAGTGCACAATCATTCATACAAATGCAACGTCCATATGATAACACATCATGTTTCAACCCACATACAATTTCATGTGTTCATATGCAAATGCAATATGAAAGTGATTTAGCCGATCTAGAACCTAATGTGAATGTGCATATGCATCCACGAGTAATCACTAGCAACCACTTGCAACCACTTTGCAATCATCAACCATAACATGTTTCAAATACATGTTTACATCCATTGATTTCTACTAAGGATCAAGAAATAGGACCAAGAAGATAACTAAGCATGAATAAACTTATGATAAAGGAGAGATCAAAGATGTACCCTCAAAAAGATAAGGGTAGTCTGCACGTATCTTGCTTTCGGTCTCCCAAGTCGCGTCTTCTTCATTGTCACTCCATTGTACTTTAACAAGCTTGACTTCACGATTGCGTAGCTTTTTGACTTCCGTTCCCAAGATACGAATTGGGATTCTTCTCACCGTTGCTTCTCATTCCACTTCTACCTCTTCTAGTATCTTTGGTTCCACCACTTCTGCAGACTCATGTAAGCACTTCCGTAGGTGAGAAACATGAAAGACTTCGTGAACTCCAGCCAACTTTTCAGGTAGCTCTAATCTGTAGGCCATCGTCCCAATTCTTTCAATGATAGGAAATGGTCCTATGAATCTAGGTGCCAATTTCCCTTTGGATCCAAAGCGAACAACATTCCTCAAAGGAGATACTTTAAGGAACACTCTGTCTCCAACCTCAAACTCAAGGTCGGTCCTTCTTTTATCTGCATAGGACTTCTGTCTATCTTGAGCAGTCTTCATTCTTCTTCTTATTAGGTCCACCTTTTGTGAGGTTTCCCTAATCATGTCTGGCCCAAGTATAAGCTTATCTGTGGATTCCCACCAACAGGTTGGTGATCGACAGGGTCTCCCGTATAAGGCTTCGAAGGGTGCCATGCCTATTGTAGCTTGGTAGCTATTGTTGTAGGCGAACTCCACCAGAGGAAGATGATCTTCCCATGTCCCTCCAAAGTCAAGAACACGCAATCTCAAGAGGTCTTCTAAGACTCTGTTCACCCTCTCCGTCTGTCCATCGGTTTGGGGATGGTAGGCCGTGCTTAAACATAGTTGTGTGCCTACAACCTCTTGCAAATTCTTCCAGAATCCGCTTGTAAAGATAGGGTCTCGATCGATTACTATGCTAGAAGGTATCCCATGCAGTCGAACTATCTCTCTAAGATATAGAGATGCTAGAGATGAGGTAGTCCTTCTACTTTTGATAGGTATAAAGTGAGAGCTTTTTGTGAGCCGGTCCACTATTACCCAAATACTGGTATTGCCCCTTCTTGACCTAGGCAACCCATCAATAAAATCCATCGAAATGCTATCCCATTTCCACTGTGGAACCTCTAGAGGATGAAGCAAACCACCAGGCTTCTTTTGCTCCGCCTTGACCTGCTGGCATATCATGCACTTAGAAACGAATTCAGCTACGTCCCTCTTCATGCCATTCCAAAAGAAAACTCTTTTGATGTCTTTATACATTTTGTCTCCGCCTAGGTGTACGGTCAGCTTTGAATGGTGTGCTTCTTCTAGAACCGTTTTCACTAAATCTCTTACTTGTGGGACGCATAGCCTTCCATCCCGTCTTAACCATCCCTTATCATCGATGGAGTATCTATTGAGGTGACTCAAAGTCTCACCCCTAATCAGCTTATCTATCACATCTACTAGCTGAGGGTCTTCACGTTGTGCGGTTCCTATTGAGTCAAAAAGTGCAGGCCGCACTTCTGGTGTTGCTAACAAGCCAGCTACAAATTCAGAGGAGGGTCTAAAGTCAAAGTTGGCTATGTACTCCAAGCTTTGCCTTTCTACAAAGAGAGGGCTTAAGGTCAGCTTCTTTCTACTCAGAGCATCTGCTACCACATTGCCCTTGCTAGGAGTGTAGGAAATCTCAAAATCAAATGAGGCAAGAAACTCCATCCATCTTTGCTGCCTCAAGGTGAAATCTTTCTGCAAGAAAAGGTACTTAGACGATTTATGGTCAGTAAACAATTCAAACTTCACACCTAGGAGATAATGGCGCCAAGACTTAAGAGCGAAAACGTTGGACACCAATTCTAGGTCATGGGTTGGGTAGTTTTTCTCATGTACTTTCAACTGCCTTCCACCATAAGCTACTACCTTCCCTTCTTGCATCAAGACAGCGCCTAATCTTGTACTGCATGCATCCGTGTATACGGTAAACATCTTTCTCACATCAGGCAATGTCAGAACTGGGGCTGTTGTTAGAGCCCTTTTCAAGCGTTGGAAAGCAATATCGCAATCCAAATCCCAAGCGAAAACTACGTTCTTCTTTGTCAACCTTGTAAGTGGAGCTGAGATTTTCGCAAAGTCTTTGATGAACTTCTGGTAAAAGCCTGCTAGCTCGAGAAAGCTTCGGACTTCAGTTGCGTTTCATGGAATCTTCCAATCCTGCACAGCAACCACTTTGTAGGGTCCACGGCTAACCCCTCTTTGGAAACCACATATCCAAGGAATCTAACTTCTTCTCTCCAGAAATGGCAGTTGGAGAATTTGGCTTTCAACTGATGTGCACTCTCACTTCCCTTAAGTGCTGAGCATGCTCTTCCTCACTCTTCGAGAAGGTCAAAATATCATCCACGAAGACCACCACAAACTTATTGAGGAATTCCCGGAACACCGTCCTCATCAAGTCCACGAAATAGGCAGGTGCGTTTGTCAAGCCGAAAGGCATGACAAGCCACTCGCAGAAACCATCCGGGGTCCTAAATGCGGTCTTGTCAATGCTGTCCTCAGCCACTCTTAGCTGATGAAACCCAGTAGCCAGATCTAGTTGGGAGAAAACAGATGCACCTACGAGCTGATCAAACAGATCGTCAATTCTTGGGAGTGGGTGCCTATTCTTCTTGGTCATCTTGTTCAGCTCCCTATAATCCACGCATAGGCGGAGTGAACCATCGGCTTTGGTCGCGAACACTACTGGAGCACCCCATTCAGAAATACTCCGTCTTATGAACCCCTTTTCAAGCAGCTCTTTACCTTGCTTGCTGGGTTCTTTTCTCTCCCTTGGAGCCATGTGTCTAACGGGTAAAGCAACGGGTTTTGCATTGTCAACGAGGTATATGCGGAAGTCTATCTGCCGCTTCGGAGGTAAGCCCTTTACCTCTTCAAACACATCCGAGTATTCACGGACCACTCTAACAGACTGCAAATTCTCAATAGATGCATCATGAGATTCTAGATAACTTAGCATAACAGAATTCATGGGATTACAAGAGATTTCGAGAGTGTTACCGAGGAGAGTCATGAGTCTAACCACTCTCTTTTCACAATCGAGGACGACACCATTACTGGATAGCCATTCCATGCCTAGAATCAGCCCATAGCCCGTGAAGCCCAAAACATAAGCATTACATTTAAACCCAGCGCTTAAAATAGAGATTTCCAAATCCAAACAAATCATTGACAAATAAACTGCGCCCTCAATTGGATTTGAAACAACCAAGGGATCCTCTACTCTATGGGTGTCTAGGTGCAGAGATTCAACTAAAGCAGTAGATATAAAAGAGTGCAATGCGCCAGAATCAAAGAGAGTACGAACAGGATTATCAAACAGATAAACTAAACTCTCAACAGAAATATGTCTACCTCGTTCCTACAGAGGTGCAACAAGAGCATGAACCTACCCTCCAGAAGATGATCCAGTCCTCTGTCCCTGCCCTTGCCTTTTTGGGCAGTCCTTAGACAAGTGTCCAGTATCCCCGCACTGGAAACAAGGGCCCAATTTCTTCTTTTTCTTTCTATAGTCCCTAGCCAAGTGTCCAGGTATCCCACAAAAATTGCACTTCATCTTCTTACGGGATTTATTATCCTTCCCGCCTTTCTTGGGGTCCGTCTTCTTGTTCTGAGATCCATCTCCTTTCTTGTTTTGAGGCTCTTCCTTCATCACCTCATTCTTGTCATCTTTGTTCTCCTCTTGCAACAGAGCCATGTCCACCAGTCTCTCGTAAGTCGCTCCCATAGGTATATGGGATATTGCCAAACCTTGCAGTGGCTCATTCAGTCCTTTGGCAAAGCAGAGAGCCTTCTTGTGTGGAGTGTTTACTAACTCCAGTCCAAATCGAGCAAGCTGGTTAAATTTATTGACGTATTCTTTGACCGACAAATTGCCCTGTTTAAGTGACAGGAACTTCTCCATTTGCAGACTCTGGTCAGCTTGTGAGAGGAACTTCATTTCAAATCTCCCCCTGAAGTCCTCCCAAGTCTCTATCGATCTTTCAGCATTAGTGACTTCCCACCAGAAGGAGGCCTCGTCTTTGAGCAACCACACCACCAACTGTAGTTTCTGCCTCTCATCTACTTCAAAGATAACAAATAAGTCCTCAGTCTCCTTGAGCCAGTTTCTAGCTTCCACGAATGATTCGCTCCCCTTAAAGTTTATTCCACTCATGGATTTAAAGTCTCTACAGATCTTTGAGAAAGCATTTCCTCTCGGAGGAGGAGGAGCATCAGCTGGGGGAGGAGGAATTTCTACTGGGCCCGCGTCATTGGCCCTAGCTTCTAAGTAACTCCTGAACCATCCAGGTATCGGTACACCCTCTGGAAGGTTAAGATCCCCAGACATGCTGAAACAAAAAGGAAAGATTCAAAACGAAGGATAGAAATATAGTGCATATGGCTTTGGGGATTATGCCTCTTTAAATTAACACATTTTCTTGAAAATGCTTCTTTATGACTTCTTTTTGATCAAAAAATTTATCCGATCTGGTAACCTTTAGCTCTGATACCAAGTGTAACACACCACCTCCGTTAAGGTCACTCTCAAAGGGAATGCCTTAACTTCGGTGGAGTGTTTTAAGGTACAAGATACTAATATATTACAAGACAGAAAATTTATGCAGTGGAAACAGATCAATATTATTTCATAAATACTTGTTCAACACAACAATTCAACAACTGTTTCAACCTTCCAAGTTATTACAACTTTTCATCTGTCTTGGAAACATAAAGAAGCAATACTGAAAATAAAATGAAATAAATCCCCAATAAGTGCTTGAACATAGCCATAGCTCAAAAAGGAAAGTCCAAGCCTTACATCTACGGTCTTCAAGCTTTGGCTAACCTGGACTAAGCAGAAGTGTTTCCTCCCTACGAACCTTGGGGGGAGGGGGGAACGGAAGAAAAGAAGCGAAAGGAAAATAGGTCATACATAAGTCTGGTAAGCCCAGTTATTTAATAGCAGGTAAACAAGTAAAAGACTATGACATGAATAAACTAAACATAGAATGATACCATAAGGATAGGGTAGTCCTAAAACGAGGTAAAGTAAGATTTAACTAGATTTGGCTATCGCACCAACTTTTACTTCTCTACACCCACTAAGAGCTGTTTAACTAGCAATGTATGTTCATGAAAAAGTGATCCCATTCATGTATTGATCGGCTCCTACTCGCATTCATGTATTCCCGATGTCATGCGGCCCCACGTGATTTTTTAAGTACTTGTGCTGGTTCCAATATAGGGTGTATCAAGTCCAATAATGACAACCCTAAATGATTCAAAGATGCACAAGTGTACGCCTGGTGCCCAGTGCCTGCTTTTTCCACTCCGGAGCCCATGCATGCCCGTACTCCGTTAGAACCTACACTGACGCACCTAACCGTCGCCCTTTTGACCGCTTATATTCAGCCCAGTATTCATCCCCTACCCTGCCTAGTTCAGGGTACCTTGATACATCCATGTGGGTTACTGCTGAAATGGGTCCCCGTTACTTGGGTTTTTCTAGTCAACATGCTAAATTTGTTAAGTGTCCTTGGTTTGACTTAACCCCTATCAATCTTTTCTAGTTAATGTGTTAAGTAGGTTAAGTGTTTCCTCAATTACTTATCCTCACCAATCTTGTCTTGTTAATATGTTAAGTTGATTAAGTGTTCCCTTAATTACTTTAACCTCACCGTTTCTAGCTTGATTGTTCATGAGCTTTAATTAATTAATTAAAGCACCAACCACTCACATTAGATAGGTATTATTGTGGTTACTGGATGTGCCGGTCGGTTACGGGCAGTTTTACACCACAACTCAGTCTAACCTCGGGTCTTTCTGGGCTTGATGCACTAACCTCTTACATTAAACATGTATTGTTGTGGTTACTGGATGTGCCGGTCGGTTCCGGGCAGGTTTACACCACAACTTAGTCTAACCTCGGGTTAGGCATATTCTTCTTTTAAATTTTATATATGTGAATTTTCTACAAGTGTTTCATGTCACATATTTTAATTATATTCAAGACTAATGGTATAAATTATACCATTCATGGCCTTAACCATTTACATGGTTTTGGGCCCACCTATATTATTAACATGTTTTGATTTAATAACTATCCCAACGTTACCCCTGTTTGTTCGTTCGTATTATTCACATAAAAGTCATTGGGCCTGCATATTAGCCCAATTTATAAACAAGAGGTAAAGAAGGGAACATGCATAATATAGATTCAACCAAACATGTAAATTTTGCATAAAACTTTATTCATATAATTTAACATGTCACATGAACTTGCATATAATTTAGACTTAGATAATCATAAGCCTAAAACATGTTAATATATAGATCTAGGCATGTGTGAACATAACCTCATTTATAAACTAGCATATGACATAATCATGACATGTCCAATCCCAAGGCATGTATAATTTTAACATTAACATATAGGTGTGAACTAGATCTAACAAGGTGAACTTGCATAAGTCCACTTTACAAACATGCATATAAATATAGATCTAGTTTTGGATCTAACATGTAACTTGCATATGAACAAATGTATAATTAGATCGTGACTTGGATCTATCATAAAACATATAACTTGCATTAATCATATGAACCTAGATAGATCTTGACATGGATCCAACATAAAACTTGTAACTTGCATATGAACATATGAACGTATATATAGGCATATGGATCTAACATAAAGCATATGAATATATATATATATATATATGTAGATCTTGACTTGGATCTAACATAATACATACAACTTGCATTAATCATATAAACATATATATGTAGATCTTAACATGAAACATATAACTTGCATATGATATTGACAGTTTCATTCTCAATCTTTAATAGATCCAACACCAAATCCAATAAGCCACAAACATTCCAAGACAATTCATGATAAAATCATCACAAGAAACAAACATGAATTAGCATCGTCAATATTATACAACATGGTATAATTCTATTTTTCACTTTATACCAAATCACGTCTTAAATTTGTTTACATCTAAAAGATAACTACACTTACAAAAGACAATCTTGATTTCTGGAATCTGTATTCTGAAGTTGAAATGCTCGCCTTTGATGTAGACAATCGTTGTTTTAGTTTAATTTTGATTTGATTTGGTTTGTCTTTTTTAATTTGCTTCAAGTTGAACGGAGGCTACTCGAGGTTGTCCAATGGCAGCATGACGGCTCTTGGTTCGATTTTTAATATGATTTAGGGTTGAAGTATTAGGTTGCTTATATAGAAGTTTGATTTAATAGGAACCGTCAGATTAACCTAGAGCAAATTAAAGCCATTCAGACAAGATAGAATAGCCACATCAGCCATAATGACTTAGCAAGGAGTCCATCAGAACAAATCAGATGCCACATCTGCCTTAGAGCGAATCGGCCCACGGGTTGACAGCCAAACACCCTGAATCAACCCCTAGTCGAACCAACTGGGCTCAGGTCGACCTCACAAATGGGCCGGTTCGGTTATTCCCCCTCCCGATTCGCCATTTTGAACTTTTTTTGCATATTTATTTATTTATTTTTTATATATATCTATATATATATTTTTCTCACATGCATACAAACTTCAAGGCTTAATAACTTCTTCATAATGTATCCGTTTTATGCAAACCAAATGTCTATCTTGACCAAAATTTTGAGACGAATGTAATAGCGCAACCCATTTCACTTAACTCTTCTTCTAAAAATTAAGTGTTCTTGAATTTGTTAATTTTAACATTCTCAGAAAATTCAGCGTGTTACAACCACCGTCTGAACTGTCGCCCATATCCTCTTCTTCTTCCCACGCATCACTCTGTGATCCATCATTCTGCTCTTCTTCTTCATCTTGCTGCTCTTCTTCTTGCTGATCTGCAGTTTGTCTTACTGCAACTGTATAATGTTCCTCGGCTTCATCATGGTGCTCATCATCCCTATCCTTATTCATATCCGCACTTGTGCCTTGTGCTGCTTTCTCCATTCTCCTTTTCCTTTCAAAAGCTGTTATACATTTACAAGGAGGCATCGGAAAATAAACATCATAAGCGAGTTACTTTACTTACATCATCGCATTTTTTTTTTAAATTATAGGTCACCACGCAAACAACATACGTGGAACACGAATAAACCATGAAAGAAGAGTGCGTGGATAAAAAGGTTTCCTCGCATTCACTTATCATGGTTGATATATGTTCCACGCACAGACTCAACGTGGTAAACACCATTTTGCAGTTTCCCACGAATTTATACTACATGGTTTGTTATATTACTATGGACAATGTTAATGTGGTTGGTGTAACAACCCGGAAAATCAGAACCAATTTAAAATTTTTATTTTGGCTATTTTAATGAATTTTGAGTATTTAAAAAGATTTATTTTAAATAATAATGACTAGAAATTTATTTTGAATAGAATTAGAAAGTATAAATTTATTTAAATCGAAGTTAGAATGTAAATATTTATTTTAATTATAAAAGGAATTGAAAATGGCGCGGTAATTTGAAAATTCGATTTCAAATTTCAAATTAATGTACAAGATTCAAAATAAACCGGATTTTAGTAAAACCAGAAATATTTGAATCTATTTGAAAATATCTTTCCAACGAATGTGAAAAATCCAAATTTCATAGTGGGAACAAAAAGTTATGCCCATTTGAAAATTCAGAATAGTTGCTATGGAATTTATATAACATATAGCCCTTAAAAATAGCAATTCTGCAAACGACCTCCGTTTTCGACGAGACCACTTTTGTGGGATCCGGAATGTCAAATTACTGCTAGATTCCAATTTTCATAATTTTTGGAATCAATATGTGTGCATGGTGAATTTAAACGTGTTTATTCAATTCAGTTTGAATTTAATCGACTGAAAAATGACCGTTTTTCAAACGGTCTCCAAATTCAATGAAATTAGTTTTGTTAGGACCGTATCATCAAGACATAGCTAGAATTATTTTATTTGGAATTTTTGGAGTCAGTGTGTGGCCCCGGTAAATTGAAATATACGTTTAAAATTAAAAATATTGATTTATATTTTAAATTTAATGGAAACAAATCAAAATAGTCTAATGGGCTTATGGGACATATCCCATTGTGTTCGGAATGGGGGTAATTAGCTAAAGGGGATAGTCATTGGGTCTCTGAAACATATCACCTCCGTTAGGGTCACTCTCAAAGGGAATGCCCTAATTTTGGTGGAGGTTTATAAGTACAAGTCACAGATATACAAGACAGATATAAGAACACATATTTGTAAACAGCGGAAGAACAACAAACTTTATTTCATCAAGTCAAATACGTGTTACAACAACATCCTTTCCAAAAACATAACATAACACTTCATAATCTGTCTTGAGTACATTATTTTTAAAGAAGCATAAATAAAACATAGATAAACTGCCAAAGCCCCAAAGCGGATTGTCCAAAGCCATAGTTCAAAACAGGAAAGTCCAAGCAATACATTTCTCTTCTTCAAGCTGGATGCTGAGGTAGGTCAAGCTGCTGTGTTCCCTCCCTGAGGACCTGGGGGGGGGGGAAACGGAAGAAAGAAGACGAAAGAAAAATAGAGTCAGACATAAAGCCTGAGTAAGTCTAGTACTACTTTGTCTATGAATAAAGAACTGGGTATGATAAGTAAAACAGGAAGTGGGCAACATTATAAACTTGGTTAAGTTATCTAGGGTCGAATATACTATCGTACCCCATGTTAATCTCTGAACCCATATAAACTAGTTTCCAATTTTGCACCCCAAGATCAGGGTGATGTGATCCATTCTACGATGATCGGCTCCTACTCGCATAGTTACATGTGTCTTACGGCCCCCGATGTCTGTAGTTACCTATGCTGGTCCCACCATGGGGTGTATCAAGTCCCATAGTGGCAACCCGACACAACCTTAGAGTGCAAAGGTATGCTACTGGTGTCCAGTGCTTTATTTTTCTGCGCCGGAGTGCGTGCACGCCCGCACACCGTTAGAACCTACACTGCTACACCACCGCCGTCGATTTGACCTCTTACAATCAGCCCAGTAATCGTGCCCCACCCTGCCTAGTTTCAGGGTATCCTGATACACCTTTTAGGGTTACTGCTGAAAAGGGTCCCCCGTTACTAGGTTTTCTATCTCTAGCCAACATGCTAAGTTGGTTAAGTGTTTCCTACCTAACCCCCACCAGTCCGCTTAGTTTAGCATGTTCCATTTTGATTAAGTCTTTAGTCCACTTAATCCTAACAATCCTGACTCAGCCTTAATTGTCTTATTAAGGCCCTGACCTCTCACATTAGACAGGTATTGTTGTGGCTGCCTGTTGCCGGTTGGTTCCGGGCAGTCTTACGCCACAACTCAGTCTAACCTCGGGTCCTTGCTGGGCTCCATGTTTAACCTCCCACATTGGATAGGTATTGTTGTGACTACTGGACAGCCGGGCGGTTCCGGGCAGGTTTACATCACAACTCAATCCAACCTCGGGTTAAACACATCGTATGTTCTACATTTACATATCTTGTCATTCTTCTTTATTTATATGTAAATATTTGCGGCCCATTATTAAGTTAATGGTGTAAAGGTTACACCAATCATGGGCCCAACCCATACTTGAATTTGGGCCCTTCTATTTTATATTTTCATTCATTAATTAATTTTTAACCCAACGTTATTTTCCCCCGTTTTACACGTCCGTTTATATATATTGGGCTTAGCCTTTTAAAGCCCAATTTAGCCATGCGAAAAGGGGAGGCTTATGGCGTATACACAAAGAGGGGAAAGTGAGCGCATGAACTTGCATATGACGTTGGAAAATACATAATAGAAATTGGTGTACTTGCATAGTGGTGACATGTATTTTGGTCATAAAACATAGGTGACATAAATCAAGGCATGTAAACTTGCATAGGTTTAACTACAACATGAACCTATATTCTTATTTAGGCATAATGTCAAACATAAGCATGGCCTAAATACTTCTAGCATAAACATGGCATATTGTCAAACATAAGCATGGTATAAATACTTTTGGCATAAACATAAACATGTCATGTTCATAAGGTTTCTATATGTTTACAAGGGGATACTTTGTTACCAACACAAAAGCATAGTTCAACTTAATCATGGTTTAAGTCTAATCACATAATGATGGTACAAACATACTTATGCATAAATATTCCTAATCATGGTGTTTGCTTTAAAACTTGCAAAAAGAGGATTTTTGAGTCTAATCTAGCCATGTCTCACATATGTCACCATATAATTCTTTTAAACAAGATAGACTTAATAACGGATTTCAATTATGCCAAATATCATTCCTAGCCATATTCATAAGTTTGCAAAAGCATGACTTAATACATGGATTATGGTGTCAAAATTCCACATAGTTTCATATGAACTATAATAACCAAACTTGTTTCAATTACTTGCAAAACGATTTATGCACAAAAATATACATCATAATGGCATAATAACAAAGCCCCAAACTTGCATGAATTTCAATTAACTACATACATGTAGCTTCAATATAGATTACACAATTTGCGCAATATTCCAAACGTATACTTGCATAGAACTACCGCATGTAGTTCTTTATAATGAATAACATAATTTTGCACAAATATGAATTACCATTGCCACAATTCAAGCATACACATCAACACAGTTGTTTATTAATACCAAAGTAATACTCTACTTACAATGGTTGCGATGAATTCTCTAATTAAGAGATAGGATTCCTTTGTTGAATTGATTAGCTTTAGGTTGCTTGAATTGCTTTTGGCTTTAGAACTTCCTCCCTAATCCTCTCTCTAGTTGGCGGCTACCTCTAGTCGTTCCTCAGCAACATGGCGGCTATGTCTTTAATTTGAATGAATAGATTAGGGTTTAGTCTAGGGTTGTTTATATAGAGGTTAGGAATTGATTAGGACCATTGATGTTGCTAGGTTAGATCATAGCCATTCATTAGGAAGAGAGACCAATAAAAACCCGCCACCTAGCCCTAATGACAAAGCAGACCACAGAAATTCGACCAAACACAGACCTGGCCAGCCAGGTTGACTGGGCTCGACCAGGTCGACACCCCTGTCGACAGGGCTGTCGACAGCCCTGTCGACATGTGTAGCCCAGGTCGACAGCCCAGTCGACCTGGGTGGCTAGGCGGGTGTTTTATCCGCCTGGCCCATTGGGCCCCATTTCAAATTATTATTTTATTCTGTTTGAATTTTAAATTTAATTCAAAACTTCCGAAGGCCATATCTTCTTCATACGGACTCCGTTTTTCGAAAATTCGGACTCTATTTCGCGTATTTTTCCGAGACGGACGCAATGGCGTATCCCGTTTCCCTTAGTTCTTTGATTTGAATTTGATTATACTTTAATTCATGAATTTCACAGTTATAGAATTTTCGGGGTGTTACATTCTCCCCCACTTAAAAGGATTTCGTCCCCGAAATCTTCAAGTTAGGAGGAATGTAAATCCTAACATCCAATCATCCATCTACTCATCCATCAAACACGAGTATCCATTGTCCTTAAAAGACTTCTAATGCTTCATGATCATATGCAAAGTGTGTGTGTATACATGAACTTATCTAATGCAAAATCAGGCGGTCTACTGATTCAGTTGACCTCCTTAATGCGAACTATGTAAGTGCCATGAATCCATTATGTATGCAAATTTTCCTATTCATGATTCTACATGAGTGCACAATCATTCAATGCAAATGCAACATCCACATGACAACACATTATAGTTCAACCACATACGAATACAAACATATATGCATATGCAATATGAAGTGACTGAGCCGATCTAAAACCTAGATTGTGTGTGTATATGCAACCACGAGCAACCACTAGCAATCACTTGCAACCACTTGCAACCATTCATACATAACATGTTTCAACTACATGTTTTCATCCAAAGGTTTTCTACCTAAAAGATACGGTCGAGGAAATATACCTAAAAAGATAGATAGATAAAAGCGCAACTTAAGGAAAAGAAAGATCAAGGATGTACCCTCGAACAGAAAAGGGTAGGCAGTACGGATTCTATCTTCAGTTTCCCAAGTCGCGTCTCCCTCGGCGTCGCTCCACTGAACTTTGACGAGCTTGACTTCGCGGTTGCGTAGCTTCTTCACTTCCGTTCCTAAGATGCGGGTTGGAACTTTTCTTATGGTTGCTTCGCGTTCCACTTCGGCCTCTTCGAGGATATTTGGCTCCACCACTTCAGCAGACTCATGTAGACATTTTCGAAGATGTGAAACGTGAAAAACGTTGTGGACTCCAGCCAACTTCTCGGGTAGCTCTAATCTATAGGCCATTTTCCCAATCTTCTCGGTAATAGGGAATGGCCCTACGAATCTTGGCGCTAGCTTTCCTGTGGTTCCAAAACGAACAACGTTCCTTAGTGGTGATACCTTGAGAAAAACTCTGTCCCCAACTTCGAATTCAAGGTCGGTCCTTCTCTTGTCGGCATAGGATTTTTGTCTGTCTTGGGCCGTCTTCATCCTTCTTCGTATTAAGTCTACTTTCTCTGAAGTCTCTCGGATCATATCTGGTCCAAGTATGAGCTTATCAGTAGACTCCCACCAACAAGTGGGCGATCGGCACGGTCTTCCGTATAAAGCTTCGAAGGGCGCCATTCCGATGGTTGCTTGATAGCTGTTGTTGTAGGCAAATTCCACCAAAGGAAGGTGGTCTTCCCATGTCCCTCCGAAGTCAAGGACGCACAGTCTTAAAAGGTCTTCCAAAACTCTATTCACTCTTTCTGTTTGGCCGTCGGTTTGGGGATGATAGGCTGTGCTTAAGCATAACTGCGTTCCTACTGCTTCTTGTAGACTCCGCCAAAACTCGCTGGTGAAGATGGGGTCTCGGTCACTAACGATGTTAGACGGTATTCCATGGAGTCGAACGATTTCCTTAAGGTAAAGTGATGCTAGGGATGAGGCAGTTCTTTTACTTTTGACAGGTAAAAAGTGGGCGCTTTTAGTAAGCCTATCCACTATTACCCAAATGCTAGTGTTGCCTCTCCTAGACCTAGGCAGCCCATCGATGAAGTCCATTGAGATGCTATCCCACTTCCACTGCGGGACCTCCAGAGGATGTAGCAGTCCGCCAGGCTTTTTCTGTTCTGCCTTAACCTGTTGGCACACCATGCACTTAGAAACGAATTCTGCCACGTCCTTTTTCATGCCGTTCCAAAAGAAAGTCCTCTTTATGTCTTTGTACATTTTATCTCCACCTGGGTGTATCGTCATCTTGGAGTGATGTGCTTCCTCGAGAACCTTCTTTACTAAATCCTTTGCTTGTGGGACGCATAGTCTTCCATCTCGCCTTAGTACACCCTTATCGTCAATGGAGTATCGGTTGAGGTGACTTGAAGTCTCATCCCTAATTAGCCTATCAATTATTTCCACAAGCTGAGGGTCTTCGCGTTGTGCTGTCCCTACTGAATCTACTAAAGTTGGGCGCACTTCGAGAGATGCTAGCAAGCCCGGTACGAAATCGGAGGAGGGCCTAAAGTCGAAGCTGGCTATAAACTCTAGGCTTTGTCTTTCAACAAACAACGGGCTTAGGGTCAATTTCTTTCGGCTCAACGCGTCTGCCACTACGTTGCCTTTGCCCGGAGTGTAGGAGATTTCGAAATCGTACGAGGCAAGAAACTCCATCCATCTTTGTTGCCTCAAGTTAAGATCTTTCTGCGAGAAAAGATATTTCAACGATTTATGGTCAGTGTAAAGTTCGAACTTCTCACCTAGGAGATAGTGTCGCCAAGACTTGAGTGCAAAGACGATGGCGGCTAGCTCTAGATCGTGGGTTGGGTAGTTCTTTTCGTGCACTTTCAACTGCCTCCCGCCATAAGCTACTACCCTTCCTTCTTGCATTAAGACGGCGCCTAGCCCTGTCCCACATGCATCCGTATAAACAGTGAACATCTTGCTCCCATCTGGCAGCGTCAAAACTGGGGCTGTTGTGAGAGCCCTTTTTAGTCGTTGGAAAGCAAACTCGCAATCCAAATCCCAATTGAACACTAGATTCTTCTTAGTCAATTTCGTGAGCGGAGCTGAAATTTTCACAAAATCCCTTATGAATTTTCGATAGAAACCTGCTAGTCCTAGAAAGCTTCGGACCTCAGTTGCATTCCTTGGTGTCTTCCAATCTTGTACCGCCACTACCTTAGCAGGGTCCACCGCTAACCCTTGTTTGGATACTATGTGCCCAAGGAACCTCACCTATTCTCTCCAAAAGTGGCATTTGGAGAACTTGGCTTTTAGTTGATGGACTCGCAAAGTTTCCATGATTGCCCTTAAGTGCTGGGCATGTTCCACTTCACTCTTTGAGAAGATAAGGATATCATCTACGAAGACCACTACGAATTTGTTGAGGAAATCTCTAAATACCCTACTCATCAGGTCCACGAAGTACGCAGGTGCATTTGTCAAGCCGAAAGGCATGACAAGCCATTCAAAGAAGCCGTCTGGGGTTCTGAACGCCGTTTTATCGATGCTATCTTCAGCCACCCTTAGCTGATGAAAACCGGTTGCTAAATCGAGTTGGGAGAAAACAGACGCTCCTACAAGCTGGTCAAATAAATCGTCAATTCTAGGGAGAGGGTGCCTATTCTTTTTCGTTAGCTTGTTGAGCTCCCTATAGTCACACATAGACGGAGTGAACCATCCGCCTTTGTAGCGAACACCACTGGAGCGCCCCATTCTGAAATGCTCCTCCTAATGAACCCCTTTTCTAGAAGCTCTTTAATCTGTTTACTGAGCTCTTTCCTTTCTCGTGGAGCCATATGTCTAACGGGGAACGCAACGGGCTTTGCATTATCTACAAGATATATGCGGAAGTCTATTTCCCGCTTCGGAGGCAAGCCCTTCACCTCTTCGAAGACATCCGGATATTCCCGGACCACTCTAACTGATTTCAAATTTTCAACAGAGGCATCTAGCGATTCAAGATAACTAAGCATAACCGCATACGAGGGATTACAAGAAATTTCCAAAGTATTACCGAGCTGGGTTAGGAGCCTAACAACCCTTTTCTCACAATCAAGGACGGCCCTATTACTGGATAGCCAATCCATACCCAAAATCAAACCATACCCCGAAAAGCCCAAAACAAAGGCACTACATAGAAATTCAACACTTAGGATAGAAATTTTCAAATCCAAACAGATCATAGACAAATGAGCTGGGCCCCCAATTGGGTTTGAAACAATTAAGGGGTCCTCTACCATACTAGTTTTTAGGTGCAGAGATTCTACTAAAGCAGACGAGATAAAGGAGTGTGATGCGCCATAATCAAACAAAGTGCGAACGGGGTGATCATAAAGATAAACTACACTTTCTACAGAAGTATTTATACCTCGCTGTTGCAATGGTGGCGCTTCTAGCACATGAACCTGTGCCCCTGGGGTGGATCCAGTGCCCTGCCCCTGTCCTCGTTTCCTTGGGCAGTCCTTAGCCCTGTGGCCTGTCTGACCGCACGAAAAGCACCCACCATTCTCCTTAGCCTTCTTTTTCCGGCAGTCCTTTACTAAGTGCCCCACTTTGCCACAGAAATTACACTTCCTCTTCTCTTTGTTGCCTTTTCCGCCCTTCTTAAAGTCTGTCTTCTTAGGCTGCAAACCCTCTTTCTTCCCTTGAGAGCTTTCTGCCTTGGTCTCCTTCTTGCCCTTGTCCTCTTCGTTCAGCAATGCCATTTGCACCAATCTTTCATACGTGGCTCCCATGGGTATATGGGTCATGGCCAAACTATGTAATGGCTCATTTAACCCCTTGACGAAATGGAGAGCCTTCTTATGCGGGGTGTTGACTAGGTCAAGCCCAAACCTAGCCAGCTCATCAAACTGATTCACATACTCTCTGACTGTCTTGTCTCCTTGCTTAAGAAATAAGAATTTTTCCAACTGCAAACTTCTTTCTGCATCTGAGAGAAATTTGGTCTCAAACCTTGCCCTAAAGTCCTCCCATGTATCCACTGGTCTTTCAGCATTGGTGACTTCCCACCAGTAGGAAGCCTCGCCCTTCAATAGCCACACCGCTAGTTGTACCTTTTGTCTATCTTCTACCTCAAAGATGATGAATAGGTCCTCCGTTTCTTTCAGCCAATTTCTAGCTGCCACGAAGGACTCAGTTCCATGGAAATCCCTTCCTCCCATAGCTTTAAAATCTTTGCATATCTTAGCGAACGTGTTTCCCCGAGGAGGAGGTGGAGGAAAAGGTGCTGCTGCAGCTGGATGGTTTCCTTCAGCTGGGGGAGGTGGAACGGTAGGACCTGGCTGAGTGGCCCTTGCTTCTAAGAACCGTCTAAACCAACCAGGTATGGGTACCCCTTCAGGCAAGTTAAGTTCTTGGGACATGCTGAAACAAAAAGGATAGATTCAAAACGAAGGATAAGAGATAATACCTATGGCTTTGGGGAGTGGACTTTGCCTTTTTAAAATAAAATAATATTTTTCTTTTTAAAAATGCTTCTTTAAATTTCCTTTTTGAAAATAATTTTTCAAAACTTTTTATCTTATCTGGTAAACCTATGCTCTGATACCAAGTGAAACACCCCACCTCCGTTAGGGTCACTCTCAAAGGGAATGCCCTAATTTTGGTGGAGGTTTATAAGTACAAGTCACAGATATACAAGACAGATATAAGAACACATATTTGTAAACAGCGGAAGAACAACAAACTTTATTTCATCAAGTCAAATACGTGTTACAACAACATCCTTTCCAAAAACATAACATAACACTTCATAATCTGTCTTGAGTACATTATTTTTAAAGAAGCATAAATAAAACATAGATAAACTGCCAAAGCCCCAAAGCGGATTGTCCAAAGCCATAGTTCAAAACAGGAAAGTCCAAGCAATACATTTCTCTTCTTCAAGCTGGATGCTGAGGTAGGTCAAGCTGCTGTGTTCCCTCCTTGAGGACCTGGGGGGGGGGAACGGAAGAAAGAAGACGAAAGAAAAATAGAGTCAGACATAAAGCCTGAGTAAGTCTAGTACTACTTTGTCTATGAATAAAGAACTGGGTATGATAAGTAAAACAGGAAGTGGGCAACATTATAAACTTGGTTAAGTTATCTAGGGTCGAATATACTATCGTACCCCATGTTAATCTCTGAACCCATATAAACTAGTTTCCAATTTTGCACCCCAAGATCAGGGTGATGTGATCCATTCTACGATGATCGGCTCTTACTCGCATAGTTACATGTGTCTTACGGCCCCCGATGTCTGTAGTTACCTATGCTGGTCCCACCATGGGGTGTATCAAGTCCCATAGTGGCAACCCGACACAACCTTAGAGTGCAAAGGTATGCTACTGGTGTCCAGTGCTTTATTTTTCTGCGCCGGAGTGCGTGCACGCCCGCACACCGTTAGAACCTACACTGCTACACCACCGCCGTCGATTTGACCTCTTACAATCAGCCCAGTAATCGTGCCCCACCCTGCCTAGTTTCAGGGTATCCTGATACACCTTTTAGGGTTACTGCTGAAAAGGGTCCCCCGTTACTAGGTTTTCTATCTCTAGCCAACATGCTAAGTTGGTTAAGTGTTTCCTACCTAACCCCCACCAGTCCGCTTAGTTTAGCATGTTCCATTTTGATTAAGTCTTTAGTCCACTTAATCCTAACAATCCTGACTCAGCCTTAATTGTCTTATTAAGGCCCTGACCTCTCACATTAGACAGGTATTGTTGTGGCTGCCTGTTGCCGGTTGGTTCCGGGCAGTCTTACGCCACAACTCAGTCTAACCTCGGGTCCTTGCTGGGCTCCATGTTTAACCTCCCACATTGGATAGGTATTGTTGTGACTACTGGACAGCCGGGCGGTTCCGGGCAGGTTTACATCACAACTCAATCCAACCTCGGGTTAAACACATCGTATGTTCTACATTTACATATCTTGTCATTCTTCTTTATTTATATGTAAATATTTGCGGCCCATTATTAAGTTAATGGTGTAAAGGTTACACCAATCATGGGCCCAACCCATACTTGAATTTGGGCCCTTCTATTTTATATTTTCATTCATTAATTAATTTTTAACCCAACGTTATTTTCCCCCGTTTTACACGTCCGTTTATATATATTGGGCTTAGCCTTTTAAAGCCCAATTTAGCCATGCGAAAAGGGGAGGCTTATGGCGTATACACAAAGAGGGGAAAGTGAGCGCATGAACTTGCATATGACGTTGGAAAATACATAATAGAAATTGGTGTACTTGCATAGTGGTGACATGTATTTTGGTCATAAAACATAGGTGACATAAATCAAGGCATGTAAACTTGCATAGGTTTAACTACAACATGAACCTATATTCTTATTTAGGCATAATGTCAAACATAAGCATGGCCTAAATACTTCTAGCATAAACATGGCATATTGTCAAACATAAGCATGGTATAAATACTTTTGGCATAAACATAAACATGTCATGTTCATAAGGTTTCTATATGTTTACAAGGGGATACTTTGTTACCAACACAAAAGCATAGTTCAACTTAATCATGGTTTAAGTCTAATCACATAATGATGGTACAAACATACTTATGCATAAATATTCCTAATCATGGTGTTTGCTTTAAAACTTGCAAAAAGAGGATTTTTGAGTCTAATCTAGCCATGTCTCACATATGTCACCATATAATTCTTTTAAACAAGATAGACTTAATAACGGATTTCAATTATGCCAAATATCATTCCTAGCCATATTCATAAGTTTGCAAAAGCATGACTTAATACATGGATTATGGTGTCAAAATTCCACATAGTTTCATATGAACTATAATAACCAAACTTGTTTCAATTACTTGCAAAACGATTTATGCACAAAAATATACATCATAATGGCATAATAACAAAGCCCCAAACTTGCATGAATTTCAATTAACTACATACATGTAGCTTCAATATAGATTACACAATTTGCGCAATATTCCAAACGTATACTTGCATAGAACTACCGCATGTAGTTCTTTATAATGAATAACATAATTTTGCACAAATATGAATTACCATTGCCACAATTCAAGCATACACATCAACACAGTTGTTTATTAATACCAAAGTAATACTCTACTTACAATGGTTGCGATGAATTCTCTAATTAAGAGATATGATTCCTTTGTTGAATTGATTAGCTTTAGGTTGCTTGAATTGCTTTAGGCTTTAGAACTTCCTCCCTAATCCTCTCTCTAGTTGGCGGCTACCTCTAGTCGTTCCTCAGCAACATGGCGGCTATGTCTTTAATTTGAATGAATAGATTAGGGTTTAGTCTAGGGTTGTTTATATAGAGGTTAGGAATTGATTAGGACCATTGATGTTGCTAGGTTAGATCATAGCCATTCTGTAACGACCCGCATTCTACGCATCATAGGATCGTAGAATATTTATTTCTTTCACATACGAAGTCGTATGGTCATGTAACTTTGGGAGACGACTATTGGGGTCATTTCCCATGTTCATGATTTTTCTCGATTTTTAAATGACCATTTTACCCCTAGTTGGCACTGTTTTGGCCATAACTTTTGACTGAAAATGAATTTTGACCTGAAACCACTTCCATTGGCTTCGAATGATGGTTTCTCTTTCCGTAGAGTGGTCACATTAGCCAAACGGACTTACCGTTTGGGAGGTATGGCTGAAACAAGTTTCAGATGGAGGAAAACAGCTTAATTGGGCTTAACCGGGTGATTAGCAGCTAGGCCCAAGGGGAATTTCGGGTTTAGAGGTATAGGAGGACTGATTAGGGTTAGGTTATCATTTTCATTTTCAGTTTTGAGCCGCCACAAACCTCCTTGACACCTTAGTAATGGCTTCCTACATCTAAAACACCCCAAATCACTCTCTAATTGAAGATTAGGCTTAGCAACACCAAATTAAGGAGAAAAAGCACCAAAGCAAGGTTGGAGCTGCTGCTATACATAGGAATCCGACCCAAACAGAGAGTATTTCAGATTTGGTGTTTCATTTGTGGCCAAGGTGAGTGATAGCATCATTTTGACACTAATTACAGTTAATTAAGGGTGATTAGTGAAGATTAGCGAATTTATACGTAAATAAATTCTGGAAAAATTCTTAAAATTCTAAAATAATGTTTTAAGGCTCTGTTAGAAATTTGGGTTAATTTCGATGTGTTTTGCTAATCGTATGCTTAAACATGATTAAGAGGGATTATAGGAAAATCTGAGGTTTTGGGCACATTTGATCCATTTTGACATATGAATTCATTGTTTTGGTGTTTGTGGTTAGCTTGCTATGTTGTTATGACTATTTGACATGAATTGTGATTGATTAGAATAGTTAGATTTGTCAAAAACGTCGTCGAACGGCGTAAACAAGTTGCTGGAAAAGTTGCAGAAAGTTGTGCAGGGCTTCGGATCGGATCGGATGGGGGCTCGGATCGGAAATGTGAACTGGGCAAGAAACCCGACCCGAACTGGAGCTTGGCACATGAAAGACTTGGCAAAAAGGAAGGCCGTTTACTTAGAGTTGGAGTGGACAAGGGGATCGGATCGGAGTAAGAGGAAGCGAAGCGGATCGGACTGAAGTAAAGCGAAGTGATCGGATCGGATCGGAGTAGAAGGAAACGAGGGAGCTGATCGAAGAAGGAGCACGAGCTGGAAGGAGGATAGCAACCCGACCCGACCCGGAGGAGGACACCGACCCGACCCGGAGTGAAAAAAAAACCCGAACCGAACCGACGAGGGCAATGACTACCGAACCGAGCCGAACTCCAGGACTGTTACTGCGCGACAACTCTTTTGAAGACCCACTCCAATTCGACCAAACCCGAGATGCAAAGGAAGTCCAAATGAGAAGTTAGAGCTTAAGGTTCAGATGGGAATCAACGAGTTCACTTCATGGTTGGGCTTTGCTGCGGGACGCGTGCCAAGGGGTTATCGACGTCTATAGCTTTGGACCACTATGGTAGGAGGTACGAAGGCGGATTCAGGGCCATTATGGCATCGGTAGGACCAAGGGCTACGACCAATGAAGTGGGTCATTGAAATGTTTGGTCATGACTCCAAGTATTTGGCTTGGTCACAGCAGGGTTTCTACAAGTCGGGATTCGTTGTTACCTCAGTTTGTCTAGTGTTCCAAAGTGGTAGATGTCGTATGCTTTACGCACTGAATGAGTGATGTGAGGATGGTTGCTATGGATGATTTGCTTGCTATCATTGTGACATGCACACCCCACCCCCGTATTCTTACACTATTCATTATGGCACCTTGGAGTATTGTACGGTATGTGGTACTAACTCTTTGGTTGCAGGTCCAGGTTCAGGTATGGTTTAGTATACCTGTTATTATTCTGTTTAGATGCTTATCGCTCATACCAGGCTTTATGTCTGACCCAGAGTTTTATGTCTCCTCTTATTACTCTGGGTGCTCACACGAGCAGACTAGAGACAGGTTAGCTGGTGATGCACGGGTAGATGATCCGGAGACGAGCAGGAGGCTTCCACGTAATATATATAGTATTCTCCCTGTGTTGTTGAAGATCACTGCTTGGGCATTGTTGGTGTATCTTCTATTTTAGTTTTCTTTTGTTTAGAGACAGTAAACTTGGAAAGTTGTAATAAGCTGTATTTGGATTTCCGCTGCTTTGAGATTGATGTTGGTTTTAGTTATCAGCTTATGCACTGTCTCGCCTGTTTTGTGTCAAGTATATTATTATTATATATTATTCCATGCGCTGTGAGACATTCTACAGGTTTCTGGATCAGCTCATTCCCTTCTTTTCTTTCTTCTGACGACCGTCTTGTGCTAGTCGGGCATGTGTACAGCGCACTTTTGGAGGAAATGCAGGCTGGTACGAGGCGGGCCGTCACACTTGGTATCAGAGCTCTAGGTTGCGTAGTTAACCTAGGGAAGTTATCAGGGAGAGATAATATACGTATACGAGAGAGCGTATTTGTGATTACTTTGGTTTTTAAAAGCTATATATATATATTATTAGTAGTATAAGGATGAAGTCGTACTGCACTAGCACCACTATGGAGTCGTTAATCGTTTCCTTTTTCAGATTGACGATGAGCCGAGATACCAGAGGTGCTGGTAGGGGAGCCAATAATGGGATTGCTGCCGACATGAGGACGATGTTTACTGACCTCATGAGAGAGATGCTTAGAGATGTGCAGAGGGCAGCTCCCAATGGTGGAAATGGTGGTGGTCCAATAGTGCAGGCGCCAAGAGTCGACTTCGCCAAGCTGAATAAGGATTATACTAGTCTTGGTGGGAAGTCATTCCATGGAACGGAGTCGGCTACGGACGTTCAGGATTGGTTGGATAGTTGCGAGCGTATCTTCGAGGATTTGGGTATCGAGGATGCGATGAAGAGAAAGCTAGCGTCCCGTCAGCTGCAAGGGCGGGCAATGAATTGGTGGAATGCTATAAAGGCAGCTACTCCCGAAGACCAGATTACTTGGGAGCAGTTTAAGGCTCGCTTTAGTGAGAAGTTCATTCCAGCTGCTCAGAAGTCAATGTTGTTTAAGAAATTCTTGGAGCTCAAGCAGAATGGCAGAGCTGTCTCGGAGTATATTGCTGAATTTGACACTTTGTCAAAATATGGGTTATCCCTTATTGATACTGCCGAGAAAAAGAATGAGAAATTCATAACTGGTTTGGATCAATACTTGGGGGAAAAACTTATTAACCACATCGATGAGACGTTTGAATCGATTGTGGGGAAAGCATTAAGATCAGAAAGTCTCTACCCTAAGTCGAAGACTGAGGTTGCATCTGCAGAAGAGCCAAAGCCACAAGCAAGTGGTGGAGGCAAAGGTGGTTCCCAGAATAAGAGAAAGCAGAATCAGGCTAAGGATGGCCAGAAGAAAAAGAATAAGCAAGATGTGGAGTGCTTCAGCTGTGGTAAGAAGGGCCATTATGCTAGTAATTGTCGGGCCAAGCCAGCGGATAGGAAGTGCTTCAATTGTGGCCAATTGGGACATCACAAGGACAAGTGTCCACAGCCCCCTAAGGAAAAGCAAATGGTGAAAGCATATGCTCTTAATGCTATTCCTTCTTCGTCGAATGCCCCAACTGCGGCGGAGAAGGGTAAGAGTGTCGTCATTCAAGGTATGCTTTCTGTTTATGATGTTCCTGTTAGAGTTTTGTTTGATACCGGAGCTTCCAGTTCTTTCATATCTAGTGACCTGGTAGATAGGTTGGGATTGGAGCCCGAGATTGTCGATAGACCTTTAGTAGTGACGAACCCGATTGGTGGTTCGACTAGCCTTAACATGATTTGTCGTAATGTGGTTCTATCGAGTCATGGATGCATGTTTGTTTGTGATTGCTTTGTTTTGGGCTTTACTGGGTTTGGCATTATTTTGGGAGTAGATTGGCTCCAAAGATACGGGGTGGTGGTAGACTGTGAGGGCTTGTTGGTGACAGCTAGAGCGGATGATGGGCGGAGGATAGTGTTTGGTGGTCTACCCAGTAAGGGGGTATTGGCTAGTTTTCTAAACTCCCTCGACATTCCGCATAGTGAGTTGTCAGGTTTGCCCGTGGTTGGCCAGTATCCGGATGTTTTCGAAGAAGTGACCGGACTTCCACCACACCGAGAGATTGAGTTCCGTATTGATTTGGTAAAAGATGCCAGACCTATAGTGATGCCACTTCGTCGTATGGCACCAAGAGAGCAACGTGAGCTCGAGGTGCAAGTCAGCAATCTTTTGAAGAAGGGATTTATCAGAAGGAGTGTTTCTGAATGGGGAGCACCAGTTGTGTTTGCTACCAAGGCGGATGGTTCCCTTCGTTTGTGTGTAGACTACCGCGAGTTGAATAAAGTGACGAGGAAGAACAAGTATCCTCTACCGCGGATAGATGATTTGTTCGATCAGTTGAGTGGCGCGAGAATATTTTCTCAGTTGGATCTCGCGACAGGTTTTCATCAGCTTAGAGTGGAAGCTGAGAGTATAGCTAAAACGGCATTTCGAACGCCGTCTGGATTTTATGAATGGTTGGTTATGCCATTTGGGCTGACTAATGCCCCGGCATATTTTGTGGATCTTATGAATAGGGTATTCAGAGATCAGTTGAATAAGTCTGTCCTTGTGTTCGTTGATGATATTTTGGTCTATTCGAGGACAGAGGAAGAACACAAGGAACATTTAAGAGTAGCGATGGAGGTGTTGAGAAAACACCAATTGAAAGCAAAGTTTTCTAAGTGCCACTTCTGGAAGAGGGAAGTGAGGTTCTTGGGCCATGTTGTATCAGAGAATGGTATTGCCGTGGACCCGGCGAAGGTGGCTACGGTACAGGATTGGCCTACGCCCAAGAATGCAACAGATGTAAGGAGTTTCTTGGGATTAGCGGGATATTATCGTAAGTTTATCCAAGGTTTCTCCAAGATAGCAGCATCATTGACCCAGTTGACCAAGAAAAATCAAGCTTTTGTCTGGGATGAAAGGTGCGAGAATGCATTCAGAAGTCTAAAGGACAAGTTGACAAGCGCACCAGTGTTAGTCATTCCTAAGGGGGATGAAGAGATGACGGTATACACGGACGCCTGTGGTACCGGACTGGGTGCTGTATTGATGCAAGGCGGTAGGGTTGTAGCTTATGCAAGTCGGCAATTGAAACCGCACGAGAGGAGATACCCTACCCATGATTTAGAATTGGCAGCAATCGTGTTCGCGTTAAAGATGTGGAGACACTATCTCTTGGGAGAAAGATTTGAGCTATTTACAGATCATAAGTCGTTAAAGTATCTGTTCTCCCAGAAGGATTTAAACCTCCGTCAGCAGAGATGGTTAGAGTTCTTAGCTTCCTATGATTTTGACATCGCATACACACCAGGAAAGGGCAATGCGGTGGCTGATGCATTGAGTAGAAGACATGCCAGCTTGGGGGCTATGTTCCTTGAATGGAAGCAACTGGAGTTTATCGCGGGGTTTGATTTCAGACCAAAGTGCGAATTGGATCCAGAAATGTTAGCGAGTTTGACGATCAGACCCACTTTGATTGAACGAATCGGCTCTAGTCAGAGGGACGATCCTAACCTATTGGAAATCATCTCCAAGTTAGAGATGGGTATCGATGAGGAGGTGAACAAGTATGGGCTTGATCGAGATAGATGGCTTAGAAAGGATGGAAAGCTTGTTGTACCCAATGTCACTGGATTGAGAGATGAAGTGCTTAAAGAATGTCATCACTCAAAACTAACCATACACCCCGGTGGTAATAAGATGTATCGAGATATGAAGCAGGCCTACTACTGGGAAGGGATGAAAAGAGACGTTGGGAAGTTTATATCCAAATGCATGAATTGCCAGCTAGTAAAAGCCGAGCAAAAGAAGCCTAGTGGGTTGTTACAGCCCTTAGAAATTCCCGAATGGAAATGGGAGCAAGTCTCGATGGATTTCATCGATGGTTTACCAAGGACTAGATCGGGATATGACAGCATTTGGGTAATTGTAGATCGACTGACTAAAAGTGCAAGGTTTATACCAGTCAAATCGACCAGAACGGCAGCTAAGTTAGCAGAGTTGTATATGAAGTGGGTAGTGAGATTTCATGGAGTACCTAAAAGCATTGTGAGCGACCGGGACCCGTTGTTCACTAGTGGGTTTTGGAAGAGCTTGCAAGAGGCGCTAGGGTCAGAGTTGCATCTCAGTACCGCATATCATCCTCAGACCGACGGTCAGACGGAGAGGGTGAACCGTATTTTGGAAGATCTCTTGAGAGCATGTATATTGGATTTTGGAGGATCATGGGATGACCATTTGCATCTAGTAGAGTTTGCATATAATAATAGCTACCAATCCAGTATCGGTATGGCTCCGTTTGAAGCTTTGTATGGAAGACCGTGCAACTCACCATCATGTTGGATAGAAACTGGCGAGAAGTTTATGCTTGGACCAGATGTGGTGAGGGAAACTTCAGATAAGATCAAGATCATTCAGCAACGAATGAAGGCAGCCCAAGATAGGCAGAAGAGTTATGCTGATAAGAGAAGAAGAGACTTAAAATTCTCCGTTGGTGACTTGGTGTTTGTCAAGATTTCTCCGTTGAAGAGCGTAATACGATTTGGCAGGAGAGGTAAATTAGCACCAAGATTTGTTGGCCCATTCCCTGTTCTTGAACTAGTCGGGAATTTGGCATATAGAATTGACTTACCAGAGAAGATGGCGGGAGTTTACAACGTATTTCATGTTTCCCAACTAAGGAAGTTCGTTCACGACTCAGATATGACTATCTCACCTGATCAGTTGGAAGACTTCGAAGTAGAACCCGAGGCGGTTGGAAACCGCAAGCCGGCCCGTATTGTCGCACACGACATGAAGCAACTTCGAAGGAAGTCGGTGAAGCTAGTCAAGGTACAGTGGAGCGAAAACGAGAATGATTGTACTTGGGAAACAGAAGAGGACATAATGAAGAAGTATCCAGAACTCTTTGTCTGGTAAGATTTTATTAGCGATTTAGTTTTCCGCATGCTAGGATAGACTTGTTTGCTTGCTTTGCATGTTTGATTGTTGTATGTGGGTGTTAGGCATGCGGGATCCTGTGTATGTTTTGGGGTTAAGGAATTTCGGGGACGAAATTTCTTAAGGGGGGGAGAGTGTAACGACCCGCATTCTGCGCATCATAGGATCGTAGAATATTTATTTCTTTCACATACGAAGTCGTATGGTCATGTAACTTTGGGAGACGACTATTGGGGTCATTTCCCATGTTCATGATTTTTCTCGATTTTTAAATGACCATTTTACCCCTAGTTGGCACTGTTTTGGCCATAACTTTTGACTGAAAATGAATTTTGACCTGAAACCACTTCCATTGGCTTCGAATGATGGTTTCTCTTTCCGTAGAGTGGTCACATTAGCCAAACGGACTTACCGTTTGGGAGGTATGGCTGAAACAAGTTTCAGATGGAGGAAAACAGCTTAATTGGGCTTAACCGGGTGATTAGCAGCTAGGCCCAAGGGGAATTTCGGGTTTAGAGGTATAGGAGGACTGATTAGGGTTAGGTTATCATTTTCATTTTCAGTTTTGAGCCGCCACAAACCTCCTTGACACCTTAGTAATGGCTTCCTACATCTAAAACACCCCAAATCACTCTCTAATTGAAGATTAGGCTTAGCAACACCAAATTAAGGAGAAAAAGCACCAAAGCAAGGTTGGAGCTGCTGCTATACATAGGAATCCGACCCAAACAGAGAGTATTTCAGATTTGGTGTTTCATTTGTGGCCAAGGTGAGTGATAGCATCATTTTGACACTAATTACAGTTAATTAAGGGTGATTAGTGAAGATTAGCGAATTTATACGTAAATAAATTCTGGAAAAATTCTTAAAATTCTAAAATAATGTTTTAAGGCTCTGTTAGAAATTTGGGTTAATTTCGATGTGTTTTGCTAATCGTATGCTTAAACATGATTAAGAGGGATTATAGGAAAATCTGAGGTTTTGGGCACATTTGATCCATTTTGACATATGAATTCATTGTTTTGGTGTTTGTGGTTAGCTTGCTATGTTGTTATGACTATTTGACATGAATTGTGATTGATTAGAATAGTTAGATTTGTCAAAAACGTCGTCGAACGGCGTAAACAAGTTGCTGGAAAAGTTGCAGAAAGTTGTGCAGGGCTTCGGATCGGATCGGATGGGGGCTCGGATCGGAAATGTGAACTGGGCAAGAAACCCGACCCGAACTGGAGCTTGGCACATGAAAGACTTGGCAAAAAGGAAGGCCGTTTACTTAGAGTTGGAGTGGACAAGGGGATCGGATCGGAGTAAGAGGAAGCGAAGCGGATCGGACTGAAGTAAAGCGAAGTGATCGGATCGGATCGGAGTAGAAGGAAACGAGGGAGCTGATCGAAGAAGGAGCACGAGCTGGAAGGAGGATAGCAACCCGACCCGACCCGGAGGAGGACACCGACCCGACCCGGAGGAGGACACCGACCCGACCCGGAGTGAAAAAAAAACCCGAACCGAACCGACGAGGGCAATGACTACCGAACCGAGCCGAACTCCAGGACTGTTACTGCGCGACAACTCTTTTGAAGACCCACTCCAATTCGACCAAACCCGAGATGCAAAGGAAGTCCAAATGAGAAGTTAGAGCTTAAGGTTCAGATGGGAATCAACGAGTTCACTTCATGGTTGGGCTTTGCTGCGGGACGCGTGCCAAGGGGTTATCGACGTCTATAGCTTTGGACCACTATGGTAGGAGGTACGAAGGCGGATTCAGGGCCATTATGGCATCGGTAGGACCAAGGGCTACGACCAATGAAGTGGGTCATTGAAATGTTTGGTCATGACTCCAAGTATTTGGCTTGGTCACAGCAGGGTTTCTACAAGTCGGGATTCGTTGTTACCTCAGTTTGTCTAGTGTTCCAAAGTGGTAGATGTCGTATGCTTTACGCACTGAATGAGTGATGTGAGGATGGTTGCTATGGATGATTTGCTTGCTATCATTGTGACATGCACACCCCACCCCCGTATTCTTACACTATTCATTATGGCACCTTGGAGTATTGTACGGTATGTGGTACTAACTCTTTGGTTGCAGGTCCAGGTTCAGGTATGGTTTAGTATACCTGTTATTATTCTGTTTAGATGCTTATCGCTCATACCAGGCTTTATGTCTGACCCAGAGTTTTATGTCTCCTCTTATTACTCTGGGTGCTCACACGAGCAGACTAGAGACAGGTTAGCTGGTGATGCACGGGTAGATGATCCGGAGACGAGCAGGAGGCTTCCACGTAATATATATAGTATTCTCCCTGTGTTGTTGAAGATCACTGCTTGGGCATTGTTGGTGTATCTTCTATTTTAGTTTTCTTTTGTTTAGAGACAGTAAACTTGGAAAGTTGTAATAAGCTGTATTTGGATTTCCGCTGCTTTGAGATTGATGTTGGTTTTAGTTATCAGCTTATGCACTGTCTCGCCTGTTTTGTGTCAAGTATATTATTATTATATATTATTCCATGCGCTGTGAGACATTCTACAGGTTTCTGGATCAGCTCATTCCCTTCTTTTCTTTCTTCTGACGACCGTCTTGTGCTAGTCGGGCATGTGTACAGCGCACTTTTGGAGGAAATGCAGGCTGGTACGAGGCGGGCCGTCACACATTCATTAGGAAGAGAGACCAATAAAAACCCGCCACCTAGCCCTAATGACAAAACAGACCACAGAAATTCGACCAAACACAGACCTGGCCAGCCAGGTTGACTGGGCTCGACCAGGTCGACACCCCTGTCGACAGGGCTGTCGACAGCCCTGTCGACATGGGTAGCCCAGGTCGACAGCCCAGTCGACCTGGGTGGCTAGGCGGGTGTTTTATCCGCCTGGCCCATTGGGCCCCATTTCAAATTATTATTTTATTCTGTTTGAATTTTAAATTTAATTCAAAACTTCCGAAGGCCATATCTTCTTCATACGGACTCCGTTTTTCGAAAATTCGGACTCTATTTCGCGTATTTTTCCGAGACGGACGCAATGGCGTATCCCGTTTCCCTTAGTTCTTTGATTTGAATTTGATTATACTTTAATTCATGAATTTCACAGTTATAGAATTTTCGGGGTGTTACAGTCTCGTTTGGAGTTAGAATAAAAAGTCAACATTTTTGAAGAAAAAATAATAATTAAATATATTTTTATACATAAGCCCTCACCCTCTTTCCTCCTTCACTCAGTCAAATACGATAAAATAAAATAAAATAAAGAAAAGAAGAAGGCGACGGACAGTGGAGTCTCCCCCCCCCCCCCCCCCCCGTCGCATCCGCACCGCCGCTCCTCCAGGCGGAGCGTCGCCGCTGCATACCCCACCCCCTTCTCTGACGCCCTCTCTCCCTGCTTTCCCCCTTCTGAAACGCGACCCCCCCAAAAGCTCCAACCACCCGAGCTGATGCCCTAGCCACCGCCATCAGTCAGGAATCCCCCTCACGCGCCTCTCTCCTCCCCTCCCCGGTGCGCAGACCTCTCCCCCTACAAACAAAAAAAAACTGAAAAGCAAAGGTGAGTTCTTATTATTTATTATTTTGTCAAATAAAAATCTGTTTTTTATAGGAAATAACATTATTTATCAAATGAATTGAAATTTATATATATTTTTTATTTGTATGAAGATTTGATTTTTAATTTAAATAAAGATTTGATTTTTAATTTAAAATAAAGATTTGATTTTTAATTTAGAAAAGGATAGGATTTTTAATTTAGGAAAAGCTTAGATTTTTAAAATAGAAAAGCTTAGATTTTTTTTAAGTAGAAAATATTGGATTTTTATTAATCCAAAAATTGGATTTTTATTTATATGAATGGAATATATAAAAATATGATTTTTCTTTATATATAGCGAATAAAAATTGGATTTTTCTGTATATGATAGCGAATAAAAATGTGATTTTTATTATATGAATAGAATTATAAAAATATGATTTTTATTTGTTGGAATAGCGATTAAAAATATGATTTTTATTTGCTGGAATAGCGATTAAAAATATGATTTTTATATATATAGCGAAATAAAAATGGGGTTTTTAAATATATAAACATCATATTAAAAATGTGATTTTTACTATTAACAGCGTGAAAAAAATTGCATTGGTATTTCGGGAAAATCCAAACGGTTCAGAAATTCATAAGTAAAACTGGCGTAGTGGATCCCAAAGGTGAGAAATTCTCACTCTAATTTATTTTCTAGTTAAATATATATACTAGGATGTAGATGGTGCTTAGAAGCACCCGACACCTTTGTTTGAAACCATGTTTGTTTGGTTGATTGGATTATTTGTTTGAATTTGGTTGCTTGGTTGAATGAATTGATTAGAATTTGGTTTGTACATGGTGCGAGCCATTATTAGGCGATGGATAAGGCTAGACTTTATTCCGGTTCTAGTATCGCGCTGTTATGCTGCCGAAATTTTTTAAAAATGTTAGACCAATAAAAATACCATTTTTATTGTATAAATGAACTGTATAAAATATTCATGTGTTTAAATAAATATTTTATAGTTAAAAATATAATTTTTAACGTGTATATGAATAAAATAAATATTCATTTACAAATTGGACGATTTGTTTATGTACACACATTTGACAGATATTGATTGGGATGATATATTTTGCACATCGCCCAACTGCACAAATAATAATCAGTGTTTGTTGTTTGAAAACCCCACACGGGTATTGGGATGATATTGAACATACACTAATCCTAATATTTAGTTGTACGTCAATCGATGTGTTGACAGACTGTTGTATGCATTAATTATTTATATTTAACGCTTATGCAGTTGTGTAATGCACTCTGGATGATGGCTAACTGTGTTTGATTATTGTTATGTACATGTATGTATGAAATCCATATAAATAAAATTATATGGTAATTGACTGTGTCTGATTCCAATTCGAAAAGAACGAATATTTTAAAATGACGAATTATGAATATTTTAAAATAATATTCAGTTATGGATCAAAATATGATTTTGATGTCCGATTTGGGATGGACACAAAAATATTTAAATATATGAAGCCGTGTTGATTAGATATGCGCCATTTTTAAGTGAACGATATTTATATCTATTTTATTCATTTTTATAATGAATATCGAAAAGTAAGTGATTTCAAAATCTAATGTTTTGAAAATATTATCATTTATAATGATATGGAATATTCAATTTTTATTTAAAATTGAATATGAAGTTGAAATCATTTTGAAAATGAATTTAAAAACAATTTATAAAATATGTTTTAAATGGAAATCAATGAAATATATATAATATATATATTATATAAATTTAATGGCCTGAATAGAACGCGCCGCGCCGAGGCAGTTCGCGAATTTCGACCATTGACTTTGGGTGGACATTACGGGAGATCCGCCCGTCAGATTCTCCTAAAACATGAACCATTGGGTTTGTATCTAAAAGAGCTTTCCAACGAATATATGAAATTTGAAATCTAACGGTTGGATTTGGAATTATGTCCAAATCAAATTAGGAAAAGGTCGTTGTAAGTGCAGTTCGATGACCGTTTATGGAAATCGACTGTACGGGCCTTGATAAAATTATTAAAAATATTGATAATTTGTGTAAAATCATAATAAATTATTTGGAAAGAATTGAGATGAAAATTTCCATGTTTGTAAAGATAAAAATATATTTTTATCAAAATGAACTAGTTATTAACTATATTTGAAATCCAATAATTTTTAAATAAAATAAATTGGATTTGTGAATGGTTTTAAAAATTACTCGAATTTCCAATATATGAATTGGAATGGATTTGAATGGAAATCATCTTTGAAATATTTCGATGTTGGATTTAGTGATTTTATGGATATTGTTATGGAAATTTGGAAGATATAGTTATATCGTTATTTCCAATACGATATTTGTTGGTTTCAGAATTTGATATTGAATATAAGCCGATATAATTTCTATTCAGAGCCTTGTATTTGATATTGAATTGGATTTTGCGTTTATCGTGAATGGTGTCTTAAATAACACTGTTCTTAAACCCTGTGTGAAAAGAATAAATCTTTTAATTAAGATTATAAGAGTTTTCAGTTAATCAGTATTTAATTGGAATAAAATAGAATGTGAATCGGGTTTATTGTGAACTGTGTTTTTAACGACATTCGTTCTTTGATCCGATTTACAGTGAAATGTGATTTGGAATTTAGAAATCTTTTTATTAAGATTTAACGGGAATTTTCCAGAGTAAAGTTTTCCAATTTAATATATTAAATTGGAATTGAATGGAATTCGATTTGATAATAATCGAAGTGAACTTCTATGGAGGAAGACTGTTATTACATATGGAATTTAAAAGGCTTTGTCGTTATTCCATTTATGTTATTAGTCAGATACGAAAATTGATATCGATTATATATTGACCTTTTTTTTTCATGAAGATTCCATAATTTATGGGATGCGATTTGGGTTTATCGTGAACTGTGTTTTAAATGACATTAGTTCTTTAACCCAGTTAAAGACAGGATTACATGTCTGACATTGTATTTCGAACTGTATGGTTGATCTCTACTAAATATAAATCTGTTTGGTGGCGGAGAATTAATTCTCTTTCTTAACACCCTTCTCTAAGACGTATGAGCTTAGAGGTTATATATAGGTAGAAATCAATAGAACGGTGTAGATTATCGATGCGGCATGTTTGTGTTTCCAAAGTTAAATAATCATTAATATTGATTTTTGGGAAGATTAAAACCAAGTGGAGTTTTACTGAATCTTTAATTAGATTGAAATGTGAATTGATAATTTAAATTATCAAATTTGGGAATGATCGAGAATGGAGTAGCACCAGTTTTACTCCAAGCGATATCAAATCTTTAATTAGATTTGAACGTGAAATGGTAATTAATTTTACCGATAACACCATGGTGTTAGATATGACGTATTACCACTTTTGCTTCAGGGGATGAATAGGTTGGGATTGGGAAATAAAATAAATGATCACTTCGGTAAGGATCGTTAATCCCGACTAGTTTGGATAAACCATAATTTGGTTTGAATTTATATCTAAAGGAAGATTAAAGAATAAATTTAAAGAATTTATCTTTGATAAAATTAATGGGAACCTTTCCCAAAGTATAAGAATATTTTAATGAAGGAATATTCTGGATTGGAATGAGGCGTATATTGTGTTTTTATAGCACTTGTTTATTATATACGCGAGTTATTCAGAAAGGCCGGATTTATACCCATTTTGAATAACTGATTCGACGATAAGTCGACGATGAAGACGGTGGCTGAAGACCGGAGGTCTTCACATTGTTTGGATGATTACTGATGTCTTGATTGGGATATACACCCAAGACATGGTAAAAAGTGGTGATCGTCTAGACGTACTTGGAGATCGACCGGATATGCGAGGACCTCTCTCCCGTTGTAACACCCCGTATTTATATTAACACTAAAGTAACGAATTGAAGAATATTTAAATTTAAATGTGAGAACTAAAGGGAAACGGGTTGCGCCATTATGTTAGTCTCGGAATTCTGGTTGAGATAGAGTCCGAGTTTGCATGAATTGGACTTCGTATGAAGAAGTTATGGCGATCGGAAGTTTCAGAAAAATTCAAACAGATTTCAAAAAATTCAAATTCAGACTCAGATTGGGTAAGGCGGGAAAATTCCCGCCAGGGGCCAGGTCGACCAGGGGGTCGACCTACCCATACAGGTCGACCAGGGGGTCGACCTACCTTCCCCGGGCAGATTTGTTTGATGACGATTTTCTGACTCTTGGCTGAGTCATTAGGGTTGACTTGTCACCCTATCTTGACTAAATGGCTATGGTTTATTCTTGGTTGATCGGATGGCCAAAATTAATCCTAAACTCTATATAAACACATGTAGACTCAAACCCTAAAATCAAATAAAAATTTAGAACCATGGCCGCCATGTTGTCACATTGCAACCTAGAGTAGCCACCACCATTTAGGAGGAAGAAAAGCAAATCAACTCAATTCTATTCAATTCTAATCTAAACAACAACGAATTTGTCTTCTTCAAAGGAGAGCTAAATCAATTTCATAACTCAGATTTCAGAACTCAAGAACTTCTTTGAGTTGTGAGTTCGATTTCTTTAATAAGATAATTAACAATTTAATTAGGTTGAGTTATGATTTGGGTTATATGGTTATGTTGTGAATCATTGACCATTATGTTATTATCTATGTTGTAAATCAATGATGTTATTATCTATGTTGTAAAGCTGTGATGTCATTATCTATGTTGTAAGTCTATGTTAATTGTTGGCTTATGTACAATCAATTCATAATGATGCTTCATACGCTAGTTTGGTTATGTTGTCGGAACTAATTCATATGTTAAATCATATGCAAGTTTAACTTAATAATTCTATATGCAAGTTTGGATGTTAATTTAGATATGAATCATATGCAAGTTAATGAGAATCACATACAACCTTACATGTTTCATGACATCTATTTTATGTGTAAGCTTGGATCTAAAGTTTAGGCTAAAATATGTGTGAGTTATATGCTAGCATACAAAATTCTATATGCTAGTTTACATGTAGATCTTAATTTACATGTTTATATGCAAGTTTACACCATAGTTTATGTTGCATAAATCACATATGCAAGTATATATATATTTGAGAATGAAACATGTAATGTAAGTTTGTAACTATTGCCTATGCAAGTTTACACCTTATGATTAGATCTATGACATCCATAGTTTATGCAAGTTTGTGACTTTGGCCTATGCAAGTTTTAGATGAAAAACCTTATTCACACATGCAAGTTCACCCCTTCTATTTAGATCTAGTTTTTATTCTATGCATGTTGTGATGTTTTCTATTTATTCCATAAGTTAGACTATTCGAGTCTAACGTATATTTAACGTTAAACGAACGAATGTACAACGTGGGGCAATGGGATAATATTAAAAGATTTAATATTGAGAATTGGCATAAAGGCCTTAAATTTGATGTTAATTGGTATAATTTTATATACCATAAATAGATGAACATAATTAAAGTGTTAATTATGGACATAGTTAAATTTGTAATTGATTGACAATTTGAATAGGGAAATTAATTCAAATTGGGGATAATTAATTATGTGTAATAATAAATCGCCTAAGACACGAGTTTAGACTAGTTTGTGGTGTAAGACCGCCCGGACCCGCCCGACAAATCCAGCTGCCACAAATGCCAGTCTAATGTGGGAGCTCTTAGGCATAAATTAAATGTGTAACAGTTGTAAAGACACGAGGTTAGGCTCGTTTGTGGTGTAAGACTGCCCGAACCCGCGCGGCAAATTCAGCTGCCACAATTGCCAGTCTAATATGGGAGGTCTTTACAAGGTTACGGTATTAATGAATTAAGAAACACTTAACCAGATAAACATGTAGTGGGACATGAGGGGGTTAAGTGGGTGCCTTGGGTGGCATGTGGAATTTAGTGGGTGCCTTGGGTGGCATTTAAAATACGATTAAATGCACTTAACCAAGATTTGAAACATGTAAGAAGACATGAATAAGAATGAGGTTAAGTGGGGAAAAACCTTAGAGGGGACCAAGCATAGGTGGAAAGCTTGTGTCATGCATGGGGGCCCTTTTCAAACCAGTAACCCATTAAGTATCTTTGTGGGCTCGACCCAAGTCGAGGACGGGACACGAGTACTGGGTTTGATTGTAAGAGGTCAAAACGGGTTAGCGGTGGCAATGCAAGTCCAACGGGTTCATATGCATGTGTGGGTCCGGGCTGGTAGGTAAGACATTGTTGCATCGTGTAGATATAAGCCGTGCATTTTTGGTAGTATCAGGTTGCCACTTTGGGGAGTGATACACCCCATTGTGGGGCCATCATAGGTATCTACGAGTTAGGGAGCCGATCGAATGGGGGAAGTGGGTACACCTAGTGGAGATAGGGGCAGACGGCACCTATGGAGGTAGCTAGGGGTACACGAAACTACCATTAGCAGTATTAAGTTCTGTAGGTGGGATCAACTCTTAGGGTGACTAGTGGTGGTGCAGTATAGTAATTATCTTATAGTGACTAGGTGCGCCTTTAACATTATCTTTGTTCGTCTTATTTCCTTGTTTGCTCTGTCATACCCAATTGTTCACAGTCATTTCCTTATTTTCCAGCTTATGCCTTAGCCTAGTTATTTTGATAATTATATTGTTAAAGTTATCGCATTCGCCAGACTTTATGTCTGACCCCCTTTTCTTTCCACCTCTTTTCTTCCTTTCCCTCCCCCTTAGGTTTGCAAGGGGGAATACTACAGCTTAGTGCCAATTTCTTTCAGTTACTTGAATAAAGTAGATGTGTCTCTTGGGACTCTCTCATCTCTATGGCTTTGCTTATGCTCAGCGGGGATTTATGCATTTATGTTATTTAAGTATTTGCTTCTTTATGTACTTTGAAATTTTTGGAAAAGACTATTGATCCTGTTGTAATGGTTTTAGAGACTACTTATGTAAACTCGTTTTTAGTTATGATGCTAATAAATAAGTTTTAACTTCCGCTGTATTGTTTTATTTATTTGTTCTTGTAATTTATCTGTTCTATACAACAATAACGTTTTATGGACATTGATGCATTCCCCTTATGAGTGACATTAATGGACATGGGGTGTTACACGTGGTAATAGAGCTATGGTTACAAGAACAGATAAAAAGTTTTTAAAAGTGTTTTCAAAAGTATTACTTTCCTAGAAAGTATTTTCAAAAAACTTGTTTTAAAGAAGCTATTTTCAAGAAAAGTTTACTTTAAAGAGCATAATCCCCGCAAGCCATACATCTCTCTTTCGCTTCCCTTGTTTTGAAACTCTTTCCTTTTCTTTCAGCATGTCTGGAGCATCTGAGATACCAGAGGGTGTTCGTGTACCCGGTTGGTTTCGTCAATATCTCGAGGCTAGGGCCGCTGCCGCGGGTCCGGCCAACGTTCCTCCTCCTCCTCCCCCAGCTCCAGTCATTCCTCCGCGTGGAGATACTTTTTCTAAGATATGTAGAGACTTTCGTTCGATGGGTGGAAAATCTTTTAGTGGGACTTAAACGTTCATTGAAGCTAGAAATTGGTTGAAAGAAGTGGAGGATCTGTTTGGCATTTTCGATTTGGACGATTGTAAGAAGGTCCAATTGGATGCTTGGTTGATGAAGGACGAAGCTTCGTTTTGGTGGGAGGTCACTAATGGGGAGTGTCCAGTTGATACATGGCTAGATTTCAGGCGTAGGTTTGAGGCAAAGTTTCTCTCACGGGCTGAAGAGAATTTATATATGGAAAGATTTTTGGCGTTAAAGCAAGGGAATCTGTCAGTAAAAGAATACGTCAACAAGTTCAATCATTTGGCGAGATTTGGCTTAGACTTGGTGAATACACCTGAAAAGAAGGCCCTGAGATTTGTCAAGGGTTTGAACGAGCTGCTACATGGGTTAGCTATGACCCACATCCCTATGTGGGCTACCTTTGAGAGACTAGTTTACATGGAGCTTATGCATGAAGAGGAAAAGGGAGCCAATGCTAATAAGGCACCCGAGAAGAAAGGGGATCAAAAGAAACCGCAACAGCAACAATAAAACAAGAAAGGTGGTAAAGGCAATAATGGCAAAGGAAAGAAGAAGTGCTTTAATTGTGGGACACCAGGCCATCTGAGTAAAGACTGTAGGAAAAAGAAGAAGACTAACTGTTTCCACTGTGGAGAGGCAGGTCATCTAGTTAAGGACTGCCCAAGGAAACAGGGACAAGGGCAAAGAACTTATGGAAGGCGGCTTCAGGCTCTCATGGCACCGGGGCAGGCAAGGGAGCAGGTCCAGGCTCTCGCGGTCCCACCGCTGCAAGAACGAGGTAGAAACATTTCCGTTGCGAGCTTAGTTTTTCTGTTTGATCATCCTGTCCGTACTTTATTCGATTCTGGCGCATCACATTCGTTTATCTCTATATCATTAGTTAAAACACCGCACTTAAATACTAGCCTTTTTGTGGATCCCATTGTAGTCTCAAATCCTATTGGTGGGTCGACTCATTTGTCCTTGGTTTGTAGGGATTTGAGATTGTCTATCTTAGGCGTTGGTTTTGAATGTAATGCGTTTGTGCTTGGTTTCATGGGCTATGGGTTGATTCTAGGGATGGATTGGCTAGCCAGATATGGTGCCATCCTAGATTGTGAACGAAGAGTAGTAAATTTTTTGACTCGTAGTGGAAAGACCCTTGATATTTCTTGTGACCCTAGAGGATCGGTGATGCTTAGTTATCTTGAGTCACTTGACGCATCCAATGACGATTTACATTCTGTTCGTACAATCCGTGAATATGTTGATGTCTTCGATGAGGTGAGGGGTCTACCCCCAAAACGTGAGATAGACTTTTGTATTTATCTTGTAGACAATACAAAACCAGTATCTCTGCCAGTACGCCACATGGCTCCTCGTGAGAGGAGGGAGCTCAATAAGCAAGTAGGGGAGTTGCTTGAGAAGGGGTTCATAAGACGTAGTATATCGGAGTGGGGTGCTCCAGAAATATTTGCCATGAAGGCGGATGGGTCCCTTAGACTTTGTGTGGACTATAGAGAACTTAATAAACTTACTAAGAAGAATAGGCACCCACTGCCAAGGATTGACGATCTCTTTGATCAGTTAGTTGGCGCTTCAGTATTTTCGCAGTTGGACTTAGCCACTGGTTTCCATCAGTTGAGAGTGGCTGAGGATATCATAGAAAAGACTGCCTTTAGGACTCCGGACAGTTTCTATGAGTGGCGTGTAATGCCCTTCGGTTTGGCAAACGCCCCAGCATACTTTGTTGATTTGATGAGTAGGGTGTTTAGGGAGTAGTTTAATAAATTCGTGGTGGTGTTTGTGGATGACATCTTGATCTTTTCTAAGAGCGAGGAAGAGCATGCCCTACATCTTAGGGAAGTATTGGAGACCCTTCGAGCGCATAACCTTAAATCTAAATTTTCTAAATGTCACTTTTGGAGGAAGGAAGTGCGATTCTTAGGGCACGTGGTTTCCAAAGAAGGGATAGTTGTGGATCCCGCGAAGGTGGTGGCCATCCAAGATTGGAAGGTCCCTAAAAATGCTACCGAGGTGAGGACTTTCTTGGGGTTGGCAGGCTACTATAGGAAGTTTATCAAGGACATCGCAAAGATATCAGCCCCATTAACACGCTTGACGAAGAAGAACCTAGTTTTCACATGGGACTTAGATTGTGATGATGCATTCCAACGTTTGAAGAGAGCTTTGACCACAGCCCCAGTCTTAGTGTTTCCAGATGGGAGTAAGCCATTTACCGTTTATACCGATGCTTGTGGGACAGGACTAGGCGCAATCCTAATGCAAGAGGGGAAGGTAATAGCCTATGGAGGAAGGCAGTTGAGAGTGCATGAGAGAAATTACCCTACACATGACCTAGAGTTGGCCGCTATTGTTATCGTGCTTAAGTCTTGGCGCCATTATCTTCTTGGCGAGAAATTCGAATTGTTCACTGACCACAAATCGCTAAAATACTTGTTCTCTCAGAAGGACTTGAACTTAAGGCAGCAAAGGTGGATGGAATTCTTAGCGTCCTACGATTTCGAGATAGCATATACCCCTGGCAAGGGTAACGTGGTGGCAGACGACTTAAGTAGGAAAAGGTTGTCCTTGAGTCCATTGTTTGTTGAGCGGCGAAGCTTAGAGTTCATCTCTATGTTCGACTTTAGACTTTCCATTGACTTTGTACCCAGTTTGCTAGCATCCTTAGAGGTCAGACCTACGCTTTTGGGACGGATTGGTGAGGCACAACGAGATGACCCACAGTTGGTTGAGTTGGTAGAGAAGCTCATAAGGGGGCAGTCATCGAACCATCTCAGTAGGTATAACCTAGATGATAAGGGTTGGTTACATAGGGACGGTAGACTTTGTGTACCGCGAGACGAGAACTTGAGGAAGACCATTCTTGATGATGCACATCGTTCGAAGATGACCATTCATCCCGGTGGGGACAAGATGTACATGGACATGAGACGAGTTTACTTTTGGGCCGGAATGAAGAAGGACGTGGCTGAGTTTGTCGCTAGATGCTTGGTGTGCCAACAAGTAAAAGCAGAGCAAAAGAAGCCCGGTGGGTTGCTTCACCCATTGGAGATCCCACAATGGAAGTGGGAGAGTGTCTCGATGGACTTTGTTGACGGGTTACCGAGATCGAGGAAGGGTAATATGGGGATTTGGGTCGTGGTAGACAGACTTACTAAGAGCGCCCATTTCATTCCCATGAAGAGTAAGAGGACTGCTCCATGGTTAGCCTCCGTGTACATTCGAGAGATAGTTCGTTTGCACGGTGTTCCTTCTAGCATAGTGAGCGATCGCGATCCTATCTTTTCTAGCGAGTTTTGGAAGAGCTTGCAAGAGGCGGTAGGGACTCAGTTATGTTTGAGCATTGCATATCATCCTCAGACAGACGGCCAGACCGAGAGGGTAAATCGTATTCTAGAGGACCTTTTGAGGCTATATGTTTTTGATTTCGGAGGTACATGGGAGGAGCATCTTCCCTTGGTGGAGTTCGCGTATAATAATAACTTTCAGTCTAGCATTGGCAAGGCACCTTTCGAGGCTCTTTATGGAAGGCCTTGTCGTTCACCTACATGTTGGTGGGAATCTACGGATAAGATCTTACTTGGGGCTGATATGATTAGAGAGACTTCGGAAAAGATCGATTTGATCCAAAGGGGGATGAAGACGGCGCACGATAGGCAGAAATCTTATGCAGACAAGAGGAGGACAGATCTTGAGTTTGATATTGGGGACATGGTCTTTATCAAGGTGTCTCCATTACGGAATGTTGTTCGCTTTGGGTCCGTTGGGAAGTTAGCACCAAGGTTCGTAGGACCGTTTCCTATTAAGGAGAGGATTGGACAGATGGCGTATAGAGTGGAGTTTCCCGAGAGACTTAGTGGTGTACACGACGTATTTCATGTATCACATTTGAGGAAGTGCTTGCATGAGACCGCGGAAGTGGTAGAGCCGAGCTTGCTTAGAGAGGTGGAGATAGAGCGTGATGCGACGATTCAATGAGCTCCTACATGCATTCTTGGGTTGGAGATTAAGAAGTTGAGGAATTGTGAAGTCAAGCTAGTCAAAGTGCAATGGGGAGATGATGAGAGCGACGCTACTTGGGAGACGGAAGAGAAGATGCGTTCATTTTACCCTTTTCTTTTCGAGGGTATGTCTTTCAATTTCTCCTTTATCACTTAGCTTGTACTTATTCTATCTTTAGTATGTCCTCTCGCTAGTATCTTTGACCTTTAGATAGGGTAGTCCTATGGTTGAAACATGTGTTTGAGACATGTTATGTATGGTGGATGCATGTGGTTGCAAGTGTTTGCTAGTGGTTCCTCGTGGATGCATATACACACACTTTAGGCACTAGATCGGCTCAGTCACTTTCATATTGCATATTGCATATAAATGGATGTATTTAGTAAATTGAATGTACATTGAATGTGTGTATTATATGGATGTTGCATTTAAATGAATGATTGTGCACACATGTAGTAATGATATGTATAGGATTCTTTGCATACATGATGGATACATGGCACTATCATTAATTGCATTAAGGAGGTCGACTGAATCAGTGGACCGCCTGATTTTGCATTAGTATACGAACATATACACACACTATGCATATGTACATGAAAAGCATTAGAAATCTTGTAAGGACCATGGTTGCTAGTGGTTGATGGTTGAGTAGATGGATGATTGGATGGTAGGATACGTTCTTCTTGACTTAGAGATTTCGAGGACGAAATCCTTTAAATAGGGGAGAATGTAACACCCCGTATTTCTGTTAACACTAAAGTAACGAATTAAATAATATTTAAATTTAAATGTGAGAATTAAGGGAAACGGGTTACGCCATTGTGTTCGTCCCGGAACTCTGGTTAAGATAGAGTCCGAGTTTGCGTGAATTGGACTTCGTATGAAGAAGTTATGGCGATCGGAAGTTTCAGAAAAATTCAAACAGATTTCAAAAATTCAAATTCAAACTCAGATTGGGTTAGGCGGGAAAATTCCCGCCAGGGGCCAGGTCGACCTACCCATACAGGTCGACTAGCGGGTCGACCTGCCCCCCCTCCCCGGGCAGATTTGTTTGATGACGATTTTCTGACTCTTGGCTGAGTCATTAGGGCTGACTTGTCACCCTATCTTGACTGAATGGCTATGGTTTATTCTAGGTTGATCGGATGGCCAAAATTAATCCTAAACTCTATATAAACACATGTAGACTCAAATAAAAAATTAGAACCATGGCCGCCATGCTGTCACCTTGCAACCCAGAGTAGCCACCACCATTTAGGAGGAAGAAAAGCTTATCAACTCAATTCTAATCTAAACAAAAACGAATTTGTCTTCTTCAAAGGAGAGCTAAATCAATTTCAGAACTCAGATTTCAGAACTCAAGAACTTCTTTGAGTTGTGAGTTCGATTTCTTTAATAAGATAATTAACAATTTAATTAGGTTGAGTTATGATTTGGGTTATATGGTTATGTTGTGAATCATTGACCATTATGTTATTATCTATGTTGTAAATCTATGATGTTATTATCTATGTTGTAAAGCTGTGATGTTATTTTCTATGTTGTAAGTCTATGTTAATTGTTGGCTTATTGTACAATCAATTCATAATGATGCTTCATACGCTAGTTTGGTTATGTTGACGGAACTAATTCATATGTTAAATCATATTCATGTTTAACTTGATAATTCTATATGCAAGTTTGGATGTTAATTTAGATATGAATCATATGCAAGTTAATGAGAATCACATACCACCTTACATGTTTCATGACATCTGTATTATGTGTAAGTTTGGATCTAAAGTTTAGGTTATATGCTAGTATACAAAATTCTATATGCTAGTTTACATGTAGATCTTAATTTACATGTTTATATGCAAGTTTACACCATAGTTTATGTTGCATAAATCACATATGCAAGTATATATATATTTGAGTATGAATCATGTAATGTAAGTTTGTAACTATTGCCTATGCAAGTTTACACCTTATGATTAGATCTATGAGAACCATAGTTTATGCATGTTTGTGACTTTGGCCTATGCAAGTTTTAGATGAAAAACCTCATTCACACATGCAAGTTCACCCCTTTTGTTTAGATCTAGTTTTTATTCTATGCAGGTTGTGATGTTTTCTCTTTATTCCATAAGTTAGACTATTCGAGTCTAACGTATATTTCACGTTAAACGAATGAACGTACAACGTGGGGCAATGGGATAATATTAAAAGATTTAATATTGAGAATTGGCATAAAGGCCTTAAATGTGATGTTAATCGGTATAATTTTATATACCATAAATAGATGGACATAATTAAAGTGTTAATTATGGACACAATTAAATTTGTAATTGATTGACAATTTGAATAGGGAAATTAATTCAAATTGGGGATAATTAATAATGTGTAATAATAAACCGCCTAAGACACGAGGTTAGACTCGTTTGTGGTGTAAGACTGCCCGGACCCGCCCGACAAATCCAGCTGCCACAAATGCCAGTCTAATGTGGGAGGTCTTAGGCATAAATTAAATGCATAACAGTTGTAATGACACGAGGTTAGGCTCGTTTGTGGTGTAAGGCTGCCCGGACCCGCCCGACAAATCCAGCTGCTATAAATGCCAGTCTAATATGGGAGGTCTTTACAAGGTTATGGTCTTAATGAATTAAGAAACACTTAACCTGATAAACATGTAGTGGGACATGAGAGGGTTAAGTGGGTGCCTTGGGTGGCATGTGGAATTTAGTGGGTGCCTTGGGTGGCATTTAAAATACGATTTAATGCACTTAACCAAGATTTGAAACATGTAAGAATACATGAATAAGAATGAGGTTAAGTGGGGAAAAACCTTAAAGGGGACCAAGCATAGGTGGAAAGCTTGTGTCATGCATGGGGGCCCTTTGCAAACCAGTAACCCATTAAGTATCTTTGTGGGCTCGACCCAAGTCGAGGATGGGACACGCGTACTGGGTTTGATTGTAAGAGGTCAAAACGGGTTAGCGGTGGCAACGCAAGTCCAACGGGTTCATATGCGTGTGTGGGCCCGGGATGGTTGGTAAGACATTGTTGCATCATGTAGATATAATGTGACGGCCCGCCCCGCACCAACCGACATTTTCTCCAAAAGTGCGCCGTACACATGTCCAGTTAGCACAGAATGGGTCGTCAAAAGAAAAAGGAAGAAGGAAATGAACATACAAAGAACCTGTAGAATGTCTCACAGCGCATAGAATAAAATATAATAATAACATACTTGACATAAAACAGGTGAGACAGTGCATAAGCTGAAAACCAAAACTAAGCATCATAGCAACGGAAATCCAAAATACAGCTTATTACAACTTTTCAAACTATCTCAAAGCAAAAGTAAGATAAAGGAGGTACACTACTAATGCCCAAGTAGCGACCACCAGCGACACAGGGAGAATATATATATATATATATATATATATATATATATATATATATATATCATACGTGGAAGCCTCCTGCCCGCCTCCGAATCAGCTACTCGCGCATCACCAGCTAACCTGTATCTAGTCTGCTCGTGTGAGCACCTAGAGTAATAAGAGGAGACATAAAACTCTGGGTCAGACATAAAGCCTGGTATGAGCAATAAGCATCTAAAGTGAACAATAACAGGTAGACTAAAATATACCTGAACCTGGACCTGCAACCAAAGGGTTAGCACTACATACTGTACAACACTCTAAGGTGCCATATCAAATGGTATAAAGATACGGAGGTGGGGGAGGTGTGCATGTCATAGTGATGGCAAACAATCAAACATAGCATCCATCCTCACATCTCTCACTCAGTGCGTAAAGCATACAATATTCACCACTTCGATCACCCACCCTTGCTACGATCACTTTGCCCCCATGAAGTCATAAAATGGCTTCACTGCACTGATAACACAGCCACTAATCCTTTGCTATGTTCACTTTCCCCATGGAGTTATTCACCCCGTCTGCGCTGGCTCATAGCCTTACCAATCCTTTACTATGTCCACTTGCCCCATGGAGTTATTCACCCCATCTGCGCTGGCTCATAGCCTTACCAATCCTTTACTATGTCCACTTGCCCCATGGAGTTATTCACCCCATCTGCGCTGGCTCATAGTCTTACTATGCATCACCTTGCCCCCCAAGTCATAATGACTCTACTGCACTGATAACGTAGTCTTGCTACCATCACCTTGCCCCTCGAGTCGCAATGACTCTACTGTACTGATAAGTAGCCCATCATTCATTTTCAGTGGTGAATCGAAGTTATGAACATCGACAACTCCTTAGCACACGTCCCGCAGCAAAGCCCAACCATGAAGTGAATTCATCGGTTCCCAACTGGATCCTGAGCTCTAACTTCCCATATTGGACTACCTTTGCATCTCGGGTTATTGGTCAATACTGGGTCGGGTCGGGTTCTCTTCAAACCATCGGTTCAGGTGTCTGCGTTGCGTCAATTCGGGTCGGGTCCACTCCATCGTGTCAGTTCGGGTTGGGTATCTTTCTTCAGGTCGGGTCAGGTGTTCCACCTCGAGTCGGGTCAGGTGCCATCTCCCCCTCCAGTTCGTGCTTCCGTTCCGATCCGCTCCCTCATTCTTCACGTACTCCGATCCGATCCCTCCTTCTTTATCCGATCCGATCACTTCTCCTTTATCCGATCCGATCCCAGTTCAATTAGCGTGGCCTTCCTTTTTGCCAATTTTCTCAAGTGTCAGGTTCCGATCCGATCGAATCCCTTGCTTAGTTCAACATATCCGATCCGAGCCCCATATCCGATCCGAAACCTGCACTGTTTCCTGAAGCTTTTCCAGCAAGCGTTTACGCCATTCGACGACGTTTTCGACCATTCTAACTATTGAAATCAATCACAAAGCATATCATACAGTCATAGCAACATGCATAATCAACCGCAAACATCAAAACATCAATATGATAGGTTAAAATGGATCAAACATACTCACAATCCCATATTTCCTCTTAAGCATGTTTAGGTGAAACTAATGATAGGGTTAGCAAAACTTAACCAAATTAATCAAATTCATATCAGAGGTCTAAAACAACATTTAGGAATTTATGAACATTTTTCCCGAATTTATTAGTGTATAAATTCGCTAATTAACACTAATTACCCTTAATTAGCCATAATTAGTGCAAATTATGCAAATCACTCACCTTAGCTACAAATAAACTATGGTCTGAAATAAATTTCTGATTTGATGCAAATCCCAATACTAAACAGCAGCTCCAATGTTGATTTGGTGTAGATCTCCCATGATTAGATGTTGCTAAGATTAATCCTTGATCAAAAGATGATTTGGAGGTGATTTAGAGGTTGGAGGCCATTTTTAGGGTTCCTTGGTGATAAGTGGAGGCTAGAAAACTGAAATGGAATGATTCTCCATCTCATTTCAGCCTTCCCATAACCCCAATCCCGAAATGGGTTATGGGCCTACTCACTAATCACCCGATTTGGTCCGGTTAAGCAGTTTTTCACCCTCCAAACCTTATTTCAGCCATATCTCCCAAACGGTAAGTCCGTTTGGCTATTATGACCACTCTGCGGAAAGGTAAACCATCAAACGAATCTAACGGAAGTGGTTTCAGGTCAAAATTCTTTTCCAGTCAAAAATTATGGCCAAAACAAGATCAGCTAGGGGCAAAATGGTCATTTAAAAATCGACAAAAATCATGAACATGGGAAATGACTCTAATGGATGTTTCCCAAAGTTACATGACCATATGACTTCACATGGGAAAGAAATAAATATCCTACGATCCTCCGATGTGTAGAATGCGGGTTATTACATTCTCCCCCCTTAAGAAATTTCACCCCCGAAATTCCCTAACCAAAACACACACAAAGGTTCCCGCATGCCTATCAACCATAAATCAACCATCAAACATGCAAAACAAGTAAAATAAGTCTATCCTAGCATGCAGAATAACTAAATCGCAAAGTAAATCTTACCAGGCAAAGAGTTCTGGATATGCCTTCCTAATGCTCTCCTCTGTCTCCCAAGTTCAATCATTCTCGTTCTCGCCTCACTGAACCTTGACTAGCTTCACCGCCTTCCTTCGAAGTTGCTTCGTATCGTGCCCCACAATACAAATCGGCTTGCGGTTCCCGACCGTCTCGGGTTCTACTTCGAAGTCCTCTAACTGATCAGGTGAAATAGTCATATCTAAGTCGTGAACGAACTTCCTCAGTTGGGAAACATGAAACACATTGTGAACTCCTGCCATTTTCTCTGGTAAGCCAACTCTATATGCCAAATTCCCGACTAGTTCAAGAACAGGGAATGAGCCAACAAATCTTGGTGCCAACTTGCCTCTACTGCCAAATCGTATCACGCTCTTCAACGGAGAAATTTTGACAAACACCAAGTCACCAACGGAGAATTTTAAGTCTCTTCTCCTCTTATCAGCATAACTCTTCTGCCTATCTTGGGCAGCTTTCATTCGTTGTTCAATGATCTTGATCTTATCGGAAGTTTCCCTCACCACATCTGGTCCAAGCACAAACTTCTCGCTAGTTTCTATCCAACATGATGGTGAGTTGCACGGTCTTCCGTACAAAGCTTCATATGGAGCCATACCAATACTGGATTGGTAGCTATTATTATATGCAAACTCTACTAGATGCAAATGGTCATCCCATGATCCACCAAAATCCAATATACAAGCTCTCAAGAGATCTTCCAATATACGATTCACCCTCTCCGTCTGACCGTCGGTCTGAGGATGATATGCGGTACTGAGATGTAATCCTGACCCTAGAGCCTCTTGTAAGCTCTTCCAAAACCCACTAGTGAACAACGGGTCTCGGTCACTCACAATGCTTTTGGGTACTCCATGAAATCTCACTACCCACTTCATATACAATTCTGCCAATTTGGCTGCCGTTCTGGTCGATTTGACTGGTATAAATCTTGCGCTCTTAGTCAATCGATCCATAATTACCCAAATGCTATCATATCCCGATCTAGTCCTTGGTAAACCATCGATGAAATCCATCGAGACTTGCTCCCATTTCCATTCGGAAATTTCTAATGGTTGCAACAACCCACTAGGCTTCTTTTGCTCGGCTTTAACTAGCTGGAAATTCATGCATTTGGATATAAACTTCCCAACGTCTCTTTTCATCCCTTCCCAGTAGTAAATCTGCTTCATGTCTCGATACATCTTATTACCACGGGGATGTATAGTCAGTTTTGAGTGATGACATTCTCTAAGCACGTCATCCCTCAAACCATTCACGTTGGGCACAACTAGTCTTCCATTCTTCCGAAACCATCAATCTCGATCAAGCCCATACACATTCATCTCCTCACCGTCGATGTTCATCTCTAACTTGGAGATGATTTCCAATAGATTAGGATCGTCCCTCTGGCTGGAACCAATCCGCTCTATCAAAGTGGGTCTGATCGCCAAACTAGCTAGCATGACTGGATCCAATTCGCACTTTGGTCTGAAATCAAACCCCGCGACATACTTGCTTCCACTCAAGAAACATAGCCCCTAAACGGGCATGTCTCCTACTCAAGGCATCGGCTACCGCATTACCTTTCCCAGGCGTGTATGCGATATCAAAGTCAAACGAAGCCAATAACTCTAACCATCTCTGCTGTCGGAGATTATGATCCTTCTGGGAGAAGAGATACTTTAACGATTTATGATCGGTAAGCAACTCAAATCTTTCTCCCAAGAGATAATGTCTCCACATCTTCATCGCAAACACGATCGCTGCTAATTCCAAACCATGGGTAGGATACTTCTTCTCATGCGGCTTTAGTTGTCGACTAGCATAAGCTACAACCCTACCTCCTTGCATCAATACAACACCCAGTCCGGTACCACAAGCATCCGTGTATACCGTCATCTCTTCATTCCCTTTAGGAATGACTAACACTAGCGCACGCGTCAACCATTCCTTTAGACTCATGAATGCCTTTTCACACACTCCGTCCCAGACGAAGGACTGATTCGTCTTAGTCAACTGAGTCAACGGTGCTGCTATCTTGGAGAAGTCCTGGATAAACTTACGATAATATCCAGCTAATCCCAAGAAAATTCTTACATCTGTTGCATTCTTGGGCGTAGGCCAATCCTGTACCGTGGCCACCTTCGCAGGGTCCACGGCAATACCACTCTCTGAAACAACATGGCCCAAGAATCTCACTTCCCTTCCCCAAAAGTGACACTTTGGGAATTTCGCTTTCAATTGGTATTTCCTCAACAACTCCATCACTATCCACAAGTGTCCCTTGTGTTCCTCCTCTATCCTTGAGTAAACAAGGATATCATCCATGAACACAAGAACAAACTTATTCAACTGATCTCTGAATACTCGATTCATAAGATCCACAAAGTAGGCTGGTGCATTGGTCAGCCCAAATGGCATGACCAACCACTCATAAAATCCAGACGGCGTTCTAAATGCCGTTTTCGGAACACTCTCATCCGATACTCGGAGCTGATGAAATCCTGTCGCGAGGTCCAACTGGGAGAACACTCTTGCTCCTTCTAGCTGATCAAACAAATCATCTATCCGCGGTAGAGGATACTTATTCTTCCTCGTCACCTTGTTCAACTCGCGATAGTCCACACACAAACGAAGGGAACCATCTGCCTTAGTGGCGAACACAACTGGTGCTCCCCACTCGGAGACACTCCTTCTAATAAGTCCCTTCTTCAAAAGATTGCTGACTTGCACCCCGAGCTCTCGCTGCTCCCTTGGTGCCATGCGACGAAGTGGCATCACTATAGGTCTGGCATCTTTCACAAAATCAATACGGAACTTAATCTCTCGGTGTGGTGGAAGCCCGGTCACCTCCCCGAAGACGTCCGGATACTGGCCAACCACGGGCACATCTGACAACTCATCCTGCGGGATGTCGAGGGAATTTACAAAACTAGCCATAACCCCATCACTAGGTAGACTACCAAACACTACCCTCCGCCCATCATTCGCCCTCACTGTCACATAAAAGCCCTTACAGTCTACCACCACCCCGTATCTTTGGAGCCAATCGACTCCCAATATAATGCCATACCCAGTAAAGCCCAAAACAAAGCAATCACAAACAAACATACATCCATGACTCGATAAGGCCAAATTCCTGCAAATCATACTAAGGCTTGTCGAACCACCAATCGGGTTCGTCACAACCAATGGTCTATCGACTATCTCGGGTTCCAGTCCTAACCTATCTACCAGGTCACTAGATATGAAGGAACGGGAAGCCCCTGTATCAAACAAAACTCGAACTGGTACATCATAAATAGAAAGCATACCTTGAATAACAACATTCTTTCCTTTCTTCGCTGCAGTTGGGGCATTCGACGAAGAAGGAACAACATCAATAGCATATGCTTTCACAATCTTCTTCTCTTTAAGAGGTTGCGGACACTTATCCTTGAAATGTCCCACTTCACCACAGTTGAAGCACTTCTTATCCGCTGGCTTGGCCCGACAATCTTTAGCATAATGGCCCTTCTTACCACAGCTGAAGCACTCAACATCCTTCTTGCTCTTTTTCTGGCCACCTTTAGATTGGTCTTGCTTCCTCTTATTCTGAGAGTTATTCTTGCCTCCACCGCCTGCTTGCGGCTTTGGCCCTTCTACAGATGCAGCGTCAGTCTTTGACTTAGGGTAAAGACTCTCTGATCTCAAAGCTTTCCCCATGATTGATTCAAAAGTCTCATCGATGTGATTGATAAGCCTTCCCCCAAGTATCCATCCAAACCAGTAATGAACTTCTCATTCTTCTTCTCAGGAGTGTCAATGAGAGACAGTCCATACTTCGACAAAGTGTCGAACTCAGCAATATAGTCAGAAACTGCCCTTCCGTTCTGCTTGAGTTCCAAGAACCTCTTGAACAACACTGACTTCTGGGCGGCTGGAATAAACTTCTCGCTAAAGCGAGCCTTGAACTGAACCCAAGTAACCTGATCCTCTGGAGTAGCCGTTCTAATGGCATTCCACCAATTCATCGCTCGCCCTTGCAGCTGACGAGACGCTAGCCTCCTCTTCATCGCATCCTCAAGACCCAAGTCTTCGAAGATACGGTCACAACTATCCATCCAGTCTTGAACATCTGTGGCTGACTCCGTCCCGTGGAACGGCTTCCCACCAAGGTTAGTGTAATCCTTGCAAAACTTGGCGAAATCGACTCTAGGCGCCTGCACTACTGGGCCAACACCAACTCCGGGATTGGGAGCTGTCCCTTTCACTTCTCTAAGCATGTCTCTCTTGAGGTCAGTAAACATCGCCCTCATGTCAGCAGCATTCCCATTATGGGCTCCCCTATCAGCACCTCTAGCATACCGGCTCATCGTCAATCTGTAAAAGGGAAATGATTAGCGACCCCATAGTGGTGCTAGTGCAGTACGACTTCATTCTTATACTACCAATAGTATATATATATAGCTTTTGAAAACCAAAGTAATCACAAATACGCGCTCTCATATACGTACTATCTCTCCCTAGTGTCTTTCCCTAGGTTAACCATACAACCTAGAGCTCTGATACCAAGTGTGACGGCCCGCCCCGCACCAACCGACATTTTCTCTAAAAGTGCGCTGTACACATGTTCAGTTAGCACGGAACGGGTCATCAAAAGGAAAAGGAAGAAGGAAATGAACATACAAAGAACCTGTAGAATGTCTCACAGCGCATAGAATAAAATATAATAATAACATACTTGACATAAAACAGGAGAGATAGTGCATAAGCTGAAAACCAAAACTAAGCATCATAGCAGCGGAAATCCAAAATACAGCTTATTACAACTTTTCAAACTAACTCAATGCAAAAGTAAGATAAAGGAGGTACACTACTAATGCCCAAGTGGCGACCACCAGCGACACAGGGAGAACATATATACATATATATATATATATATATATCATACGTGGAAGCCTCCTTCCCGCCTCCGAATCAGCTACTCACGCATCACCAGCTAACCTGTCTCTAGTCTGCTCGTGTGAGCACCCAGAGTAATAAGAGGAGACATAAAACTCTGGGTCAGACATAAAGCCTGGTATGAGCGATAAGCATCTAAAGTGAACAATAACAGGTAGACTAAAACATACCTGAACCTGGACCTGCAACCAAAGGTTTAGCACTACATACTGTACAACACTCTAAGGTGCCATATCAAATGGTATAAAGATACAGAGGTGGGGGAGGTGTGCATGTCATAGTGATGGCAAATAATCAAACATAGCATCCATCCTCACATCTCTCACTCAGTGTGTAAAGCATACGATATTCACCACTTCGATCACCCACCCTTGCTACGATCACTTTGCCCCCATGAAGTCATAAAATGGCTTCACTGCACTGATAACGTAGCCACTAATCCTTTGCTATGTCCACTTGCCCCATGGAGGTATTCACCCCATCTGCGCTGGCTCATAGCCTTACCAATCCTTTACTATGTCCACTTGCCCTATGGAGTTATTCACCCCATCTGCGCTGGCTCATAGCCTTACCAATCCTTTACTATGTCCACTTGCCCCATGGAGTTATTCACCCCATCTGCGTTGGCTCATAGTCTTACTACGCATCACCATGCCCCTCAAGTCATAATGACTCTACTGCACTGATAATGTAGTCTTGCTACCATCACCTTGCCCCTCGAGTCGTAATGACTCTACTGCACTGATAAGTAGCCCATCATTCATTTTCAGTGGTGAATCGAAGTTATGAACATCGACAACTCCTTAGCACACGTCCCGCAGCAAAGCCCAACCATGAAGTGAACTCATCGGTTCCCAACTGGATCCTGAGCTCTAACTTCCCATATTGGACTACCTTTGCATCTCGGGTTATTGGTCAATACTAGGTCGGGTCGGGTTCTCTTCAAACCATTGGTTCGGGTCGGGTGTCTGCGTTGCGTAAGTTCGGGTCGGGTCCACTCCATCGTGTCGGTTCGGGTCGGGTATCTTTCTTCAGGTCGGGTCGGGTGTTCCACCTCGAGTCGGGTCGGGTGCCATCTCCCCCTCCAGTTCGTGCTTCCGTTCCGATCCGCTCCCTCATTCTTCACGTACTCCGATCCGATCCCTCCTTCTTTATCCGATCCGATCGCTTCTCCTTTATCCGATCCGATCCCAGTTCATTTAGCATGGCCTTCCTTTTTGCCAATTTTCTCAAGTGTCAGGTTCCGATCTGATCGAATCCCTTGCCCAGTTCAACATATCCGATCCGAGCCCCATATCCGATCCGATCCGAAACCTGCACTGTTTCCTGAAGCTTTTCCAGCAAGTGTTTACACCATTCGATGACGTTTTCGACCATTCTAACTATTGAAATCAATCAGAAAGCATATCATACAGTCATAGCAACATGCATAATCAACCGCAAGCATCAAAACATCAATATGATAGGTTAAAATGGATCAAACATACTCACAATCCCATATTTCCTCTTAAGCATGTTTAGGTGAAACTAATGATAGGGTTAGCAAAACTTAACCAAATTAACCCAAATTCATATCAGAGGTCTAAAACATCATTTAGGAATTTATGAACATTTTTCCCAAATTTATTAGTGTATAAATTCGCTAATTAACACTAATTACCCTTAATTAGCCATAATTAGTGCAAAACTATGCAAATCACTCACCTTAGCCACAAATAAACTAAGATCTGAAATAAATTTATGATTTGATGCAAATCCCAATACTAAACAGCAGCTCCAATGTTGATTTGGTGTAGATCTCCCTTGATTAGATGTTGCTAAGCTTAATCCTTGATCAAAAGATGATTTGGAGGTGATTTAGAGGTTGGAGGCCATTTTTATGGTTCCTTGGTGATAAGTGGAGGCTAGAAAACTGAAATGGAATGATTCTCCATCTTATTTCAGCCTTCCCATTACCCCAATCCCGAAATGGGTTATGGGCCTACTCACTAATCACCCGATTTGGCCCGGTTAAGCAGTTTTTCACCCTCCAAACCTTATTTCAGCCATATCTCCCAAACGGTAAGTCCGTTTGGCTAGTATGACCACGCTACGGAAAGGTAAACCATCAAACGAATTTAATGGAAGTGGTTTCAGGTCAAAATTCCTTTCCAGTCAAAAGTTATGGCCAAAACAAGATTAGCTAGGGGCAAAATGGTCATTTAAAAATCGACAAAAATCATGAACATGGGAAATGACTCTAATGGATGTTTCCCAAAGTTACATGACCATATGACTTCACATGGGAAAGAAATAAATATCCTACGATCCTCCGATGCGTAGAATGCGGGTTATTACATATAAGCCATGCATTTTTGGTAGTACCGGGTTGCCACTTTGGGGAGTGATACACCCTACTGTCGGGCCAGCACAGGTATCTACGAGTTAGGAAGCCGATCGAATGGGGGTAGTGGTTACACCTAGTGGAGATAGGGGCAGACGACACCTATGGAGGTAGCTAGGGGTACACGAAACTACCATTAGCAGTATTAAGTTCTGTAGGCAGGATCAACTTTTAGGGTGACTAGTGGTGGTGCAGTATAGTAATTATCTTATAGTGACTAGGTGCACCTTTAACGTTATCTTTGTTCGTTTTATTTACTTGTTTGCTCTGTCATACCCAATTGTTCACAGTCATTTTGTTATTTTGCAGCTTATGCCTTAGCCTAGTTATTTTGATAATTATATTGTTAAAGTTATTGCACTCGCCAGACTTTATGTCTGACCCCCTTTTCTTTCCACCTCTTTTCTTCCTTCCCCCCCCCTCAGGTTTGCAAGGAGGGAATACTACAGCTTAGTGCCGATTTCTTTCAGTTGCTTGAAGATAGTAGATGTATCGCTTGGGACTCTCTCATCTTTATGGCTTTGCTTATGCTCGGTGTGGATTTATGCATTTATGTTATTTAAGTATTTGCTTCTTTATGTACTTTGAAATTTTTGGAAAAGACTATTGATCCTGTTGTAATGGTTTTGGAGACTACTTATGTAAACTCGTTTTGAGTTATGATGCTAATAAATAAGTTTTAACTTCCGCTGTGTTGTTTTATTTATTTATTCTTGTAATTTATCCGTTCTATACAACAATAACGCTTCATGGACATTGATGCATTCCCCTTGTGAGTGACAGTAATGAACATGGGGTGTTACACCTGTATTGGACACGGGACGAGGAATAAGGTGCCTCCGGTTTCGTTCAGACCCAGAACGAACTTGTAAATGGATGCGTGTTTGACATTGGATTTTATTTTGTGTTGATTGATCTCTATTAAATATATATATGTTTGGTGGCAGAGAATTTATTCTCTTGCTTAACACCCTTCTCTGAGACATACGAGCTTAGAGGTTATATACCGATAGACATCAGTCGCATGGTGTGAATTGCCTGTGTGGCATGCTGAGATGCAAATGATCAAGGCTTCTGTTGAAAAGCAGAGTCTTGTTGTTGATGATAAAACCACGGCTTTAATATAGCATAGCTTTGTGTATAGCGTTAATTCGCGAGCCTTACACATCGGTATGAGTCAAAAAAGGATCGAACCGGTGGGAGAACATGACGTTTCTTTCTAGCTATGGGGGGTGTCATGGTATGGAGCCCAGACATTTATATTTTTTACCTATGTGGATGATGGATAGCGCGGCGCCTCGGATATATCTGTTACTACGAAGCCTGTAACACCCCGTATTTCTGTTAACACTAAAGTAACAAATTGAAGAATATTTAATTTTAAATGTGAGAATTAAGGGAAACAGGTTGAGCCATTGTGTTCTTCTCGGAATTCTAGTTGAGATAGAGTCCGAGTTTGCGTGAATTGGACTTCGTATGAAGAAGTTATGGCGATCGGAAGTTTCAGAAAAATTCAAACAGATTTCAAAGATTCAAATTTCAGAGTCAGATTGGGCTAGGCGGGAAATTTCCCATCAGGGCCAGGTCGACCAGGGGGTCGACCTACCCACATAGGTCGACCAGGGGGTCAACCTGCCCCCCTCCCCCCGGGTAGATTTGTTTGATGACGATTTTCTGACTCTTAGCTGAGTCATTAGGGCTGACTTGTCACCCTATCTTGACTGAATGGCTGGGGTTCATTCTAGGTTAATTGGATGGCCTAAATTAATCCTAAAATCAATATAAACACATGTAAACTCAAACCCTAAAATCAAATAAAAATTTAGAACCATGGCCTCCATGCTGTCACCTTATAACCTAGAATAGCCGCCACCAATTAGAGAGGAAGAAAAGCTAATCAATTCAATTCTAATCTAAACCGCAACAAATTGTCTTCTTTAAAGGAAAGCTAAATCAATTTCAGATTTCAGAACTCAAGACCTTTTTTGAGTTATGAGTTCGATTTCTTTAATAAGATAATTAACAATTTAATTAGGTTGAGTTATGATTTGGATTATATGGTTATGTTGTGAATCATTGACCGTTATGTTATTGTCTATGTTGTAAATCTATGATGTTATTATCTATGTTGTAAAGTTGTGATATTATTATCTATGTTGTAAATCTGTGTTAATTGTTGGCTTATGTACAATTAATTCATAATGATGCTCCATATGTTAGTTTGGGTATGTTTGTGGAACAAATTCATATGTAAAATCATATGTATGCATGCAAGTTTAGATATTTATTTAAATATGAATCATATGCAAGTTAGTGAGAATCATATACAACCTTACATGTTTCATGACATTTATTTTATGTGTAAATTGGATCTAAAGTTAGGCTATGACATGTGTGAGTTAGATGCAAGTTTACACCATAGTTTATGTTGCATATATATATATATATATATATATATATATATATATATATATATATATATATATTGGAGTATGAATCATGTAAAGTTTGTAACTATTGCCTATGCAAATTTACACCTTATGATTAGATCTATGACATCCATATTTTATGCAAGTTTGTGACTATTGCCTATGCAAGTTTTAGATGAAAAACATTATTCACACATGCAAGTTCACCCCCTTATGTTTAGATCTAGTTTTATTCTATGCATGTTGTGATGTTTTCTCTTTATTCCATAAGTTAGACTATTCGAGTCTAACGTATATTTCACGTTAAATGAACGAACGTACAACGTGGGGGCAATGGGATAGTATTAAAAAGATTTAGTATTGAGAATTGGCATAAATGCCTTAAATGTGATGTTAATTGGTATAATTTTATATGCCATAAAAAGATGGACATAATTAAGGTGTTAATTATGGACATAGTTAAATTTGTAATTGATTGGAAATTTGAATAGGGAAATTAATTCAAATTGGGGGTAATTAATTATGTGTAATAATAAACCGCCTAAGACACGAGGTTAGACTCGTTTGTTGTGTAAGACTGCCCGAACCCGCCCGACAAATCCAGTTGCCACAAATGCCAGTCTAATGTGAGAGGTCTTAGGCAAAAATTAAATGCGTAACAGTTGTAAAGACACGAGGTTAGGCTCGTTTGTGGTGTAAGACTGCCTGAACCCGCCCGACAAATCCAGCTGCCACAAATGCCAGTCTAATGTGGGAGGTCATTATATGGTTACGGTCTAAATGAATTAAGAAACACTTAACTAGATAAACATGTAGTGGGACATGAGGGGGTTAAGTGGGTGCCTTGGGTGGCATGTGGAATTAAGTGGGTGCCTTGGGTGGCATTTGAAATACGATTAGATGCACTTAACCAAGATTGAAACATGTAAGAAGACATGAATAAGAATGGGGTTAAGTGGGGAAAAACCTTAGTGGGGACCAAGCATAGGTAAAAAGCTTGTGTCATGCATGGGGGCCCTTTTCAAACCAGTAACCCATTAAGTATCTTTGTGGGCTCGACCCAAGTCGAGGACGGGACACGCATACTGGATTTGATTGTAAGAGGTCAAAACGGGTTAGCGGTGGCAACGCAAGTCCAACGGGTTCATATGCGTGTGTGGGCCCGGGCTGGTAGGTAAGACATTGTTGCATCGTGTAGATATAAGCCGTGCATTTTTGGTTGTATCGAGTTGCCACTTTGGGGAGTGATACACACCACTGTGGGGCCAGCACGGGTATCTACGAGTTAGGGAGCCGATCGAATGGGGGTAGTGGGTACACCTTGTGGAGATAGGGGCAGACGGCACCTATGAAGGTAGCTAGGGGTACACGAAACTACCATTATCATTATTAAGTTCTGTAGGCGGGATCAACTTTATGGTGACTAGTGGTGGTGCAGTACAGTAATTATCTTATAGTGACTAGGTGCGCCTTTAACGTTATCTTTGATCGTCTTATTTCCTTGTTTGCTCTGTCATACTCAATTGTCCATAGTCATTTCCTTATTCTCCAACTTATGCCTTAGTCTAGTTATTTTGATAATTATATTGTTAAAGTTATCGCACTCGCCAGACTTTATGTCTGACCCCCTTTTCTTTCCACCTCTTTTCTTCCTTTCCCCCCAGGTTTGCAAGGAGGGAATACTACAGCTTAGTGTCGATTTCTTTCAGTTGCTTGAAGATAGTAGATGTATCGCTTTGGACTCTCTCATCTTTATGGCTTTGCTTATGCTCAGCGGGATTTATGCATTTATGTTATTTAAGTATTTGCTTCTTTATGTACTTTGAAGTTTTTGAAAAAGACTATTGATCCTGTTGTAATGGCTTTGGAGACTACTTATGTAAACTCGTTTTGAGTTATGATGCAATAAAATAAGTTTTAACTTCCGCTGTGTTGTTTTATTTATTTATTCTTGTAATTTATCTATTCTATACAACAACAATGCTTCATGGACATTGATGCATTCCCTTTGTGAGTGACATTAATGGACATGTGGTGTTACAAAGCCGATGGATAGGTCCGATTGGACCGCGAAACATGTGTTCAGGAATTGTCAATCCTTAAACATAAGAGAGGACTGGCCCAACTGATCCAAAGGGTTTCCCATAGTGTGTAGTACTGAGACATTTGCTAAAGTGTCTCGAAGCGGTGAGGAGCCATCCCTGGCCTCGACTCATCGATGGAATCCAATTTCCAATACGTGATATTTCGGTTTTGATTGTAGAGCCTAGTATTGGCGACATAGTAGCATGGGATACTATGCCGTCTATGATTGATACATTTATATTTGAAGCTGTTTTGACACTATACACATATTATAGTATCAAATGATTTATTTTAAACGTACCAAGCATGTTTGGATATTATAAGGGAAAACCATATACTCCGTCTTGCATTGCATTATGTGATGGGACCTGGGTCTTATAGTACCTTCATTTTTTCAAAAAGCATTGCGCTGTTTGTTTGATGCACTGGTATTCTTAGAGGAAACCCGTTTCGTGTTATACGGTGTGGTCCCTTGATTTGCTTTATTTTTAAAGTAAAGATTTAATAACTGATTTTAGTTCTCACATCAGTCACATGACTGACCTGGAGTTTATTGTTTTAACCTAAACTTTGGGTGCCCCTATTTTCCACATGGGCAACTAGTAGTTTTGGTTTTGCAGATATTATATTCACAGGATCCTGGTTTACAACTGGAGCTATATTCGGAACGCTCTATATCCGTGTATTTCTTTCAGTTGTGTTATGTATTATTTTTCCACTGCATTGTAATTTGTAAATCTTTGATATTTATCAAATGTATATTATTTGTTCATACTCTGTATATTCTTGTACTCTGATGTAAATTGTTGTAATAGCAATAAAATGTTCTTCTGTTTATGTTCTGATTTGTCATATTCACAACTCAATCCGGGCTTTCCCTTACAGGAAAGTTCGGGTCATCACAGTTTGTTAAACTTCCACGTAAACACTATACGTGGATAACATATTTTCCACGTTGTGTTAGCCCGTGGTAACCTGGATCGAACAAAAAAACAAAATTTGTATCTACATAATAACAATCCGTGGTAACCTGATCCACGTTATCCCCCAAACAACAGCAATCCAAATGCACATAATTCAGGTTACCAATACCGAAACCTAAAATCGAAAAAATGGAGAAGAACCCTAAATTAGAATCTACATTACCTTATTCACAGATTACTTGAGTATGAAATCAAAATCTTTGAGAGCAATGAATATTGAGAGTGAAATCGATTTGAGAGCGATGAATTATACACGAGTGAGTGTAAACCTAGAAGATAATGAGAGTATGTACGAGGAAGGCTACTTTTGGAAAGAAGGGGGCTACTAAATAATTAGAAGGGTATACATTTTTTGGGCGGGGGGGGGGGGGGGGTGGGCTACTAATTAAAAACAACATTTGGAATACAATTTGCCATATTTTTTTATTCAGTTATTATATTAATTTTTATTGAATTGTTATCTTCATTCAGCGTTTAAAAATTTGTATAATCACCTAGTATGCCTATATTCGATGAAAATTGATAGATGGCTATCTTTTGACATTACAAACCCAACGAAACTTGTTTCATCGAATTTTGAGTCCATTTGCACGAACAGTGAATTTTTAAAGTCAACATATCGATTGTTTTCCGAAATTAAAATCATGCACGGTCACATACTAACTTCAAAACTCGCAATGTTTGGAATTGTACCATTATTTGACGGATTCAATAAACAAAGTTCGTCGAATTCCGAGGTCGTCTCAATAATGTTCCTTCGTAAAACTACTCAAAGTATTACATCAAATGGTTTTATCACGCCCGGCTACATACTAACTTCATTTGGCGCAAAATTTGAAATCTAGCAATAATTCAATATTCCAGATCCAACAAAATCAATTTCATCGAAAACGGAGGCTGTTTGCAAGATGTTCCTTTTCTTTAAGGGCTATGCAATAATATTATATTAATTAATTCCATAGCGACTATTTCTAATTTTAGTTTGGATATAACTTACAATTTATAGCTTCGTATCTCAATTTCATACATTCGTCAGAAAGATGTAGTTCAAAATATTCTAATGCTTCTGTTTTTTAATCAAATTCTGACTTATGTTACATTCTGTACATTCATTCAAAGTTTAAAACCAAAATTCTCAAACTACCGCGATGTTACGAGTTAGTTTTGATTTAATTTTAAATTTACGCGTTCAAACTTCATTTTTAATTTATTTTAACTTGTTAAACTCTATAAAATAAATCATTTTAAATATTAAAATCCATTGTAACCACCTGGATTTTCAGAACAAATTTAAATTTTTTATTTTATAAATATTAATGGATTTTGAATACTTAAAATAATTTATTTTAAATAATAACGACAAAAAATTTATTTAAAACGAAGTTAGAACAAAAAAAATTAATTTAATTATAAAAGGAGTTTAAAATGGCACGGTAGTTTGAAAATTCGATTTCAAATTTCAACTGAATGTACAGGATTCAAAAAAAATTAGATTTCAGTAAAACCAAAAATATTTAAATCTGTTTAATAATATCTTTCCAACGAATCTGAAAAATTGAAATTTCATAGCGGGAATAAAAAGTTATGGCTAGTTAAAAATTCAGAATAGTCGCTATGGAATATATATATTCTAATATAATATATAGCCATTTTGCAAACGACCTCCATTTTCGACAAAACCACTTTTGTTGGATCCATATTGTCAAATTATTGCTAGATTTCAATTTCCATCATTTTTGAAATTAATATGTGAGCGTGGCAAAAGAAAACGTGTTTTGTCAATTTTAGTCAATTTGGATCGACCAGAAAATGGCCATTTTTAAAATAGTCTCCAAATTTGATGGAATTAGTTTTGTTAGGACCGTATCGTCAAACCATAGCCAGATATATATTTTTTGAAATTTTCGGAGTCAGTATATGTCCTCGGTAATTTAAAATGTACGTTTAAATTCAATATATATTGATTTATATTTCAATTTTGATAAAAACTAATCGAAATGATAGAATTGGCTTGCGGGACATATCCCATTGTGTCCGGAATAGGGGTAATTAGCTAGAAATGACAGTCGTTGGGTTTGATTTGGAATTCAAAGATTAAACGAGCTATTTTCTAATTAATTAATATTAAAAATAGTAATTATTATAATATATATAAATACTCCCTAGGAATTCGTGAAACCCTAGCCCCTTATTTTAATAGCGGCCACCCCCTATTCTAAACGGCTAAGAAGCTCCCTCGTTCTCCCTCCTATATCTTCATATCCACGAGAAATTAATCCAAGAATTCTACTGCATATCTGAAAAGCATTGCGAGATACCCATTATCAACGGTCGTGATGGGATATTGGCGATGGTGGCGGCGAGATTCTGGTCAGAAAGTCGTCGAGTTTAGGGCTATTTTCTGGGCTATTGGTGAGTTCGAATTGGATATCGTTGCGAGCATAGGAGTGTGTCGGGGCGGCGGTCCTCGTGGTAAGCTCGGGTCATATTCCGATCTGATGTAGGAGCGGCAGGGGATGGTTTGTCGAAGACGACGGTAATGGGTTCTTTGAACGGCCTTGAACGAGACTGATGAAGAAGGATAAATATGTAATTAATTAATTAATTCAGTTAATGATCTTATTAAATTATAAAATGTTTAAAATGCTATAACTAATTTGTTTGACATCAGAATTCAAAAGCTCAAGATGCGCTGGAATCGTTGAGTCGAACACTACACCATGGAGCAGACCAGATCTGAAACAGAGACCATTTGGATTTTTGCAAAATTAAACACCGGTTTAATTTTATTAAATAATCATTGTTCAACGATTTCAAAACCGACCGCTGTGAGAACTCCTTTCACTCTGATTTTTTTTTACAGTTAAATTTATACTAGGATGTAGACGGTGCTTAGCAGCACCCGACACCATTGATTGTACAAACCATGATTGTCTATTTGGATTGTTATTGTTTGATATTATTTTATATAAAAATCATTTATATATATATATATATATTATCAAGAAATGGAAATAAAATATTTAAAACAATAAAGATTTATATTTTTATTATATATAAGAAATAATGAAAAATATTCATTTCTTGGAATTAAATGATTTAACAATAAGAACTACATTTTTACGATATGCTTAATTCTTTAAAATATTCAAGTTTGAATAAAAATGTGTTAACATATTAAAATTACATTTTTTTCTATGTAAGAAGAATCATTAAAAATATGCAAGTTTGAATAAAAATGTGATAACATATAAAATCACATTTTTAAGGAATGAAAGATTCAAATTTGATAAAAATGTTTTAACATTGAAAATTAAATTTTTAAATGTATGGATGAATCATTAAAAAGATTCAAACTTGTTAAAGTGTTTATATAAAAAAAAGGTACATTTTAATGTAAGATGAATCATATAAAAAGATTGAAATATAGTAAAATTTTGTTTACATTAAAAAGTACATTTTAATGTAAGATGAATCATATAAAAAGACTCAAGAATAATAAAATTGTGTTTACAAAAAAAAATTACATTTTAATGTAAGTATGAATATAAAAAAGATTCAAGTTTGAAAATAAAATGTTTAAGTAATAAAAATTACATTTTTATTATATGAACGAATCACTAAAAAGATTCAATTTTAAAATAAAATGTTTTGACAATAAAAATCATATTTTTATTATATGTATAGACCAATAAAAGAAATATTTGTTAATATATGTTTTGTCGATAAAAATGTCATCTTTATCATGTTAGTTAAGAAAATAAAATAAACTATTTGTGTTAACAAGATCAGGATTTTTACAATAAAAATGACACCTTTATTGCATGTTTTAAATCATTAAAAACATTCATTTTTTGAACTAAAATATGTTAACAATAAAATGTACATTTTTATTGCGTATGTAGATTAGATTAAAACATTGTCATGTTAGAGACGTTAATAATAAAATGTTCATGTTTAATAAAATATATTTATACAATAAAAATCATATTTTTATTATATATGTGAATCAATAAAATATTCATTTACAAATCGGACAATTTGTTTATGTACACCCATTTATCTGTTAGGGATTGGGACGATAAATTTCACACATCGCCCAGCTGCACAAATAAATAAACTAATGTTGTTTGAAAACCCTACACGGGTATTGGGATGATATTTGACATACACTATTCTCAATATTCAGTTGTATGTCAATCGATGGATTGACAGTCTGTGATGAGCGTTATTTATTTATTTTAATGCTCACATAGTTGTAAATTGCACTCTGGATGTTGTTTATATTTTTAATGATTGTTTATCATTATTGTTGTATACATGCGATGTATGAAACTCATATAAATAACATTATATGGTGATTGATTAGGTCTCATTCCAAATTGAAAAATAAAGAATATTTTAAAATAATATTCAGTAAATATGGAAACGTGAAGCCGTGTTAAGTAGTTAAACGCCATTTTGAAACGAACGATATTTATATCGATTTTATTCATTTTATAATGAATATCGAAAAGTGATTTCAAAATCTGATATTTTGAAAATATTATCATTTTAATATTAGAATGATATGAAATACTCATTGTTTGAAACTATGTTAATAATAAAAAGTTATATTTTTATTGTATGAAGGTTAGATTAAAATATTGTTATTAACATGTTAGCGATGTTAAAATAAAAACAATCATATGTTAAAATATGTTTTTGTTCATTTAAAAATGTAACCTTTAACATGTAAGTGAAAATAAAAAGATTCATGATTGAAGGAAATAATCAGATAATAAAAATTACATTTTTATTGTACTGTTGATTTATTAAAAAAGAATCATATTTAAAAGGATATGTTGGCACAATAAAAATTACATTTTTATTGTACTGTTGAATCATCTAAGGTTCCATGTTTAAAAGATAATGTTTTTACAATAAAAATCGCTATTTTTATTCTATGTTTTAGATCATTAAAAATATTCATTGTTTGGACTAAAATATATTAACAATAAAAGTATACTTTTTTATTGCGTATGTAGGAATCATTTAAAATATTCATTGTTTGAAATAGAATATGATAACAATAAAAATGTACATTTTTACTGTGTATGTAGGAATGATTGAAAATATTTCAATGTTTCAAATAAAATGTTTAAACAATGAAATTACATTGTTACTGTATTATAAAATCATTAAAATGTAAATCATTAAATGATAGCAAAGAAGAAAATATTATCATTTTAATATAATAAAGATGTGGAGTATTCAATTTTGATTAAAAATTGAAAATGAAGTTGAAATCGTTTTAAAATGAAATAAGTTTTAAATTGAAATCGACGAAATATAATATATATATATATATATTATATATATTTAATGGCCTGAATGGAACGCGTCGCGCTGCAATTGTTCGCGAATTTCAACCGTTAACTTCAAATTGGCGTAACGGGAGATCCGACCGTCGGATTCTCCTAAAACTGGAACCGTTTGGTTCATATCGAAAAGAGCTTTCCAATGAATATAAGAGATTTGAAATCTAACAATTGGATTTGTAGATATGTCCAAATCAATTTAAGGAAAGGTCGTTGTGGATGAAGTTCGGTGGCCATTATTGGAAACCGACTGTACGGGCGATAATAAAATTATTGAAAAGATGGAAAAATTATGTAAAATCATAATTAATAATTTGGAAAGATTTTTGATGAAAAATTTCAATTTTGTAGAGATAAAAATATATTTTTATTAAAATGAACTAATTATTAACTAGAATAATAATTTAATTATTTTTAGAAATAAATAAATTGGATTTGAAAATGGTTTTAAAAAAACCAGAATTTTCCAATATATATATATATATATTGGAATGGATTTGAATTGAAATTATTTTCGGAATATTTCGATATTGGATTCCGTTATTATACGAATATTGTGATGAATTTGGAAGATATATATATATCGTTATTCCCAATACAATATTTGTTGGTTTCAGAATTTGATATTGAATATAAGCCGTTATAATTTCTATTCAGAACCTTATATTTAATGTCAAATTGTATTTTTGGTTTATCATGAATGGTGTCTTTAATAACACTGTTCTTAAACCCAGTTTAGAAAAGAGTAAATCTTTTAATTAAGATTTAGGAAATTTTACCAATTAATTAATATTTAATTGGAATTGAATTGAAATTAGATTTTGGGTTTATCGTGAACAATGTTTTAAATAACTTTTGTTATTTAACCCAACTAACAGTGAAGAAATAATTTGGAATTTATAAATCTTTTATTAAGATTTATATGGGAACTTTCCAAAGTAAAGTTTTCCAATTTAATATATTTAATTGGAATTGAATGGAATTCGATTCGGTAATAATCGAGATGAGATTCTGTGAATGAAGGCTGTTATTATATATCGAATTTAAAAGGATTTGCCGTTATTCCATTTATATTATTAGTCTGATACGGGAATTTATATCGATTATATACTGTTACGATTTCTGTGTAGATTCCATTTTGATTGAAGATGATTTTGGGTTTATCTTGTACAATGTTTTTAAAAGATATTAGTTCTTTAACCCAGTTAAAGATAAGATTAATTTATTAAATTCAAATAATCATTAAGTAATGATTTTTGAGATTAAAAAGAATAAATTTAAAAGGATTTATCTTTGATAAAATTAATGGGAGCCCTTCAATTAAAATGTGAATATTTTATTAAAAGAATATTCTGGAATGAGGCGTTGGACGTGTTTTTATAACACCTGATTATAAATTACGCGAGTTATTCGGAAAGAACGGGATTAACCCATTTTGAATAATGAATACGATGACTAGCAGTCGAAGAGATTGAAGACGGTGCAAGACCAACGATCTTCATATTGAATGGATGAGTTGCTACTGATGCCCATGATTGGAGTAGCTACCTTGAAGGGGCTACAGTGGTAGTCGTCCGGAAGTACTTGTTAATTGTTCGGATATGCGAGGGCCTCTTCCGTATTGGACACATAGGACGAGGAATATGGTGCCTTCGGTTTCGTTCAAACCCAGAACGGACTTATAAATGGATGGTATGTCTGACGTTATATTCCTTTACGTTGTATTCATTGATCTCTGCTAATATAAATCTGTTTGGTGGCGGAGAATTTATTCTCTTGCTTAACACCCTTCTCTAAGACGTATGAGCTCAGAGGTTGTATATTGGCAGAAATCAATGGAATGGTATGGATTGACAATGTGGCATGCTAAGATGCATGGATCAAGGCTTTTGTTGAAAAGCAGAGCCTTGTGGATAATGATCAAAGCATAGCTTTCTGTAGCGTGACTTCGCGAGCCTCACACCCCGGTATGATGGTGAACTGATGGTCAGATCAATATGCTTTCGATATTAGTATGGATTCGGTCGACCGAGATGAGGGATAAGGCATTTCCCTCGATTCCCGTATAGGGATAGAGTAAGCGGTGTTTTCTCTCGCTGGGACGTAAGCCGCGGTGATACTTGATTTCCCAAAAGTGCGGATGTGCATTACAGTGTTTTCGCATGTCTGCGACGTAAGCCATGGAGTATTGCACTACGCGATAGATCTTTCGAATCAGGAGCCATCATGATGGAAACACAACTTTCCAATATGATCTTTTTGGTTTTAATTGTAAACCTATATATGGCGACATAGTGGGATGGGGGCACTCATGCCGTCTATGATTGATACATTTACTTTCGAAATTGATTTCTACACTATACACTTATAGTAATAATAAAAGAGAATTTTCGTGTACCAAGCATTTTTGGCTATTATATGGTAAAACTGTATCCTCTGGCTTGCATTGCATTGTATGATGGGACCTGAGTCTTATAATAGCTTCATTTTTCTGAAATTAGCAATGCGCTGTTTATTTGTGCACTGGTATTCTTGGGGGTAAACCTATTTCGTGTTTACGCCGTGGTCCCTTGATTACCTATCTTTAAAATCAATTTAATAACTGTTTTGAGTTCTCATACCAGTCCCATGACTGACCTGGAGTTTATTGTTCCTTCCTAAACTCCGGGTGCCCATATTTTCCACACTGGCGGTCAGTAGTTTTGGTTTTGCAAATTTCTATTTAACAGGATCCTGGATTATAGCTAGAGCTCTATTCGGAAAGCTTTTCCGCTACGCATTATACTTATGTCTTATTTTCCATTGCTGTGTAATTTCTAAATCTCTGATATTATTTTTTGTTGTATAATTAATGATACTCTAGAATATTCTTGTACTCTGATGTAAATTGTTGTAATAAAGTATGAAACGTTCTTCTGTTTGTGTTCTGATTTGTCGTGTTCTCAACTCAATCCGGGCTTTCCCGTAAAGGGAAGTTTGGTTCGTTTCATTTGGTATCAGAACTTTAGTTTACAGAGCTCTAGAACAAGACTCATTAGAACCGAAGGAAAGAATTCATCAGAGATTGGATTAGTAATATCCAATAAGAATGACTCGTTAGAGATGGGATCAGTAGTATCCTAGAACGAGTGTGAAGAGTGTTATTTTTAAAATAAAAATGATAACAAATTTAGTTTTAAAAATTCTATCTTAAAATACATATTTGAGATATTATTATATTTTAATTTGGACAATCGAGTATACAAAGATTTTAATATAAGTCTGATCCACATGTATATGTAGTCCGAAATATACTTGGTAGATACAGAATCACACTCTAGTCGCCCGGAGATGATTCTGATGATGTGGCATCATCATTAGTGCTTATATTCGAGTTTCGAAATTGGAATATCTATATATTTCCAACTGATTGGTGTGAGAACCAAAACTAGATAGGGTTATTGTTGTGATTTGGCATCAAAAATATGATTTTCGAATATATATATATATATATATATATAGAAAGATATTTATTTGAAAATTTAACCAAATAATTGATTGTTGGTTGTGTTGTTTAATTATTAGTACGATTAATAAAAAATTATTGTAACTATAATTAATTTAACCAATAAGAGAATAAATGATAACTTTAGCCAAATTGAATCAAAATATTGAACTAAATTGAAAATTTGTTAGAATTGCATACATATGCATGTATATATTGAACAGGTTGTAACACCCCGTAATTTTCAATGTTAATATTCACAAATTAAAGAATAAATCATCTCAGATGTGAGAATTAAGGGAAATGGGTTGCGCCATTGTGTTCGTCTCGGAATTCTGGTTGAGATAGAGTCCGAGTTTGCGTGAATTGGACTTCGTATGAAGAAGTTATGGCCATCGGAAGTTTCAGAAAATTCAAAACAGATTTTGAAAAGTTCAAATTTCAGAGTCAGATGGGCTAGGCGGGAAAATTCCCGCCAGGGCCAGGTTGACCATAGGGTCGACCTACCCTAACCAGGTCGACCATAGGGTTGACCTGGGGGTCGACCTGCCCCCCCCCTCCGGGCAGATTTGATTAATGACTTGTTTACGACTGTGTGCTGACTCATTAGGGTTTCTGATTTGCTCTGATTGGCTGGGATTAATTCTGGGTTGATCGGACGACCTAAACTAATCCTAAACTCTATAAAAAGACATGTAGACTCAAACCCTAAAATCAAATTAAAAATTAGATTCATGGCCTCCATGTCGTCACCTAGCAACCTAGAATAGCCGCCACCAATTAGAGAGGAAGAAAGCAAATCAAATTCAATTCTTTTCAACTCTAACAACGAATCTTCTTCAAAGGAAAGCTAATTCAACTTCAGAACTCAGAAATCAGAACTCAAGACCTTCTTTGAGTTGTGAGTTCGATTTCTTTAATAAAATTATTAGCAATTTAATTGGATTGAGTTATGATGTGGATTATATGGATATGATATGAATTATTGACCGCATGTTATTATTTATGTTGTAAAATTGTGATGTATGTTGTGATGTTATCATCTATGTTGTAAAGTTATGATGCTATCATCTATGTTGTAATTCTATGATTGGCTTATGTATAATCAAATCATCATGTTGTTCATATGCTAGTTTGGTTATGGTGATTCATATGATAAATCATATGTATGTATGCAAGTTTAGATATTGATTTAGACATGAATCATATGCAAGTTAGTGAAAATTATGCATAACCTTACATGTTTCATGACATCTATTTTAGATCTAAAGTTAGGCTATGACATGTGTGAGTTATATGCTAAATTCTACATGCTAGTTTACATGTTTATATGTAAGTTTACACCACTGTTATGTTGCATAAATCACATATGCAAGTTTATATAAATATATGAGTTTGGAATATGAATCATGTTATGCAAGTTTTGGTTATTGCCTATGCAAGTTTACACCTTTAGATGTAGATCTATGACATACATGATTTATGCAAGTTGTGACCATTACCTAAACAAGTTTACACCTTTAGATTTGGATCTATGACATATGTAGTTTCATGCAAGTTGTAACTTTGGCCTGTGCAAGTTTTAGGTGTAGAACATCATTCACACATGCAAGTTCACCCCTTATGTTTAGATCTAGTTTTATCTATATGTATGTTGTGATGTTTTCTCTTTATTCCATGAGTTAGACTATTCGAGTCTAACGTATATTTTACGTTAAACGAACAAACGTACAACGTGGGGCAATGGGATAATATTAAAAGATTTAATATTGAGAATTGGCATAAATGCCTTAAATGGCATAAAATAAATTTGTGATGAAAATTGGTATGATTTTACATACCATAAATAGATGGACATAATTGAGTCAATTATGGCCATAGTTAAATTTGGAATTGATTGATAATTTGAATAGGGAAATTCATTCAATTTGGGGAATGATTAATTAGGAGTAATTAATCGTCTAAGACACGAGGTTAGGCTCTTTTGTGGTGTAAGACTACCCGGACCCGCCGGCAAATCCAGCTGCCACAAATGTCAGTCTAATGTGGGAGGTCTTAGGCATAAATTAAATGCGTAATAGTTGTAAAGACACGAGGTTAGGCTCGTTTGTGGTGTAAGACTGCCCGGACCCGCCCGGCAAATCCAGGTGCTACAAATGCCAGTCTAATGTTGGAGGTCTTTAAGAGGTTACGGTCTTAATGAATTAAGAAACACTTAACCAGATAAACATGTAGTGGGACATGAGGGGGTTAAGTGGGTGCCTTGGGTGGGACGTGGAATCTAGTGGGTGCCTTGGGTGGCATTTGAAATACGATTAGAAACACTTAACCAAAATTGAAACATGTAAGTGAACATGAATAAGAAGAGGGTTAAGTGGGATGTACTAGAGGGGACCAAGCTTAGGTGGATAGCTTGTGTCAAGTAATGGGGGCCCGTTTCAACCAGTAACCCATAAGTATCTTTGTTGGCTCGTCCCAAGTCGAGGACGGGACATGCGTATTGGGCTTGACTGTAAGAGGCCAAAATGGGTTAGCGGTGGCAACGCAAGTCCAACGGGTTCGTATGTGTGTGCGGGCCCGGGCTGGTAGGTAAGACGTTATTGCATTGTGTAGGTATAAACCGTGCATTGTCGGTGGTATCGGGTTGCCACTCTGGGGAGTGATACACCCCACTGTGGGGCCAGCACAGGTATCTACGAGTTAGGGAGCCGATCGCATGGGGGTAGTGGGTACACATAGTGGAGATAGGGGCAGGCGGAACCTATGAAGGTAGCTAGGGGTGCACGAAACTACCATTATCATTATTAAGTTCTGTAGGCGGGATCAACCTCAGGGTGACTAGTGGTGGTGCAGTATAGTAATTATCTTATAGTTGTTAGGGTGCGCTTTAACGTTGTCATTGTTCATCTTGTTTCCTTGTTTACACTGTCATACCCAATTGTTCACAGTCATTTCTTCATTTTCCAACTTATGCCTTAGCCTAGTTATTTTGGTAATTATATTGTTAAAGTTATCGCACTCGCCAGACTTTATGTCTGACCCCCTTTGTTTCCACCTCTTCCCCCCCCCCCTAGGTGCTCAGGGTGGAACTAGCACCAGTGGAGCTTGATTTTGGACAGCTGTATCTTTTGCTTTTAGAAGTTTCTTGGATCGCTAAAGTAAAGTTCAGCCTCTCTTATTTATGGCTATTTTGTACTGGGGTTATGTCTTTCAATTTATGTACTCTGATTTAGTCAAGATGGATATTATGTACTTTGACTCTGGTTTTTGATGATGTAATCAAACCTATGTGTTTACCGCTGCAATGAATAAAATTTTAAAGTTTTAAGTATTGTTTATATCTGTCTTGTTGTTAAGTTTCTGTTCTATACACACTTAAAACGCTCCATAGAAGTTAATGCATTCCCTTTGTGAGTGACATTAATGGACGTGGGGTGTTACACGTGGTATCAGAGCTGAAGGTTACCAGAACAGATATGAATTTTGAAAAATTGTTTTTCAAAAACACTTTTATAAAGAAGTACCTTCAAAAGTATGTTTTGAGGAAAGTATTTTCAAGAGAAAAGCTTATTTTAGAAAGCATAACCCCAAGAGCCATATATCTTTCCTTCGATTCTCCGTTTTGAATCTCTTCCTCTTTCCCTTTTTGAATCTCTTTCTCTGCGTATAGATGCTTTTTCATAAGATATATGAGGACTTCCGTACGATGGCGGAAAACCGCTTCATGGGACTTAGACGTTTGTCGGGGCTAGAAGTTGGCTCAAGAAAGTGGAGGACTTGTCAGTGTCTTTGAGATAGACGAAGGGAGGAAGGTTCGACTAGCTGCTTGGTTGATGAAGGACGAAGTTTCTTGTAGGTCAGAGGTCACGAATGGAGAACGTATAGTGGAGGCATGGATAGGGAACAGGGTAAGAAAGTAGAACCTAAGAAGGGTGCAAAGAATAATAAACCCCGAGACAAGAGGAAATGTCTTTACTGTGGGACACCAGGCCATCTAAGCAAAGATTGTAGGAAGAAAAAGAAGACTGGTTGTTTCCACTGTGGCGAAGCTGGACATCTGATTAAGGACTGCCCAAACAAAGGGCAGAGGTCAGGGTCTACCTCGGGAGGGCAGGTGCAGGCTCTTATGGCACCAAGGCAGGCAAGGGGGCAAGTTCAGGCTCTCGTGGTCCCACCGCTGCAAGAACGAGGTAGAGCAATTTCCGTTGAAAGCTTAGTTTTTCTGTTTGATCATCCTGTCCATACTTTATTCGATTCTGGCACATCACATTCGTTTATCTCTACATCATTAATTGAAACACTGCACCTAGATACTAGTCTAGTTATAGATCCCTTAGTAGTCTCAAATTCTATTGGTGGTTCGGCTCATCTTTCTATGATTTGTCGGGATTTGAGAGTGTTTATCTTGGGCGTTGGGTTTGAATGCAACGCCTTTGTTCTTGGCTTCATGGGCGACGGCTTGATTCTGGGTATGGATTGGCTAACTAGGTACGGGGCCATCCTAGATTGTGAAAGAAGGGTAGTTAGATTGTTGACTCGTTGTGGAATGACCCTTGATATTTCTTGTGACCCTAGAGGTCCAGTAATGCTTAGCTACCTAGAGTCCCTTGATGCATCCGATGAAGATTTACATTCTGTTCGTATAGTCCATGAATATGTTGATGTCTTTGATGAGGTAAGGGGTTTACCCCCAAAACGTGAGATAGACTTTGGAATATATCTAGTAGATAATGCGAAGCCAGTTGCATTGCCAGTGCGCCACATGGCTCCAAGAGAGAGAAGAGAACTCAGTAAGCAAGTGAAAGAATTGCTTGAGAAGGGGTTAATCAGACGTAGTATATCGGAGTGGGGTGCTCCAGTAGTATTTTCCACGAAGGTAGATGGGTCCCTTAGACTTTGTGTGGACTATAGAGAAATTAATAAGCTTACTAAGAAGAATAGACACCCACTGTTGAGGATTGACGATCTCTTCGATCAGTTAGTTGGCGCCTCAGTGTTTTCGCAGTTGGACTTAGCCACAGGTTTCCATCAGTTGAGAGTGGCTGAGGATAGCATAGACAAGACTGCCTTTAGGACTCCAGACGGCTTTTTCGAGTGGCTTGTGATGCCCTTCAGTTTGACAAACGCCCCCGCATACTATGTTGACTTGATGAGTAGGGTGTTTAGGGAGTACCTTAATAAATTCGTGGTAGTCTTTGTGAATGACATCTTGATCTTTTCTAAGAGCGAGGAAGAGCATGCCCTACATCTTAGGGAAGTGTTGGAGACTCTTCGAGCGCATAGCCTTAAAGCTAAATTTTCTAAATGTCACTTTTGGAGGAAGGAAGTGCGATTCTTAGGGCATGTGGTTTCCAAAGAAGGGGTAGCTGTGGATCCCGCGAAGGTAGTGGCCATCCAAGATTGGAAGGTTCCTAAAATGCTACCGAGGTGAGGAGTATCTTAGGGTTGGCTGGCTACTATAGGAAGTTTATCAAAGACTTCACAAAAATATCAGCCCCATTAACACGCTTGACGAAGAAGAATCTAGTTTTTCACATGGGACGTAGATTGTGATGATGCGTTCCAACGTTTAAAGCGAGCTTCAACCACAGCCCCAATCTTAGTGTTGCCAGATGGGAGTAAGCCATTTACCGTTTATACCGATGTTTGTGGGACAGGACTAGGCACAGTCTTAATGCAATAGGAAAGGGTAATAGCCTATGGAGGAAGGCAGTTGAGAGTGCATGAGAGGAATTACCCTACACATGACCTAGAGTTGGCCGCTATTGTTTTCGCGCTTAAGTCTTGGTGCCATTATCTTCTTGGCGAGAAATTCGAATTGTTCACTGACCAAAAATCGCTAAAATACTTGTTCTCTCAGAAGGACTTGAACTTAAGGCAGTAAAGGTGGATGGAATTCTTAGCGTCCTACGATTTCGAGATAGCATATACCCCTGGCAAGGGTAACGAGGTGGCAGACGCCTTAAGTAGGAAAAGGTTGTCCTTGAGTCCGTTGTTTGTTGAACGGCGAAGCTTAGAGTTCATATCTACGTTTGACTTTAGACATTCCATTTACTTGGTACCCGGTTTGCTAGCATCCTTAGAGGTCAGACCTATGCTTTTGGGACGGATCGGCGAGGCACAACGAGATGACCCATAGTTGGTTGAGTTAGTATAGAAGATCAAAAGGGGGAGTCATCGAGCCATCTCAGTAGGTATACCCTAGATGATAAGGGTTGGTTACGTAGGGGCGGTAGACTTTGTGTACCACGGAACGAGAATTTGAGGAAGACATTCTTGATGATGCACATCGTTCGAAGATGACCATCCATCCCGGCGGGGACAAGATGTACATGGACATGAGACGAGTTTACTTTTGGGCTGGCATGAAGAGGGATGTGGCTGAATTTGTCGCTAGATGCTTGGTGTGCCAACAAGTAAAGGCAGAGCAAAAGAAGCCCGGTGGGTTGCTTCATCCATTGGAGGTCCCACAATGGAAGTGGGAAAGCGTCTCGATGGACTTTATTGATGGGTTACCGAGATCAAGGAAGGGTAATATGGGGATTTGGGTCATGGTAGACAGACTTACTAAGAGCGCCCATTTCATTCCCATGAAGAGTAAAAGGACTTCTCCATGGTTAGCCTCCGTATACATACGAGAGATAGTTCGTTTGCACGGTGTTCCTTCTAGCATAGTGAGCGATCACGATCCCATCTTTACTTGCGAGTTTTGGAAGAGCTTGCAAGAGGCGGTATGGACTCAGTTATGTTTGAGCACCGCATATCATCCTTAGACGGATGGCCAGACCGAGAGGGTGAATTGTATTTTAGAGGACCTTTTGAGGCTATGTGTTTTAGATTTCGGAGGTACATGGGAAGAACATCTTCCGTTGGTAGAGTTCGCATATAATAACAGCTTTCAGTCTAGCATTGTCATGGCACCGTTCGAGGCTCTTTATGGACGGCCGTGTCGTTCGCCTACATGTTGGTGGGAATCTACAGATAAGATCTTGCTTGGACCCGATATGATCAGAGAGACTTCGGAAAAGATCGATTTGATTCGAAGAAGGATGAAGACGGTGCAAGATAGGCAGAAATCTTATGCGGACAAGAGGAGGACAGATCTTGAGTTTGATATCGGGTACATGGTCTTTGTCAAGGTGTCTCCATTACGGAATGTCATTCGCTTTGGGTCCGTTGGGAAGTTAGCACCAAGGTTCGTAGGGTCGTTTCCTATTAAGGAGAGGATTGGACAGATGGCATATAGAGTGGAGTTCCCCGAGAGACTTAGTGGTGTACACGATGTATTCCATGTATCACATTTGAGGAAGTGCTTGCATGAGACCGCGGAAGTGATAGAGTCGAGCTTGCTTAGAGAGGTGGAGATAGAGCGCGATGCGACGATTCGACGAGCTCCTACGTGCATTCTTGGGTCGGAGATTAAGAAGTTGAGGAATCGAGAGGTCAGGCTAGTCAAAGTGCAATGGGGAGATGATGAGAGCAACGCTACTTGGGAGACGGAAGAGAAGATGCGTTCATTGTACCCTTTTCTTTTCGAAGGTATGTCTTTTAATTTCTCCTTTATCGCTTATCTTGTACTTATCTTATCTTTAGTATGTCCTCTCGCTAGTGTGTTTGACATTTAGATAGGGTAGTCCTATGGTTGAAACATGTGTTTGAGACATGTTATGTATGATGGATGCATGTGGATGCAAGTGTTTGCTAGTGGTTGCTCGTGGATGCATATACACACACTCTAGGCACTAGATCGGCTCAGTCACTTCATATTGCATATTGCATATAAATGTGTGTGCATATTTAAGTTAATGGATGTATAATGGTTGTGCTATCACATGGATATTGCATTTTGGTGAATGGTTGTGCACACATGAAGAAATAATATGTATCGATAGGATTCTTTCGCATACATAATGGACGCACGACACTATCATGGTTTGCATTAAGGATGTCAACTGAATCAGTAGACCGCCTGATTTTACATTAGATAGAGAACATATACACACACTCCTTGCATATGTTCATATAGCATTAGGAATTTTATAAGGACAATGGATGCCTGTGTTTGATGGTTGAGTAGATGGTTGTTTGGATGTTAGGATATGCATTCTCCTTAACTTGGAGATTTCGGGGGCGAAATCCTTTAAGGAGTGGAGAATGTAACACCCCGTAATTTTCAATGTTAATATTCACAAATTAAAGAATAACTCATCTCAGATGTGAGAATTAAGGGAAACGGGTTGCGCCATTGTGTTTGTCTCGGAATTCTGGTTGAGATAGAGTCCGAGTTTGCGTGAATTGGACTTCGTATGAAGAAGTTATGGCCATCGGAAGTTTCAGAAAATTCAAAACAGATTTCGAAAAATTCAAATTTCAGAGTCAGTTGGGCTAGGCGGGAAAATTCCCGCCAGGGCCAGGTCGACCATAGGGTCGACCTGGGGGTCGACCTACCCTAACCAGGTCAACCATAGGGTCGATCTGGGGGTCGACCTGCCCCCCGGGCAGATTTGATTAATGACTTGTTTATGACTGTGTGCTGACTTATTAGGGTTTCTGATTTGCTCTGATTGGCTGGGATTAATTCTGAGTTGATCGGACGGCCTAAACTAATCCTAAACTCTATAAAAAGACATGTAGACTCAAACCCTAAAATCAAATTAAAAATTAGATTCATGGCCTCCATGCCGTCACCTAGCAACCTAGAATAGCCGCCACCAATTGGAGAGGAAGAAAGCAAATCAAATTCAATTCTTTTCAACTCTAATAACGAATCTTCTTCACAGGAAAGATAATTCAACTTCAGAACTCAGAATTCAGAATTCAGAACTCAAGACCTTCTTTGAGTTGTGAGTTTGATTTCTTTAATAAAATAATTAGCAATTTAATTGGATTGAGTTATGATGTGGATTATATGGATGTGATGTGAATTATTGACCGCATGTTATTATTTATGTTGTAAAAATTGTGATGTATGTTGTGAAGTTATCATCTATGTTGTAAAGTTATGATGTTATCATCTATGTTGTAATTCTATGATTGGCTTATGTATAATCAAATCATCATGTTGTTCATATGCTAGTTTGGTTATGGTGATTCATATGATAAATCATATGTATGTATGCAAGTTTAGATATTGATTTAGACGTGAATCATATGCAAGTTAGTGAAAATTATGTATAACCTTACATGTTTCATGTGATAGTCCGTAACTTCCCCGGTAAGGAAAGCTCGGATTACCTTGAGAACACGACAAAATAGAACGCAGACGGAAGAACATTTCATTGTTATTACAACAATTCCATCAGATACAAGAATATACAGAGTATAAACGAATAAAATACATTCGATAAATATCAGAGATTACAATAAATTTATATAGCAGCGGAAAATAATACAAAACACAACTGAAAGTAATACATGGATATAGAGCTTTCCGAGCATCGTTCCAGCTGTAAATCAGGATCCTATGAATATAAATCTGCAAAACCAAAACTACTAGCTACCCGTGTCGAAAATAAGGGCACCCAGAGTTTAGGTTAAAACAATAAACTCCAGGTCAGTCATGTGACTGGTGTGAGAACTAAAACGGTTATTAATTCAATTTTAAAAGAGAGTAATTCAAGGGACCACGCCGTATAACACGGAACAGGTTTCCTCCCAAGAGTACCAGTGCACATAAATAAACAGCGTAATGCTTTTTTGGAAAAATGAAGCTATTATAAGACCCAGGTCCCATCACACAATGCAACGCAAGCCGGAGGATAGGGTTTTCCCTTATAACAGCCAAATAATGCTTAATTCGTTTAAAAACAAATCATTTGATACTATAATAAGTGTATAGTGTCAAAACAATTTCAATCATAAATATCAATCATATACGGCATAGTATCCCATGCTACTATGTCGCCATACTAGGCTCTACAAATAAAACCACAATACATGTATTGGAAATTGGATTTCCGTCATGAGTCGAGGCAAGGGGCAAGCTCCTCTCCGATTCGAGACACTCTAGCAAATTTCTCAGGACCCCACTATGATCCTTGGATCTTCAGGACCGGTCCTCTCTTACTTTTGAGGATTGGCAATTCCTGAACACACGTTTCCCGGTCCTAACAGACCTAATATCGAGGCGCCTCATCCAACAACCACACAGGTGAAAAGTATATAAATGTCGGCCAGTTTAAGCACCGACACCACCCATAGCTAGAAAGAAACGTCGTGCTCTCCCTGCAGTCACTATCCCGTTTTTGACTCATACCGAGGTGTGAGGCTCGCGAATTCACGTTATACACAAAGCTACGCCACGTTGGCCGTGCTTTGATCATCAACCAAAGACTTTGCTTTTCAACAAAAGCCTTGATCATTGCATCTCAGCGTGACACACAGGCAATTCATGCCATGCGATTGTTATCTATCGATATATAACCTCTAAGCTCGTACGTCTCAGAGAAGGGCGTTAAGCAAGAGAATAAATTCTCCGCCGCCAAACAGATATATATTTAACAGAAATCAATCAACACAGACTAAATTCCAATGTCAGACACACAATCCATTTACACGTCCATTCTGGGTCTGAACGAAACCGGAGGTACTTTCCTCGCATATCCATCGATCTCCAAGTACGTCTGGACGATCACCAATTGATTCCCTCATCTTGGGTGTACAGCCCAATCAAGATCGTCAGTAATCACCCAAACGATGTGAAGACTTCCGGTCTTCAACCACCGTCTTCATCTTCGACTTATCGTCGAATCGGTTATTCAGAATGGGTATAAACCCGGCCTTTCCGAATAACCCGCGTATATAATAAACACGTGTTACACAAACACAACATATGCCTCATTCCAATTCAGAATATTCTTTTATTCAAATTTTCACATCCTTAGGGAAAGGTTCCCATTAATTTTATCAAAGATAAATTCTTTAAAATTTATTCTTTAACCTTCCTTTGAATATCATTTCAAACCAGTCGGGATTAACGAACCACACCGAAGTAATTATTTATTTTATTTCCCAATCCCAACCTATTTATCCCATGAGGCAAAACTGGTAATACCTCATATCTAACACCACAGTGTTATCAGTAAAATTAATTACCCTTTCACGTTCAAATCTAATTTAAAGATTTAACTATCATTTTGGAGCAAAACTGGTGATACTTCATTCTCGATCATTTCCTATATTTGATAATTTATATTATCGATTCCCATTTCAATCTAATTAAAGATTCATTTAAACTCCTTTTACTGGGTTAAAGAACCAATGTCATTTAAAACAGGGTTCACGATAAACCCAAATCTCATTTGATATTAAATACAAGGCTCTGAATAGAAAATATATCGGCTTATATTCAATATCAAATTCTGAAATCAACAAATATCGTATTGGAAATAACGATATAAAATATAACTTTCAAATTTCCTCCACAATTTCTATATAATCGCGGAATCCAATCATCGAAATACTCCAAAGGTAATTTCGATTCAAATCCATTCCAATTCATATATTGGAAATACTGGTTATTTTTAAAACCATTTTAAATCCACTTTATTTATTTTAAAAATATTGAATTTATAATTCTAGTTCAAAACTAGTTCATTTTGATAAAAATACATTTTTATCTTTTCAAATATGGGATTTTTCATCCTAGATCTTTCCAAATTATTTATTATGATTTTACACAAATTATTGATATTTTTAATAATTTTATCAAGGCCCGTACAGTCGATTTCCTACCACGGCCATCGAACTGCACTTACAACGACCTTTTCCACATTTGATTTGGACATATCTCCAAATCCAACCGTCAGATTTCACATTTCTGATATACGTTAGAAAGCTCTTTTCGATATGAACCCAACGTTTTTGGTTTGAGGAGAATCCGACGGTCGGATCTCCCGCAATGTCCGTACGAAGTCAATGGTCGAAATTCGCGAACTGCCGCAGCGCGACGTGTTCTATTCAGGCCATTATATTATATATATAATATATATTTCGTCGATTTCTATTCGAAACGAATTTTATAAATCGTTTTAAATTCGTTTTCAAAACAGCTTCAACTTCATATTCAATTTCAAATCAAAGGTGAATTTTCCATTATAAATTCGTTTTACATTCATTTCCATTCAATTCGAATTCATTTCAATTTGAATTCATTTTAATTCAATTTCAATTCGAATTCATTTTAATTCATTCCTATTCAATTCGAATTCAATTTAATTCGCATTCTATTCAATTTAATTTGAATTTACCTTCTATTCAATTAAATTCGAATTCATTTCAAATTGATTTCAATTCAATTTTAATCCTGTTCAATTCAAAATATTCGATTATGAAATCACTTTTCAATGTTCATTTTAAAACGAATAAAATCGATAAAAATATCGTTCACGTCAAAATAACGCATCTCTAAAAAACACGGCTTTATATTTTTCAAAGACTTCTTTATTCTATTCAACAAATGAATATTTATTCTATTCAACACATGAATCTATATTTCTTTCAACACTTGACTAATCTCAACAAATGAGTACTATCAACACGTGACTATTTTTGATATGTAATATATTTTATAAAATTTTGATAAAGATGTTAATTTTTATTGTTAAAATATTTCGTTCAACACATGAATCTATATATTTTCCCACACATGACTAATCTCAACAAATGAGTACTGTCAACAAATGAATCTTATTTTATAATATTTTTTATTTTCTCAATTGGAATGAGGCCCAATCAATTACTATATAATGTTAATTATATGGATTCCATACAACACATGCATATAATAGCAACGATAAATAATCAACCATCATCCAAAGTGCACAACACAACTGTATAAGCATTAAATATAAATAATTAACGCTTACACAGTCTGTCGACCAATCGATCGACATACAACAAAATAATTGGGATTAGTGTATGCCAAATATCATCCCAATACCCGTGTGGGGTTTCAATCAATCAAACACAGATTTTATTTGTGTAGTTGGACGATGTGTAAAATTTATGGTTCCAATCAATATCAGTCAAATGTGTGTATATAAACAAATCATCCGATTTGTTTATATTTATTTATTTCATTTTAAATACCCGTTAAAAATTCCATTTTTAACTATATAAATATTTTATTCCACTTCACATCACACGATCAACTACACATCAAAATCAATCAAACAAATAAGCATACAAGCCGTCCATGGTCTGTGGACGACGGGTGTCGAGTGCTACTAAACACCGTCTGCATCCTAGTATATATAATAATATAACTAGAAAAAGAAAATTAAAAGGTGAGAAGTTCTCACAGAGGGTTCCACTCTGCCGTGCTTTGCTGTTGAACTGCTGAACATCTGGATTTGATTGCAATTCCAATGCAGTTCTTTTCCGCGCTGTTCATATTAAAATCACATTTTTAATATGATGTTCTATACATTAAAAATCATATTTTTATTCTTTCTATAATATAACAATCATATTTTTATTCTTTCTATAATATAAAAATCATATTTTTATTCTTTCTATAATATAAAAATCATATTTTTATTCTTTCTATAATATAAAAATCATATTTTTATTCGCTAGGAATATAAATAAAAATCCTATCTTGCTACTTTGAAAATCAAATCTTTTTAACTTTAAAAATATATTCTTTTTGGTTTTAACGCTATATATATAAAATAAAAATCGCATTTCTAATTTCAATGCTACATAGGAAAAACTGAAATTTTTATCTTGCTACTAAATGTATAAAAATCTTATTTTTATATAAATAAAAATTAGAACCTTTCATACATAAAAATTATAGCTTTCTATATTATAAATTTTATAGCTTTATATAATATAAAAATTATATTTTCATGCATATGAAAATCTCGTCTTTTATATAACTAAAATCTAATTTTCTTATAGCTAAAAATCTAGTTTTCCTTAGGAATAAAAATATAAACTTTATCTAATAAAAATCTCAACTTTTATATGATAAAGATCTCAGCTTTTCCCCAATAAAAATTTCATATTTCCCTTATATAAAATTTCAGATTTTACTTATATAAATCCCATTTTTGTTACATTAAAAACTGATTTTTAACTGTGTTTTTAACATATAAGACCGGATAAATAAAATAAATAAATAAAAACGCACCTTTTTCTTTCTGTCTGGATGTCGATCTCCGTCCAAGGGTGGGGAAGGGGAGTTCGCTGGTCGGGGATGGCTACGGGGCTGGTCTGGCACAGGGGCGACTTCGGTTCAGAGTGGAGTGACATCTACGGTGGCGTGATGCCGATCTAGGTGTAGGATCGATCGGCTTCTTGGCTCGCGAGGTCCCTGAACTCGCGATGGAGGCTAGCTTCGATGTGGGAGGGGAGGCGATGGAGAAGAGGGAGGAGCGGTTGCCCGACGATGGTGGCATGGTGGAGCAGCCACCAATTTTTTTTCTATTTTCTTTAATTCTAAAATGAACGGGGGGGTGTAACTGTAAATAGAGGGAGGGAGAGAGAATGGAAATATATATTTAATTAATTTAATTTTCGAAAAGTGACTTTTTACTTCGAACTCGAAATCAAACCCACCGACTGTCGTCCATAGCTAATTACCCCCATTACGAACACAATGGGATATGTATCATAGGCTGATTCGACTATTTCGATCAGCTTTCGTCAAAATCAACATATAACTCTATATATTGAATTTGAACGCGTATTTCAATTTACCGGGGCCACATACTAACTCGAAAAATTCCAGAAAAATATTTTCTAGCTTCGTATTGGCGATACGGTCCTAACAAAACTAGTTTCATCAAATTCTGAGACCGTTTGAAAAATGGCCATTTTCCAGTCGATTAAAATCAACTAAAACTGGTCAAACGCATTTTCCTTTGCCACGCTCACATACTGATTCGAAAAATTACAAAAATTGGAATCAAGCAATAACTCGACATCACGGATCCAACAAAAGTGGTTTCGTCGAAATCCGAGGTCGTTTGCAAAATTCCCATTTTTAAGGGCTAGAATTCCATAGCGACTATTCTGAAAATTCATTTGGACATATCTTTTGATTCCCGCTATGAAATTTTGATTTTTCAGATTCGTTGGAAAGATATTCTCAATTAGATTCTATTATTTTTGGTTTCGCTAAAATCCGATTTATTTCGCTCCTGGTACATTCATTTGAAGTTTGGAATCGAATTATCGAACTACCGCGCCATTTTCAATTCCTTTTATAATTTAAAATAAATATTATATTCTAACGACGATCTATATAAATATATACGTTCGAATTAAATTTAAAATAAATTTTTCGTCGTTTTTATTTAAAATAATCTATTTTAAATATTCAAAATTCATCGAAATTGCAAAAATAAAAAATTTTAAACTGGCCCAGATTTTCGGGTTATTACATTTCATGACATCTATGTTAGATCTAAAGTTAGGCTATGATATGTGTGAGTTATATGCTAAATTCTACATGCTAGTTTACATGTTTAGATGTAAGTTTACACCATTGTTATGTTGCATAAATCACATATGCAAGTTTATATAAATATATGAGTTTGGAATATGAATCATGTTATGCAAGCTTGTGGTTATTGCCTATGCAAGTTTACACCTTTATATGTAGATCTATGACATACATGATTTACGCAAGTTGTGACCATTACCTAAACAAGTTTACACCTTTAGATTTGGATCTATGACATATGTAGTTTTATGCAAGTTGTAACTTTGGCCTATGCAAGTTTTAGGTGTAGAACATCTTTCACACATGCAAGTTCACCCCTTATGTTTAGATCTAGTTTTATCTCTATGTATGTTGTGATGTTTTCTCTTTATTCCATGAGTTAGACTATTCGAGTCTAACGTATATTTTACGTTAAACGAACAAACGTACAACGTGGGGCAATGGGATAATATTAAAAGATTTAATATTGAGAATTGGCATAAATGTCTTAAATGGCATAAAATAAATTTGTGATGAAAATTGGTATGATTTTACATACCATAAATAGATGGACATAATTGAGTCAATTATGGCCATAGTTAAATTTGGAATTGATTGATAATTTGAATAGGGAAATTAAATCAAATTGAGGAATGATTAATTAGGAGAAATTAATCGTCTAAGACACGAGGTTAGGCTCTTTTGTGGTGTAAGACTGCCTGGACCCACCTGGCAAATCTTGCTGCCACAAATGCCAGTCTAATGTAGGAGGCCTTAGGCATAAATTAAATGTGTAACAGTTGTAAAGACACGAGCTTAGGCTCGTTCGTGGTGTAAGAATGTCCGGACCCGCCCGGCAAATCCAGCTGCCACAAATGCCAGTCTAATGTGGGAGGTCTTTATGAGGTTACGGTCTTAATGAATTAAGAAACACTTAACCAGATAAACATGTAGTGGGACATGAAGGGGTTAAGTGGGTGCCTTGGGTGGCATATGGAATGTAGTGGGTGCCTTGGATGGCATTTGAAATACGATTAGAAACACTTAACCAAAATTGAAACATGTAAGTGAACATGAATAAGAAGAGGGTTAAGTGGGATGTTTTAAAGGGGACCAAGCTTAGGTGGATAGCTGTGTCAAGTAATGCGGGCCCGTTTCAACTAGTAACCCATAAGTATCTTCGTGGGCTCGACCCAAGTCGAGGACGGGACACACGTATTGGGCTTGACTGTAAGAGGCCAAAACGGGTTAGCGATGGCAACACAAGTCCAATGGGTTCATATGCGTGTGTAGGCCCGGGCTGGTAGGTAAGACGTTGTTGCATCGTGTAGGTATAAGCCGTGCATTGTCGGTGGTTTCGGGTTGCCACTCTGGGGAGTGATACACCCCACTGTGAGGCCAGCACGGGTATCAACGACTTAGGGAGCCGATCGCTTGGGGGTAGTGGGTGCACCTAGTGGAGATAGGGGCAGGCGACACCTATGAAGGCAGCTAGGGGTGCACGAAACTACCATTATCATTATTAAGTTCTATAAGCGGGATCAACCTCAAGGTGACTAGTGGTGGTGCAGTATAATAGTGGTGGCGCAGTATAGTAATTATCTTATAGTGGTTAGGGTGCGCTTTAACGTTGTCTTTGTTCATCTTGTTTCCTTGTTTACTCTGTCATACCCAATTGTTCACAGTCAATTCCTTATTTTCCAACTTATGCCTTAGCCTAGTTATTTTGGTAATTATATTGTTAAAGTTATCGCACTCGCCAGACTTTATGTCTGACCCCCTTTGTTTCCACCTCTTTTCTTCCTTCCCTCCCCCCCCCCCCCCACCACCCAGGTGCTCAAGGTGGAACTAGCACCGGTGGAGCTTGATTTTGGACAGATGTATCTCTTGCTTTTAGAAGTTGCTTGTATCGCTGAAGTAAAGTTCAGCTTCTCTTATTTATGGCTATTTTGTATTGGGGTTATGTCTTTCAATTTATGTACTCTGATTTAGTCAAGATGGATATTATGTACTTTGACTCTGGTTTTTGATGATGTAATCAAACCTATGTGTTTACCGCTGCAATGAATAAAATTTTAAAGTTTTAAGTACTTTTTATATCTGTCTTGTTGTTAAGTTTCTGTTCTATACACACTTAAAATGCTCCATAGAAGTTAATGCATTCCCTTTGTGAGTGACATTAATGGACGTGGGGTGTTACACAGGTCATTGCATGGAAGCTAAGAAAAGGAATAAAATTGTATGCCCGACAAATAGGTACATATTTACAGTTTTGTTTGGGTTTGATGATTTTATGAGCCGATTGGATTTTCTTCTTCTTTTGGATTGGTGAGTGCCCTGTGAGGCAAGTTGCAGTTTTAAATATCAACACATACACAGGAGGTTATGGCGAAATTTTTCGAAAATTTAGGGCGTTAGCCAAATTTTTGAAAAATTAGAAAATTCTAAGAAACTGAAAAGTTGAAGAATAAAAGCCAGAATGAAAGTTGAGTTGGTTAGTTAAACAACGTTCAGCTCCGTTCCTTTTCGAGGATGAAAATATTTTAAGTGGAGGAGATTGTAACAACCCGGATTTTCAGAACAAAATTAAAAATTTTATTTTAACAATTTTAATGGATTTTGAATATTTAAAATAATTTAATTTAAATAACAACAACAAAAATTTATTTAAAACAAAGTTAGAACAAAAAAATTTAGTTTAAGTATAAAAGGAGTTTAAAATGGTGCGGGAGTTTGAAAATTCGATTTCAAATTTCAACTGAATGTGCAGGATTCAAAATAAATCGGATTTCAGTAAAACCAAAAATATTTAAATCTGTTTAATAATATCATTCTAACGAATCTGAAAAATTGATATTTCATAGTGGGAATAAAAAGTTATGGCCAGTTAAAAATTCAGAATAGTAGCTATGGAATATATATATATATATATATATTCTAATATAATATATAGCCATTTTGCAAACACCTCCGTTTTCGATGAAACCACTTTTGTTGGATCCGGAATGTCAAATTATTGCTAGATTTCAATTTTCATAATTTTTGAGATTAATATGTGAGCGTGGCAAAATAAAACATGTTTTGTCATTTTCAGTCAATTTTAGTTTTGTTAGGACCGTATCATCAAAACATAGCCAGATAATTTTTTTTTTGAAATTTTCAGAGTCAGTATGTGGCCTCGGTAATTTAAAATGTACGTTTAAATTCAATATATATTGATTTATATTTCAATTTTGATAAAAAATAATCAAAATGATAGAATTGGCTTGCGGGTCATATCCCATTATGTTCCGAATATGGGTAATTAGCTAGGAACGATAGTCGTTGGGTTTGATTCGGAATTCAAAGATTAAACAAGCTATTTTCTAATTAATTAATATTAAAAATAATAATAAGTATAATATATATAAATACCCCCTAGGAATTCGTGAAACCCTAGCCCCTCATTTTAACAGCCGCCGTCCCCAAGTCTAAACGGCTGAGAAGCTCCCTCGTTCTCCCTCCTTTATCTTCATATCCACGAGAAATTAATCCAAGAATTCTACTGCATATCTGAAGAGCATTACAAGATACCCATTCTCAACGGTCGTGATGAGACATTGGCGACAGTGGCGGCGGGATTCTAGTCAGAAAGTCGTCGAGTTTAGGGCTATTTTCTGGGATATTGGTGAGTTCGGATTGGATATCGTCGCGGGAGTAGGAGTGTGTCGGGGCGGCGGTCCCCGTGGCAAGCTCAGATCATATTCCGATCTGATGTAGGAGCGGCAGGGGATTGTTTGTGGAAGACGACGGGAATGGGTTCTTTGAACGGCCTTGAACGAGATTGATGAAGAAGGATAATTTTGTAATTAATTAATTAATTAATTCAGTTAGTGATCTTATTAAATTATAAAATGTTTAAAATGCTATAACTAATTCGTTTGACATCAGAATTCAAAAATTCAAGATGCGCTGGAATTGTTGATTCGAACACTACACCATGGAGCAGAACAGATTTGAAACAGAGACCATTTGGATTTTTGATAAAATTAAACATCTGTTTAATTTTATTAAAATAATCATTGTTCGACGATTTCAAAACCGACCATTATTAGAACTACTTTCACTCTAATTTATTTTTTATTTTTTTTACACTTAAATTTATACTAGGATGTAGACAGTGCTTAGCAGCACTCGACACCATTGATTGTACAAACCATGATTGTCTGTTTGGATTGTGATTTGGATTGTTATTGTTTGATATTGTTTTATATAAAAATCATTTATATATATATATATATATATATTATCATGAAATGAAAATAAAATGTTTAAAATAATAAAGATTTACATTTTTATTATATATAAGAAATAATGAAAAATATTCGTTTCTTGGAATTAAATGGTTGAACAATAAGAACTACATTTTTACAGTATGTTTAATTCTTTAAAATATTCAAGTTTGAATAAAAATGTGTTAACATATAAAAATTACATTTTTTTCTATGTAAGAAGAATCATTAAAAATATGCAAGTTTGAATAAAAATGTGGTAACATATAGAATCACATTTTTAAGGTATGAAAGATTCAAATTTGATAAAAATGTTTTAACATTGAAAATTACATTTTTAAATGTATGGCTGTATCATTAAAAAGATTCAAACTTGTTAAAGTGTTTACATAAAAACAAAGGTACATTTTAATGTAAGATGAATAATATAAAAAGATTGAAATATGGTAAAATTGTGTTTACATTAAAAAGTACATTTTAATGTAGGACGAATCATATAAAAAGACTCAAGAATAATAAAATTGTGTTTACAAAAAAAATTACATTTTAATGTAAGTATGAATATTAAAAATATTTGTAACACCCCGTAATTCTGTAAAACTAGGATTCACAAATCAAGGCAGAATTAAAAGCTAATATCAAAATAAAGGGAAAAGGGTTGCGCCATTGCGTTCGTCTCGAAATTCTGCATGAAAACGAGTCTGAATTTGCGTAAATCGGAGTCCGTATGAGGGAGATATGGCCTCCGGAAGTTTCAGAATTCAGTTTAAAATTCGAACAAACAGAAAACAAATTCAAATTTCAAAAATCGGCCTGGATTGGCCAGGGCGGGAATTTTCCTGCCCAAGACACCCAAGTCGACTGGGTAGTCGACCTGGGCTACTCAGGTCGACTGGGTAGTCGACCTGGGGGTCGACCCCCCCTGTTTTTCCACCTTTCTGCATCTGGTTCGTTCTGATGTATTTGGTCACGTTTTCTGACCAGGTTCGTCCGCCTAACACTATATAAACAGCCCTGGTCTTCTTGTCTATTCACAATTCTTTTCTACACTTATGCTGCAAAGATTATTGACAAACATGGCTTCTTCTCCTCCTCTTAAATTAAATAATAAATAGAATAATATATAAAATAAATCAAGACGAGGAGATGCTGCTAAAAGACTTTCAAGAAGAGGTTTAAGTCAAGTTAGGATTCAAGAGGAGGTTCAAACGACTTCAACGACTGTTTTTCTACGAATCTTAGCAACGCCATCTTTCTGTTCTGATCTAATCTCCGTAAGTCAGTTATTTTTAGATTTGAATGTTTTTCTCTGTTCGTGACATGAAATTAAGGGAATAAAAGAATATGCCAAATCTCTCTCTCTCTCTCTATTCGAATCAGTGCCTATACTCTTGAACCCAATTAAGAACTGTTATGACTCGAGGACAAATAAGACCGTGACTATGAAACTATGGACCTTAAAACCATATGCCTATGATTATGAACATTTGCCTATGATTATGGACATTGCCTATGACTATGAACATTGCCTATGACTGTGACTATGAGGATTATTTCCTTGACTAAACCTATGCCTTTGATTAGAAACCATAAACTATTGCCTATGACATAACAAGGACATCTGTGATTAAACACCTGTGATTCATGACTAGGAAAGTGTTGCTTAAGTTCTGTGATTATGAGATTGGGTCTAAACCCGATTATTTATTCTGCCTGTCCTTGGCTTTCTTTGGTTTTAGACCATGGGAATTTACCTATTAAGTTAGGTCTACCCATGTTCTTGAACCTGCGTCTCTATTCTGTCTATCCTTGGTTTTAGACCTTGGGAATTTACCTATTAAGTTAGGTCTACCCATGTTCTTAAACCCACGTCGTTATTCAAACCTTTTATGCCAGTTATTATGTCCATCCTTTTTCATAGCATCTTTGGTTCATTCCCTAATTTCTACGAGTCTAGATTTATCCATAATCTAGATTGAATCGCAATTATACGAACGGTGGGAATACGATTTGGGCATAATGTGAAATGTACTAAAACATAGTTGTAAAACATGGGATTTGTCATAAATTGGGAACATGTATTATGGCATGTTCATAGAAATGCAAATTGGATAAATTTGACACGAATTATAAGAGGTGTAATTTGAATCTAGTACTGACTTGTAAATCTAGCATTTACATGAGTTATGAACTAGAATAATAAGTCTAGTTTGACGTGAACTGTAATTAGAATGTTAAATCAGGATTGGATTAGCTAATTTGGCATAATAAGTATGTTGGTATGAAATTTGAGATTGGCCATAATTGGGAATAACCGTCAGGTTTAGCAAAATCATGGTTAGTGAAACTTAATTGGTATAGTTTACATACCAAAAGGCATAAATATGATTTAAAGGGGAAAATGGGCCATAAGAATAAATGTTGACAGTTTACATTAAAAGGGTAATTAGGAAATAAGTAAATTAGGAATAATTTACTTATAGAATTTGGCCTAAATGAGGAAATGTAAATTTAGACAAATTAAAGGTATATTAACGACATCTCTTTTAATGACACACCAGAAAGTTCTAGGGTGACAGAGAGGATAGTGTCTAGGCTTGGGTTTGGAAAATACAAGTTTCCTACTCTCCCTGGCTATCCCTAACTGATCCGACGAACGGGATGGGTACTTTCAAAACTTGATTTGAAAATAAATTGAATCCCTTTGAACATAGAAAACACGAATATGCCTAACCCGAGGTTAGACTGAGTTGCGATGTAAACCTGCCCGGAACCAACCGGCCCATCCAGTATTCGCAACAATATCTGTCTAATGTGAGTGGTAGTGGCTTTAATTTATTTAGTTAAAGCTAGAACAAGAATGGTAGGGTTAAGTTAACTAAGACACTTAACCAATTCAACATAATAACCAGACTGGTGGGTGGGGTTAGGGCCATACAGTTAAGCTAGAATGGGAGGGTTAAGTCCATGGGAACACTTAACCAACTTAACACAGTTAAGCTAGAATGAGAGGGCTAAGTCCATAGAGACACTTAACCAAACTCAAGGTAGCAAAACGAGACTTGTAGGGGTTAAGTAAAGTTAATACACTTAGCCAAAATAATATGTTGACTAGACTAGAGGTTGGGGTTAAGTAAAATCTAATACACTTAGCCAATTTTGATATGTTAGCTGGGCTAGACCGTAGGGTTAAGTAAACCTGAACACTTAACCATCAGGTTGTGATAAAGGAATAGGGTTAAGTCTAAAACATGAAGTGATAATACTTAACCATTAATAACATGTTAGCTAAAACAGACGGGCAAGGTTAAGTTAAAAAGGAACACTTAACCAATACAGGATGAATGGGTAATAAGAAATACTTAACCACTGTAACTTGGTTTGTGGTAGGGTTAAGTCAACGTGAATTACTGATAATACTTAACCAGTTTGACAGGAAAAATGAAGAGGGTTAAGTTAGCTTGAATTGACTAATGACACTTAACCAATCCGAGTTGACGGGAAAGAGAACTAAGTAGTAAACCTTAGAGAACAACGATTCTGGAAACTAAGTGGTAAATCTTAGTTAGTAAAACTAAGTAGTAATTCTTAGTATAACACGGGAAGGAGCGAATGTCCGTTTGAGTAAAAAGGAGGCTCCAACGAATTGGGTTACGAAGCCCGAGGCTTCGAGGGGATGTGAGGGTACTCTTGGTATCCCTTTGTGAGGCTGCAGATGATCCGCCTGGGCCCACTGAGGTTAAGGTCTGCGTAGAAGAACCAGGGGTATGCCTTGGTTGCAATACATGGCAACTTAAAGACTAGGATGGACCGGCGTGATTCGGCGAGCAAACGGTAGCCCTATGATAGTGACTCGTCGTCTACCATCCATCTTCAGTCAATCGAGATACGTGAAGCGGAAAGGCGGAGAACTCCAAAATACCATATACTTGCTATCTAGTTATGAGTGAGGATGGCCATAGGATAGTGGGGCACCGGGGGCCGGCGTATAGTTCTCATTTTTCAAGGTGTGCCTTTCATTAGTTGAGGGAGGGGTCAAGTGGGACCATAGCCACTGGAACAAAAACAGAACTTAGCATCTGCATCGGCAGATATCTGAAAGCTCCCGATCAAGTTTTGTATTCCTTGATTTGCCCTGACACAGGACTCGGACCACACATTATGGGACATGTGCATCTAGACAAGCGATAACGATTCGCGATACATGCGTGGGGAAGTATAGGAACATATACCACTCTAGGTAGTGTGTCCTAGACTTAGGGGCATCGTTGGCAGGTAGCACTTGTTGAACTAGGTGGCATAAATCCTGAATCCGAGAATCATTCAGCAGACAGCGTAAACTCTAGTGGAATATAGAAAGTACTTGGTAGAAAACCCTAGATTAAATCTAGGTAACAAATAAATAAATGGATGCCTGAAGGCGATGGAAAATACATGGATTGGGATCACGTTATCGTTACTAGTTGGGACACTAGTTAGGTGGTGCAGAGATATAGAAACCAGTATAACGAGGAAATAGCGAAGCGGCGAAAGTATTAGAGCATATCCAGTTTATCTTATCTTAGCATATCTTGTCTAATCTTGCTGACCCTATGGTCATGGTGTAATCTTGGATTCAGTTAATTCATGTCGTTTGTTTTTCCATGTTCACATGCTAGAAGTTACTGAACTTACCCAGGCTTTATGTCTGACTCTGTTTTTCTTTCGTCTTCTTTTCTTCCGTTCCCCCCCCAGGTAGTAGAGGAGGGAGTAGTATAGCTCAGATTAAGTTGGACTGTCACTCTTTCCCAGCTTGAAGATCTGTCGAAGTTTTGCTTGGATTTTCTTTTCAGATGCTATGGCTGGTTCTTGCTACCTTGGAATATAAATGTATTTTTATGCTTCTTTATTTTGTAAGACAGATGACACTCTGATATTGTAAAGAAATCTTTGTACAAACTATTTTATCAATAAAGCAAAGTTTTATTTTCCGCTGTTTAATTTCTGTCTGTCTTGTAATATATCTGCATCTTTTACCCTAAATGCTCCACAGAACTTAGTGCATTCCCTTTGTGAGTGACACTAACGGACGTGGGGTGTTACACGTGGTATCAGAGCTGAAGGTTACCAGATCAGATAAAGGATTTGAAAAATTATTTTCAAAATGGTTTTTAAATAAGCATTTTCAGAGAAAAGTTTTGTTTTAAAGACATATTCCCCAAAGCCATATGCACTATCTTCTCTTCCTCTGTTTAAATTCTTGTCTCGAGTCTCTGGGGCTCCTGGCTTTCTGGGAGGTAACCTCATCGAAGGGCAAAGTAGTGCCCGGCTTCCATCCATAGCCGTAGTTGTTTCATCTACGGGCAGTTTTCTTCCAAAGCTTATAGGGTTTTCCGGACGATGGAGGTAGTTTTCGAGAGATTTGTCAACATGACTACACACGGAAGGGGATGAGGAGTTTGGCTAGGGAGCATAACCCTAGGATGAGGAATTCATGGATGTAGATTTAGCTCACGAAGGAGGAAGAAATTATAAAACCTAGGACAAGAGGAAGTATCTTTACTAGGGTATGATAGGGCATATACTTAAGGACAAGGGCAAGAACGAGGACGAGATTTTCAGAAGGACAAGTACATGCTTTCGCCACCAAGTATACCTAGGAGAAAGGTAGTAAAGTCCGGTTGGAAGAGTCTAGTTTTTCTGTTCGTATTATTTCCTTTGGTTTTAGCACTTCGCATTTGTTCATATCCACTTCCATAGTTGAGTCTCTGCACCATAGTACTTGTATAATAGAATGATCCCACTAGAGTCTCAAATCCAATTGGTGGTCCGACCAGTTTATTTTTGGTTAGTAGGGATTTGAGGATAGCTATCGAGTTTGCTTATATCATCTCACGTAGATCGTCTAAATTCGGGGGAGATATTCCTTGGGTGCTTGTCTGATATTGGTTTAGGCCTTTGGGGATTGTACTTGAGGAATGTCGAGTTCGGTTTGGATGGTTTGCGTGAGAGATGAATAGTTGTGGCAGGCACTCTAAAAAGCACGCAGTGACCTTTTGATCCTCATAGTTATGGCGTGATGGATAAGCTAAGAGGAGAGACCTCGAACCATCTTGGTATGTACACTTGGTATCATAGTTGACATCTGTTTACTTTGGAATTGGAGGTCAGAAACTTCACAACCGTGAAGTTAAATTAGTTAAGATACAGTGGAGTAAAGCTCAAGAAGGCTAGATACTAGCATCATACCCTTTTCCTTAAGGGTGCATCCTTGATTTCTTTTTGTAGGAGCTTTATGCATAATTGTTTCTCTCTTTCCAAAGTATATCCTCTAGGTCGTATCTTCGATCCTTAGGTAGAAGCCAATGGATGTAAACATGTATTTGAAACATGTTATGGTTGATGGTTGCAAGTGGTTGCTAATGGTTGCTCGTGAATGCATATGCATACGTATTAGGCACTAGATCAGTTCGGACGCTTTCATATTGCATTTACAGATATGTATTTGTTTGTAAGTTGAACTTGATATGTTACCATATGGATGTTGCATATGGATGAATGGCTGTGCACGCATGTAGTATTTACATAATTAGGGATGCTTGCATACATGGTTGGACGCATGGCACTGACATGTCTCGCATTAAGGACGTCGACTGAATCAGTAGACCGCCTGATTTTACAGTAGATAAAGACATATACACACACTATGCATATGAACATGAAAGCATTAGAAATCTTTTAAGGACAATGAATGCCTGTGGTTGAATGGTTGAGTAGATGGGTGATTGGATGATAGGACACATTCTTCCTAACTTGGAGATTTCGGGGACGAAATCCTTTTAAGTGGGGGAGAATGTAACACCCCGTAATTTTGTAAAACTAGGATTCACAAATCAAGGCAGAATTAAAACTTAAAATCAAAATCAAGGGAAACGGGTTGCGCCATTGCGTTCGTCTCGATATTCTGCATGAAAACGAGTCCGAGTTTGCGTAAATCGGAGTCCATATGAGGGAGATATGGCCTCCGGAAGTTTCAGAATTCAGTTTAAAATTCGAACAAACAGAAAACAAATTCAAATTTCAAAACTCGGGCCGGATTGGCCAGGGCGGGAATTTTCCCGCCCAAGACACCCAGGTCGACTGGGTAGTCGACCTGGGCTAACCAGGTCGACTGGGTAGTCGACATGGGACACCCAGGTCGACTATGTAGTCGACCTGGGGATCGACCCCCCCTGTTTTTCCACCTTTCTGCATCTGGTTCGTTCTGATGTATTTGGTCACGTTTTCTGACCAGGTTCGTCCGCCTAACACTATATAAACAGCCCTGGTAATCTTCTCTATTCACAATTCCTTTCTACCCTTATGCTGCAAAGATTATTGACAAACATGGCTTCTTCTCCTCCTCTTAAATTAAATAATAAATAGAATAATATATAAAATAAATCAAGACGAGGAGATGCTGCTAAAAGACTTTCAAGAAGAGGTTCAAGTCAAGTTAGGATTCAAGAGGAGGTTCAAACGACTTCAATGACTGTTTTTCTACGAATCTTAGCAACACCAACTTTCTGTTCTGATCTAATCTCTGTAAGTCAGTTATTTTTAGATTTGAACGTTTTTCTCTGTTCGTGACATGAAATTAAGGGAATAAAAGAATATGCCAAATCTCTCTCTCTCTCTATTCGAATCAGTGCCTATACTCTTGAACCCAATTAAGAACTGTTATGACTCGAGGACAAATAAGACCGTGACTATGAAACTATAGACCTTAAAACCATATGCCTATGATTATGAACATTTGCCTATGATTATGGACATTGCCTATGACTATGAACATTGCCTATGACTGTGACTATGACTATGAGGATTATTTCTTTGACTAAACCTATGCCTTTGATTAGAAAACATAAACTATTGCTTTGACATAACAAGGACATCTGTGATTAAACACCTATGATTCATGACTAGGAAAGTGTTGCTTAAGTTATGTGATTATGAGATTGGGTCTAAACCCGATTATTTATTCTGTCTGTCCTTGGTTTTCTTTGGTTTTAGACCATTGAAATTTACCTATTAAGTTAGGTCTACCCATGTTCTTGAACCTGCGTCTCTATTCTGTCTATCCTTGGTTTTAGACCTTGGGAATTTACCTATTTAGTTAGGTCTACCCGTGTTCTTGAACCCACGTCGTTATTCAAACCTTTTATGCCAGTTATTATGTCCATCCTTTTTCATAGCATCTTTGGTTCATTCCCTAATTTCTACGAGTCTAGATTTATCCATAATCTAGATTGAATTGCAATTATATGAACGGTGGGAATACGATTTGGGCATAATGTGAAATGTACTAAAACATAGTTGTAAAACATGGGATTTGTCATAAATTGGAAACATGTATTATGGCATGTTCACAGAAATGCAAATTGGATAAATTTGACATGAATTATAAGAGGTGTAATTTGAATCTAGTATTGACTTGTAAATCTAGCATTTACATGAGTTATGAACTAGAATAATAAGTCTAGTTTGACGTGAACTGTAATTAGAATGTTAAATCAGGATTGGATTAGCTAATTTGGCATAATAAGTATTTTGGTATGAAATTTGAGATTGGCCATAATTGGGAATAACCGCCAGGTTTAGCAAAATCATGGTTTGTGACACTTAATTGGTATAGTTTACATACCAAAAGGCATAAATATGATATAGAGGGGAAAATGGGCCATAAGAATAAATGTTGACAGTTTACATTAAAAGGGTAATTAGGAAATAAGTAAATTAGGAATAATTTACTTATAGAATTTGGCCTAAATGAGGAAATGTAAATTTAGACAAATTAAAGGTTTATTAACGACATCTCTTTTAATGACACACCAGAAAGTTCTAGGGTGACAGAGAGGATAGTGTCTAGGCTTGGGTTTGGAAAATACAAGTTTCCTGCTCTCCCTGGCTATCCCTAACTGATCCGACGAACGGGATGGGTACTTTCAAAACTTGATTTGAAAATAAGTTGAAATCCTTTGAACTTAGAAAACACGAATATGCCTAACCCGAGGTTAGACTGAGTTGCGATGTAAACCTGCCCGGAACCAACCGGCACATCCAGTATTCGCAACAATATCTGTCTAATGTGAGTGGTAGCGGCTTTAATTTATTTAGTTAAAGCTAGAACAAGAATGGTAGGGTTAAGTTAACTAAGACACTTAACCAATTCAACATAATAACCAGACTAGTGGGTGGGGTTAGGGCCATACAGTTAAGCTAGAATGGGAGGGTTAAGTCCATAGGAACACTTAACCAACTTAACACAGTTAAGCTAGAATGAGAGGGCTAAGTCCATAGAGACACTTAACCAAACTCAAGGTAGCAAAACGAGACTTGTAGGGGTTAAGTAAAGTTAATACACTTAGCCAAAATAATATGTTGACTAGACTAGAGGTTGGGGTTAAGTAAAATCTAATACACTTAGCCAATTTTGATATGTTAGCTGGGCTAGACCGTTGGGTTAAGTAAACCTGAACACTTAACCATTAGATTGTGATAAAGGAATAGGGTTAAGTCTAAAACATGAAGTGATAATAATTAACCATTAATAACATGTTAGTTAAAACAGACGGGCAAGGTTAAGTTAAAAAGGAACACTTAACCAATACAGGATGAATGGGTAATAAGAAATACTTAACCACTGTAACTTGGTTTGTGGTAGGGTTAAGTCAACGTGAATTACTGATAACACTTAACCAGTTTGACAGGACAAATGAAGAGGGTTAAGTTAGCTTGAATTGACTAATGACACTTAACCAATCCGAGTTGACGGGAAAGAGAACTAAGTAGTAAACCTTAGAGAACAACGATTCTGGAAACTAAGTGGTAAATCTTAGTTAGTAAAACTAAGTAGTAATTCTTAGTATAACACGGGAAGGAGCGAATGTCCGTCTGAGTAAAAAGGAGGCTCCAACGAATTGGGTTACGAAGCCCGAGGCTTCGAAGGGACGTGAGGGTACTCTTGGTATCCCTCTGTGAGGCTGAAGATGATCCGCTTGGGCCCACAGAGGTTAAGGTATGCGTAGAAGAACTAGGGGTATGCCTTGGTTGCAATACATGGCAACCTAAAGACTAGGATGGACCGGCGTGATTCGGAAAGCAAACGGTAGCCCTGTGATAGCGACTCGTCGTCTACCATCCATCTTCAGTCAATCGAGATATGTGAAGCGGAAAGGCGGAGAACTTCAAAAGACCATATACTTGCTATCTAGTTATGGGTGAGGATGGCCATAGGATAGTGGGGCACCGGGGGCCGGCGTATAGTTCTCATTTTTCAAGGTGTGTCTTTCATTACTTGAGGGAGGGGTCAAGTGGGACCATAGCCACTGGAACAAAAACAGACCTTAGCATCTGCATCGGCATATATCTGAAAGCTCCCGACCGAGTTTTGTATTCCTTGATTTGCCCTGACACAGGACTCGGACCACACATTATGGGACATGTGCATCTAGACATGCGATAACGATTCGCGATACATGCGTGGGGAAGTATAGGAACATATACCACTCTACGTAGTGTGTCCTAGACTTAGGGGCATCGTTCGACAGGTAGCACTAGTTGAACTAGGTGGCATAAATCCCGAATCCGAGAAGCATTCAGCAGACAGCGTAAACTCTAGTGGAATATAGAAAGTACTTGGTAGAAAACCCTAGATTAAATCTAGGTAACAAATAAATAAATGGATGCCTGAAGGCGATGGAAACTACAGGGATTGGGATAACGTTATCGTTACTAGTTGGGACACTAGTTAGGTGGTGCAGATATATAGAAACCAGTATAACAAGGAAATAGCGAAGCGGCGAAAGTATTTGAGCATATCCAGTTTATCTTATCTTAGCATATCTTGTATAATCTTGCTGACCCTATGGTCATGGTGTAATCTTGGATTCAGTTAATTCATTTCGTTTGTTTTTCCATGTTCACATGCTAGAAGTTACTGAACTTACCCAGGCTTTATGTCTGACTATGTTTTTCTTTCGTCTTCTTTTCTTCCGTTCCCCCCCAGGTAGTAGAGGAGGGAGTAGTATAGCTCAGGTTAAGTTGGACTGTCACTCTTTCCCAGCTTGAAGATCTGTCGAAGTTTTGCTTGGATTCTCTTTTCAGATGTTATGGCTGGTTCTTACTACATTGGGGAATATAAATGTATTTTTATGTTTCTTTATTTTGTAAGACAGATGACACTCTGATATTGTGAAGAAATCTTTGTACAAACTATTTTGTCAATAAAGCAAAGTTTTATTTTCCGCTGTTTAATTTCTGTCTGTCTTGTAATTTATCTTCATCTTTTACCCTAAATACTCCGCAGAACTTAGTGCATTCCCTTTGTGAGTGACACTAACGGACGTGGGGTGTTATAAGATTCAAGTTTGAAGATAAAATGTTTAAATAATAAAAATTACATTTTTATTATATGAACGAATCACTAAAAAGATTCAATTTTAAAATATAATGTTTTGACAATAAAAATCATATTTTTATTGTATGTATAGACCAATAAAAGAAATATTTGTTAATATATGTTTTGTTGATAAAAATGTCATCTTTGTCATGTTAGTAAAGAAAATAAAATAAAATATTTGTGTTTAAAAGATATGGATTTTTTACAATAAAAATCACACCTTTATTGCATATTTAGATCATTAAAAACATTCATTGTTCGAACTAAAATATGTTAACAATAAAATATGCATTTTTATTGTGTATTTAGATTAGATTAAAACATTGTCATGTTAGCGACGTTAATAATAAAATGTTCATGTTTAATAAAATATATTTATACAATAAAAATCTTATTTTTATTGTACATGTGAATCAATAAAATATTCATTTACAAATCGGATGATTTATTTATGTACACCCATTTATCTGTTAGGGATTGGGACGATAAATTTCACACATCGCCCAATTGCACAAATAAATAAAATGTTGTTGTTTGAAAACCCCACACGGGTATTGGGATGATATTTGACATACACTATTCCCAATATTTTGTTGTATGTCAATCGATGGATTGACAGTCTGTGACGAGCGTTATTTATTTATTTTAATGCTCATACAGTTGTAAATTGCACTCTGGATGTTGTATAATTTTTCAATGACTGTTTATCATTATTGTTGTATACATGCGATGTATGAAATCCATATAAATAACATTATATGGTGATTGATTGGGTCTCATTCCAATTTAGAAAATAAAGAATATTTTAAAATAATATTCAGTAAATATGGAAATGTGAAGCCGTGTTAAGTAGTTAAACGCCATTTTAAAACGAACGATATTTATATCGATTTTATTCGTTTTATAATGAATATCGAAAAGTTATTTCAAAATCTGATATTTTGAAAATATTATCATTTTAGTATTAGAATGATATGAAATACTTATTGTTTGAAACTATGTTAACAATAAAAATTTACATTTTTATTGTATGAAGGTTAGATTAAAATATTATTATTAACATGTTAGCGATGTTAATATAAAAATAATCATGTGTTAAAATATGATTTTGTTCACTTAAAAAGGTAACCTTTAACATGTAAGTGAAAATAAAAAGATGCATGATTGAAGGAAATAATCAAATAATAAAAATTACATTTTTACTGTACTGTTGAATCATCAAAGGTTCCATGTTTAAAAGATAATGTTTTTACAATAAAAATCGCAATTTTTATTATATGTTTTAAATCATTAAAAATATTCATTGTTTAGACTAAAATATATTAATAATAAAAGTATACATTTTTATTGCGTATGTAGAAATCATTTAAAATATTCATTGCTTGAAATAGAATATATTAACAATTAAAATATACATTTTTATTGTATACGTAAGACTGATTGAAAATATTTCAATGTTTTAAATAAAATGTTTAAACAACGAAATTACATTGTTACTGTATTATAAAATCAATAAAATGTAAATCATTTACCTGATAGAAAGTAGAAAATATTATCATTTTAATATGATAAAGATGTGGAATATACAATTTTGATAAAAAATTGAAAATAAAGTTGAAATCATTTTAAAATGAAATAATAAACAATTTATAAAATACGTTTTGAATGGAAATCGACGAAATACATATAATATATATATTATATATATTTAATGGCCTGAATAGAACGCGCCGCGCAGTAACCTTTCGCGAATTTCGACCATTAACTTCAAATTGGCGTAACGGGAGATGCGACCGTCGGATTCTCCTAATACCGGAACTGTTGGGTTCGTATCGAAAAGAGCTTTCCAATGAATATAAGAGACTTGAAATCTAACGATTGGATTTGAAGATATGACCAAATCAAATTCAGGAAAGGTCGTTGTAGGTGCAGTTCGGTGGCCATTATTGGAAACCGACTGTACGAGCGATAATAAAATTATTAAATTTACGGAAAAAATATGTAAAATCATAATAAACGATTTGGAAAGTTTTTTGATGAAAAATTCCAATTTTATAGAGATAAAAAATATTTTTATCAAAATGAACTAATTATTAACTAGAATAATAATTTAATTATTTTTAGAAATAAATAAATTGGATTTGAAAATAGTTTTAAAATAACCAGAATTTTCCAATATACATTTTTATATATATATAAATATATATATATATTGGAATGGATTTGAATGGATATTATCTTCGGAATATTTTGATATTGGATTTCGTTTTATACGAATATTGTGAGGAATTTGGAAGATATATATATATATATATCGTTATTCCCAATATAATATTTGTTGGTTTCAGAATTTGATATTGAATATAAGCCGATATAATTTCTATTTAGAACCTTATATTTAATGTCAAGTTGGATTTTGGGTTTTCGTGAATGGTGTCATTAATAACACTTTTCTTAAATCCAGTTTAGAAAAGAATAAATCTTTTAATTAAGATGTAGGAAATTTTACCAATTAATTAATATTTAATTGGAATTGAATTGAAATTGGATTTTGGGTTTATCGTGAACAATGTTTCAAATAGCGTTTGTTCTTTAACCCAATTAACAATGAAGAAATAATTTGGAATTTGTAAATCTTTTATTAAGATTTAAATGGGAATTTTCCAAAGTAAAGTTTTCCAATTTAATATATTAAATTGGAATTGAATGGAATTCGATTCGGTAATAATCGTGATGAGCTTCTCTGAATGAAGGCTGTTACTATATATGGAATTTAAAAGGCTTTGCCGTTATTCCATTTATATTATTAGTCTGATACGAGAATTTATATCGATTATATACTGTTATGATTTCTGTGTAGATTCCATTTCGATGGAAGATGATTTTGGGTTTGTCGTGTACAATGTTTTTAAAAGACATTAGTTCTTTAACCCAGTTAAAGATAAGATTAATTTCTTAAATTTGATTAATCATCAAATAATGATTTTTGAGATTAAAAAGAATAAATTTAAAAGGATTTATCTTCGATAAAATTAATGGGAACTCTTCACTTAAAATGTGAATATTTTACTAAAAGAATATTCTGAATTGGAATGAGGCATTGGACATATTTTTATAGCACCTGATTATAAATTACACGAGTTATTCGGAAAGACCGAGTTTAACCCATTCTGAATAATGAATACGATGACTAGCAGTCTAAGAGATTGAAGACGGTGCAAGACCGACAATCTTCACATCGAATGGATGAGTTGCTACTGATGCCCATGATTGGAGTAGTGACCTTGAAGGGACTACAGTGGTAGCAGTCCGGACGTACTTGTTGATTATTGGGATATGCGAGGGCCTGTCTTCCATTTTGGACATACGGGACGAGGAATAAGGTGCCTCCGGTTTCGTTCAGATCTAGAACGGACTTGTAAATGGATGGTATGTCTGACGTTGTATTCCTTTACGCTATATTCGTTGATCTCTGCTAATATATATCAGTTTGGTGGTGGAGAATTTATTCTCTTGCTTAACACCCTTCTGTGAGACGTATGAGCTCAGAGGTTATATATTGGCAAAAATCAATGGTATGGTATGGATTGACAATGTGGCATGCTAAGATGCATGGATCAAGGCTTTTGTTGAAAAGCAGAGCCTTGTGGATGATGATCAAAGCATAGCCTTAATTAGCGTGGCTTTGTGTAGCGTGTTTTCGCGAGCCTCACACCCCGGTATGATGGTGAACTGATGGTCAGATTAGTATGCTTTCGATATTAGTATGGATTCAGTCGACCGAGATGAGGGATAGGACATTTCCCCTGATTCCCATATAGGGATAGAGTAAGCGGTGTTTTCTCTCACTGAGACGTAAGCTGCGGTGATACTTGATTTCCCAAAGTGCGAATGTGCATTACGGTGTTTTGGCATGCCTGCGACGTAAGCCATGGAGTATTGCACTACGCGGTAGATCTTTCGAATCAGGAGCCATCATGATGGAAATCCAACTTTCCAATACGAGCTTTGCCGTTTTAATTGTAAACCTATATATGGCGACATAGTGGGATGGGGCACTCATGTTGTCTATGATTGATACATTTACTTTCGAAATTGATTTCTACACTATAAATTTATGGTAATAATAAAAGAGAATTTTCGCGTACCAATCATTTTTGGCTATTATAAGGTAAAATTCTATCCTCCATCTTGCGTTGCATTGTCTGACGGGACCTGAGTCTTATAATAGCTTCATTTTTCTTAAATTAGCATTGCGTTGTTTATTTATGCACTGGTATTCTTGGGGATACACCCATTCCGTGTTTACGGCATGGTTCCTTTATTTACCTAACTTTAAAATCAATTTAATAACTGTTTTGAGTTCTCATACCAGTCCCATGACTGACCTGGAGTTTATTGTTCATTCCTAAACTCTGAGTGCCCATATTTTCCACACGGGCAGTCAGTAGTTTTGGTTTTGCAGATTTCTATTTAATAGGATCCTGGATTACAGCTGGAGCTATATTCAGAAGGCTTTTCCGCTACGCATTATACTTATGTCTTATTTTCCGCTGCTGTGTAATTTCTAAATCTCTGATATTATTTTATGTTGTATTATTAATGATACTCTAGAATATTCTTGTACTCTGATGTAAATTGTTGTAATAAGCAATGAAATGTTCTTTTGTTTGTGTTCTGACTTGTCATGTTCCCAACTCAATCCGGGCTTTCCCGTAAGGGGAAGTTTGGGTCGTTTCTTACATTCAAATCAATTAAAAAGAAACTTTAAATTTGTTCCAAAAATGCGGGTTGTTACAAAGAAGCTATTGGCACCAATGTAGCATGGCCTAAATAGAAAGTAATTATCTAAACAATTAATACAACATCATCAATTAATCATACGAGTAATGCTGGAGTTATCCATAAGGTACGTATCAAACTTATTTATATGACATTTAATTATTTTTCCATCATACAAATTATTGAAGCACATATTAAAATAACCTCTTTATTTAATTGATAGAGTACAAATTCTATAGAACACTACACCAAAACAGGGGATTCCCAACAAGTATAGGTGTTACAAATAATTTCTGTAACACTTTTATGTGTCACCAACGGCCTGTGAGGAATTTCCTGTAACACTTATAAGTGTTACAAACAGAGTAACTGCTAACACTTATAAGTGTTACAAACATATTCATTGCTAACACTTATAAGTGTTACAAACATGTTCATTGCTAACACTTATAAATGTTGGAACTATAATATATGGTAACACTTATAAGAGTTACAAACATATTCGTTGCTAACACTTATAAATGTTGGAACCATAAGATATGGTAACACTTATAAGAGTTACAAACATATTCATTGCTAACACTTATAAATGTAGGAACCATAAGTTAACACTTATAAACGTAGGAACCATAAGATATAGTAATATTTATAAGAGTTACAAACATATTGTAACGTCCCGCCTTTTTGACCGCTTCAAATTGGTGATAAAACCAACTTAAAACGTCCAAATCGACGGATCGTTATTTAGCTTATAGAGTTAAAAATAGAATAATAATAATAATAACACGGTATTGAACAGCGGAATACAACTTTTTATTTATAATCAGAATTTTTGAATACAAAACTTTTCTATACACAGCTGAATGAAAATACAGTTTGAATACAAGGAAATATTTACTGTTTTAAAAATCTTCAGAGTGTGTCTCCTACAATCCCCAACTTTGCCAATCTTCGAATCACAAACTGTAATCTTTAAATCTGTAACACTCGGGTTTGACCCGAGCGTTTCATGCAAAAACACAAAACACTCGAGTCAGGATTAATCATTTGTTCAAGTAAATTAATTTCAATATACACTAAATAAAATGATAGTTAAATTTAACTTGCATCCAGTTTCTAAATTACTCAAATACATATACCAACTAACTGAGAAATCAAAGTCTTTATCAAATCAATATGTTATTTCAGGTTACAACTAAAAAGGGTTTGATTCACTAGCACATATATGCAATAATAAGACAGTGGAATCAAATGGCATGTTACCCAAATTTTAGATGGATATTTATCCACTCATAGGACTATATCAGCCAATCAAATACATATATATAATTAAAGTGTACACGGGCAGTCCCTAGACGTTAAGTGATAAGGCAATCATGCTGATGAGTAGAGTAAGTGAAGAACAGGCCAAACAGTGTACTGGATCAAGGAATTTACGAAAAATAACCGCACCTCATGTTGTGAAAAAACAATGGATGTTACTTTGATATTTTTTAGATTCGGTTCCGCTATAACAATAACATTACAATGAAAAAACTATGCAATGCATATCAACTATTGATAGATGAAAAAACACAGTTATATAATTATCACTATTTTCAGCGAATGCATACGTATCCAAGTTCAAACGAAATAATAATCTTAGTTCATATTCTGTAAAAAACGGTTAATGTTATTCTGATAATATTTAGATATAGTTCCGCTATAAGAATAATATTACGTTGAATGTACCAAGGATCTCATGCATTCGATGAAATTACCTTACTGCAAGTTAATTTGACATGTTGAATGTACCAAGGATCTCATGCATGTACCATCATTACGTGTATGTGTAGAACGGTAGAAGCAACCGCTTGGAGCAGTATAAGTAACCAACAATTTTTTGTACTACCTCTGCTATTTGGTTAATGAAAACAACAAAAGAAACCCCATATATCCTTAGATAACAGTTAGCCCCCTACTAACATATCCAACATTGGGTCACACGATTTACAAACAGAATAGATGACATATATATTAAATTAGAGCATAAGAAAATAAGTGAACATGGACATAAAATAGTACGTCGCATTGAAACCCACAAATAGCAAAGTAAAGAAAAATAATACCAGCTTTTCATGTACGAAAACACTGGGTAAGAAGAGAGCCATCCAGTTTGAATGCATCTTCAATCCTTCAGTAGCGTACTGTGAATAAATAAATAAATAAATAAAAACAGTTCCATTTCCATTGAAACAGTGAAATCAATTGTTGTATATAAAAAAAAATCATAATTGCATGTCAAAATAATTTGAAATAACTGAAAAGTCATCGTAGTTTAAGTAATATTGAGTATGCATCTGTAATACTGTAAATTCTGATCAAGAAGGTCTTGATATATTATCTTTTTTCCCAAAAAATAAAATGTAGTTCGGTGTAACCGTTTACATATAAGACTGGCTTGACAATGCAGTATACTTGTATGGAGCAGTGGCCCAGGTCAATTTGACACTATAAAGAAAATAAAAACACAGTTGAAATGAAGGACATAAAATGATATTTTGGAGACAGCTAGAAAGTAGAGCTGAAGCATATACATAGAAGGAATAAAGCAGCAGTGTATGGTTAAATCATATTTCTCAAACTGTAATGTAGTTACAAAGCTTTGGAATTACAGAAAATCTACACATTAATGGTTAGTATAGTGAAACAGAAAATTGAGTAAGAGGTTTAAGGGTAATTACCGAAAGATGGTAGTTCTGATCATGCTATCGAAAACCCTTTGTTTGAACATCCTGATCGTGCAACTATCAGCTCAACAAGGGAGAAGATTGGTTACTAAAATTGCAAAATCTTCTGCAGTACCAGTTTTACTGAAATAATAAAAAAAACGTTGACCTATAATCATTGGCCAAATACATGAAGTAATTTTTTCTAGAACTTAGTACGACATTACTAACAATGCAACAGACATTGGCCAAAATACCTGGATTTTGTTGATGGACGCAAAATTATAGAAACTTTGTAAACGGATAATTCGTAGAAATGAATATCACAAACTTGAATTGTCGTTAACCCTGTCAAGTACAGAGAATCGCTTTTCTTACGAAGCCAGTCGAGAAATAAAATAAACATTACAATATCATATTGAACACAACATATTGCCTTGTCAATCTGGCTTCAGGGCTTCCCGTTGATGAAATAAATTTGTACATGAACTAGAAGAATGATGCCCACTTCTTCATCAAGCTTTACAAATCAATTACCGTTAGCAGGCTATGATGCAGAAAATTAAAGAAAGGGGGAAAAGAAGAAAATTAAACACAAAATGGATGTTAATCTGAAAGAAATTTAGTTTTGTATTTTTTTTGTGGAGGAGCATAGAAATCAAATGGAAAATTACCATGGAGCTAAGGTTGTGAGTTTTTGTAGTGTTGATTTCGGAAAATAAAAAAAGAAATCAGTAATCAGTACGTGCTAGATAAAATAAAGTATCCTTTATCATATATTGAAACATAAGTTAAATTACTTGAAAAGGAGAATGGAAATTATGTCTCAAAAATTAGCATGCTTCCATGTGACCATATAACAAGTAGATCAAAATGAGTAAATGGATAATGAAACAGTGAATGATGGGAAAATTCAAACCTCGACAAACCCTTAAAACTTGCTGCATTACTTAAGTTATATTTCCGAATTTGACAACGCAAACTCTGGTCAGCTGTGAAGACCCGTAACTTCCCCGTAAAGGAAAGCGTCGGATAGTTCGAGAACAAACCACAACAGAACGCAAACAGAAGAACATTTCATTGTATATTACAACAATGCATCAGATTACAAGAATATACAGAGTATAAATGAATATTACACAGAAAGATCAGAGATTTAAATTACATTTAAATACATAGCAGCGGAAAATAATACAATACACAACTAGAAGAAGATATACGGATACAAAGCTTTCCGGATATCGTTCCAGCTGTAAACCAGGATCCTGTGAATATAAATCTGCAAAACCAAAACTACTAGCTGCCCGTGTCAAAATAAGGGCACCCAGAGTTTAGGTTAAAACAATAAACTCCAGGTCAGTCATGTGACTGGTGTGAGAACTAAAACAGTTATTAATCTTTATTTTAAATCATTAGGTAAAATCAAGGGACCACGCCGTATAACACGGAACGGGTTACCTCCCAAGAATACCAGTGCATAAAACAAACAGCGCAATGCTAAATAAAGAAAAATGAAGCTGTTATAAGACCCAGGTCCTATCACACAATGCAACGCAAGCCGGGGGATAGGGTTTTTACCTTATAACAGCCAAAGAATGCTTGATACGTTTAAAACAAATCATTTGATACTATTATAAGTGCATAGTGTATAAAACACTTCAAATCATAAGTATCAATCATAGGCGGCATGAATGCCCCATACCACTATGTCGCCATATATAGGTTATACAATCAAAATCGCAAAGTCTCGTATTTGGAAATTGGGTTTCCAACTATGAACCGAGGCTAGGGGCAAGATCCTCAACCGATTCGAGACAATCTAGCCCATGTCTCAGGAACAGAACGCATCGTCCCTTGGAGCGACAGGGCCGGTCCACCGATGTGGATTAAACTTAAACCCTGAACACTACGTTTCCCCACCCTTTGGGGCGTAAATGAGCCAACGAATGGCTCCATCGGTTCGAGAACGACCGATCAATCCGAGGCGCCTCGCAACAGCAACAACCACATAAGTCAAACTCGTCAGGGCGTGTAAAACCACTGACGCCACTTTCTATCTAGAAGGAAACGCATGCCCTCCCTGAGGTCCGTCTCCCGTTTTTGGTTCATACCTGGTGTGAAACACGCGAGGTAAACGTTACACAAAGCTACGCCACAAAGGCCGTGCTTTGATCATCACCACAAGACTTTGCTTTTCAACAGAAGCCTTGATCATTTGCATCTTAGCATGCCACACAGGCAAACCATCCTATGCAACCGATATCAGTCACACAGAATGAAATCCGATGTCAGACACACCGTCCATTTACAAGTCCGTTCTGGGTCTGAACGAAACCGGAGGCACCTAGTACCCCGCATATCCATCGATCTCCAAGTACGTCTGGACGATCACCAACTGTTTCCATCTTCTTGGGTGTACAGCCCAATCAAGATCACCAGTTATCACCCAAACGACGTGAAGACTTCCGGTCTTCGACCATCGTCTTCATCTTCGACTTATCGTCGTATCAGTTATTCAGAATGGGATAAACCCGGTCTTTCCGAATAACTCGCGTATATATTATAAAAGTGTTACACAAACACAACATACGCCTCATTCCAACTCATTAGTCATTAACCGTAAATTAATCAAGAGAATAATTCCCCAAATATTAACCCCGAAGGCCGAAACCAACATCAGATCAATATCCAGAAAACCATTCTACTTAGCTAACCGACAGTTAGTTTCTAAATTTCACGTTCAAATCTAATTAAAGATTTATCTATCGCCTGGAGCAAAACTGGTGATACTCCATTCTCGATCTTTTCAATCTAATTAAAGATTCATTAAAACTCCACTTAGTTTTAATCTGTGACTGGGTTAAAGAATCAGTGTCATTTAAAACACGGTTCACGATAAACCCAAAGTCACATCCCATTAATTATTGGGTTAAAGAACAAGTGTTATTTAAAACACTGTTCACGATAAACCCAAAAATCAATATCCATTCAATTCCAATTAAATATTATTTAATTGGTACACTTCATTAAATCTAAATAAAAAGATTTAATCTTTTCTCAACTGGGTTCAAGAACAGTGTTAGTGAAGACACCATTCACGACAAACCCAAATCACATTCATTAATCATCGGGTTAAAGAACAAGTGTTATTTAAAACACTGTTCACGATAAACCCAAAAATCAATATCCATTCAATTCCAATTAAATATTATTTAATTGGTACACTTCATTAAATCTAAATAAAAAGATTTAATCTTTTCTCAACTGGGTTCAAGAACAGTGTTAGTGAAGACACCATTCACGACAAACCCAAATCACATTTGATATTCAATATAAGGCTCTGAATAGAAAATATATCGGCTTATATTCAACATCAAATTCTACGATTAACAAATGTCGTATTGGAAATAACGATATAAATATATATCTTTCAAATTTCCGTAACAACATCCGTATAATCACAAATTCCAACATCGAAATATTCCGAAGACAATTTCGATTCAAATCCACTCCAATGCAATCATTGGAAATTTTGGTTATTTTCAAAACCCTTTTCAAATTCAATTTATTTATTTAAAAATAAATAGAATTATAATTCTAGTTCAAAACTAGTTCATTTCGATAAAAAACTATTTTTATCTTTTCAAATAGGGAGTTTTTCATCCCAATTCTTTCTAAATCATTTCTTATGATTTTACACAAATTATTACTATTTTTAATAATTTTATCAAGGCCCGTACAGTCGATTTCCAACAATGGCCATCGAACTGCACTTACAGCGACCTTTTTCGAATTTGATTTGGACGTACCTCCAAATCCAACCGTTAGATTTCAAATTTCTAATATTCGTTAGAAAGCTCTTTTCGATACGAACCCAACGGTTCCGGTTTTAGGAGAATCCGACGGTCGGATCTCCCGTAATGTCCGTTTGAAATAAATGGTCGAAATTCGCGAACTGCCGCGGCGCGGCGCGTTCTATTCAGGCCATTATATTATATATATAATATATATAATATATATTTCGTCGATTTCTATTTAAAACGAATTATATAAATAGTTTTAAAATCGTTTCAAAAGCTATTTCAACTTCCATTTCAATTCAAAGCAAAATTGAATTCTTCTTTATAAATTTGTCTCAAAATTCATTTCTATTCAATTCGAATTTCAATTCAATTTGAATTCATTTCAATTCGCTTTCAATTCCATTTGAATTCGTTTTCAATTCAATTCATTTCGAAATCGTTTTCAATTCAATTCATTTCGAAATCGTTTTCAATTCATTTTGAATTCGTTTTCAATTCAATTCATTTCGAAATCGTTTTCAATTCAATTCATTTCGAAATCGTTTTCAATTCAATTCATTTCGAAATCGTTTTCAATTCATTTTGAATTCGTTTTCAATTCAATTCATTTCGAAATCGTTTTCAATTCATTTTGAATTCGTTTTTAAAATCGATATAAATATCGTTCACGTCAAAATGGCGTCAATCTAATCAACACGGCTTCATATATTCCTTTATTTTCAAATATTCTATTTCAAATATTTCTTTTTCAAATATTTCTTTTTCAAAACTGGAATGAGGCCCGATCGATTACCATATAAAATTAATTATATGGATTTTCATACAACACATGTATATAATAGCATTGAAAATAATCAACCATCAACCAAAGTGCACTACACTGTATAAGCATCAAATATAGATATTCAACGCTTATAACAGCCTGTCAATCAATCGATCGACATATTTAATCAATCAGGATGAGTGAACTTCAAATTTCATCCTAACACCCGTGTGGGGTTTCAAACAATCAAACACATATTTTATTTGTGCAGTTAGGCGATGTGTAAAATTTATCGACCCAATCAACGTCATTCAAATAGGTGTACATAAACAAACCGTCTGGTTTGTAAATGAATATTTATTTATTCACATTCACGTTAAAAATTATATTTTTAACGATAACACATTTTATTTTAACATATGAATCTCTATTCAGTTCATTCTTTAAATAAAATGCTATTTTTATTTTTCTAACTTATTTTAGAAAATTTCGGCGGCATAACGGCACGATACTAGAAACGGGACAAGGCCTAGCCTTATCCCCGGTCTAGTGAAGGCCCACGCCATTCACACATCAATCAAATCAATTCGTTATGCAAACCACAAACTTTGAAGTAAGGATCTAACCTAGCCTTACTCCTTCGCCTTATAACGGCGCACGTCTAATCCTAACCAATTTATCGATTCGATTTTTCACACCACAAACCACATTCAAACCAATATCGCAATCAATCACCAAACAGTCAAACAAACAAGTCCATGGTCTGTGGACGATTGTGTCGGGTGCTACTAAGCACCGTCTGCATCCTAGTATTTATATATAACTAGAAATAAAATAGAAAGGTGAGAAATTCTCACCTATAGCTATCCTAGCTCCACGGCTCTTCTTTTGCAGAAGTCTTCGTCGTTTCACCTTTTTGTCACCTTCGTTGCTGCTTTCACTACATACGTAAAAATCACATTTTATTTCGAAGTTCAATATATAAAAATCGAATTTTTCTTTCGAAGTTCAATACTTAAAAATCGAATTTTTATTTCAAAGTTCAATACTTAAAAATCGAATTTTTATTTCAAAGTTCAATACTTAAAAATCGAATTTTTATTTCAAAGTTCAATACTTAAAAATCGAATTTTTATTTCAAAGTTCAATACTTAAAAATCGAATTTTTATTTCAAAGTTCAATACTTAAAAATCGAATTTTTATTTCAAAGTTCAATACTTAAAAATCGAATTTTTAGTTCAAAGTTCAATACTTAAAAATCGAATTTTTATTTCAAAGTTCAATACTTAAAAATCGAATTTTTAGTTCAAAGTTCAATACTTAAAAATCGAATTTTTAGTTCAAAGTTCAATACTTAAAAATCGAATTTTTATTTCAAAGTTCAATACTTAAAAATCGAATTTTTATTTCAAAGTTCAATACTTAAAAATCGAATTTTTAGTTCAAAGTTCAATACTTAAAAATCGAATTTTTAGTTCAAAGTTCAATACTTAAAAATCGAATTTTTAGTTCAAAGTTCAATACTTAAAAATCGAATTTTTAGTTCAAAGTTCAATACTTAAAAATCGAATTTTTAGTTCGCTATTCAATATATAAAAATACGATTTTGACTTTGCTTTCAATATTGAAAAATATGATTTTTACCTTTTGCTTTCACATATAAAAATATGATTTTTTTTACCTTTTAAAATCAGTTTATTAATTCTTTTATAAAAACAGTTTTTTTTTTTCCCTTTATTTATAAAAATCATTTTTCTCTAAAAAGAAAATCTGTTTAAACTAATTAAAAATCCAGTTTTTAAAGATGATAAATAAATAAAAATAAATAAATAAAAAGTCAGCTTTACTTACAGAGGGGGGGGGGGTGTCGCAGGCGGTCTTCGAGTCTGGGGGGGGGGTCTCATCGTCTTCGGAGTGGGAGAGGAGATCGGCTGTCAGGGGCTTCGAACTTGGGGTGCCGACGGGATGGCCTCGCGCGTTTCAGGAGGGGGAAGAGGGTTGGGGGTTGGCGTCGCAGGCGAAGGGAAGGGGAGGAGGAAGGGGCGTCTTGGGTGGCGGCGCGCCTTGGACGTCGGCGGTCGTGGGGGGGGGGCTGCGACGGCGATTTTAGATTTAGGTTTCTTTTTTTTTTTCTGTTGGAATGTAACGGGGGGGGCCAGAGGATATAAGGGGAGAGATTTTTTTTTTTTTTTTTTATTTATTATTTAATTCATTTTAAAAGTAAAAATCATCACGAACAGCAAATCAAACTCAACGAATGTCGCTCCTAGCTAATTACCCCCGTCCCGGACACAATGGAATATGTTTCGTAGGCCATTTTGACTGTTACAGTCAGTTATTCCTCAAATTAAAGTATAAAACATTTAATTTTCAAATTTGAACGTACATTTCAAATTACCGGGGTCACATACTAACTAGAAAAATTCCAGAAAAATATTTTCTAGCTTCGTATTGACGATCCGGTCCTAACAAAACTAGTTTCGTCGAATTCTGAGACCGTATGAAAAATGACCAATTTCCAGTCGATTAAAATCAACTGAAACTGGTCAAACGCGTTTTCTTTTGCCACGCTCACATATTGATTCGAAAAATTATGAAACTTGGAATCTAGCAATAATTTAACATCACGGACCCAACAAAAGTGGTTTCGTCGAAATCTGAGCTCGTTTGCAAAACGTCCATTTTTAAGGGCCTGAATTCCATAGCGACTATTCAGAATTTTCAACTGGACATATCTTTTGATTCCTGATATGAAATCTTGATTTTTCGGATTCGTTAGAAAGATATTCACTATTAGATTCCATTATTTTTGGTTTCACTAAAATCCGGATTGTTTTGCACCCGGTACATTCCATTGAAGTTTGAAATCGAATTATCGAACTACCGCGCCATTTTCAATTCTATTTATAATTATATATAAATATTTTATATTCTAACGACGACGCGTATAATATATACGTCGAATTATATTCAAAATAAATTTCCCGTCGATTATATTTAAAATAATCCATTTTAAATATTCAAAATTCGCTAAAATGGCCAAAATAAAAATTTTAAACTGGCCCAGATTTTACGGGTTGTTACAATCTCCCCCACTTAAAACTTTTCGTCCCCGAAAAGGAACAAAGTCGAAAGTGGTTTGATTAATTCAGCTCTACGTTCGATCTGGTTTCCATTCTCCAACTTTTCAGTTTCTGAGAATTTTCAAATATTCAAAAATTTGGCTAACACCCTAAATTTTCGAAAAATTTCGCCATAACCTCCCCTGCACCGGGAGCATCGGGGAATTTCAAATAGCTTCCCCGGTCCTTCAGATCTCAAAAAGAAAAAGAAAAAGCCAAGCGGCTAGCCAATAGGCTCACAAAATCATCATCACCCAAACAAAACAGGAAATTATGTAGTAAACATGTACCTATTTGTCGGGCAAACAAATTTTATTCTCTGGCTCTAGCCTCCTTGCTATGACCTGTTCAATGATATATATGTATATGCAAGCAAATGCGACCAATTTTCAATATATGTCAATATATGATTCAATTAGGCATAAATGGTTAAAAATTAGCAAACAAATAAACACACAGCACAAACATCAATCAATTAGTGGATTAACGTTTTAAATTCATAATTTTGATACATATACAAAAAATCATGTTTTGATGCCAAATCACAACAATGAATTCTAGCTATATATAAGTTTTGGTTCTCACACCAGCCTAATGGAAATATATAGAAAATCACACCTTCGAAACTCGAACACACACTACTGATGCTATATAGTCATCAGCAGAATCATCTCCGGGCGACTAGAGTGTGATACTATATCTATCCAGTATATTAAAACTTCGAATACACGCGGATCAGACGTATACGCAAAATCTATATATACTGGACTGTCCAACTCAATATAAATAGATAATCAAATACGAATAATTGATTTAAATTTTCAAAACAAAAATTGTTTTCACTTTAAAAACATACTCTTCACACTCGTTCTAGGATACTACTGATCCCATCTCTAACGAGTCATTCTAATTGGATATTACTAATCCAATATCTGATGAATTCTTTCGTAGGGTTCTAATGTGTCTTGTTCTCTAGCTTTGTAAACCAAAGCTCTGATACCAACTGTGAAGACCCGTAACTTCCCCGTAAAGGAAAGCGTCGGATAGTTCGAGAACAAACCACAACAGAACGCAAACAGAAGAACATTTCATTGTATATTACAACAATGCATCAGATTACAAGAATATACAGAGTATAAATGAATATTACACAGAAAGATCAGAGATTTAAATTACATTTAAATACATAGCAGCGGAAAATAATACAATACACAACTAGAAGAAGATATACGGATACAAAGCTTTCCGGATATCGTTCCAGCTGTAAACCAGGATCCTGTGAATATAAATCTGCAAAACCAAAACTACTAGCTGCCCGTGTCAAAATAAGGGCACCCAGAGTTTAGGTTAAAACAATAAACTCCAGGTCAGTCATGTGACTGGTGTGAGAACTAAAACAGTTATTAATCTTTATTTTAAATCATTAGGTAAAATCAAGGGACCACGCCGTATAACACGGAACGGGTTACCTCCCAAGAATACCAGTGCATAAAACAAACAGCGCAATGCTAAATAAAGAAAAATGAAGCTGTTATAAGACCCAGGTCCTATCACACAATGCAACGCAAGCCGGGGGATAGGGTTTTTACCTTATAACAGCCAAAGAATGCTTGATACGTTTAAAACAAATCATTTGATACTATTATAAGTGCATAGTGTATAAAACACTTCAAATCATAAGTATCAATCATAGGCGGCATGAATGCCCCATACCACTATGTCGCCATATATAGGTTATACAATCAAAATCGCAAAGTCTCGTATTTGGAAATTGGGTTTCCAACTATGAACCGAGGCTAGGGGCAAGATCCTCAACCGATTCGAGACAATCTAGCCCATGTCTCAGGAACAGAACGCATCGTCCCTTGGAGCGACAGGGCCGGTCCACCGATGTGGATTAAACTTAAACCCTGAACACTACGTTTCCCCACCCTTTGGGGCGTAAATGAGCCAACGAATGGCTCCATCGGTTCGAGAACGACCGATCAATCCGAGGCGCCTCGCAACAGCAACAACCACATAAGTCAAACTCGTCAGGGCGTGTAAAACCACTGACGCCACTTTCTATCTAGAAGGAAACGCATGCCCTCCCTGAGGTCCGTCTCCCGTTTTTGGTTCATACCTGGTGTGAAACACGCGAGGTAAACGTTACACAAAGCTACGCCACAAAGGCCGTGCTTTGATCATCACCACAAGACTTTGCTTTTCAACAGAAGCCTTGATCATTTGCATCTTAGCATGCCACACAGGCAAACCATCCTATGCAACCGATATCAGTCACACAGAATGAAATCCGATGTCAGACACACCGTCCATTTACAAGTCCGTTCTGGGTCTGAACGAAACCGGAGGCACCTAGTACCCCGCATATCCATCGATCTCCAAGTACGTCTGGACGATCACCAACTGTTTCCATCTTCTTGGGTGTACAGCCCAATCAAGATCACCAGTTATCACCCAAACGACGTGAAGACTTCCGGTCTTCGACCATCGTCTTCATCTTCGACTTATCGTCGTATCAGTTATTCAGAATGGGATAAACCCGGTCTTTCCGAATAACTCGCGTATATATTATAAAAGTGTTACACAAACACAACATACGCCTCATTCCAACTCATTAGTCATTAACCGTAAATTAATCAAGAGAATAATTCCCCAAATATTAACCCCGAAGGCCGAAACCAACATCAGATCAATATCCAGAAAACCATTCTACTTAGCTAACCGACAGTTAGTTTCTAAATTTCACGTTCAAATCTAATTAAAGATTTATCTATCGCCTGGAGCAAAACTGGTGATACTCCATTCTCGATCTTTTCAATCTAATTAAAGATTCATTAAAACTCCACTTAGTTTTAATCTGTGACTGGGTTAAAGAATCAGTGTCATTTAAAACACGGTTCACGATAAACCCAAAGTCACATCCCATTAATTATTGGGTTAAAGAACAAGTGTTATTTAAAACACTGTTCACGATAAACCCAAAAATCAATATCCATTCAATTCCAATTAAATATTATTTAATTGGTACACTTCATTAAATCTAAATAAAAAGATTTAATCTTTTCTCAACTGGGTTCAAGAACAGTGTTAGTGAAGACACCATTCACGACAAACCCAAATCACATTCATTAATCATCGGGTTAAAGAACAAGTGTTATTTAAAACACTGTTCACGATAAACCCAAAAATCAATATCCATTCAATTCCAATTAAATATTATTTAATTGGTACACTTCATTAAATCTAAATAAAAAGATTTAATCTTTTCTCAACTGGGTTCAAGAACAGTGTTAGTGAAGACACCATTCACGACAAACCCAAATCACATTTGATATTCAATATAAGGCTCTGAATAGAAAATATATCGGCTTATATTCAACATCAAATTCTACGATTAACAAATGTCGTATTGGAAATAACGATATAAATATATATCTTTCAAATTTCCGTAACAACATCCGTATAATCACAAATTCCAACATCGAAATATTCCGAAGACAATTTCGATTCAAATCCACTCCAATGCAATCATTGGAAATTTTGGTTATTTTCAAAACCCTTTTCAAATTCAATTTATTTATTTAAAAATAAATAGAATTATAATTCTAGTTCAAAACTAGTTCATTTCGATAAAAAACTATTTTTATCTTTTCAAATAGGGAGTTTTTCATCCCAATTCTTTCTAAATCATTTCTTATGATTTTACACAAATTATTACTATTTTTAATAATTTTATCAAGGCCCGTACAGTCGATTTCCAACAATGGCCATCGAACTGCACTTACAGCGACCTTTTTCGAATTTGATTTGGACGTACCTCCAAATCCAACCGTTAGATTTCAAATTTCTAATATTCGTTAGAAAGCTCTTTTCGATACGAACCCAACGGTTCCGGTTTTAGGAGAATCCGACGGTCGGATCTCCCGTAATGTCCGTTTGAAATAAATGGTCGAAATTCGCGAACTGCCGCGGCGCGGCGCGTTCTATTCAGGCCATTATATTATATATATAATATATATAATATATATTTCGTCGATTTCTATTTAAAACGAATTATATAAATAGTTTTAAAATCGTTTCAAAAGCTATTTCAACTTCCATTTCAATTCAAAGCAAAATTGAATTCTTCTTTATAAATTTGTCTCAAAATTCATTTCTATTCAATTCGAATTTCAATTCAATTTGAATTCATTTCAATTCGCTTTCAATTCCATTTGAATTCGTTTTCAATTCAATTCATTTCGAAATCGTTTTCAATTCAATTCATTTCGAAATCGTTTTCAATTCATTTTGAATTCGTTTTCAATTCAATTCATTTCGAAATCGTTTTCAATTCAATTCATTTCGAAATCGTTTTCAATTCAATTCATTTCGAAATCGTTTTCAATTCATTTTGAATTCGTTTTCAATTCAATTCATTTCGAAATCGTTTTCAATTCATTTTGAATTCGTTTTTAAAATCGATATAAATATCGTTCACGTCAAAATGGCGTCAATCTAATCAACACGGCTTCATATATTCCTTTATTTTCAAATATTCTATTTCAAATATTTCTTTTTCAAATATTTCTTTTTCAAAACTGGAATGAGGCCCGATCGATTACCATATAAAATTAATTATATGGATTTTCATACAACACATGTATATAATAGCATTGAAAATAATCAACCATCAACCAAAGTGCACTACACTGTATAAGCATCAAATATAGATATTCAACGCTTATAACAGCCTGTCAATCAATCGATCGACATATTTAATCAATCAGGATGAGTGAACTTCAAATTTCATCCTAACACCCGTGTGGGGTTTCAAACAATCAAACACATATTTTATTTGTGCAGTTAGGCGATGTGTAAAATTTATCGACCCAATCAACGTCATTCAAATAGGTGTACATAAACAAACCGTCTGGTTTGTAAATGAATATTTATTTATTCACATTCACGTTAAAAATTATATTTTTAACGATAACACATTTTATTTTAACATATGAATCTCTATTCAGTTCATTCTTTAAATAAAATGCTATTTTTATTTTTCTAACTTATTTTAGAAAATTTCGGCGGCATAACGGCACGATACTAGAAACGGGACAAGGCCTAGCCTTATCCCCGGTCTAGTGAAGGCCCACGCCATTCACACATCAATCAAATCAATTCGTTATGCAAACCACAAACTTTGAAGTAAGGATCTAACCTAGCCTTACTCCTTCGCCTTATAACGGCGCACGTCTAATCCTAACCAATTTATCGATTCGATTTTTCACACCACAAACCACATTCAAACCAATATCGCAATCAATCACCAAACAGTCAAACAAACAAGTCCATGGTCTGTGGACGATTGTGTCGGGTGCTACTAAGCACCGTCTGCATCCTAGTATTTATATATAACTAGAAATAAAATAGAAAGGTGAGAAATTCTCACCTATAGCTATCCTAGCTCCACGGCTCTTCTTTTGCAGAAGTCTTCGTCGTTTCACCTTTTTGTCACCTTCGTTGCTGCTTTCACTACATACGTAAAAATCACATTTTATTTCGAAGTTCAATATATAAAAATCGAATTTTTCTTTCGAAGTTCAATACTTAAAAATCGAATTTTTATTTCAAAGTTCAATACTTAAAAATCGAATTTTTATTTCAAAGTTCAATACTTAAAAATCGAATTTTTATTTCAAAGTTCAATACTTAAAAATCGAATTTTTATTTCAAAGTTCAATACTTAAAAATCGAATTTTTATTTCAAAGTTCAATACTTAAAAATCGAATTTTTATTTCAAAGTTCAATACTTAAAAATCGAATTTTTAGTTCAAAGTTCAATACTTAAAAATCGAATTTTTATTTCAAAGTTCAATACTTAAAAATCGAATTTTTAGTTCAAAGTTCAATACTTAAAAATCGAATTTTTAGTTCAAAGTTCAATACTTAAAAATCGAATTTTTATTTCAAAGTTCAATACTTAAAAATCGAATTTTTATTTCAAAGTTCAATACTTAAAAATCGAATTTTTAGTTCAAAGTTCAATACTTAAAAATCGAATTTTTAGTTCAAAGTTCAATACTTAAAAATCGAATTTTTAGTTCAAAGTTCAATACTTAAAAATCGAATTTTTAGTTCAAAGTTCAATACTTAAAAATCGAATTTTTAGTTCGCTATTCAATATATAAAAATACGATTTTGACTTTGCTTTCAATATTGAAAAATATGATTTTTACCTTTTGCTTTCACATATAAAAATATGATTTTTTTTACCTTTTAAAATCAGTTTATTAATTCTTTTATAAAAACAGTTTTTTTTTTTCCCTTTATTTATAAAAATCATTTTTCTCTAAAAAGAAAATCTGTTTAAACTAATTAAAAATCCAGTTTTTAAAGATGATAAATAAATAAAAATAAATAAATAAAAAGTCAGCTTTACTTACAGAGGGGGGGGGGTGTCGCAGGCGGTCTTCGAGTCTGGGGGGGGGGGGGGGTCTCATCGTCTTCGGAGTGGGAGAGGAGATCGGCTGTCAGGGGCTTCGAACTTGGGGTGCCGACGGGATGGCCTCGCGCGTTTCAGGAGGGGGAAGAGGGTTGGGGGTTGGCGTCGCAGGCGAAGGGAAGGGGAGGAGGAAGGGGCGTCTTGGGTGGCGGCGCGCCTTGGACGTCGGCGGTCGTGGGGGGGGCTGCGACGGCGATTTTAGATTTAGGTTTCTTTTTTTTTCTGTTGGAATGTAACGGGGGGGGCCAGAGGATATAAGGGGAGAGATTTTTTTTTTTTTTTTATTTATTATTTAATTCATTTTAAAAGTAAAAATCATCACGAACAGCAAATCAAACTCAACGAATGTCGCTCCTAGCTAATTACCCCCGTCCCGGACACAATGGAATATGTTTCGTAGGCCATTTTGACTGTTACAGTCAGTTATTCCTCAAATTAAAGTATAAAACATTTAATTTTCAAATTTGAACGTACATTTCAAATTACCGGGGTCACATACTAACTAGAAAAATTCCAGAAAAATATTTTCTAGCTTCGTATTGACGATCCGGTCCTAACAAAACTAGTTTCGTCGAATTCTGAGACCGTATGAAAAATGACCAATTTCCAGTCGATTAAAATCAACTGAAACTGGTCAAACGCGTTTTCTTTTGCCACGCTCACATATTGATTCGAAAAATTATGAAACTTGGAATCTAGCAATAATTTAACATCACGGACCCAACAAAAGTGGTTTCGTCGAAATCTGAGCTCGTTTGCAAAACGTCCATTTTTAAGGGCCTGAATTCCATAGCGACTATTCAGAATTTTCAACTGGACATATCTTTTGATTCCTGATATGAAATCTTGATTTTTCGGATTCGTTAGAAAGATATTCACTATTAGATTCCATTATTTTTGGTTTCACTAAAATCCGGATTGTTTTGCACCCGGTACATTCCATTGAAGTTTGAAATCGAATTATCGAACTACCGCGCCATTTTCAATTCTATTTATAATTATATATAAATATTTTATATTCTAACGACGACGCGTATAATATATACGTCGAATTATATTCAAAATAAATTTCCCGTCGATTATATTTAAAATAATCCATTTTAAATATTCAAAATTCGCTAAAATGGCCAAAATAAAAATTTTAAACTGGCCCAGATTTTACGGGTTGTTACATCAGCGGGTTTAGTATTATCATCCATGGAAATGATTGCATAATTTTTTGAAGATTTCTCAGAGATAAAGTGAGTGAATCTGCACACATACAAAAAAAAAAGACAAATTGGTTGAATGTAATAAATACATTAAGAGATGCATAAGAACATTTCCACCAGGTGCTAACAACTTTTAGCTGATCCAATTGAAGAGGTAAAGCAAAGTAACTATCAAACATATGGATAAGACATTTGATCTTCCAATATGAAGCCACAGGAAATTTTATTTGTTATAGTTATTCATGAAAGAATAAACCATAGGTGCCAAGGAAGCCTTTTAAGCTCAAGTGGATTTTGACTGAACCTTATCGATAGTAATATTTTAAACACAATTGCAAAGAATAACCTTGATCCTTCTGGGGTATTGAGTTTTCATTATGACTATAATGTATTCCATATCAAAAATGTTTGTGGATGATGATCGTTATGACTATAAGGGATTATTATCAAAAGTATCAGTTTTTCATAACAAGTCTTAAAACAGAACTCTTCATTACACTCCTTCCCTAATCTCCAGAATGTTCTCTCAATTAGGGAAAACAATAGGGTTTTAATTATGAATTCTTCACTTCAAGTTTGAGCTGATCTTAGCTACTGTGAATGCAGACTTTCGCCATACTTCTCCTCATCTACAAATTAAGAACTCCATTGTAGAATTAATTTACGCAATTCCTTCCCACGTATATTTGTATGCACTATTATCAATATCAGTTTATCACAAACAATCGCGTTCAGTGTGTACTGACAGCTAGGAAGAGCCCAAGAACATGCAAGATATATCCAAGTGATTTATTTTGAAAATAGAAACCCAAAAAATTGAAATATCAAACTAGCCTGTAAACTAATGATTTAAAGACCCACCCCAGATTGTTCGTAGACTGAACATGAATAAAACGAACGAAAAGTGAACATATTTAAGCTTGTAATCAAGTTCTTAACTGATAGTAAAATTTGATCTTTATACGACATCTAAAATTTTATAATAACAATTACAGAAAAACTATAATTCAAGAATAAATAATAATAAATTTAACTTTCTAATAAATAACTCAATCTAATTAAAGCAAGCAAATTTGAATTAAGTATTGAAAAATACACATCGATTTTTCAATCCATCATTAAACTCGTATTTTAAGTACAGTATTAACTATTGATTACTTTATAATTATGAACAGTTACTCATACAACACTACCAAAATGTTCTAATCCGAATTTTGTGATTGCTACATAACATGATAAACAATTCAAATATTCACAACGTATTATTCAAGAAATAATGTAAAAGTTTGCTAATTTAAACAGCAGTTGTTGAACTTGACATGCACCAACATAGTCAAAATCATTCACATGAAGCCAAAACGCAAAAATTTAATAAAGATGAATAATAACAGCCAAAATGAATCACTGAAAACCAAACGTAGAAATTAAAGTAGGTCAAACCTTGCAAATCGTTCGCCTGAAGCCAAAATCCAAGAGCTGAAATCGTGACTCCTTAAACTCAACATCGAGTAGCCTGTTACCGGTCCACACGAATCAGAAGTCAAAAGTTGAGGAGCCGATTCTCTAAAGCTACAGTCGATTGTGATTGCCCAGATTCGACGCCAACTACTCTGAAGCCGAAGTCCCCAAATCTGCGTAGCACAAGTGGTGGAGTCTGAAGCCGCGAAGTCGATTGTAAATGGATAAGAGAAAGATTGAGAGAGGGATTGAGAAATAGGGTTAGAAATCGATCGTCGTTCGCTTTTTCTTTTTTCCCAGATAAGCGGCCAAGCAAGCAAAAAGCGTTTAGAAAGGAAACCAGAGAGGCATTAGGGTTGAGGGCTGAGAACAATAGTTCGTTACCTTTTTTTCACTTCGGCATCATATTAATTTCAGTTTGACCAGGTACACCAACACATATAAGTGTTTGTCAATAAAAAAATTATAATTATTTATTTTTGGTGACACATATTTAATATAGCAACACAAATTAATGTCATTGGTCTACAACACAAACAAGTGTTGGCAACTCAAAAAAATAAATGTTACTAAATGACCATTATGGTGTAGTGGAAGAAAGTAAATGCAAGCTGATTGATCGATTGGTTGGAAAAGAGATAAATAGTTTCATTTGGAAGCGTGTCTTCAATTGATCCAACTACTGTGCTTCGTTATGTCCCTTTGGGGAAAACTGTTGTTAGAGTTTGGGTAGATGTTGTAAAAATTCCAAAGGCATATTTGATTAACATATAAATGTGATTATTTTATACTCCTATATCTTATCTTTTGTATATAAATAAATATTACTTGGGTATTATTTTGTCACTTTTATAGATATGCCAACTAAGCCACACGCAATCAGAAATACAGAAAATAAGGATCAAAATGATGTGTAAATACATATGAAGATTTGCAGATGAAGACTTAGCATTGTGTTGCTTTGGAGTTTAAGATATGTTCATGTTTGGTTGAATAAATCTTATGAAATCTTATCTCCCATCAAATAGTCACATGCCAAACAAGGAAGAATGGGAGGAATAATTGCAAATCAAGAGGCCTAGATATTCTCAAAGATACTCACAAGATTATTTCCTCAAAACAAGTCAAGAAAAGGGCATAAGATTTGATAAAACAATCCTTGTGTAAATAGGCAGATATATTCATAGTTGGATTAGGGTTTTAGGTTGGCTAATCTATCCTATAAATACCCACGTAATCTCGTTGTAAACTTTTTATCCTGGAACCAATAAAGTTTTCTTCTTTTTCTCTTTTCTGCATTTTTATTTTCTTAGCAATTAGTGTTGTCTACACAATTAGATTTGATAGAGAGCTATATGTATTTTGCACTTATTTTCATTAGTGATTGACCGTCTGATTAGTTTCAGCGGTAATTCTAATTTTGTTTTTTATTTGTTATTTAATCTTTGCAATTTTAATTTCTGCTTTTTAACTGTTTTCCTAGGTCAAATTGGATTTAATTAGATTTAGATCTGATTCATAGTTTTATTTTCTTTTCAATTGAAAATTGTGATTTGATCGTCGGTTCAATTAGATTTGTTCTGAATCAAATTACAGTTTCAATTTTTATTGTTTTTCAACCCAACCTCCAAGTTTTGTCTAACTCGCCCAAGAAATATATAAATAATAAAATTTAAAATTCCTCTCTGTGTTATACCTGCATATTACACGATCTGTGCGGTTGTAGTCATTATTACAAAATTCGCACATTTCTAGTTCTTAAAAAGCATCGATCAAGTTTTTAGAGCCGTTACCAGGGAGGTAAACACTGAATTTTATTATTTATTTAATTTCCGATTCGTTTTAGTTTTTATTTTTATTTTTTCCTTTTGTTTTCTTGTATATATAGAAAGAAAAAAAACTTGATTTAGTATTATTTATTGATACCGTAATCCCCCGAACAAGAGAAAAAAGAACTGACCAAATTTCCTTTATTTTATTTCCTTTTCTATTCATTTTTTTCTTTCCCTTTTTCTAATTTTTTCACTTTTCATTTTTCTCTCTCTCTTCTTTTACAATAATTAAAAAAACAATTTTTTTCCTTTGATTTCTTTCTCTTTACAAATTTCCTTCCTAATATCTCACATCCTTCTTCTTTTACCATTTTCTGAAGAAAAAAAAATCCTTTTATAAAAAAAATTCTCTACCGTGAAATCACAGCCACCATCTTCATCCCCTTCTACAACCACATCATCACCACCTCCTATGCAATTCCTTCATTGACCACAACAAACTTCGCCTTCTTCTCACCATGCCTTGCACCAACAAATCCCCTTAACAAACCACCCTTTACAACAAACATTACCATATTCAAATTCTCAAAGCACATCAGACCCCCTTGCCAATCACGCAAATTACCACTGCCACAAATTCTAATCAGCACTAGCCCTCATCAATCCCCCATATTCACCAACGTCATACTGAAAGCCATCCTCACCATCTCATACATCGTACACACAACCTTCTCTACCGTCACCTACACGCAAACCATCGCGACACCCTCATTCACATGACACTGTCGCGATACCCAAAACTACAAACAAATAATCGGATTCCAATACCAAACTCATACGCTCACATCTCCAAATCATCCTCACTGGCAGACATCCATCACCACACAGTTCTGCCATTATCCTCTTCGCAACATAAAAACATGGATCATACATCATCCATAACGTCACAATATCGCTGCCTACCATCCCCTTCCCAATCTTACACAAACCCACACCAATAACAAGCCGAATCAAATACCTAAAAACCCTATCACCAAGACCAATTCTCACCAATTTCCACCATACTGAAACCATCAATGACCACATTCACACAATCCTAACCTCTGCCCTGAACAACGTACATCAGAACAATACTTCGTCACCACAGTTTCCAGTTTCAGCAGCCAATCCCCTCATGCATCCATCACCTTCAACTAAACCTTCACCGCATCCCAATTCCTTCAACAACCATCACCCCTCTCGACTGTCTTCAATCTCATTTGTCCAATTCGAAAATAGAAACCATCACTCCCTTAAACCGAACTTCGAACCCTCACATCTGATTCTCGAAAAAAATAAAAAGTCTGATTTGTGCGGGATTTGTTTCCTAAACAAAAGAGGGCGATTGGTTTTCCAGATTTTTTTTCCAGCTGATTGAGATTTATAGAAGAGGCTTGATCATTGTTTTAGGGTTTGAACGTTGTTTTTGTATCATTGACTTGATTGGATTTTATTGGGAAAGAAATAGAAGAGGCGTGCTTAAATTATTATTTTTTACCATTTGTTTTTGCACTTTGTTTTGGAAAAGAACAAGGGGACGAGATATTAGTGCATTTGAGAGGTGGCTTGACCTTTTTGTAGCAATAGTGAGAGTGGCGTGAATTTTTTTGGCTTCAATTGCTTTTGTTACTAAGAAAGGGGCATGAGTTTTTGTGTGGTTCCATAAAAATATATAGAAAGGGGTTGCGATTTGTTTCACGATCTCTTCTTTTTGGTGCGACTGTTTCCTTGATTTGAAATAAAAGGATTGTTTTGAAATCGGCTCTTTGATTTGATTCCTTTTGAGTACGTGAGTTATTTTTGTTTTCCTTTTTTTTCCTTTCCTACCTTTTTGTTAGGTTAGTTTTTTTAAATATTTTATGTGAGTTAGTTTAGCCTAGTTTATTTTTTATTTTTCTCTTCCAACTTAGTTTTGGTTTTATTCCATCTTTATTTTTTTTGAGTCTTAGTCTGTTTTTTTTGGGTTTTATTCTTCTTTTCTTTTCTTCACAAAAAACAAACAAACCAATCAAAGGCCAAAGTGAAGGAACATATTTCAAGCAACCAACACAGAAATACAAATCGAGCAAATTGCAAACACTGAGACTTTAAGCGCAGAAGCTACTCAATCTCTGGATAGTTTGCCACACTCAACTGTAAAATTTTCTGAACTCTACAAGTGTTCTACTGCAAAGAAAAAAGTATAGAAATTGCTTGTAAAATTTTACTGCTGGTGGAACGACTTGCTTGTAAAATTTTATTTCTACATTTATTATTCTATGACTATTCTGTGATTGAAATTTCTGAATCTGTTTGTGAGGAACGAATATCCATAACTAAAATCATCAGTCTCATTGTTTTTCAATTATATTACAAAATAATATAATTGAAAAGTGGTGTTTTTTGAACTTGACTGTCTCGTATAATTAGATCGCAGATATATAGTAGTTCAATTTATTGAACTATTAGCAAAAGAGGTTGCATACTACCCGTATAAAATTGGTCGTATCCCCTAGTATTTATACTATACGTGAACCGATATAAGACCCTCTTCCCCCTTCTAATTGAGTCAGTTAATTAATAGAGCACAACTTAGTATTTTATACTATTTTGAAGTGAGAATAGGTTTTGTTTTGTCTTGGCTTCATTAAAATGTCTGATTCAAATAAATCACTTAGAGAATTGTATGATAATTACCTGAGTAGATGTCCTTTGGAAAGTATGAGTATGAATTATAATTCATGAGGAAATTTTTTCTGAATTTTCGTTAGCTCAATGCTAACAATTTTAAAAAATTTCCAATTGACCAACATCTTCAAAATCATAGAGATGATCGAAATTGCGATTTCAATTCAAATTTCAATAATTTCGTTTATGGGCCACATCCACATTAAAATAGCTTTGGATCCCAATATATCTTTGATCAACATCAATATGGGTTTGTAAACAAGAATTCTCAAAATTATAGCCCATATCAACATCTTGAAAATAACCTAAATTGTAATATTCCCTCTAATTTCAACAGTTTTGGTTATGAACATAATTTTTATGATCATAATAATTTCTAATATCATTGTTATTTTTCTAAAAATTCAAACGACCACCACCTTGGAAATTATATTGATCATGAAATTGATGTGGACTATAATTTTTAGAATCAAAGAATCCAAAACGAGATCTCTCAGATCAACGATTTTAGAGAATATCATCTTAACGTTCTTAGAGAGAGGGAAGAAAGGCTAGATAAAAAGATAGATGAACTTCTTTGTTTAATGACATCTTTTGCAGATTAACATAAGCAACAAAATAAAATGGGCATTGAATCAGAAAATAATCCAATTTTTACTAATAGTGAAAATTTTCAAATAACAACATTGGAAATTGAGAATAAAGATCTAAATGAAGTTATTCAAAATTCAACAAATGATTTGGACTTCAACTCTTTTCAGGAAAAAGATTTAAGCTCATATTTTGATCTCTCTCTTTCAGGCTACGAGAAACTTGAAATTTTTGAAATTGAACAAAACGAAAATGTTGAATTTTTCAAAAATCAAAATTGGAAAAGGATTTTAAGGAACATGAATTTTTTGAATTGTATGAGGATGAGTTGCCAAATGAGGATGAAATAGAATCAAGCCACCAATCCAAGTTCGAAAATTTTGATTTTGAGGTTTCAAACGAACTTGAAATTATTTGTGTCGAAAATACGTTGTTAATTAATATTATTGAGAAATGTGACCATATAGTCTTGAACAACACTCAGAATTTAAATTCCACGATTTCAACTGAGTTTATATACGATCATAAATTTTGGATAATTACACTGATAAATTTGTGGAACACATGAATCATCTTGGAAACGTTATTTCTATAGGAAAACTTCGGGTTAGGATGACACTGGACATTTATCGACTGGACGATAAATCTAGGTATAAAGATGAGATGGTTCTCAAAAACCTTTGATTATTAGAAAACATGCCTAGACATAGTGGGAATGAGATTCATTGGGCCAGAACCAAGTGTGAAGGAAAAAGTTGGTGGCATTCTTGGCATCGCAAACACATATATACCACTGTACATATGATCCATTCTTACATATAGTTAAATTGCATTTCATTTTATAAATCGTTTTACATTTAATTCATCTTTGGGTTCTATCTTTCACATTTAGGAAACGTGTTAACAGTGTGAACACTGTTTAGTTCTAGTGTTTGGGGGGTGGGGGGTGGAGTCTGCATTGCATTCATTTTTTTTCACTTTCATGCATTTAGTTATGACCATCATGCATTTTAGTTCATAGAAACATGCCATTTTTTTGAAACATGACTAATTTTAGATTGATACAATTAAATAAATTAACAATTATTAGTCAGTTGATAGTATTTTTTCTCTCAACTAGGATTAAATAAGAAATAAAATGAAAAGTTGAATTTTGAGGGATATTAGTGTAACTGGTACATAGGGAGATTCTTAGGTGATAGCCATGAATTTTATTCTAAATTATAGTCTTTGTTTAATGAGTGGAGGACTTAAAGTACTTATATTGGCATTTCGAATCTTTAAAACTATGTTGTGTTAAGCTAAATTGCATAATTCCCTCTTGTTCTTATATTTTCAATAATAATAATAGTAATCTAAGGGTATCCAACATTGCTTGTAAATCTAGCGTTGGTGTGTAAACCCATCAAGCTCTATCCGACATGTTGTTGACAAAGTCAGCGTCGGTATATCTTGGTCTTATTTTATGAGTTGGACACCTAAGGATTACCGACATGTTGTTGACAAAGTCAGCGTCGGTCTGCACAATCCGTCAAGCTCTTTCCCAGCTCTCCGTTAGTCCGCGAGGAAGTACAAGGGTGGTATACCTTGGTCTTTTAAGTTAGGTATATGTAACTAATCATAAATTTGAATTTTTATAGAGATAGAGAATAAGCGATGATGGCCAAGCACTTCTTGACCTTATTGATTTGACTAGCCTTACACAAGAAAATTAGAATACCACTTTACAAACTGTGACAAACAAACTAAGAATTCATTTCATGGCTGCAGTACGTTATCATCCGAACAGATTGGCTATAAAGGCTTGCTGCATACGCTCAATGCAATCGTGCTTCCTACGAAAGTGTGACCAATCCAGTTTAGTTCTTCGTTTTTTTACTCGAGGAATAGTAAAAAGATAAGTGTGGGGGTATTTGATTAACATAGAAATGTGTTTATTTTATACCTTTATATCTTATCTTTTGTATATAAATAAATATTACTTGGGTTTTATTTTGTCACTTTTACAGATATGGAAACTAAGCCACATGCAGTTAGAAAAACAGAAAATAAGGATCAAAATGCTGTGTATATACATATGAAGATTTGCAGATGAAGACTTAGCATTGTGTTGCTTTGGAGTTTAATATATGTTCATGTTTTGTTGAATAAATATTATGAAATCTTATCTCCCATCAATTAGTCACATGCCAAACAAGGAAAATTTGGGAGGAATAATTGCTAATCAAGAGGCCAAGATATTCTTAAGATTATTTCCTCAAAACAAGTCAAGAAAAGGGCACAATCCTTGTGTAAATAGGCCCATATATGCATAGATTGGATTAGCGTTTTAGGTTGGCTAATCTATCCTATAAATACCCATGTAATTTCATTGTAAACTTTTTATCCTGGAGTCAATAAAGTTTTCTTCTTTTTCTCTTTTCTGCATTTTTATTTTCTTAGCAATTAGTATTGTCTACACAATTAGATTTGGTAGAGCGCTATTTATATTTTGCACCTATTTTCATTAGTGATTGACTGTATGATTAGATTTAGTGGTAATTCTAATTTTATTTTCTGTTTGTTACTTAATTTCTGCAATTTTAATTTTTGCTTTTTAATTGCTTTCCTAGGTTAAATTGGAGTTGATTAGATTTAGATCTGATTCATAGTTTTATTTGCTTTTCAATTGAAAATTGTGATTTGATCATTGGTTCAATTAGATTTGTTGTGAATCAAATTACAGTTTCAATTTTTATTGTTTTTCAATCCTACCTCCTAGTTTTGTCTAACTCGACCAAGAAATATATAAATAAAAAACTTTAAAATTCCTCACTGTGTTCGACCTGCATATTACACGATCTGTGCGCTTGCAGTTATTATTACAAAATTCGCGCTTTTCTAGTTTTTAGAAAGCGTCGATCAACATCTATGGAAAACAGCATCCGATTTAGAAGTTATAGAAGACGCTCTTGGTACTACGATAGTTTGGCCTGCTACGAATGTTATAATGGAATCGGTTTCTTGTAAGTATAATTCAAACTTTCTTTAGATATGCTACAAGAACATATATACATGCAAGTACTCCTATGTACACATAAATCTTATGCATGCACGAATACACTATACACACACCCCTATATTCACTAAACTCAGCTGTAAATAACCTGAAACTCCACACACACCCACACAATTCATAGAATACCCACTCGCAAAATATCTTATGTTAATAATATAAGTGCAACCCGCACAATTCAAAATGTTCAAGTTATGGGTTGTTGAATAGTATAATGTGGTGGTTCTAGCAGTTTAGGTATGGCGAAATTGGAGTTTTGGGTATGTATGGTAGTTGTATTGAAGTTTGGCAGTTGAAATGATAAACTTATTGCAGGTCGAAATTAGGCAGTGGGATGATTTAGGCAGTGGGTTATCGTGTCATTGGTAGATTTTATTCAGCCATAATTGAACCAGGCTTGAAACTATTTATGGTGCTGGGTGATTTTGGCAATGCGGTGTTGATTGGTGTTGTAGCTTGCGAAGTTGTTTCGTGCTTTACTGGGTTGCGATTCGCTGAGTGTAGGGTAGGGCATCTTCATGTCACTACAACAAAAACACCATATTACAATTTTATTTTACAACAGTGGTAGAATCACCATTGTAATAAATGTTTTTTTTACAACTTTTTTTCAGAAAAGTTGTAACGTCCCGCATTTTATTCGGTTTGTATTTGAATATTTAAATCAGTTTAAATATTGAATTCGTAACTTAAGTGGATTAATATATTAATTAAAACGAAGTTGAACGTATAAAAATATATATTAAATATAACTGAGCACGTAATATCGCGGCAGTTCGTAATTTAACGTTCTGAACTTCAACTGAGTGTACAAGACCCGTTATTAGTCGGATTTCTTCGAAACAAGAAATGTTGGAATCCGTTGATCTGTAATTTTCTAATGGAAGTGAAAAACCAAGATTTCTTATTATAAATGGGAAGTTATGTCGGAATTAAATGTTCAGAAAAGCAGCGGCATATTCGTTTTTGGCCATAACGGTTTATTTGAAATAACTAGATATCGGATACAAATTTGGACAAGGTTCTTTTGAGACGTAGTGATAATTTAATTTTTAGAATTTTACTGTACTTTTTAATTCGTAAAATAAGGTACTTTTTATTTGGAGTATTTTGCACCATATATCAATATTTTGGGGTTTCATAATATGAGTTGACCTACCGATATTATTATATTTTTTGGATCGTGGCATCTCGCTGGACACGAGAGTATTATTATTTCTGTCTGTAGTGGCTCGGATATGAACGTAATCTTATATAATACAGTACACTCAAAAATAAAAATAAAAATAAAAAAAAGAAAGGAAAAACAAAGAAAAACAAAACATAAAATACATGTCGTGCTGCTGGGAACGCACCTAAGTGGAATAACTAAAGTGTGCTTAGCACCTTTCATGTGTGAGACTAACAATTCAATCTAGTTTAGATATTTTCATATACACCAGGAAAGGAATGGACAAAGTAAGGTGTAAAAAATACCAACCGTACCCTATAAAGTGTAATAATACAAACCATACCAACTGTGAGCCAACCTACAAACCTGCTTTCTCTTGGAAACATAAACAATGGACATGCCTATTTGAGAAAACTTTCCGTACGCTATATAAAATAACGTTGTTTATATATATACAAATCGCTTCCTTCATTGTTAAGTATTAAAGTATTACGAGTTTTCTAATCACGTCCCTTTAATCACACAGTACCTACCTGTACCCTAATACTTAACCACGAAGGCTTCTACCTTAATATAAAAAAACGTAAGCACCCTTCCTTCAGCAAACTTCCAGTCGACAACTCTTATTTAATAACAAATACAACAACAAAAAATTCTAAATCGAATTCCCTTGAGCTCAGCAGTGCAAGAGCATCAAGTTAATGTTATTTTATCGAGTGCGATCGCCATACTTGTCGACTGTAAAACGTATAGCGATGTTGGGGGTTCTGATTTAATTCGATGTCGAGGGATTTATGAGTCATGCTAGCTCGATGAGTGGTGGGTATAAACTGATAACCAAGTAATTGATGTGTTACTGTTTTGTGAAGGGTTGGGAAGTGGTTCGTGTTATTGATAGCGGGGAGAGAGTGATGCTATTTTCTGAAACTATGGTGTTTGTGTTATAGTGGATGGGTATTGTTCCTTGATAGTAGAGTATTTTGGGAGTTGTATGATGCAGGATGGAAGTGGAAAATCAGTGAGGGTCTTGTGTGGTAAAGATGGAAAATATCTACATAGAAACGCATGCTTTGAGGTCATGAAGAATTCGAAGCCGTACTGTTGGAGTGGGGTGCTGCGAAGTAGGACGTTAAAAGGGACTGTATATGGCGAACGAAGGAGTCTCAATATGTACGGTTTGGGTCATTTTCTGGGGATGCTCGTTTTGTACAGGGCAGTTGTGAAGCTTTGAATGGAGAAATCATACTGGAGTTTTAATGATGCGAATGGTGGTGCAAACAAATATGAGAACAGGCCATGAAATTGGCTTGAAATAAGCTGGGAGCTTGTGTTTTACAAATGGGTGTAGTATATTGAAGCGTGAGCACGTGTGGAGGAGCATCAGTGTTCATGCAGGTGGCTGAAGCTTTTGGTCTTCGGGATAGTTTTGGATAATTATGGTGTGGTGTGAAGAAGGAACAGTAGGGCGTTGAACTGTTTCAAGGGTGCAAGTTGACCGATCAAGTGATGAAGAAACTGTGCTTGCTTGTAAAACGGTGGAGATGGATGGACTTTGATAATGGACGGGTTGAAACAACAATGAGGGTTGCATGACTTTGCAGGGATGTGAGGACCATCAGTTGGTAAATATTGTGTATAAGGGGTGGTTGTGTTAATAACAGATGGAGTTAAAGTGAATATGGCAGTAGGGTGGGAACGTGCAACATGGATGATGTGCAGACCGGCAGAGTTTAGCTGATATCCATAAATATAGAGACAAGGATTAAATAATTTAAAAGAAGAAAATACATGGGCGGTGATGCTGTTAGACGTGAAGAACATGGCGCGGATTGTTAGCTAGGTGTGCGTGTGAATTGGAGTGAAGAATGGCGGTAAAGGAATTGGCTAAGAAACGACGGCAGTCGACCATAAACCCATCTTTGGCTAAGAAATTGGCTGGCCGTCAGGAAAATCAACGAAGTTAATTATAAAAATTATATTTTCATAATTAAAGTGATGTTTTAAACTGTAATAGAAGTTCTGTTAAAAACTGGTATTTTATAGTTCGTTTTTATAAAGTAAATATAAACGATTATTTGGTAAGTTATAAAGCTGTAATTATCCTACGAGTAAATATTGGATAATTATTTTAAAGATAATCGGTTACAGAATATTATTGGAGAAGTAATTAAAATCAATTAACAAATTAACTAATGGTTTGAAGTTGATTAAATCAACTGTTTATTGGAAATGGATTTTTAGATTAATTGGTCTTCAATTAATCTAATGAAAATAATTTAGAAATAAATTAATCAAAATTAATAAGATTTAATTACCTTTTTAATTAATGAAGTTTATATAATTATTGAACTAGTATAAAGAGTAATGTTTAATAATGGATTTGTCTAAGGAACACAAAGTAAAGAGAAATGTTTAATAATGGATTTGTCTAAGCAAGACAAAGCGAAGAGAAATGTTTAATAAGGGATTTGTCTAAGGAAGACAAAGCAAAGAGAAATGTTAAGAATGGATTTGTATAAGGAAGATAAAGCGAAGAGTAAATGACTAATGTAAACAAACGAGTTTTCAAAATAAAGATATGGCGTCATAGACCATATTATAAAATAAAGCAAGAAATATGGTTTAATTAATATTATTAATAATAAGAAGTTTAGAGTTACGAACTTATATCTATTCTAAGATAAGAACGTTGTCAATCAAGGTCTGAGAGGTAAATAAAATACCCCAACTTGAACGATTTCACTATTATCGACGGATGATATTAGTTTGTAACGGAAAGAGATGTCGAGATTAGTTATAAAGGGAATATTACAACGTATTGCAAGTTTTTACTATAATGATAAAACAGCGTTGTTAACCAGGCTTAAGCGCGACAGTGATGTCGAGATTAGTTATAAAGGGGAATATTACAGCATATTGCAAGTTTTTACTATAACGATAAATTAATGCTGTTAACCAAGCTTAACCGTTATTATTATATATAACATTATTCCCTAGATTGGTTGGAAATTCACTTATCCCAAGTAATAAGAAAATAATTATGTTTTTCCCGAAGAAATGTAAAGAATTATACGAAGTTGGAAGTAGAAGTAAATAATTGAGATCTGATATATATATATTACCCGTACTGATGGGAACTCTTAAAAATATGGGAAGATAAAATTATAAAATAACTCGGTAAATAAGATTGAGCCCGTAAGGATATTTATTACTTAAATGAAGATTTATTTGATAAAGGTGTTTAGATTTCTATAAATGGATGGTATTCACATTTTAAAGTGAATAGTGTTTAAAAAGCGAATGTTGCAAATTAAGTAGTTATAATGAAACTGGAAATGTTTTCTAAGAAGTATAAGGGCTAACCGGGTTTTGGGGAAATATCTAGGAAGATATAGGAAACTGGAAAATTAATGTTAAAATAAAACGGGCCAGTGATTGTGTGATGCTTAGTTATACATCAGAATGGATGTTTGATTTAAATTCGATAGTTAAATAACCGACTATCGAAGTGTTTTGACCATCGTTGTCAATACAGAGAGACCAGTTGGATATATTATCCGAAAACCACTCCATACAGGCATAAGCACTGCGAATTAGATTATGCTAAAGATAATTGAAGACGGAGTGAAATGCAAGGGTCGTTCTGTTCCAGAATGGTGTTTTCTGTTTGTCCAGTCCCAGGACAACATGTATGGACGAATGTCTGACAGAGTATTCCTAACAGATCACATAAGACTATCTTTCAGGATATTATGTCTGGTGGCGGAGAAATTCGTTTCTCCTAGCTTTTATACCCGTAATATTTCTGGGAAATCAACTAGTGATTCGACGGGTCTGATGATGTGGCATTCAAAGTGAATGGTGACCAGATGTTCAGAATATATACATAGCCTCTAGCCTTACAACCGGGAAATGACAAAAATCGGGCAGGCAACATGGCTATGTGGGTCATTCCCATTAGGATGTATTGTCACCATCTAGAGAAAATTCGTATTTGTCATTCTTTCGTTTCTGTATCTTCGGATAATGGTTATGTGGGCCCAACCGTAGGTGGCAATATATTCGATACACTCAAGAGCAATGAGTGGTCGGTCATGTGTGGGCCGGGTTGTAAGATGTTCATATTGAACCCCGGTGTATCCCCACTAGAGTACACTGATAGGGAGGTGGTCTCATACCTTGTCATAGTTGGAATCCAATCTCCAATAAGCGCCCTGCGGTTTTTGAGTTTATACTATGTATGTGGAGCGTGAGATGCAAGCGTTCTGCTATTTGGTTATTTATTTGATTAGACATTATTATAATATCAATGGATTTTGATATCAAAAATGGTTTGGTTATAGTAAGGTAAAAACCGTCCATGTTTATGTGTGTGCTGGTCTTACTATTATCTTTTTGTTTCAAAAAGATTTTCAAAGTTAAATGATATGGTTGGAATTTACTCACACCAGTCCCATGACTGAACCAGAGTTTATTTTGTTTCTGCTTTCCCTAAACTCTTGGGTGCTCAAATTTGTACGGGTAGTCAAGTGTTCAGTCTTTGCAGATTCACTTGGAGGAGGTCAAAGCAGGAAGCTTCACCGCTAGTTATTAGTGATTATTTCCGCTGTGATGTATATGAGTTATATTCTGATATGGTATGTATATACAAATTCAGATTTATATTTCAAAGTGGTATATAATATATTTTATTCGTTCCGCTGTGAGATTCATGTTTACTTTGATTATGCTCAGCTGTGTTCTTCTTCTTCTTCTTCTTCTATTCTATTAGTTCTATCTTTTCTATCTCATCGTCTAATTTATTTCTATTAAATATCTGTATTTTCGTGCACTTTGAGCTGAATGTGTAGGATATTAGTCAGCTCAAATTGGTACGGATTTACGGGCCTTTACAAAAGTTGTAATAAACTTATTTTTAACAACTGTGTTATTTTGACAGTTGCAGTAAAAGCCTATCACAACTTTTATTTTTTGACTGTTGTAATATATGACTATACTACAAGAAAAATACCATATTAATAATTAATAAAAAATCGATAATTAAAAAAATATTAATTTAATAACTATTGTTTAATAATAATAATAAATAGTTTATTTGAAAATATGTAATAACTAATATTAATAATTTCTTTTTGCTATATAGTAATTAATAAATAATAATTATGTATTATTGTTAAAAACTAAAAAAAAAAATTAGTTTTTAGTAATGAGTACTTAATTTTAGTAATCAATAAATAAGAAGTAAGAATCACTAATTAAGAAGTAAAAATTAGTTTTTTAATAATGATTGTTAAGTATTTAATAATGAATAATTATTAGTAAAATATACATAATAAACCTTTAATAAGTTATATTTAATTATAAATAAGAAGAAATAAGGAATATTTAACAATAGCTATTATTAATGAGCAATATATAATGCTTCAACAAAATATTTCCTAACACATCCATATTATATTTAATAAATTTGTAATAGTTCTAGGTTGTAACGTTAAAATATTATATTCAGTAAATTTGCATCGGTTCTAGGTTGTAATATTTAATTATGTACATCCCGGTGAAATGAACAACGAAAAAAATCGGTGGTCTCCAAATATTAGCAATGAAATTTTGGTGGGAAATTGCGAAATTTTGGCTCCAAAGATTGGCAATCTCGTATTTTATTCTCTTACGCTACTAACCCTAAATCAAAACCAATCCCCAATTCTTTCTTCCCCAATTCGATGCTAACAATCTCCAGCCACTTATACCAGATATTGATGGATCCATGCTTTCATTTCACTTCCTGCCATCCACGCTTTCATTTCACTTCCTGCCTTTCTATACTTTGATTCCAATTTTAATTGGTGTGAATATTCAAATATCAAGTCGGATCTCCAGAAGCAGTGTGGTCGACCTTGGGGACCTTGGGGCTGAGGAGCTTGGAGAGGCATTGGTCTCAATGTAGGCAGTTGGCAACTTTCAAGTGGTCAGAGGGGGGTTGCGCTAGTTATCGCAAGGGGCTGGAGAGGGTCGATACTAGTGGGCTCAGTTGGGTCAGGGTGGCGCAATCATCGGAGTTGGGAGGGGAAGAATCACGATGGAAGTTTGGTGAGAAAGTGGTTAAAGAAAATGATGGATACCACTACTGTTATGTTTTCTAAATCTTCATTTTTCATGAATATACAGGGAGGCAGACACAAAAGTGGTAAGTTTTGAAAATAACGAACGGTTTTGGGAATGTAAATAAAGTGAACAGTTTGGAAAAAGAAAAGGTATCAAGTTGGAAAGGGAAACAAAAGGTCCGTCACCGTGATAATTATTAAAAACTCAAAATTTCCAACCTACTATGTTCATGCCGGCATTCGAAATTCTCCAGGATCGAAAATCCGACTATTATTTCTATGGTATATTTTTGTGTATAATTATTTGTTATTGACATGAAATCATTTTTTTGTCTAAACTGATTGTATATCCTTCAAATACATTGTGCTTACTTATCATGGATGAGCTACTCTCACTGCTCTTACAAGTTACACCACATCTACACCTATACAACATCGTTGTAATTTTTTCTCATCTGAGTAATTGTATCATATTAGATATAATATTCTAGATCAGGTGCTGAAAAAGTTAAATGGTTTTTTGATGATTGTCATCGCATACATTTTTGATGATGGCAGAAATATTAGATGCTAACTTAGTTAAGAGATGGTGCCAGATATTTCGGATTCTCATTTTGTTCGGGGATGCTAATGATGTAAGTTAAACATAAACACCACAAAATATGTTTGGAGGATGTTATAGAAAGTATCATATTTCAAATGATATCTTTTTTATAATTCTCATTCTATTAATGTATTGTTATATTTAGTTCCTTTATCATCTACCACTGTGAAATATTCCTCAAATTGGCATTATTAAAAGAAGATTTAACCAGCCAGTGAACAATTCACATCAACCAATTTAATTATGGATTGATTTTCTTCTTTCTCAATTCACCGCTTATGCATATCTTGAACATGTTGCATTGATATTTTCATGTACAACCATATTGAAAAATTGCTTGATTATGTTTCTCTTGATGTCATGATTTCAGGATGCAAAGAAAGGTGTTATGTTCGTTGATTTCTCTCCTATTTTGTAAATTTAGCTAAAATGCTTTGAATACGATTTCATGCAAGATTTGATGGTAAAGGTTAATGCTAGGTCCAATTTATTTTTATCTTAGGGTTCTATCATATCATCCTAGCTCTTCTGTGTTTTTTTAGGCATGGAAAGTGGCTATAAAGCAAGCCAGAAAGTTTAATATTTTCATTTTCCATGCATTGATATTACCCAATGAAAATTTCTTTTGATCCTTTGCTGTGTTCTTGCCATACTCGAGTGACCAACAAGGGGTAAGCAGCGGAATTCTTGCAGTAATGTCGCTATCAGGTCATATGCTGATAGAGGTAGAAGTATTCTGTCTTTGTAAAGGTAAACTCCATTTGTTCTTAGATAATGGGTGATGTTGAATGGTTTCCTTTCAATTGATTGGTAAAATGGTTCTGTCATTCATGGCGTTCAACATTCATGGCTCTAGTGGCGGATTAATAGGTGATATGTGTGTGGATTTGCTGCTGCCGCTTTTCTTCGTGGTGTTAATTTCATTCAAATTCCAACAACTCTTATTGATGATATGTGTGTTCTATTCGGAATGACGACTTTAAAAGGTTACTTATTCGTTTTTAAACGCATGGAAAAAAGAGAAGATTTATGCAAACGAGCTTTGTAGATTTCATAGGCAAATAAGCTTTGTAATTGGATTAAAGGCTTTCAGAGGCAAATAATGATAGTTGTAATTTTATACGTTTTCATGTGGTATATGTTTTATAATTTGTATTCTAGATATAAAATTGTGATTTTTATCAATGAATGGATTACGATGCCTTTAAACTTACATATATTTCTTATGTTATTTATCTATTTATTGTTGCATATGTAAAATATATATAGATTCTTTTGTATATAATTTGTGGATATATTGCTACTATAAAATAAAAATTGTAATAAAATATATTACAACAGTTATAAATAGTTGTAAAAAATCACAACAATGGTGCATAACTGTTGCAATAAAGTTTATTACAACGGTGGAAAAAAGTTGTAAAATATACATATTACAATGGTGTTGCAACCGTGCAAAAAAGTTGTAAAAGATTTTAGTCTATTACAACTTCTTAATACACGACGGTTGGCGCACGTTGTAAAATGTATATAACAACTTTTTTCCACAGTTGTAATATGGTCATTTTGTTGTAGTGTGTCTTTGGTAAGATTGTTGAGTGTAGGGTAGTTCGGTTGCGGTCCATGCATTTGACGAGGGGTGAGGCACTTGTAAGCGAATGTCACAGGACCGAGCATTTTCAAAGGAAGAATTTAGTGGAATCTGTTCAAGCATATTTGATGATTTCTACTCTAATTTTGAATGTAACGATTCTTCTTCCCAATCCAGTTTCAATGTTGTCTCTTAGGATGCAACAAAAGAAGCATTCAGAATAATATGCTATTGTGAATCACCATCAGCAAAGTCTTGCTTTGGTTCACTGTAAATAATATGATTGGATACATTGCTTTCTAATTCAACAAAACTGATGTTATTGGATCGAGCATTTTCCAAGAAAAAAATTAATGGAAATTGTTCAAGGGTATTAGGTGATTTCTGCTCGTATTGTAGATGTATGGATTCCCCTTCCTAATCAGGTTTCAAATTTGTCTCTAAAGATAATGCAAAAGAAGCAATCGGAATATTATGCTGTAGCAAATTATCATCAGCAAAGCCTTGCTTTGTTTCGCTACAATTAACATGATCGGAATCATTACTTTCTGATTCGATGACACTAATGTTATTGGACTGAGAATTTTCAAAGCAAGAATTTAATGGATAATTTTCAAGGGTATTTGATGATTTCTGCTATGGTTCTAAATGTATGGATTCTCCTACCCAGTTAAGTTCAAATTTGTCCTTAAGGATGCAACAAAAGAAGCATTCGGAATAGTATGCTACTATGAATTATCACCAGCAAAGTCTTGCTTTAGTCTGTCCGTGTAGTAGGGTTGTCTAGTGGTGAATTTGTAGATGGTTGTTAGAGAAGCAGGAAGACGAAGGGTGATCTAAGTGGTGAGGAGACTTTGAAGATGGTTTTGCGCAATAGGGAGGAGAAATTGGTTGCTGTAGGAAACCATGATTAGAGTAAGAAACCCATGATCAGAGTGAGGCATAGTAGGGTTCTCTAGTCCCACTGTTTCGTGCACGTAGAGCGTTCATTGATGGAATGCCACCGGACAAAGCATCAGAGTCCCTGTAAATGGTGAGTCCAGCAGGCACCGAGTACATCAATTCAGTCCTTGCGCTACAGATGGTGAGTCCAGAAGGGAGCCCTGATAGAGAAGGAGATCGTGACACCGGTGTTAGAGGTGATCTGTGCAGGCTCGGATATAAAAGCGACAACCCTATAGTGGGCGATGGCACATTACATCTGATGCTGAAATTAGATTCTTTAGCCTACTTTCAAGACCGCCTTTTGAAACTATCCCTTTCTCATTCAAAACAGTTCTAAGCTCCCCACTCTTTTGCATTTCTAAAACAATATCAGACCCTCCAATAAGTTCGCCTTTGATCTAAAGCTGAGGGTAACTAGACCAGTTCGAAAAACCCTTAAGCCCCTGCCTTACTTCATTATCTGATAATATGTCAAAGCTACCGAAAGTGACCTTTTCTTTGTTCAGGATTTCCAGTACTTTCCTGCTGAACCCACATTTTGGTGCATCAGGCGTTCCTTTCATGAATAGGAAGACAGGGTGGGAGTTTATGAGTTAGTTTAGTCGGGCCTTCAACGGGTCGGGTAACCCATTAGCGATTTTTGGTGGTGGTGGATTAGTGGATGATCCATTATGCTAGGAAAATTCTTTCACTGTTTCGAGAATGGTGGGACCTGTTGGAAAGTAAACCCAATTTATTGTCACCTCGTAATTTGTTGTGTCTGTTCGTTGAAGAGTCATGTCCATTAAGTGATTCGTCTATTAGTGAAATGGTGCTATTAGTATGTGTAAGGGTGTTTAGTCCGCTATATATATATATGTATGTATGTATGTATATAATGGTTGCGGCGACCCGGACTTCCCCGTGATGGAAAGTACGGATTATTTTGAGGACAAGACGAATCAGAACACAAACAGAGGAAAATTTTATTGCTTATTACAACAACTTCACCAGAATACAAGAATATAACAGAGTATGAATAAATCATATACATTTGATCAATATTAGAGATTTAAGTTACATTTAAATACATAGCAGCGGAAAACAAAACAAAACACAACTGAAAGTAATATACGGATACAGAGCTTTCCGGATATCGCTTCAGCTATAAATAAGGATCCTGTGAATATAAATCTGCAAACCCAAAACTACTAGCTGCGCTTGTGGAAAATAGGGGCACCTATAGTTTAGGTTAAAACAATAAACTCCAGGTCAGTCATGTGACTGGTGTGAGAACTAAAACAGTTATTTAAACTTTACTTTAAATCAGATATATCAAGGGACCACGCCGTATAACACGGAACGGGTTTTCTCCCAAGAATACCAGTGCATACAACAAAACAAAGCAATGGTTTTCGGAAAAATAAAGCTACTATAAGACACAGGTCCCATCACACAATGCAACGCAAGCCGGAGGATAGGGTTTCCCTTATAATAGCCAAACATGCTTGGTACATTTAAAACAAATCATTTGATACTATTATAAGTGCATAATGTATGAAAAAACTTCAAATATAAATGTATCAATCCTAGATGGCATGGGTACCATATATCATGTCGCCAATACTAGGCTCTACAATCAAAACTATAAAATCACGTATTAGAAGTTGGATTTCCATCTGTAAACCAAGGCAAGGGATCGTTTATACCACTTCGAGACAATCTAGCCCATGTCTCAGGATCAGAACGCATCGACCCTTGGAGCGACAGGGCTGGTCCACAGGATGTGAATTAAAATGTCTGAACACTGCATTTCCCCGCCATATGGGGTGTAAATGAGCCAAATAACTCCATCGGCCCCGGATCGACCGATATAACCAAGGTGCCTCGCAATCCATCATCCAAATAAGTAAAATGTCAGGGCTAGGAAAACGCTGACACCACTCATAGCTAGAAGGAAACGCATGCCCTCCCTGAGATCCTCTCCTATTTCTGGTTCACACCGGGGTGAAAGGCTCGCGAATTAACGCTACACAAAGCTACGCTATATTAAAGCCGTGCTTTGATCATCAACCACAAGTCTCTGCTTTTCAACAGAAGCCTTGATCATTTGCATCTCAGCATGCCACACAGGCCATTCACGCTATGCAACCGATGTCTAACAATCACACAGAATGAAATCCGATGTAAGACACACATCCATTTACAAGTTCGTTTTGGGTCTGAATGAAACCGAAGGCACCTTATTCCTCCACCATATGTCCAATACGGGGGAGAGGTCCTCGCATATCCGGTCGATCTCCAAGTACGTTTGGACGATCACCACTTATTACCTTGTCTTGGGTGTACATCCCAATCAAGACATCAGTAATCATCTAAACGATGTGAAGACCTCCGGTCCTCAACCACCGTCTTCATCCTCGACACATCGTCGAATCAGTTATTCATAATGGGATAAACCCGATCTTTCTGAATAACTCGCATACATAATAAACAAGTGCTATAAAAACACAAAATACGCCTCATTCCAATCAAGAATATTCCTTTATTCAAATATTGTTATACTTTGGGAAAGGTTCCCAGTAATTTTGTAATGGCCCGAATTTCCATACCCTTTGAGTCGACTAATAACACCACACATCCAACCCAAATTGCACAGAAATACGCATCATTATTAGAAAGAAGTTAGAGGATGAGAAATAGAAAGAAAGAAATATTAGAATAGAAAAAACAAAGATCACAAACTCATAGCGGAACGAATAAAATATATTATATCATATAACTTTTTGAAATACAAATTTGGTAACTGTATATACATACCATCATCAGAGCACAACAGTTATTTCTGGAACAGTTATAATACCTGTTTCCAGATACAACATAGTACACAGCGGAAAATAATGATAGTCTAAAGTTGATCGATGAAGCCTCCTGCTTCGAGCTCCTTCAAGTGAATCTGAAAAAATCTCGACTACTTGACTGCCCATACAAATTTGGGCACCTAAGAGTTTAGGGAAAACAAACAAAATAAACTCTGGGTCAGTCATGGGACTGGTGCGAGTAATCTCCAACCATTGTTTTAACTTTCAAAATCCTTTCGAAAGAAATGATAATCGTAAGTCTGATCCACACATAAACACGGATGGTTTTTATCTTACGATAACCAAAAACATTTTGATATCAAAATCTGATGATATTATAATAGTGTCTACATCAAATAAATAACCATATAGCGGAATGCTTACATCTCACGTTCCACATATAATATAAAATCAAAAACTACATGGCGCTTATTGGAGATTGGATTTCCAACATGACAAGGTATAGAACCACCTTTCGATCAGTGTACCCTACAGAGGATACACTGGGGTTCAACAAGAACGTCTTGCAACCCGGCCCACACATGACCGACCACTCATTTCGCTTGAGTGTATCGAATGTATATCACCAACGGTTAGGATCAGCAACCATTTCCCAAAAGGGACAGCATCGATAGATTAAAGAAGTAATTGGAATTTCTCTAGATAGATGATTATACATCCTAATGGGAGCGACCCATATAGCCATGTTGCTTGCCTTATTTTGGTCAATTCCCGGTTGTGAGGCTTGAGGTTTGAATTATCTTTCAGAACATCTGGCCACCATTCACTTTGAATGCCACATCGTCAGATCCATCAGAAATCACTAATTGATTCCCACGAAAATACTCAGATTGTTAGGCTAAAGAAGTTTCCCTTCTTTGCCACCAACTTCGTACGTTTGAAGGAATCAACGTACGTAATCTCTTTGGAAATACTCTGTCAGACACTCGTCCAAACAAGTTGTCCTGGGTCTGGACAAACTGAAGGCACCGTTCTATTAATCCATTTTGGGCAATTTCTACCTAGGGTTAACAGAACAGCCCTTGCATTTTACTCCATCTTTAATTATCTTTAGCATAAGTTGATTCATAACGCTTATACCAATACGGAGTGGTTTTCAGATATTAAATTTGATCCCGGTCTCTCCATACTGATAACGAAGGTATAAAATAAATCAAAACTTTGACCGTCGGTGATTTAACTATCAAAGAAACATCCATACAATCAACGATCCTATTTCCAATTGGAAATCCTTCCGATCAAACATCGAACAACACGGGGCCTTTTTTTATTTAATTCCTTATTATATTATCATTTCCAATTCTATTTTCCCCTCTTCTAGTTTCTTTCAAAATTCAATTATCTTCCTTGATTCTTGGAAAACATTTCCAATATTATAATTTCTTTATTCGAGAAATTATTATCTCTTATTCAAGTTAGAAAACATTTCCAAATATTCATGGTTCCTTATTTTCTATATTCAGAAAATATACTTTATTAATATCCAAAATACTTCCATATTCCATTTCTTAATTCCGGGTTGACCGATTTCATTTCATTTTCTACGCGTTGAAAATATCTCTCATTGTATTTGGGGAAACATTTCAAAATCCTTTAAATTAACGCGATGTTATAAAACATCGTTATTATATTGCAAACTAGTAATCATTTATTAACTAAACATATTGCTAACCAATCTTCACTATCGAACCTTAACTATTCCTCCGTCAATCCTAAAGTCAATCAAGTTGGGGTATAATTACCTCTCAGACCTTAATTAAACGACACTCTCAATTTTTGAAATAGTCAAAGCTCATAACTTCAACAAAACATTGCTTATGCGACTCTCAAATTCAATCTAAGAATCCACTTCCTTTACAGAAAAATATTGATTTTAATGACAGCGTTATAATTGTTGTTTCCAAACATTAATTATAACAGCAGCGTTAAAATCGATGTTTAGATTTATGAAACATTTATTGTAACATCAGCGTTATAATCGCTGTTTAGATTTACGAAACATTTATTATAACAACAGTGTTATAATCGCTGCTTAGACTTATAAAAAACATTTGTTATAACGACAGCGTTACAATCGCTGTTTAGACTTAATAAACATTTACTATAACGATAGTGTTATAATCGCTGTTTCCAAATATTTGGTTTTAAAATATAACTTGTACTTATTTACTTCAGTAAATAAGTTAATAATTAAATTTGATTCAAACGGAAAGTAAAAATAACTACTTACCTGAAATCGATATAATCGAATTCCAATAAATAACGCTCCCTCGAATAATCTATACTCGATTATATTCCAATCTTCGGAATTTATCTACCATTTCAGGTTAATTCAAATTTCAAATACACTTTTGAATTTTCCCTTTCCAAATCATTACCAAATCCCTTATAACCCTCCTAGCCTACAAAATGTTATTTATGTTCCAAATTTCGGGATAAAACTCATCAATTCTTTAAAAACAAATATCCATTTCCCTTTCTCATTCACGTTCTAATTGGGATTCGTATTTCAAATCTGAATTCCTTTATAGATATTTTATTCGCAAATTATTTTCTTTAAACCATTATTCACTTTAACTGTGAATATATTCCTATTATATACAGTTTGATTTCGTACTTCTAAATACTACTTAAACCCAAATTTTATTTATAACTTCTATTCAGAATCATTCATATAAGTCTTATTTCTTTTTATTTTAATCATTTAAAATCTCATTTAACAATTACTTAATAATTACTAAGTTTAAATCTTATTTCAAATATTGGTATCAAAACCCATTTCCACTTCTCTATATAAATTCAAATTCAAATTTGTATTTCAATGTATCCAATGATAAATAATTCAATTGGTATATATTCTCATTCATAAACAAATTCTTGATTCATTTATTTGAACAGGTTTCCTATTTCAACTCTATTCAAAATTGAATTTCTATTTTTGAAATTAAATTTCCTTTTCTATATTCGAAATATCTTACGGTATTTAAATACCAAAATTTTAGGGTTAGGGTAATTCAACACAGTATAACCAATCAAAGTATATATCGCATAAAAAAATAAACAATAATATAAATGTTGAGGAATCCAGTTGGATCCCTCGAACCTGTTTCCCTGCATCCATAGATGTTAATCAACATTAATTTCACATAAATATGAAATATCATAGTAACCAGAAAATAATCGATCAACGATATAATTATATCAACCATTTCAACCAATTTCATCAACCATTCATCCAAACAACCATCACACAGTATCTAATTATCATTTATACATATAATTATAAAATTTTAACTGGATAGAATCATTGAGTTTACTCACCTTGTTTTTCAGTTGCTGATTTTGCTTTTGTTTCGTTTTAAAATCAAACAGCGTTTGATTTTTCTACAAAATTCTAGTAACTCGATTCTCGATCATGTCGGCTCCACAACATAAATCTCGTTGCTACGATTCCAACGTGACCGGTTCCGTGTGGTTATATTTTAATATGATAGAATTATGCTTGTTATAACATTTACATAAATTAATTAAATAGTTTATTAACTAGACTGTCATTAGGAATTAATTTCCATAATTATCATTAAAAAAAGTCATGAGATGTATTTAACTAATTATCTTCTTAACCCCGTACCATCGTTCTCTAGGAAAAAAGGAATCCGATCCTCCTTGCTAAATACACTACTGCCGTATCTTTCCAATGACTATCCTCCCAGGTCTTGACCTCAACATCCCACTTTCCTTTCGAACTTAACACCAACCGCCATTAAAACGAGTCATACATGGGTCATCCAACTTTACACATAGTCAACCTCCTTCCACTTCCATCACCCAGTCACGTTTCAGGCAACATGCAAGAAAGGACCTGCAACCTTCTTTTGTTTCACATAAATGTCAACAACCCATTCCTAATTACCATCCCCTTCTTTATCAATATAAGAAAAGAAAAATAAACACGGTTTGAACTTCTGCTTCAATGTGAAAGCTACACCTCCAGGCAACCATAAGCCATTGATACCTACAGTACCCGCTTAATGTCAGCTACGACCATCTCAGTTATATGCAAAGAACATAAACTTTCTCTGTAGCGATATTGTCATGTTTAAATCCATATACCTCATAGCTGAAAAAAAAACATTCTCGCAACTTTCAACCTCGAAACTGTCGAACTCCATCATCCCTGAAAAGTCCGACTTCGACAACCACTCATTATCTTCCTGTTCTCGCCACTGTTCTTAATGATGACTAGCACCCACGACCCAAACGACGACCACCACCTTGGCCCTTTACCCTGATTAATTTCTCCATTTTTCGCTCTCGTCGCCGAAAACTCTGGCAGACCCATCGCAAGCGCGTTTCGCTGCTCCAAAAGGGTGCAAAAACCTTGGTATTGAACTCGATAAAACACGCATGCCCTGAAACTTTGATTTAAATCATTTCAATGAATCAACAACAAGCTGATTCATTTTTTTTTTGGAGAACTAGGAAGCACTGTGGGAAATTAAAGGAGAAACATTTGGGAATTTTGGATGGACAAATGGAAAGGCTGGCAATCTTATTTCATTCCCAATCTTATTTTGATTTTTAAACTTGTGTTTCTTGATTTTCTTTCCATTGAAACAACTGATGAAAGGAGGATGGTCTAAAGGAGAATTACTCATTTTTTTTGGATCTGAGAACGAGAAATGAGGAGAAGAGAAACAGTATATAAAAGAGAAGAATGCGTGGCTCGCACGGAATGAAGTTTGCTTGATCAGCACGGGTACAAAGCTTGATTTCCACGGAATCAAATTACTTGGAGGGTACGGGATGAATTTACCTTGTGTTGGTCTTAGTATTAGGGTGGTAGAGTGTTGATGTCTGCATGTGCCTATATCAAAGAAAGAAACTGGGGTAGGCCTTAAAATGTCATGTGTATGAGTTGATTTTGCTAGTTTCATGTGTATACATTTGTATTATGTTTTCCTTTTATCTTCTATACTTATGCGTACCCTGTTACATACACTTTTGCTCACGAATGAGCTGCTATGGACAGACATAAAAATACTATCGTGTCAAGCGATGTGTCATGGTCCCAAAAATATAATAATATCGGTAGTTTAGCTTATATTATGAAACCCCAAAATATTGATATAGGGTGCAAAATACTCCAAATAAAAAGTTGCTTATTTAGTTAAGTAAAAATTACAGTAAAATTCTAAAAATTAAATTATAACTACATCTAAAAAATATTACAATAATAATCTATTTCGGATTTTATAAAAATTAATTTCATTATAATCGTATATTGTTTTGGAAATTTAATTGAATCGATTTCAAAATAAATAAATAAAAATACCTATCTAATCTGAATATATACATATAACTTCAAAGTAACCTAATTTGAATTTTAAACTCGACATTTCCATTTTTAAGTTAAAACGATATTCAATATATTTAAAAATCCGTTTATTTTGTTAAATAAATTCCTTATAAATTTTTATATATAATTCAAATAAAATATTTAAAAAAAATTAAATATTCAGAATTAAATGGCTAAAATCCGGGTCGTTACATTCCTTCCCCTTAAAATAATTTCTTCCTCGAAATTGCTAAGTAGTAAAGATGCTATATTGCTAACTCCTCATAACTTACTTAGTCAAAATTTTATATTTCATATCTTCATAACCCAGTTCTTATTCGAATTCACATACCAATACTCGATCAATCATAATTCTTTTCAGATGATCTGTCCACCGTTTTTGGACAATCCATCATCACTTTCTTGTCTTCAATCCATATGCTCTTCTACATATCCACACCCATCCTAATTAATTTAAATCCATTTATCGATTTCATTATTTCACCTGAAATTTTATTAACCAATTCTGGTTTTCTTATTTCAATTGCAATTAACCACTCGATTTTTAAATTATCAAAAATTTATAACTCTTTAAATTTTCGAAAAATTTCGCCAGCATCTCCTTTGCACGGCTCAATCGGTACAACAACAACTCGCCTTTATAGGCCTTCTCCAATCCAAAAGAAAATCAAAAAGCCAAGTGGCTTGCCCCATAGGCTCATAAAACCATCAAACCCAAGTAATATTGTAAACATGTACCTTTTTGTCGAGCATCCAACTCTATATCTTTCTTTTGCCCCCATACAGTACCTGCTCAACATATGTATATACTTCCAGCTAGTTCCAAATCAATTCAACCTTTGGTCTTTAACTTTTCTAATCAACTTTCTGATTAGTTCACTTCTATTCATTAATATAAACTGAGTTCTATTTCCAAAATCAACCCTCTTATTCTGCTTGAGTTCAATTCCGTCACAGTTTAATTCCAAATAACAACATCCAATATATATTCAATCTTGTTTATACATAACTCGAATTTATATTAATAATTCAATTAATTTCATTCGGAGTTATCTCTATCCAATCTAATTTCCATTTACTTAAGTTAAATTTCAATCCATTTGATTTACTTCCACTATTTCAATTGATTCAACTTATACAAGTTAAATTTTAATTTCAGAACTCAAATACCCGGGTTTTATTTAAAATTAGTTTGAAATCTTATATATTTATACACATATTTATAATCAACTCAATTCAAAACATTTGAATTTCTAAAACATCTTGTCCTTTTCAAAAAAAAATTCACTCACAAATTACTATGATAGAAATCCGTCACTCAGAAACTTGAAAATGAATACCGATAATGTCGCGATCCATTATCAGAATTATTTTCTTGCCACTGAAGTGATTTCAGTGCTTAATCCTTTTAAAAATCCATTTAAACCATTCTTACTCAAAAATTCTTTAAAATATTATTGTATTACTTCAAAATATTTCAAAAAATATTTTCTAAACACCCGAAATTTAAATTCTAATTCTAGTTTTAACTTAATCTTGGTTTATCTCATTTGTATACATTATCCGTATACAAATTATATAACCATTTCAATATTTCATAATTTCATTTGATTGTAATAACAATCAACACATTCATATATAACAATTCATAATTTATTCCTTTTATATCAAATTAATTTTTTGGATAGGATTATTTCATTTACCCATTTTAAAACAATACTGTATCAAATTGCTTTGTTCAAGAGTTTAAAAACACCTGTCGATACAGTTGTACATCCTGTATCGACCAGAATTCATAAACCCCTCAACAAACCAGCCAACACAGTATAAAATAATTTTATATCGAATCTACAGATATGCTCTCTCGTATATATACTCAAAATCATCCTAGGGTATTACTGACCCCATCTCTATTGAGTTACGCCACAGAGCCAAGGTTACTACTCAACCTTCAGCTCTGATACCAACAGTAATGGCCCGAATTTCCATACCCTTTGAGTCGACTAATAACACCACACATCCAACCCAAATTGCACAGAAATACGCATCATTATTAGAAAGAAGTTAGAGGATGAGAAATAGAAAGAAAGAAATATTAGAATAGAAGAAAACGAAGATCACAAACTCACAGCGGAACGAATAAAATATATTATATCATATAAAATTTTGAAATACAAATTTGGTAACTGTATATACATACCATCATCAGAGCACAACAGCTATTTCTGAACAGTTATAACACCTGTTTCCAAATACAACATAGTACACAACGGAAAATAATGATAGTCTAAAGTTGATCAATGATGCCTCCGGTTTCGACCTCCTTCAAGTGAATCTGAAAAAAATCCCGACTACTTGACTGCCCATACAAATTTGGGCACCCAAGAGTTTAGGGAAAACAAACAAAATAAACTTTGGGTCAGTCATGGGAATGGTGTGAGTAAACTCCAATCATTGGTTTAACTTTCAAAACCCTTTAGAAAGAAATGATAATCGTAAGTCTGATCCACACATAAACACGGATGGTTTTTATCTTACGATAACCAAAAACATTTTGATATCAAAATCTGATGATATTATAATAGTGTCTACATCAAATAAATAACCATCTAGCGGAACGCTTACATCTCATGTTCCATATATAATATAAAATCAAAAACCGCATGGCACTTATTAGAGATTGGATTTCCAACATGACAAGGTATGGAACCACCTTCCGATCAGTGTACTCTAGATAGGATACACTGGGGTTCAACAAGAACGTCTTGAAACTTGGCCTACACATGACCGACCACTCATTTCGCTTGAGTGTATCGAATGTATATCACCAACGGTTGGGATCAGCAACTGTTTCCCGAAAGGGACAACATCGATAGATTAAAGAAGCAGTTGGAATTTCTGTAGATAGGTGATTATACATCCTAATGGGAGTGACCCATATAGCCATGCTGCCTGCCCGATTTTTGTCAATTCCTGGTTGTGAGGCTTGATGTTTAAATTATCTTCCAGAACATCTGGCCACCATTCACTTTGAATGCCACATCGTCAGATCCATCGGAAATCACTAATTGATTCCCACGAAAATACTTAGATTGTTAGGCTAAAGAAGTTTCCCTTCTTTGCCACCAACTTCGTACATTTGAAGGAATCAACATACGTAATCTCTTTAGAAATAATCTGTCAGACACTCGTCCATACAAGTTGTCCTGGGTCTGGACAAACTGAAGGCACCGTTCTATTAATCCATTTTGGGCAATTTCTACCTAGGGTTAACAGAACAGCCCTTGCATTTTACTCCATCTTCAATTATCTTCAACATAAGTTGATTCATAACGCTTATACCAATACGGAGTGGTATTTAGATATTAAATCTGATCCTGGTCTCTCCATACTGATAACGGAGGTATAAAATAAATTAAAACTTTAACAGTCGGTGATTTAACTATCAAAGCAACATCCATACAATCAACGGTCCTATTTCCAATTGGAAATACTATTGATCAAGCATCGAACAGCACGGGGCCTTTTTTATTTAATTCTTTATTATATTATCATTTCCAATTCTATTTTCCCCTCTTCTAGGTTCTTTCAAAATTCAACTATCTTCCTTGATTCTTGGAAAACATTTCCAATATTCTAATTTCTTTATTCGAGAAATTATTATCTCTTATTCCAGTTAGAAAACATTTCCAAATATTCATGGTTCCTTATTTTCTATATTCAGAAAATATACTTTATTAATATCCAAAATACTTCCATATTCCATTTCTTAATTCCGGGTTGACCAGTTCATTTCATCTTCTAGCGTAGAAAATATCTCTTATTTTATTTGGGGAAAACATTTCAAAATCCTTTAAATTAACGCGATGTTATAAAACATCGTTATTATAATGCAAACCAGTAATCATTTATTAACTAACCATACTGCTGACCAATCTTCACTATCGAACCTTAACTATTCCTCCATCAATCCTGAAATCAATCAAGTTGGGGTATAATTACCTCTCACACCTTAATTGAACGACATTCTCAATTTTGAAATAGTCAAAGCTAACAACTTCAAAAAAACATTGCTTACGCGACTCTCGGATTCAATCTAAGAATCAACTTCCTTTATGGAAAAATATTGATTTTAACGGCAGCGTTATAATTGCTATTTCCAAACATTAATTATAACAACAACGTTAAAATCGCTGTTTAGATTTACAAAACATTTATTGTACCAGCAGCGTTTTAATCGTTGTTTTGATTTACAAAACATTTGTTATAACAACAGTGTTATAATCGCTGTTTAGACTTATAAAAAAGATTTGTTAAAACGACAGCGTTACAATTGTTGTTCAGACTTAATAAACATTTACTATAACGATAGTGTTGTAATCGCTGTTTCCAAATATTTAGTTTTAAAAATATAACTTGTACTTATTTATTTCAATAAATAAGTTAATAATTAAATAATTAAATTTGATTCAAACGGAAAGTAAAAATAACTACTTACCTAAATTCGATATAATCCAATTCCAATAAATAACTCTCCCTCGAATAATCTATATTCGATTATATTCCAATCTTCGGAATTTATCTACCATTTCAGGTTAATTCAAATTTCAAATACACTTTTGAATTTTCCCTTTCCAAATCATTACCAAATCCCTTTATAACCCTCCTAGCCTACAAAACGTTATTTATGTTCCAAATTTTGGGATAAAACTCATCATCTCTTTAAAAACAAATATCCATTTCCCTTTCTCATTCACGTTCTAATTGGGATTCGTATTTCAAATCTTAATTCCTTTATAGATATTTTATTCGCAAATTATTTCCTTTAAACCATTATTCACTTTAACCGTGAATATATTCCTATTATATACAGTTTGATTTTGTACTTCTAAATATTACCTTAAACCCAAATTTTATTTATAAATTCTATTTAGAATCATTCATATAAGTCTTATTTCTTTTTATTTCAATCATTTAAAATCTCGTTTAACAATTCCTTAATAATTACTAAGTTTAAATCTTATTTCAAATATTGGTTTCAAAACCCATGTCCACTTCTCTATATAAATTCAAATTTGAATTTGTATTTCAATGTATCCAATGATAAATAATTCAATTAGTATATATTCTCATTCATAAACAAATTCTTGATTCATTTATTTGAACAGGTTTCCTATTTCAACTCTATTCCAAATTGAATTTCTATTTTTGAAATTAAATTTCCTTTTCTATATTCGAAATATCTTACTGTATTTAAATATCAAAATTTGAGGGTCAGGATAATTCAACAAAGTATAACCAATTAAAGTATATATCACATAAAAAAATAAACAATAATATAAATGTTGAGGAATCCAGTTGGATCCCTCCAACCTGTTTCCCTGCATCCACAGATGTTAATCAACATTAATTTCACATAAATATGAAATACCATAGTAAACAGAACTAATAATCAATCAACGATATAATTATATCAACCATTTCAACCAATTTCATCAACCATTCATCCAAACAACCATCACACAGTATCTAATTATCATTTAAAAATATAATTATAAATTTTTTACTCGATAGAATCATTGAGTTTGCTCACCTTGTTTTTCAGTTGCTGATTCTGCTTTTGTTTCGTTTTAAAATCAAACAGCATTTGATTTTTCTATGAAATTCCAGTAACTCGATTCTCGACCATGTCGGCTCCACAACGTAAATCTCGTTGCTACGATTCCAACGTGACCGGTTCCGTGTGGTTCTGTTTTCGTATGATAGAATTATGCTTGTTATAACATTTACATAAATTAATTAAATAGTTTATTAACTAGACTGTCATTAGGAATTAATTTCCATAATTATCATTAAGAAAAGTCATGAGATGTATTTAACTAATTATCTTCTTAACCCCGTAACCTCGTTCTCTAGGAAAAAGGGAATCTGATCCTCCTTGCAAAATACACTACTGCCGTATCTTTCCAATGACTATCCTCCCAGGTCTTGACCTCAACATCCCACTTTCCTTTCGAACTTAACCCCAACCGCCATTAAAACGAGTCATACATGGGTCATCCAACATTACACATAGTCAACCTCCTTCCACTTCCATCACCCAGTCATGTTTCAGGCAACATACAAAAAAGGACCTGCAACCTTATTTTGTTTCACATAAATATCAACAACCCATTCCTAATAACCATCCCCTTCTTTATCAATATAAGAAAAGAAAAATAAACACAATTTGAACTTCTGCTTCAATGTGAAAGCTACCCCTCCAGGAAGCCATAAGCCACTGATATCTACAGTACCCGCTTGATGTCACCTACGGCCATCTCAGTTGTATACAAAGAACATAAACTTTCTTTGTAGCGATAATGTCATGTTTAATTCCATACACCTCATAGTTGAAAAAAAACATTCTCGCAACTTTCAACCTCAAAACTGTCGAACTTCATCATCCCTGAAAAGACCGACTTCGACAACCACTCATCATCTTCCTGTTCTCGCCACTGTTCTCAATGATGACCAGCACCCACGACCTAAACGACGACCACCACCTTGGCCCTCTTCCCTGATTGATTTCTTCACTTTTCGCTCTCGTCGCCGAAAACTCTGGCAGTCCCATCGCAAGCGCGCTACACTGCTCCAAAAGGGTGCAAAAACCTTGGTATTGAACTCGATAAAACACACATGCCCTGAAACTTTGATTTAAATCATTTCAATGAATCAACAACAAGCTAATTCGGACTTTTTTTGGAGAACTAGGAAGCGCTGTTGGAAATTAATGGAGAAACATTTGGGAATTTGGATGGATAAATGGAAAGGCTGGCAATCTTATTTCATTCCCAATCTTATTTTGATTTTTAAACTTGCGTTTCTCGATTTTCTTTCCATCGAAACAACTGATGAACGGAGGATGGTCTAAAGGAGATTTACTCGTTTTGTTTTGGATCTGAGAACGAGAAATGAGAAGGAGAGAAACCGTATATAAAAGAGAAGAATGCGTGGCTCGCACGGAATGAAGTTTGCTTGATCAGCACAGGTACAAAGCTTTATTTCCACGGAATCAAATTGCTTGGAGGGTACAGGATGAATTTACCTTGTGTTGGTCTTAGTATTAGGGTGGTAGAGTGTTAATGTCTGCAAGTGCCTATGTCAGAGAAAGAAACTGGGGTAGGCCTTAAAATGTCATGCATATGAGTTGATTTTGCTAGTTTCATGTGTATACATTTGTATTATGTTTTCCTTTTATCTTCTATACTTATGCGTACCCTGATACATACACTTTTGCTCACGAATGAGCTGCTATGGACAGACATAAAAATACTATCGTGTCAAGCGATGTGTCATGGTCCCAAAAATATAATAATATCGGTAGTTTAGCTTATATTATGAAACCCCAAAATATTGATATAGGGTGCAAAATACTCCAAATAAAAAGTTGCGTATTTAATTAATTAAAAATTACATTAAAATTTAAAAATTAAATTATAACTACGTCTCAAAAATCTTGCACTAATAATCTATTTTGGATTTTATAAAAATTAATTTCATTATAGTCATATATTGTTTTGGAAATTTAATTGAATCAATTTCAAAAAATACCTATCTAATCTGAAAATATACATATAACTTCAAAGTAGCCTATTTTGAATTTTAAACTCGACATTTCTATTTTTAAGTTAAAACGATATTTAATATATTTAAAAATCCATTTATTTTATTAAATAAATTCCTTATAAATTTTTATATATAATTCAAATAAAATATTTAAAACAAATTTAAATATTCAAAATTAAATGGCTAAAATCCGGGTCATTACAAATTTTATCAAAGATAAATTCTTTAAATTTATTCTTTAATCTTCCTTTGGATATTATTTCAATCTAATTAAAGATGCATTAAAACTCCACTTGGTTTTAATCTTCCCAAAAATCAATACTAACATTTGTTTAACTTGGGAAATCATATCCTGTTTTTAACTGGGTTAAAGAACCAATGTCATTGAAAACATGGTTCACGATAAACCCAAAATCACGTTCCATTCCATCAGCCTTTAACCGTAAATTAGTAAGTGAACAATTCCCTAAGTATTAACCCCGAAGGCCGAAACCAACATCAGATCAGTACCCAGGAAACCATTCACCTTAGCCAGTCTCCAGTTAGTTTCTGATTTTCTTAACTCTATTGGGTCTAAGAACAGTATTATTAAAGATACCATTCATGACAACCCAAAATCTTATTCCTGTCTTAAACTGGGTTAAAGAACAAATGTGCTCTAAAACATGGTTCACGATAAACCCAAAATCACATTCCATTCCATCAGCCTTTAACCGTAAATTAGCAAGTGAACAATTCCCTAAGTATTAACCCCGAAGGCCGAAACCAATATCAGATCAATACCCAGGAAACCGTTCAACTTAACTAATCTCTAGTTAGTTTCTGATTTTCTTAACCCCATTGGGTCTAAGAACAGTATTATTAAAGATACCATTCACGACAACCCAGAATCTTATTCCATTGTTAATCGGGTTTAAGAACAAGTGTTATTTAAAACACCATTCACGATAAACCCAAAGACAAATTTCAATTCCATTCCAACTAAATATCAATTAATTGGTATACTTTATTAAATCTAAATAAAAGATTTAATCTTTTCTCAACTGGGTTCAAGAACAGTGTTAATGAAGACATCATTCATGACAAACCTAAAATCACATTTAATATTAAATACAAGTCTCTGAGTAGAAAATATATCGGCTTATATTCAATATCAAATCCTGGAATCAACAGATACCATATTAGAATAACGATATATAAATCTTCCAAATTCCACCACAATATCTATATAATCACTAAATCCAATATTGAAATATTCCGAGGATAATTTCGATTCAAATCTATTCCAATTCATATATTGGAAATTCTGGTTATTCTTAAAACCATTTCAAATCCAATTTATTTATTTTAAAAAAATATTGGGATTATAATTCTTGTTCAAAACTAGTTCATTTCGATAAAAATCTATTTTTATCTTTTCAAATATGGAATTTTTCATCCCAATTCTTTCCAAATCATTTCTTATGTTTTAAACTAATTATTGATAAATTTTTTAATAATTTTACCAAGGCCCGTACAGTCGATTTCCATAAACGGCTATCGAACTGCACTTACAACGACCTTTTCCAAATTTGATTTGGACATAATTCCAAATCCAATCATTAGATTTCTAATTTCTTGTATTCTTAGAAAGATATTTTCGATATGAACCCAACGGTACCGGTTTTAGGAGAATCCGACGGTCGGATCTCCAGTAATGTCCGTTCGAAGTCATTGGTAGAAATTCGCAAACTGCCGCAGCGCGGCGCGTTCTATTCAGGCCATTATATTATATATATAATATATATAATATTATTTCGTCGATTTCCATTTAAAACTTATTTCATGAATTGCTCTAAATTCGTTTTCAAAACGATTTCGACTTCATATTCAATTTCAAATCAAAATTGAATATTCCAGATCATCGATATATAAATGATAGTATTTTCAAAACATTATATTTTGAAATCATTTCCTTTTCGATATTCATTATAAAAATGAATAAAACCGACATAAATATCGTTCACGTCAAAATGGCGTTAATCTAATCAACACGGCTTTATATATTTAAATATATTCGTGCCCATCCCAAATCGGACATCAAAATCATATTTTGATCCTTTACTGAATATTACTTTAGAATATTCATTATTTTAAATAATAGTTATTTTAAAATATTCATTCTTTCTGAACTGGAATCACACATAGTTAATTACTATATAATTTGATTATATGGATTTCATACAATACATGTATACAACAACAGCGATAAATAATCATCCATCATCCAGAGTGCATTCTACACTGTATAAGCATTAAATATAAATATTCAACGCTTACACAGCTTGTCAATCAATCGATCAACATACAACTAATTATTGGGACAAGTGTATGTCATATATCATCCAAATACCCATGTGGGGTTTCAATCAACAAATAATGAATTTTATTTGTGCAGTTGGTCAATGTGTAAAATTTATCGTCCCAATCAATATCAATCAAATGTGTGTATATAAACAAATCGTCCGATTTGTTTATGAATATTTATTTTATTCATATACGCGTTAAAAAATAAATTTTTAATTAAAAAATATTTTATTCCATTCCACAACACACAATCAATTTTCACAACATAATCAAACAAACAAACAAGTTGTCCATGGTCTGTGGACGATGGGTGTCGGGTGCTGCTAAGCACTGTCTGCATCCTAGTATATATTTTAATTAGAAAATAAATTAAAAGTGAGAAGTTCTCACTTTTGGGTTCCACTCCGCCATGCTATCCTTCCGAACAGTTTGGATTTGTTCGAAATTCCAACGCATCCTTTTCACGCTGTTCATATATAAAAGTCATATTTTTATCGCTTCACTCCAATAAATAAAAATCATATTTTTATTTCTACTTCATATATTTTTACAACGCTTCTTTCTATATAAAAATTATATTTTTACTTCTTATATAAAGATCGAATTTTTATTTCGCTTCATATATAATAAAAAACGAATTTTTATTTTAATGATATCCATATAAAGATCGTATCTTTATCATAATGAAAACATTATAAAAATCGTATTTTTATCTATAAAAATCACATTTTTATAATTCTTCCTACAAGATAAAAATTATATTTTTACTTCGCCACTTCATATATAAAAATCAAATCTTTATCACCATTCCATATATATAAAATTCGATTTTTTATATTATTACATACACATGATAAAATTTATATTTTTATCTAACTAAAAATAATATTTTCATATCACTATTCAAACTATAAAAATCATATTTTTATTATCTCTATAATATAAAAATCATAATTTTATTATCATACATAAATGAAAATCATATTTTTATTATCATACGTAAATAAAAATCATAATTTTATTATCTTTATAATATAAAAATCATAATTTTTTTATATCTAGAAATGTAAATAAAAATCCTATCTTCATACGATTAAAAATCGTATTTTTATACTTCCTTTACAAAAATCAAATCTCTCTCCATATAAAAAAAGTAAATCTTTCTACTTATAAAAATTCTATTTTTCTTAACATATGAATCCCCCTTTTTATTAATGTAGAATCATGTAAATAAATAAAGAAACAAAGCTATATACGAAAAAAGAAAAGAAAACGACACTTATAGGCTTTAGCGAGAGGGAGGCGGTTCACGTTGGTCTTGGGTGGGTAGGGAAGGCACGCATGCTGAGGGAGGGGCCGTTGGACTGCTCAGGCGGTGCGGTGGCGGGTTTTGGGGGTCTAGGGCGCCAGGGAATTCGATGTAGGCGGGGGAGAGGGGAGAGGTCGGAGACGAGGTGGGGTTCACCTGGGAGGGCGGCGGCACGCGGCGTCGCTGGAGGGGGGGTGATGGGCGGCGGCGGTTTCCTCCCCCCATCCGCGATTTCTTTTTTTTCCTCTCTAAATCGCTTTCTGTTGAAAAGGGGGGCGTTGACTAGGAGAGAAGATAGTAGGTGAGTTGGAATTTATTTGTTTATTAATTAATTTAATTAATTCCATAAAGCAACTTTTTATTTCGAACTCAAAATCGAACCCACCGACTATCGTTCCTAGCTAAATGCCCCCATTGCGAACACAATGGAATATGTTCGGTAAGCCAATTCGACTGTTTCGATCAGTTTCCGTCAAAATCAAAATATAAATCTATATATTGAATTTGTACGCACATTTCAATTTACCGGGGCCACATACGGACCCCAAAAATTCCAGAAAAATAAATCTGGTTATGTTTTGACGATACGGTCCTAACAAAACTAATTTCGTCAAATTTGGAGACCATTTGAAAAATGGCCATTTTCTGGTCGATCCAAATTGATTGAAACTAATAAAACATGTTTTTCTTTTCCACGCTTACATATTGATTTCAAAAAAATATGAATTTTGGAATCTAGCAATAATTTGACATCCCGAATCCAACAAAAGTGGTTTCGTCGAAAACGGAGGTCGTTTGCAAAATCGCTATTTTTAAGGGCCAAAATTCCATAGCGACTATTCTGAATTTTCAACTGGGCAGAACTTTTTATTCCCGCTATGAAATTACAATTTTTCGGATTCATTGGAAAGATATTTTCAAATAGATTCTAATATTTTTGGTTTCACTAAAATCCAGTTTATTTTGAATCCTGTACATTCATTTGAACTTTGAAATCGAATTTTCAAACTACCACGCCATTTCCAATTCCTTTTATAATTAAAATATATTTTTATATTCTAACTTCGATTCAAATAAATATATTCATTCTAATTCTATTCAAAATGAATTTCTTGTCATTTTATTTAAAATAAATCATTTTAAATATTCAAAATTCATTAAAATTGCCAAAATAAAAATTTTAAATTGGTTCGGATTTTCCGGGTTATTACAATCTCCCCCACTTAAAATATTTTCTTCCTCGAAAAGGAACGGAGCTGAAAGTTGTTTAACTTATCAACTCAACTTCTAGTATTTTCATTATGGCTTAAGTTCTTCAACTTTTCAGTTTCTAAGAACTTTTCAAATTTTCAAAAATTTGGCTAACACCCTAAATTTTTGAAAATTTTCGCCATAACCTTCCCTGTACAAGAGCACCGGGAAAATCCCCAAACTGCCACACAGGCCCTCTCATCTCAAAAAGAAAAAGAAAAAGCCAAGCGGCTAGCCAATCTGCTCATAAAATCATTAAAACCCCCAAGAAATACAATAAACATGTACCTATTTGTCGGGCAAACAATTTTATTCCTCTGCTCTAGCCTCTGTGCAATGACATATTCAATGGATACACATATATATATGCATGCAAATTTCAAACAATTTTCAATACTGTTCAATATTTGGTACCATTTGGCTAAATTTACTGTTCTTTCACATAATGGTTTTATTAGATAACAAATAATCATACAACACAACCATCAATCAATTAATGAATTAACGTTTCAAATTCATAACTTTAATAAATATACAGAAAATCATGTTTTTGATGCCAATTCAAACAATAGCCCTATCTAGTTTTTGGTTCTCACACCAATCAATTGGAAATATATAAATATCACACCTTCGAAACTCGAACACAAATGACTGACGTTGTACAATCATCAATAGTTTCATCTCCGGGCGACTAGAGTGTGATTCTATATTATCCTGTATATTAAAACTACGAATACACGTTTGCAAGGCGTATATGCAAAATCTTTATATGTTGGTGTAACAGCCCGCACCTCCGTTCGCACAAGATATTGTCCCCAACTTAGCCACCGTATAGGTGTGGGGTTTTGTTCCTCAAAAGGCCTCAGCGTTAGTAAGAGATGGGCTCTACTATATAAGTGTCCACTTCACACATGCTTCCATGATGCGGGACTTAGGGGTGTTACATTCTCCCCTCCTACAGAGCCCAACGATGTAAATAAAAACATGAATTTAAAAGGTACATTTTTATTTACGTTTTGGATGTAAATAAAAGAATAGATTTAAAGTGACATCTTTATTTACATTTTTAGATGTAGATAAAAAGAATAAATTTGAAGTTACATCTTTTACATTTTAGATGTAAATAAAAGGATAGATTAAAAAGTTTCATTTTTATTTATTTACATTTTTGATGTAAATAAAAGAATAGTATAAAAAGGCATCATCTCTATTTACACTTAGATGTAAATAAAAGAACTGATTTAAAATTACATTTTATTTACATTTTAGATGTAAATAAAAGATTAGATTTAAAAGTTACATTTTGATTTACATTTTAAATGTAAATAAATGGGTAGATTAAAAACTTATATTTTTATTGTCATTTTAGAGACAATAAAAAAGGTAGATTTTAAAGTGACATTTTTATTGATACTTTATATCCAATAAAAAATTAGAATTAAAAGAAGCATTTTTATTGTCATTTTAGAGACAATAAAAAGAGTAGATTAGAAAGTGACATCTTTATTGATGTTCTATATTCAACAAAAAGAATATGTTTTAATGTTATATTTATCGTCATTTTAGATTTGCGATAAAGGAGTAGGTTTTAATGTCACATTTTTATCGACATTTTAGATGCGATAAAAAGAATAGATTTTAAAAGATTACATTTTTCAATGTAATTAGAAATGAAAAGAAAAGATTACATTTTTCATTGTAATTAGAAATGAAATGAAAAGATTACATTTTTTAATGTAATTAGAAATGAAATAAAAAGATTTCATTTTTAATGTAATTAAAGATGAAATAAAAAAGATTGCAATTTTCAATGTAAATAAAGAACGAAAGTGGAATATTACATTTATTATGTAATAAAGAATGAAGGAAAAATATTGCATTTTTCTTGCAAATAAAGGAAGAATAGAAAAGTTACATTTTTTAGAATGTAATTAAAAGAATAGAAAAGTCATATTTTTGATGAAATATAAAAAATAGGAAAATTTAAAGAAATAGGAAAATGTAAAGGAATAGGAAAATGTAATTAAAAGAATAGGAAAATATCATGTTTTAAAATATAAATACATGTTATCATTAAAAATCAGATTTTTAATGAAATGTAAGTAAAGGATATAGGTAAGTGTTCATCGTTGGAAATGGAAATAATAAGCAATAAAAATTTACATTTTTATTGTCATGTATGGGAAAAAAATGTACATGTTTTGTAATAGACTTTTGTTCATTAAAAATAACTTGAATACGAAGTGTAGAAAATTATTTAATGAATAAATAAATTGAAATCGTAGAACGAATGAATCATATATATATATATATATATATATATATATATATAAATTAAAACAAAACGAATCGCGCTACTGTAGTTCGCGACTTGAAATCATAATTTTAAACGGTTATATCGAAAGATCCGACCATCAGAATTTACCAAAAATAGAACCGTTAGGACCGCCTTGGGTAGATCTTTCCAACGATATAAATCTCGTCAAAATCCAACGGTTAGATTTCGAGATAAGTGCAAATCAAATTTGGATAAAAATAGCGCCAGGGCCGCCCATTGACCCGAAGCGTCGTTTAATTATAATTGAGCTATTTTAAATAAATAAAAATAGCGATAGATCGTTATAAATAGATTTGAACGATATGAAATGATTAAACTGATAAGTATTCGAGGATAATTTGAAAAGACCGAGTTCAACTCATTTCAAATAATTACTACGACGATTTAAGTCAAAGATTTGAAGATGGTGATTGAAGACTGACGATCTTCACATCGAATGGATGAGGACTACTGACGCCCGTGATTAGAGTAGCTACCTTGAAGGGGCTGCAGTGGTAGTTGTCCGAACGTATTTGTTGATTCTTCGAATATGCGAGGAATAAGGTTCCTCTGGTTTCGTTCATACCCAGAACGGACTTGTAAATGGATGGTATGTCTGATGTTGTATTCCTTTATGCTGTATTCGTTGATCTCTGCTAAATATATATCTGTTTGGTGTTTAACACCCTGCTCTGAGATGTACGAGCTTAGAGGTTATATATTGGTAGAAATCAATGGTATGGATTAACAATGTGGCATGCTAAGATGCATGATCAAGGATTTTGTTGAAAAGCAAACCTTGTGGTCCGTGATCAAAGCATAGCCTGTTTAGGCGTAGCTTTGAGTATAGCGTGACTTCGCGAGCCTCAGACCCCGGTATGAGTCAAAAACGGGATATGGACCGTAGGGAGTGCACACGCTTCTTTCTAGCTAGAGTGGTGTCAGCGACCTACCAGCCCTGACATTTTTACTTATGTGGATGACGGATTATGAGGTACCTCGGTTTTATAGGTTGTTAGTGGCCATACTGGAGGTCCAAAGGGACCGGAAAACGTATGTTCAGGAATTGCCAATCCACTAACGTTAGGTGTGGACCGGCCCTACCGCATCCAAGGGTTGCTTTGACGACCCCAAAACCCCGTACTGACGGCGGCAAGGGTAATCCTTGGAATATAACACAGAAACAGATAACAGTAGAACAGTAATAATTAAATACACCAGATAATGCACAATAGAATATACTGGATAAACATAAACATCAGAGTTACACAGTATATAGGATCATACTTAGTACAAATACAGTTCAGCTATACATAAATGTCTACAGCGGAAAACAAACATAATATGTACAATAGGAGCTGAACAATATAAAAAGAGATAAATAATAGAATCCATCTTCAACCCCAGCTATCCAGAAAGAGCCCGCTAAACCTGAATACAAGGCTGCCCATGTAGGAAAAGGGGGCACCCGAGTTTGAAAGTGAAACAAACAACGAGTCAGTCATGGGACTGGTATGAGAAATCTACTTAATACATTTATAATATGGCTAATCACAGGACCACGCCACTTTTGTGGAATGGGTTTACTCCATTGGATTGCCAGTGCTTTAAAATATATCTTTCTTTTAAACATCGCAATGCTTTTTATAAAAATGAAGCCATTATAAGACTCAGTTCCCATCACACAATGCAACGCAAACAGGAGGATAGAGTTTTTACCTTATAATGGCCAAAATATGATTGATACGAATAAAACAAAAGCATTTGATATTATTACTACTGTTTATATGTTTTGAAAACAATTTCAAATCATAAATATCAATCATAGACGGCATTAATGCCCCATACCACTATGTCGCCATATATAGGTATACAATCAAAACCGCAAAGTCACGTATCTGGAAATTGCATTTCCGTCATGAACCAAGGCAAAAGATAGTCCTTAATGAATTCGAGGCTGCCTAGCCCGAGCCTCGGGATCAGAACGCATCGACCCTTGGAGCGACATGGCCGGTCCACACGGAGTGGATTAAAATACCTGAACATTGCGTTTCGCCGCCCTTTGGGGCGTAAGCGAGCCAACAAATGACTCCATCGGACCCGGATCGTCCAATCTAACTAAGGTGCCTCGCAACAGCAACAACCACATGAGTCAAACTCGTCAGGGCGTGTAAAACCACTGATGCCACTTCTAGCTAGGAGGAAACGCAGGCCCTCCCTGATGTCCTTTCTCCCGTCTCTGGTTCATACCGGGGTGTGAGGCTCGCGATTTCACGTTATACACAAAGCTACGCCACATAGGCGGTGCTTTGATCATCTCCACAAGACTTTCTTTTCAACAGACGCCCTGATCACTGCATCTTAGCACGCCACACAGGCAATTCATACCGTGCAACTGATGGCTATCAATCACACAGAATAAATTCCAATGTCAGACACACTGTCCATTTGCAAGTCCGTTCTGGGTCTGAACGAAACCGGAGGCACTATATACCTCGCAAACCCATCAATCACCACGTACGTCTGGACGATCACCACTCATTATCCATATTTCAGGATGTCTCCCAATCAAGACCTCGGTTACCATCCAAACGAGGTGAAGATCTCCGGTCTTCGACCACCGTCTTCATCTTTGATTTCTTATCGTCGATTCAGTTATTCGGAATGGGATAAACCCGGTCTTTTTGAGCAACTCGCGTATATAATAAACAAGTGCAACACTAACATACACACGCATCATTTCAATTCATTAGTCACTAACCGTCAATCAGTAAGAGAACGATTTCCCAAATATTAACCCCGAAGGCCGAAACCAACATCAGATCAACACCCAGGAAACCCTTCGACTTAGCCAACCTTCAGTTAATTTCTAAATCACATCCATATCGTTTATAATAGTTTATAACGATTTATCGCTATTTTTATTCATTTTAAAATAGCCAATTTATTCAAAACGACGCTTCGGGCCATAACGCGGCCGTGGCGCTATTTTTCTTCAGATTTGATTTACACATATATGAAAATCTAACCTTTGGATCTTCACAAAATTTACATCATTAGAAAGATCTTTTCAAAACGAATCCAACGGTTCCAGTTTCAGGAAATTCCGACGGTCGGATCTCCCGGTATTATCGTTTGAAGTTTTGATTTCAAAATACGAACTACAGCGTCGTTATTCGATTGAATATAGTTATATATATATATATATATAATCGATTTTGGCGCTGTTTTTCTTCAGATTTGAATTAAACATTCCAGACAATCCAACCGCTGGATTTTTACAAAGTTGGTGCCGTTGGAAAGATATTTCCAAAGCGAACCCAACGGTTGCGATTTCAGGAAAATCCGATGGTCGGATCTCCCGGTATAATCGTTCGAAATCACGGTTTCAAAATACGAACTGCAGCGTCGTTATTTGATATATTTCAATTCCGTTTATATATATATATACATATATATATATATCGATTCTTCGATTTCAAAACTATATTCTTTTTATACATTGGATAAAAATGATATTTTTATCCAACTGTCTTCTATTTCAACACTTCACTATTTTTAACAATTCATGTATATAATAAAAATGTGATTTTTAATGTAAAACAATTTATTTCAAAACACGACTATTTTATATAGTTAATATAGGTGATAAAAATAGGATTTTTATTATACAAGATTATTTCAAAACACGGCTATTTTATTTCAAAACAAGATTATTTTATACATTTCATATTTATGTTAAAAATGGGATGTTTATTATAAAACAATTTCTTTCAAAATACGAATACAATTCAACACATGAATTTCAATTCAACGAATGAATATCAATTCAACACATTAAGGTTTTCTATAGTTTGTATATATAGATAAAAATGTGATTTTTATATTTAAAACACGAATACCATTCAACACATGAATTTCAATTCAACGAATGAATATCGATTCAACACATGAAGGTTTTCTATAGTTTATATATATAGATAAAAAAAATGTGATTTTTATATTTAAAAACACGAATACCATTCAACACATGAATTTCAATTCAACGAATGAATATCGATTCAACACATGAAGGTTTTCTATAGTTTATATAAATCGATAAAAATGTGATTTTTATATTTAAAAACACGAATACCATTCAACACATGAATTCAATTCAACGAATGAATATCGATTCAACACATGAAGGTTTTCTATAGTTTATATAAATCGATAAAAAGGTGATTTTTATATTTAAAACACGAATACCATTCAACACATGAATTTCAATTCAACGAATGAATATCGATTCAACACATGAAGGTTTTCTATAGTTTGTATATATAGATAAAAATGTGATTTTTTTATTAAAACACGAATACCATTCAACACATGAATTTCAATTCAACGAATGAATATCGATTCAACACATGACGGTTTTCTATTCAACGAATAAATATAGTTTCAACAAATGAAAATAATTCAAACACATGAATATTATTCAAAATTTCGGCAGCATAACGGCAGGGTAGTTAAAACCGGGGCCGTCCCTAGTACGGCTCCTCGCTCTACCTTAAAGCGTCGCAGCTTTTGACAATGGGGAATCATACATCTAGTTCGCACGCAGGCGGCATGTATATATTTTCCATTTCCACAAACTAATCCTATGTGGGTTTCAACCAAATATTTCTCTACCACAAACGGGTATTTTTCAACCACAATCAATCAGTTTCAACCACAAACAATTATAATCAACCATTCGCTATCAACCAATTTTCACACTAATCACAATCAATAAATATCGTCCATGGTTTGTGGACGAGGGGCGTATATATATATATATATATATATAAGCATTTCACTTCTATTCAACACATATATAATTTTTACAACGCATATATAACTTATACATCGAACGTACAACTTATACAACGCTTATACAAGAGGTGTACAATGCTTATATAACTCATACATAGACTATATAATTTATACATCGTCGTTTTCCATATCGTTTATAAATTAGAAATCTCACATTAGGTTCCACTCCACCAAAAATAGCAGAAGGCTCAGAAAAATACGCGGTCTCTTCTAGAAGGTAGAAGACGTCCACACGAGTCCACTGTCTCTTGTTTCACTGGATTTCGACAAGAAACGAAAAAGATATGATTTTTCAAAGTTTTCAACGGTTTTAAACTGTTAAAAATAGTTTTAAATTAAACAGCCGTTACCTTTCTGAAATCTTCAAAACTAGGTTTGAAGTTTTCGTGCAATCCGTGAATCGATAGGACGATCGGCCTTCACCACGAAGAAGAGCAAGGAGAGGCGCGCCTGGGGGGTCCCCTCCTGATGAACTCAACGGCCTGGATAGCCCTCGGCGGCGGCTTGAACGTCGGATGTTCACGGTGGTGGATCCCCCTAGTTACTCAATGAAAAAAAATCCAAACTTGCTATGGATTTGAAGATCTTGACTAGCTCTACAAAATCCTCAACAGGATAGAGGTCTAATTTTGAGCGGATTGAGAGCAATCGAGGAGAGAAGGGGTTGAGTTCATTTCCGCCGCGCGATCTGGAGTGTCGGGGAGAGAGAAGAGAATGAGGCCCAATCATTTTTTTTTTAGTTTCGAAAATACCCCCTTTCACACACGAACCCCAATCCAGACCCAACGACTATCGTCCCTAGCGTTTTACCCCCATTCCGAACACAATGGGATATGTTTCGTAGGCCCATTCGACTATTTCAGTTAGTTTCCATTCAAATTAAAATATAAAACATTCAATATTCGATTTGAACGTACATTTCAATTTGCCAGGGCCACAAACTGATTCGAAAAATTCCAGAAAAATAAATCTAGCTATGTTTTGACGATAGGGTCCCAAGGAAACTAGTTTCATCGAATTCTGAGACCGTTTGCAAAAAGGCCCATTTCTGGTCGATCCAATTTAACTATAATTGACCAAAACACGTTTTCCTTTGCCACACTCACATACTAGCTTCAAAAATTATGAAATTTGAAATCTAACAATAACTTTACATCCCGGATCTAATAAAAGTGGTTTCGTCGAATTCCGAGGTCGTATGCAAAATGGCCAATTTCACGGGCTATATAAATTCCATAGCGACCTTTCTAAAAATTCATTTGGCCATAACTTTTGCTTTCCACTATGAAACTTCGATTTTTCAAATTCGTTAGAAAGATATTCACTAACGGATTTAAATATTTTTGGTTTTACTCAAATCCGTTTTGTTTTGCACCCAGTACAGCAGACGAAGTTTGAAATGAAAATTTGAAACTGCCGCGCCATTTCAGGCCTTGTTTATAATTAGAATCGATTATATTCGTTTTCAAATGTCGATTCAAACTTACTTTTCATCGCTATTATTTAAAATACTTATTTTAAATATTTAAAATCCATTATTTCAGCCAGTTTTAAAAAAATTAAATTGGTTCAGATTTTCTGGGTCGTTACAATCTCCCCCACTTAAAACTTTTCGTCCCCGAAAATGAACAAAGTCGAAAGTGGTTAGATTAATCAACTCTACGTTCGATATGGCTTCCATTCTCCAACTTTTCAGTTTCTGAGAATTTTCAAATTCTTCAAAAATTTGGCTAACACCCAGAATTTTCGAAAAATTTCGCCATAACCTCCTCTGTACGGGGAGGGGTTTGGAAATTTATTGGGCCGTATAAGGTACCCAATAAATCCTAATAAGTATACACATATTTATAGTGATATATTCTGGTGTTTACAAGGGAGTGTGTATTGATAATAACTCCAGAGAATAAATTCTCGTCACCCTGTCAAAGCCTGAGGGAGTGTGTATTTTAAATGCTCCAGAGGATAAATCCTCGTCACCTCGTCCCGTGTGGGAAATAAATAGTCAATGTGCCGTATCTAATGACTAGAGAGACGTGGTTATTGTCAACTCAAGACCCGTGTGGGTTTTTTATTAATCTGGCAATTTAATCGTTACAATTTAAATAGTCCATATCAGTCATCAGTTCAACCTATAAAATATATTCATCGCCATACAAGCCTCTCGCTTATATGGTAAATCTTCCACCTCGTCACACAAGCTCCAAATGCTTATGTGGTATATGATGAAGTATGCCTACCTTCAGAAGTATGCCATGTAGTGTAGTTCAAAATTAATTGTTACTATCCTATGGCGACATTTATTAATTACACACAGAACAACCAGCACTCCGCATCCAATGGCATTCACAGGAGTTAATATAATAATATTTCGCATCCAACTCATTAAGGTTTACCTATTTGTTGGGCATGCAAATAAAATCTATACTCAACAGCTATCCAATTACCTGTTCAGACATATTTAATGCACATGTATATATTTCTATCTATTTTCTAATCAGTTCAATGTGTGATTTAAATGAATAAATTCTACCATTATTCTATTGTTGATTAAATTACTATCGTTCTAATAATTTAATTAATCAAATTTACTATCACACAACACAATCAATTTGTTTTTAACCTTTCAAAAATATATATCTTTTCTATATGTTCAAAAATCATATTTCTAAAACCAAATTAGATATATAATCAAATATACGTTACTTATAAACATATTATTCTCGACTCGTTCTATGGCACTTCTGACCCCATCTCTAATGAGTTATTCTGTTTCTGCTCTACTCATACTAGGATATTACTGATCCTATCTGTATTGAGTTACCCGTCCTAGAACACTACTGGTTCTATCTCTGACGAGTTCGTTATTATGTTATATTCCAGCACTAAGCTTAACCAAAGCTCTGATACCACGTTGTGACGTTACCGCGAAATCCGGTAGGCTTTGCAACCATCCCTTCATCCTCCAGTACAGTAGGTAAAACCTACCGTGGCTCACACTTGTCCCCCAATCCCTTGTTTTGCGGCGACCCTCTCGAGTCTCGCGCATACTGACGAACCAACGCTTTAAACTGCGACATGTAGGGGTAAGAGTCTCCCGTTCGCCACCAAACCGCGAAGCGAGAATCCCCTATCATGCGTACTCGACCTACTCAGGGCCAGCAACAAGGACTGGTATGAGAAATCTACTTAATACATTTATAATATGGCTAATCACAGGACCACGCCACTTTCGTGGAACGGTTTTACTCCATTGGATTGCCAGTGCTTTAAAATATATCTTTCTTTTAAACATCGCAATGCTTTTTATAAAAATGAAGCCATTATAAGACTCAGTTCCCATCCCCCAATGCAACGCAAACCGTAGGATAGAGTTTTTACCATATAATGGCCAAAATATGATTGATACGAATAAAACAAAAGCATTTGATATTATTACTAATGTTTATATGTTTTGAAAACAATTTCAAATCATAACTATCAATCATAGACGGCATTAATGCCCCATACCACTATGTCGCCATATATAGGTATACAATCAAAACCGCACAATCACGTATTTGGAAATTGGATTTCCGTCATGAACCAAGGCAAAAGATAGTCCTTACCGAATTCGAGGCTGCCTAGCCCGAGCCTCAGGATCAGAATGCATCGACTCTTGGAGCGACAGGGCCGGTCCACACATAGTGGATTAAAATACCTGAACACTGCGTTTCGCCGCCCTTTGGGGCGTAAGCGAGCCAACAAATGACTCCATCGGACCCGGATCGTCCGATCTAACCGAGGCGCCTCGCAACAGCAACAACCACATAAGTCAAACTCGTCAGGGTGTGTAAAACCACTGATGCCACTTCTAGCTAGGAGGAAACGCAGGCCCTCCCTGAGGTCCTTTCTCCCGTTTCTGGTTCATACCGAGGTGTGAGGCTCGCGATTTCACGTTATACACAAAGCTACGCCACACAGGCGGTGCTTTGATCATCTCCACAAGACTTTTCTTTTCAACAGAAGCCCTGATCACTGCATCTTAGCACGCCACACAGGCAATTCACACCGTGCAACTGATGGCTATCAATCACACAGAATAAATTCCAATGTTAGACACACTGTCCATTTGCAAGTCCTTTGTGGGTCTGAACGAAACCGGAGGCACTATATACCTCGCAAACCCATCGATCACCACGTACGTCTGGACGATCACCACTCATTATCCATATTTCGGGATGCCTCCCAATCAAGACCTCAGTTACCATCCAAACGAGGTGAAGATCTCCTGTCTTCGACCACCGTCTTCATCTTCGATTTCTTATCGTCGATTCAGTTATTCAGAATGGGATAAACCCGGTCTTTCTGAGCAACTCGCGTATATAATAAACAAGTGCAACACTAACATACACACACATCATTTCAATTCATTAGTCACTAACCGTCAATCAGTAAGAGAACGATTTCCCAAATATTAACCCCGAAGGCCGAAACCTACATCAGATCAACACCCAGGGAACCCTTCAACTTATCCAACCTTCAGTTAATTTCTAAATCACATCCATATCGTTTATAATATTTTATAACGATTTATCGCTATTTTTATTCATTTTAAAATAGCCAATTTATTCAAAACGACGCTTCGGGCCATAACGCGGCCGTGGCGCTATTTTTCTTCAGATTTTATTTACACATATCTGAAAATCTAACCGTTGGATCTTCACAAAATTTACATCATTAGAAAGATCTTTTCAAAACGAAACCAACGGTTCCAGTTTCGGGAAATTCCGACGGTCGGATCTCCCGGTATAATCCTTTGAAGTTTCGATTTCAAAATACGAATTGCAGCGTCGTTATTCGATTAAATATAATTATATATATATATATATATATATAATCGATTCTGGCGCTGTTTTTCTTCAGATTTGAATTAAACATTCTAGACAATCCAACCGTTGGATTTTTAAAAAGTTGGTGTCATTGGAAAGATATTTCCAAAGCGAACCCAATGGTTGCGATTTCAGGAAAATCCGATGGTCGGATCTCCCGGTATAATCGTTCGAAATCACGGTTTCAAAATACGAACTGCAGCGTCGTTATTTGATATATTTCAATTCTGCTTATATATATATATATCGATTCTTCGATTTCAAAACTACATTCTTTTTATTCATTGGATAAAAATGATATTTTTATCCAACTGTCTTCTATTTCAACACTTCACTATTTTTAACAATTCATGTATATAATAAAAATGTGATTTTTAATGTAAAACAATTTATTTCAAAACACGACTATTTTATATAGTTAATATAGGTGATAAAAATATGATTTTTATTATAAAACAATTTATTTCAAAACAATATTATTTTATACATTTCATATTGATGTTAAAAATGGGATGTTTATTATAAAACAATTTCATTCAAAATATGAATACCATTCAACACATGAATTTCAATTCAACACATGAAGGTTTTCTACAGTTTGTATATATAGATAAAAATGTGATTTTTATATTTAAAACACGAATACCATTCAACACATGAATTTCAATTCAACGAATGAATATCGATTCAACACATGAAGGTTTTCTATAGTTTATATATATATATATAAATGTGATTTTTATATTTAAAAACACGAATACCATTAAACACATGAATTTCAATTCAACGAATGAATATCGATTCAACACATGAAGGTTTTATATAGTTTATATAAATCGATAAAAATGTGATTTTTATATTTAAAAACACGAATACCAATCAACACATGAATTTCAATTCAACGAATGAATATCGATTCAACACATGAAGGTTTTCTATAGTTTTTATAAATCGATAAAAAGGTGATTTTTATAATTAAAACACGAATACCATTCAACACATGAATTTCAATTCAACGAATCAATATCGATTCAACACATGAAGGTTTTCTATAGTTTGTATATATAGATAAAAATGTGATTTTTATATTTAAAACACGAATACCATTCAACACATGAATTTCAATTCAACGAATGAATATCGATTCAACACATGACGGTTTTCTATTCAACGAATAAATATAGTTTCAAAAAATGAAAATAATTCAAACACATGAATATTATTCAAAATTTCGGCAGCATAACGGTAGGGTAGTTAAAACCGGGATCGTCCCTAGTACGGCTCCTCGCTCTACCTTAAAGCCTCGCAGCTTTTGACAATGGGGAATCATGCATCTAGTTCGCACGCAGGCGGCATGTATATATTTTCCATTTCCACAAACTAATCCTATGTGGGTTTCAACCAAATATTTCTCAACCACAAACGGATATTTTTCAACCACAATCAATCAGTTTCAACCACAAACAATTATAATCAACCATTCGCTATCAACCAATTTTCACACGAATCACAATCAATAAATATCGTCCATGGTTTGTGGACGAGGGGCGTATATATATATATATATATATATAAGCATTTCACTTCTATACAACACATATATAATTTTTACAATGCATATATAACTTATACATCGAACGTACAACTTATACAACGCTTATACAAGAGGTGTACAACGCTTATATAACTCATACATCGACTATATAATTTATACATCGTCGTTTTTCATATTGTTTATAAATTATAAATCTCACATTGGGTTCCACTCCACCAAAAATAGCAGAAGGCTCAGAAAAATACGCGGTCTCTTTTAGAAGGTAGAAGACGTCCACACGAGTCCACTGTCTCTTGTTTCACTGGATTTCGACAAGAAACGAAAAAGATATGATTTTTCAAAGTTTGCAACGGTTTTAAACTGTTAAAAATAGTTTTAAATTAAACAGCCGTTACCTTTCTGAAATCTTCAAAACTAGGTTTGAAGTTTTCGTGCAATCCGTGAATCGATAGGACGATCGGCCTTCACCACTAAGAAGAGCAGGGAGAGGCGCGCCTGGGGGTCCCGTCCTGATGAACTCAACGGCCTGGATAGCCCTCGGCGGCGGCTTGAACGTCGGATGTTCACGGTGGTGGATCTCCCTAATTACTCAATGAAAAAATCCAAACTTGCTATGGATTTGAAGATCATGACTAGCTCTACAAAATCCTCAACAGGATGGAGGTCTAATTTTGAGCGGATTGAGAGCAATCGAGGAGAGAAGGAGTTGAGTTCATTTCCGCCGCGCGATCTGGAGTGTCGGGGAGAGAGAAGAGAATGAGGCCCAATCATATTTTTTCTATTATTTATATTTTTTTTAATTTCGAAAATACCCCCTTTCACACACGAACCCCAATCCAGACCCAACGACTATCGTCCCTAGCATTTTACCCCCATTCCGAATACAATGGGATATGTTTCGTAGGCCCATTCGACTATTTCAGTCAGTTTCCCTTCAAATTAAAATATAAAACATTCAATATTCGATTTGAATGTACATTTCAATTTGCCAGGGCCACAAACTGATTCGAAAAATTCCAGAAAAATAAATCTAGCTATGTTTTGACGATACAGTCCCAACGAAACTAGTTTCGTCGAATTCTGAGACCGTTTGCAAAAAGGCCCATTTCTGGTCGATCCAATTTAACTATAATTGACCAAAACACGTTTTCCTTTTCCACGCTCACATACTAGCTTCAAAAATTATGAAATTTGAAATATAACAATAACTTCACATCCCGGATCCAACAAAAGTGGTTTCGTCGAATTCCGAGGTTGTATGCAAAATGGACAATTTCACGGGCTATATAAATTCCATAGCGACCTTTTTGAAAATTCATTTGGCCATAACTTTTGCTTTCCGCTATGAAACTTCAATTTTTCAGATTCGTTTGAAAGATATTCACTAACGGATTTAAATATTTTTGGTTTTACTCAAATCCATTTTGTTTTGCACCCGGTACAGTCAGACGAAGTTTGTAATGAAAATTTGAAACTGCCGCGCCATTTCAGGCCATGTTTATAATTAGAATTAATTATATTCGTTTTCAAATGTCGATTCAAACTTACTTTTCATTGCTATTATTTAAAATATTTATTTTAAATATTTAAAATCCATTTTTTCAGCCAGTTTAAAAAAAATTAAATTGGTTCAGATTTTCTGGGTCGTTATAATCTCCCCCACATAAAACTTTTCGTCCCCGAAAAGGAACAAAGTCGAAAGTGGTTTGATTAATCAACTCTACGTTCGATATGGCTTCCATTCTCCAACTTTTCAGTTTTTGAGAATTATCAAATTCTTCAAAAATTTGGCTAACACCCGGAATTTTCGAAAAATTTCGCCATAACCTCCTTTGTACGGGGAGGGGTTTGGAAATTTATTGGGCCGTATTAGGTACCCAATAAATCCTAATAAGCATACACATATTTATAGTGATATATTCTGGTGTTTACAAGGGAGTGTGTATTGATAATAACTCCAGAGAATAAATTCTCGTCACCCTGTCAAAGCCTATGGGAGTGTGTATTTTAAATGCTCCAGAGGATAAATCCTCGTCACCTCGTCCCGTGTGGGAAATAAATAGTCCATGTGCTGTATCTAATGACTAGAGAGACGTGGTTATTGTCAACTCAAGACCCGTGTGGGGTTTTTATTAATCTGGCAATTTAATCGTTACAATTTAAATAGTCCATATCAGTCATCAGTTCAACCTGTAAAATATAGTCATCGCCATACAAGCCTCTCGCTTATATGGTAAATCTTCCACCTCGTCACACAAGCTCCAAATGCTTATGTGGTATATGATGAAGTATGCCTATCTTCAGAAGTATGCCATGTAGTGTAGTTCAAAATTAATTGTTACTATCCTATGGCGACATTTATTAATTACACACAGAACAACCAGCACTCCGCATCCAATGGCATTCACAGGAGTTGATATAATAATATTTCGCATCCAACTCATTAAGGTTTACCTATTAGTCGGGCATGCAAACAAAATCTTTACTCAACAGCTATCCAATTACCTGTTCAGACATATTTAATGCACATGTATATATTTCTATCTATTTTCTAATCAGTTCAATGTGTGATTTAAATGAATAAATTCTACCATTATTCTATTGTTGATTAAATTACTATCGTTCTAATAATTTAATTAATCAAATTTACTATCACACAACACAATCAATTTGTTTTTAACCTTTCAAAAATATATATCTTTTCTATATGTTCAAAAATCATATTTCTAAAACCAAATTAGATATATAATCAAATATATGTTACTTATAAACATATTATTCTCGACTCGTTCTAGGGCACTTTTGACCCCATCTCTAATGAGTTATTCTGTTTCTGCTCTACTCATACTAGGATATTACTGATCCTATCTATATTGAGTTACCCGTCCTAGAACACTACTGGTTCTATCTCTGACGAGTTTGTTATTATGTTATATTCCAGCACTAAGCTTAACTAAAGCTCTGATACCACGTTGTGACGTTACCGCGAAATCCGGTAGGCTTTGCAACCATCCCTTCATCCTCCAGTACAGCAGGTAAAACCTACCGTGGCTCACACTGGTCCCCCAATCCCATGTTTTACGGCGACCCTCTCGAGTCTCGTGCCTACCGGCGAACCAATGCTCTAAACTTCGACATGTAGGGGTAAGAGTCTCCCGTTCGCCACCAAACCGCGAAGCGAGAATCCCCTATCATGCGTAATCGATCTACTCAGGGCCAGCAACAAGGACTGGTATGAGAAATCTACTTAATACATTTATAATATGGCTAATCACAGGACCACGCCACTTTCGTGGAACGGGTTTACTCCATTGGATTGCCAGTGCTTTAAAATATATCTTTCTTTTAAACATCGCAATGCTTTTTATAAAAATGAAGCCATTATAAGACTCAGTTCCCATCACACAATGCAACGCAAACCGGAGGATAGAGTTTTTACCTTATAATGGCCAAAATATGATTGATACGAATAAAACAAAAGCATTTGAATATATTACTAGTGTTTATATGTTTTGAAAACAATTTCAAATCATAACTATCAATCATAGACGACATTAATGCCCCATACCACTATGTCGCCATATATAGGTATACAATCAAAACCGCACAGTCACGTATTTGGAAATTAGATTTCCGTCATAAACCAAGGCAAAAGATAGTCCTTACCGAATTCGAGGCTGCCTAGCCCAAGCCTCTGTATCTGAACGCATCGACCCTTCGAGCGATAGGGCCGGTCCACACAGAGTGGATTAAAATACCTGAACACTGCGTTTCGCCGCCCTTTGGGGCGTAAGCGAGCCAACAAATGACTCCATCGGACCCGGATCGTCCGATCTAACCGAGGCGCCTCGCAACAGCAACAACCACATAAGTCAAACTCGTCAGGGCGTGTAAAACCACTGACGCCACTTCTAGCTAGGAGGAAACGCAGGCCCTCCCTGAGGTCCTTTCTCCCGTTTCTGGTTCATACCGGGGTGTGAGGCTCGCGATTTCACGTTATACACAAAGCTACGCCACACAGGAGGTGCTTTGATCATCTCCACAAGACTTTGCTTTTCAACAGAAGACCTGATCACTGCATCTTAGCACGGCACACAGGCAATTCACACCGTGCAACTGATGACTATCAATCACACAGAATAAATTCCATTGTCAGACACACTGTCCATTTGCATATCCGTTCTAGGTCTGAACGAAACCGGAGGCACTATATACCTCGCAAACCCATCGATCACCACGTACGTCTGGACGATCACCACTCATTATCCATATTTCGTGATGCCTCCCAATCAGGACCTCGGTTACCATCCAAACGAGGTGAAGATCTCCGGTCTTCGACCACCGTCTTCTTCTTCAATTTCTTATCGTCGATTCAGTTATTCAGAATGGGATAAACCCGGTCTTTCTGAGCAACTCGCGTATATAATAAACAAGTGCAACACTAACATACACACGCATCATTTCAATTCATTAGTCACTAACCGTCAATCAGTAAGAGAACGATTTCCCAAATATTAACCCCGAAGGCCGAAACCAACATCAGATCAACACCCAGGAAACCCTTCGATTTATCCAACCTTCAGTTAAATTCTAAATCACATCCATATTGTTTATAATATTTTATAACGATTTATCGCTATTTTTATTTATTTTAAAATAGCCAATTTATTCAAAACGACGCTTCGGGCCATAACGCGGCCGTGGCGCTGTTTTTCTTCAGATTTGATTAACACATATCTGAAAATCTAACCGTTGGATCATCACAAAATTTACATCATTAGAAATATCTTTTCAAAACGAATCCAACGGTTCCAGTTTTAGGAAATTCCGACGGTCGGATCTCTCGGTATAATCGTTTGAAGTTTCGATTTAAAAATACGAACTGCAGCGTCGTTATTTGATTAAATATAATTATATTTGTATATATATATATATAAATATAATCGATTCTTGTGCTATTTTTCTTCAGATTTGAATTAAACATTCCAGACAATCCAACCGTTGGATTTTTACAAAGTTGGTGCCGTTGGAAAGATATTTCCAAAGCGAACCCAACGATTGCGATTTCAGGAAAATCCGATGGTCGGATCTCCCGGTATAATCGTTCGAAATCACGGTTTCAAAATACGAACTGCAGCGTCGTTATTCGATATATTTCAATTCCGTTTATATATATATATATATCGATTCTTCGATTTCAAAATTATATTTTTTTATACATTGGATAAAAATGATATTTTTATCAAACTGTCTTCTATTTCAACACTTCACTATTTTTAACAATTCATGTATATAATAAAAATGTGATTTTTAATGTAAAACAATTTATTTCAAAACACGACTATTTTATATAGTTAATATAGGTGATAAAAATAGGATTTTTATTATAAAACAATTTATTTCAAAACAAGCTTATTTTATACATTTCATATTGATGTTAAAAATGGGATGTTTATTATAAAACAATTTCTTTCAAAATATGAATACCATTCAACACATGAATTTCAATTCAACGAATGAATATCGATTCAACACATAAAGGTTTTCTATAGTTTGTATATATAGATAAAAATGTGCTTTTTATATTTAAAACATGAATACCATTCAACACATGAATTTCAATTCAATGAATGAATATCGATTCAACACATGAAGGTTTTCTATAGTTTTTATATATAGATAAAAAATGTGATTTTTATATTTAAAAACACGAATACCATTCAACACATGAATTTCAATTCAACGAATGAATATCGATTCAACACATGAAGGTTTTCTATAGTTTATATAAATCGATAAAAATGTGATTTTTATATTTAAAAACACGAATACCATTCAACATATGAATTTCAATTCAACGAATGAATATCGATTCAACACATAAAGGTTTTCTATAGTTTATATAAATCGATAAAAAGGTGATTTTTATATTTAAAACACGAATACCATTCAACACATGAATTTCAATTCAACGAATGAATATCGATTCAACACACGAAGGTTTTCTATAGTTTGTATATATAGATAAAAATGTGATTTTTATATTTAAAACACGAATACCATTCAACACATGAATTTCAATTCAACGAATGAATATCGATTCAACACATGATGGTTTTCTATTCAACGAATAAATATAGTTTCAAAAAATGAAAATAATTCAAACACATGAATATTATTCAAAATTTCGGCAGCATAATGGCAGGGTAGTTGAAACCGGGGTCGTCCCTAGTACGGCTCCTCGCTCTACCTTAAAGCCTCGCAGCTTTTGACAATGGGGAATCATGCATCTAGTTCGCACGCAGGCGGCATGTATATATTTTCCATTTCCACAAACTAATCCTATGTGGGTTTCAACCAAATATTTCTCAACCACAAACGGGTATTTTTCAACCACAATCAATCAATTTCAACCACAAACAATTATAATCAACCATTCGCTATCAACTATTTTTCACACTAATCAAAATCAATAAATATCGTCCATGGTTTTTGGATGAGGGGCGTATATATATATATATATATATATATATATATATATATATATATATATAAGCATTTCACTTCTATTCAACACATATATAATTTTTACAACGCATATGTAATTTATACATCGAACGTACAACTTATACAACGCTTATACAAGAGGTGTACAACGCTTATATAACTCATACATCGATTATATAATTTATACATCGTCGTTTTCCATATCGTTTATAAATTAGAAATCTCACATTGGGTTCCACTCCACCAAAAATAGCAGAAGGCTCAGAAAAATACGCGGTCTCTTCTAGAAGGTAGAAGACGTCCACACGAGTCCATTGTCTCTTATTTCACTGGATTTCGACAAGAAACGAAAAAGATATGATTTTTCAAAGTTTGCAACGGTTTTAAACTGTTAAAAACAGTTTTAAATTAAACAGCCGTTACCTTTCTGAAATCTTCAAAACTAGGTTTGAAGTTTTCGTGCAATCCGTGAATTGATAGGACGATCGGCCTTCACCACGAAGAAGAGGAAGGAGAGGCGCGCCTGGGGGGTCCCCTCCTGATGAACTCGACGACCTGGATAGCCCTCGGCGGCGGCTTGAACGTCGGATGTTCACGGTGGTGGATCTCCCTAATTACTCAATGAAAAAAATCCAAACTTGCTATGGATTTGAAGATCTTGACTAGCTCTACAAAATCCTCAACAGGATGGAGGTCTAATTTTGAGCAGATTGAGAGCAAGCGAGGAGAGAAGGGGTTGAGTTCATTTCCGCCGCGCGATCTGGAGTGTCGAGGAGAGAGAAGAGAATGAGGCCCAATCATATTTTTTCTTTTATTTATATATATTTTTTAATTTCAAAAATACCCCCTTTCACACACGAACCCTAATCCAGACCCAACGACTGTCGTTCCTAGCGTTTTACCCCCATTCCGAACACAATGGGATATGTTTCGTAGGCCCATTCGACTGTTTCAGTCAGTTTCCATTCAAATTAAAATATAAAAGCATTCAATATTCAATTTGAATGTACATTTCAATTTGCCAGGGCCACAAACTGATTCGAAAAATTCCAGAAAAATAAATCTAGCTATGTTTTGACGATACGGTCCCAACAAAACTAGTTTCATCGAATTATGAGACCGTTTGCAAAAAGGCCCATTTCTGGTCGATCCAATTTAACTATAATTGACCAAAACACGTTTTCCTTTGCCACGCTCACATACTAGCTTCAAAAATTATGAAATTTGAAATCTAGCAATAACTTCACATCCCGGATCCAACAAAAGTGGTTTCGTCGAATTCCGAGGTCATATGCAAAATGGCCAATTTCACGAGCTATATAAATTCGATAGCGACATTTCTGAAAATTCATTTGGCCATAACTTTTTCTTTCCGCTATGAAACTTCGATTTTTCAGATTCGTTAGAAAGATATTCACTAACGGATTAAAATATTTTTGGTTTTACTCAAATTCGTTTTGTTTTGCACCCGGTACAGTCAGACGAAGTTTGAAATGAAAATTTGAAACTGCCGCGCCATTTCAGGCCTTGTTTATAATTAGAATTAATTATATTCGTTTACAAATGTCGATTCAAACTTACTTTTCATCGCTATTATTTAAAATATTTATTTTAAATATTTAAAATCCATTATTTCAGCCAGTTTAAAAAAATTTAAATTGGTTCATATTTTCTGGGTCGTTACAGTTGCTCATAGGTGTGATCCTGAGGCATTTGCTAGAGTGTCTCGAATCGGAGAGGACGATCCCTGGCCTCGATTTCATGATGGAAACCAAATCTCCAATACGACATTACGATTTTGATTGTAAACATGTATATGGCGACATATTATATGGTACTTATGCCGTCAAGGATTGATACATTTACTTTGAAGTATTTTAATATTGATTAGACACTAATAAAAATATTAAAATATTATTTTATACGTATCAAGTCATGTTTGATCATTATAAGGTAAAACACTATCCTCCGGTTTGCGTTGCATTGTGTGATGGGACTTGAGTCTTATAATGATTTCATTTTTCTAAAAAGCATTGCGTTATTTTTTGTTTAATTATGCACTGGAAATCCAATGGAGTAAACCCGTTCCGCGTTAGCGGCGTGGTCCTGTGATTTGCCATACTGTTAGATAATGTAGAAAAGATTTCTCATACTAGTCCCATGACTGACCTGTAGTTTTGTTTCACTTGCAACCTTGGGTTCCCTCTTTTCCACACAGGCAGTCGAGTAGCCTTTTGCAGATATTTATCTCTTGAGAAGGATTCTGGATCGAAGCCTAAAACAGTGTCCAGAGCATAGAAAGTCTTCCACTGTGCATTGTATTAATTTATTGTAATAAGTCTTCCGCTGTATTTTATTTATCGGTGTACTCTGATATTCTGTACTCTGATGTAACATTATTATGATGTTTATAAAAGTCTGTTGTTATTGTTCTAATGTGCTGTATGCCCAGAGTTAATGCATTCAAGAATTTCCAACTTTGGATCAGGCCTGTGTGGTTTATGGTCGATTCAAAGGGTGGGAATTTTCGGGTTGTTACAATTGGATTGTCCAAAATAATTTAAAATAAATATTCAAATACATATAAAATGGTTTAAATTTACCAAACAAAATTTGTTTTTATTTTTATTTTAAAAACAATACTCTTCGCACTCGTTCCAGGATACTACTGATCCCATCTCTAACGAGTCATTCTCATTGGATATTACTAATCCAATCTCTGATGAATTCTTTCGTTTGGTTCTAATGTGCCTTGTTCTCGAGCTCTGTAAACCAAAGCTATGATACCAAATGTGGCGACCCGGACTTCCCCGTGATGGAAAGTACGGATTGCTTTGAGGACAAGACAAATCAGAACATAAACAGAAGAACATTTCATTGCTTATTACAACAATTTCATCAGAATACAAGAATATAACAGAGTATGAATAAATCATATACATTTGATCAATACCAGAGATTTAAATTACATTTAAATACATAGGAGCGGAAAACAATACAAAACACAACTGAAAGTAATACACGGATACAGAGCTTTCCGGATATCGCTTCAGCTGTAAATCAGGATCCTGTGAATATAAATCTGCAAAACCAAAACTACTAGTTGCGCATGTGGAAAATAGGGTCACCCAGAGTTTAGGTTAAAACAATAAACTCCAGATCAGTCATTTGACTGGTATGAGAACTAAAACAATTATTTAAAACTTTACTTTAAATCAGATATATCAAGAGACCACGCCATATAACACGGAACGGGTTTCCTCCCAAGAATACCAGTGCATATAACAAAACAGCGCGATGGTTTATGGAAAAATGAAGCTACTATAAGACCCAGGTCCCATCACACAATGCAACGCAAGTCGGAGGATAGGGTTTCCCTTATAATAGTAAACATGATTGGTACGTTTAAAACAAATCATTTGATACTATTATAAGTGCATAGTGTATGAAACAACTTCAAATATAAATGTATCAATCCTAGATGGCATGGGTACCATATATCATGTCGCCAATACTGGGTTCTACAATCAAAACCGCAAAATCATGTATTAGAAGTTGGATTTCCATCTATAAACCAAGGCAAGGGATCGTCCTTACCTCTTCGAGACAATCTAGCCCATATCACATGATCAGAGCGCATCGACCCTTAGAGCGACAGGGCCGGTCCACACGATGTGAATTAAAATGCCTGAACACTGCGTTTCTCCTCCCAATGGGGCGTAAATGAGCCAAATGACTCCATCGGCCCCGGATCGACCGATATAACCGAGGCGCCTCGCAATCCATCATCCACATAAGTATAATGTCAGGGCTAGTAAAACGCTGACACCACTCCTAGCTAGAAGGAAACACATGCCCTCCCCGAGGTCCACTCCCGTTTCTGGTTCACACCAGGGTGTGAGGCTCGCGAATTAATGCTACACAAAGCTACGCTATATTAAAGTCGTGCTATGATCATCAACCACAAGATTCTGCTTTTCAACAGAAGCCTTGATCATTTGCATCTCAGCATGCCACACAGGCCATTCACGCTTTGCAACCGTTGTCTATCAATCACACAGAATGAAATCCGATGTCAGACACACATCCATTTACAACTTTGTTTTGAGTCTGAACGAAACCGGAGGCACCTTATTCATCCACCATATGTCCAATACAGGGGAGAGGTCATCACATATCCGGTCAATCTCCAAGTACGTCTGGACGATCACCACTTATTACCTTGTCTTGGGTGTATAGCCCAATCACGACATCAGTAATCATCCAAACGATGTGAAGACCTCTGGTCTTCAACCACCGTCTTCATCCTCGACACATCGTCGAATCAGTTATTCGGAAAGAGATAAACACGTTCTTTCTGAATAACTCGCGTATATAATAAACAAGTGCTATAAAAACACAACATACGCCTTATTCCAATCTAGAATATTCCTTTATTCAAATATTCCTATACTTTGGGAGAGGTTCCCATTAATTTTATCAAAGATAAATTCTTTAAATTTATTCTTTAATCTTCCTTTGGATATTATTTCAATCTAATTAAAGATGCATTAAAACTCCACTTGGTTTTAATTTTTTCCAAAAATCAATATTAACAATTGTTTAACTTGTGAAATCGTATCCTGTCTTTAACTGGGTTAAAGAACCAATGTCATTTAAAACACGGTTCACGATAAACCCAAAATCACATTCCATTCCATCAGCCTTTAACCGTAAATTAGCAAGTGAACAATTCCCTAAGTATTAACCCCGAAGGCCGAAACCAACATTAGATCAGTACCCAGGAAACATTTCAATTTAACTAATCTCCAGTTAGTTTTCTGATTTTCTTAACTCCATTAGGTCTAAGAAAAGTATTATTAAAGATACCTTTCACGACAACGCAAAATCTTATTCCTGTCTTTAACTGGGTTAAAGAACCAATGTCCTTTAAAACACAGTTCACGACAAACCCAAAATCACATTCCATTCCATCAGCCTTTAACCGTAAATTAGCAAGTGAACAATTCCCTAAGTATTAAACCCGAAGGCCGAAACCAACATCAGATCAATACCCAGGAAACCATTCAGCTTAACTAATCTCCAGTTAGTTTCTGATTTTCTTAAGTCCATTGGGTCTAAGAACAGTATTATTAAAGATACCATTCACGACAACCCAAAATCTTATTCCTTTGTTAATCGGGTTAAAGAACAAGTATTATTTAAAACACCGTTCACGATAAACCCAAAGACCAATTTAAATTCCATTCCAATTAAATATCAATTTATTGGTATATTTTATTAAATCTAAATAAAAAGATTTATTCTTTTCTCAATTGGGTTCAAGAATAGTATTAATGAAGACATCATTCACGACAAACCCAAAATAACATTTAATATTAAATACAAGGCTCTGAATAGAAAATATATCGGCTTATATTAAATATCAAATTCTGGAATCAACAAATACCGTATTGGAATAACGATATATATATATCTTCCAAATTCCTCCACAATATCCGTATAATCACTAAATCCAATATCGAAATATTACGAGGATAATTTCGATTCAAATCTATTCCAATTCATATATTGGAAATTCTGGTTATTTTTAAAACCATTTCAAATCCAATTTATTTATTTTTAGAAAATATTGGGATTATAATTCTAGTTCAAAACAAGTACATTTCGATAAAAATCTATTTTTATCTTTTCAAATAAGGAATTTTTCATCCCAATTCTTTACAAATCATTTCTTATGATTTTACACTAATTATTGATATTTTTAATAATTTTAGCAAGGCCCGTACAGTCGATTTCTGTAAACGGCCATCGAACTGCACTTACAACGACCTTTTCCAAATTTGATTTGGACATAATTCCAAATCCAGTCGTTAGATTTCTAATTTCTTGAATTCGTTAGAAATCTCTTTTCGATACGAACCGAACGGTTTCGGTTTTAGGAGAATACGCCGGCCGGATCTCCCGTAACGTTCGTTCAAAGTCAATTGTCGAAATTCGCGAACTGCCGCAGCGCGGCGCGTTCTATTCAGGCAATTATATTATATATATAATACATATTTCGTCGATTTCCATTTAAAACGTATTTTATAAATCGTTTTAAATTCATTTTCAAACCGATTTCAACTTCATATTCAATTTCAAATCAAAATTGAATATTCCATATCATCGATATACAAATGATAGTATTTTCAAAACATTATATTTTTAAATCATTTCCTTTTCGATATTCATTACAAAAATGAATAAAATCGATATAAATATCGTTCATGTCAAAATGGCGTTAATCTAATCAACACGGCTTTATATATTTAAATATATTCGTGCCCATCCCAAATCGGACATCAAAATCATATTTTGATCCTTTACTGAATATTACTTTAGGATATTCGTTATTTTAAAATAATCTTTATTTTAAAATATTCATTCTTTCTGAACTGGAATCAGACACAGTCAATTACCATATAATTTGATTATATGGATTTCATACAATACATGTATACAACAATAGTGATAAATAATCATCCATTATCCAGAGTGCATTCTACACTGTATAAGCATTAAATATAAATATTCAACGCTTACACAGCTTGTAAATCAATCAATCGACATACAGCTAATTATTAGGACTAGTGTATGTCATATATCATCCCAATACCCGTGTGGGGTTTCAATCAACAAATAATGAATTTTATTTGTGCGGTTGGGCGATGTGTAAAATTTATCGTCCCAATCAATATCAGTCAAATGTATGTACATAAACAACTCATCCGATTTGTTTATGAATATTTATTTTATTCATATATGCGTTAAAAATTATATTTTTAACTACAAAATATTTTATTCCATTCCACAACACACAATCAATTTTCACAACACAATCAAACAAACAAACAAGTCGTCCATAGTCTGTGGACGATGGGTATCGGGTGCTGCTAAGCACCGTCTGCATCCTAGTATATATTTTAACTAGAAAATAAATTAAAACCGAGAAGTTCTCACCTTTGAGTTCCACTCCGCCATTCTTTCCTTTTGAACTGTTTGAATTTGTTCGAAATTCCAACGCATCCTTTTCACGCTGTTCATATATAAAAATCATAATTTTATCGCTTCACTCCAATAAATAAAAATGATATTTTTATTTCTACTTCATATATTTTTACAACGCTTCTTTCTATATAAAAATTATATTTTTATATTTTTACTTCTTATATAAAGATCGAATTTTTATTTTGCTTCATATATAACAAAAAAAAACGAATTTTTATATTAATGATATCCATATAAAGATCATATCTTTATCATAATGAAAACATTATAAAAATCGTATTTTTATCTATAAAAATCGCATTTTTATAATTCTTCCTACAAGATAAAAATTATATTTTTACTACGCCACTTCATATATAAAAATCAAATCTTTATTGCCATTCCATATATATAAAAATCGAATTTTTATATTATTACATACACACGATAAAATTTTTATTTTTGTCTAACTAAAAGTAATATTTTCATATCGCTATTCAAATTATAAAAATCATATTTTTATTATCTCTAAAATATAAAAATCATATTTTTATTATCATACATAAATAAAAATCATATTTTTATTATCTCTATAATATAAAAATCATATTTTTTAATATCTAGAAATGTAAATAAAAATCCTATCTTCATACGATTAAAAATCGTATTTTTATACTTCCTTTAGAAAAATCAAATCTCTCTCCACATAAAAAAATTAAATCTTTCTACTTATAAAAATTCTATTTTTCTTAACATATGAATCCCCCTTTTTATTAACATAGAATCATATAAATCAGTAAAGAAACAAAGCTATATATATATATATATAAAGAAAAAGACACTTACAGGCTTTAGCGAGAGGGAGGGGGTTCGCATCGGTCTTGGGTGGGTAGGGGAGGCGCGTAGGGCTGAGGGAGGGGGCGGTGGGGCTGCTCAGGCGGTGCGGTGGCGGGTTTTTGGGGTCTAGGGAGCTGGTGTCTTCGATGTTGCCGAGGGAGAGGTCGGAGACGAAGGGGGTTTCACCTGAGAGGGCGGCGGCAAGCGGCGTCGCTTGGGGGGGGGGGCACGGTGATGGGCGGCGGCGGTTTCCTCCCCCCATCTGCGATTTTTTTTCTTTTCTCTCTAAATCGCATTCTGTTGAATGGGGGACACTGACTAGAAGAAGATATTAGGTGTGTTGGAATTTATTTATTAATTAATTTAATTAATTACATGAAGCAACTTTTTATTTCGAACTCTAAATCAAACCCACCCATTGTCGTCCCTAGCTAATTACCCCCATTTCGAACACAATGGTATATGTCCGGTAAGACAATTCGACTGTTTCGATCTGTAATAACCCGAAAATCTGGGCCAGTTTAAAATTTTTATTTTGGCAATTTTAGCGAATTTTGAATATTTAAAATAGATTATTTTAAATAATATCGACGAGAAAATTTATTTTGAATATAATTCGAACGTATATATTATATACGTCGTCGTTAGAATATATAATATTTATATATAATTATAAATAGAATTGAAAATGGCGCGGTAGTTCGATAATTCGATTTCAAACTTCAATTGAATGTACCGGGTGCAAAACAATCCGGATTTTAGTGAAACCAAAAATATTAGAATCTATTCGTGAATATCTTTCCAATGAATCCGAAAAATCGAAATTTGATAGCGGGAATCAAAAGATATGTCCAGTTGAAAATTCTGAATAGTCGCTATGGAATTCAGGCCCTTAAAAATGGACATTTTGCAAACGACCTCGGATTTCGACGAAACCCCTTTTGTTGGGTCCGTGTTGTCAAATTATTGCTAGGTTTCAAATTTCATAATTTTTCGAATCAATATGTGAGCGTGGTAAAGGAAAACGCGTTTGACCAGTTTCAGTTGATTTTAATCGACTGGAAATTGGCCATTTTTCCAACGGTCTCAGAATTCGACGAAACTAATTTTGTTAGGACCGTATCGTCAATACGAAACTAGAAAATATTTTTCTGGAATTTTTCTAGTTAGTATGTGACCCCGGTAATTTGAAATGTACGTTTAAAATTCAATATAGTGATTTAAATGTAAATTTAACGGAAACTGATTCAAACAGTCGAATCAGCCTACGATACATATCCCATTGTGTTCGGAATGGGGGTAAAACGCTATGGACGACAGGCGGTAGGCCTCGTTTAGAGGTCGTATGTAAAAGTCAACTTTTTGCAATTAAATTAATTAAATTAATTAAAAATTAAAATTCTTTTCTCCCCCTTTTTACCGTTCTGGCCCCCCTTCTCAAATTCAGAAATCGATTTTAAAATAATAAAAAAAGAAAAAAAAAGAAAAGGAAGAGAGCGACGGGGGAGGAGCCGCCGCCCCTCCCCGATGAACCGCCGCCGCCGCCAGGGGTGGCGCAGCCCCTGCGCCGTCCTCCCTTCTTCTTCCTCCTTCTTCCCTTCTCTCGCCTCCATCTCCTCCTTCTTCTGCCTGAAAAGCCGCCGCCCCTATCCCCTCCGTCCGACACTCCACCACCGCACACACACACACCCCCCCTTGCGCCGCCACCCTCCTCCGTTCCCTTCCTCCCCCTTCTCCAGTAAACTGACGCGCCCAAAACTCCCCGCCACCCAAACCCTAACCGCAACCACCACCCGCCATTCGACCCCCTGGCGCGCCGCCCAAGAGCACCCCCCCTCCTTGCTACGAGCTGTAAGTTTGTTTTATTTTCATTATTTCTATTTATAATAAAACTGATTTTTAATCGTTATAAAAACTGATTTGTAAAGGTAAAAGATTTGATTTTTATTCTATAGGAATACTAAAAATATGATTTTTAGTTTAGGAAAGTCAGGATTTTTATAGGATCAAATTGGTAGGAAAAATATGATTTTTCATTTAGGAAAAAAATATATGATTTTTATATCATAGAAGGAAGAAAAGGTGAAATCTTTAAATTTGAAAAAGATAAATAGTAAAGGCGAAAACTTTATTTTTATAAAGGCGAAAACTTTATTTTTGAAAGGGCGAAATCTTTATATAGAGAATAACATGATAAAAATATAATCTTTATTATATGAACATCGTCGTAAAAATAGAATTTTTATCTATATAGTAGTGATTATAAAAATATGATTTTTAAATTGAAAGTGAATAAATAAAAATGTGATTTTTATTTTAAAGACATCGAAATATAAAAATGTGTGATTTTTATATATGTAGTGACTACGGGCAACGAAGGTGATCAAAAGGCGAGAATGAAGAAGATTTCTATAAAAGAAGAGTCAAGATGAGTGGATAGCTTTCGGTGAGAACTTCTCACTCAAATTCTCTTTTTCTAGTTATATATATATACTAGGATGCAGACGGTGCTTAGTAGCACCCGACACCCGTCATCCACAGACCATGGATGACTTGTTTGTTAAATTGATTGGTTGTGGAGTTAGTTAGTCTAATTGGTTTGAATTGAATTGTTTGGTGATACGGAATGGATTTGATTGATGTGTGAATGGCGTGGGCCTTCACTAGACCGGGGATAAGGCTAGGCCTCGTCCCGTTTCTAGTATCGTGTCGTTATGCCGCCGAATTTTTCTAAAATATGTTAGAAAAATAAAAATATCATTTTATTGAATAAATGAACTGAATAGAAATTCATGTGTTAAAATAAAATGTTTTATCGTTAAAAATATAATTTTTAACGTGAAAATGGATAAATGAATATTTATAAACAAATCGGCCGATTTGTTTATATACACTGATTTGACTAATATCGATTGGGTCGATAAATTTTACACGTCGCCCAACTGCACAAATAAAATCTGTGTTTGATTGTTTGAAACCCCACACGGGTGTTGGGATGAAATTTGAAGTTCACTCATCCTGATTTATTAAATATGTCGATCGGTTGATTGACAGGCTGTTATAAGCGTTAGATATCTATATTTGATGCTTATACAGAGTAGTGCACTTTGGTTGATGGTTGATTATTTTTCAATGCTATTATATACGTGTGATGTATGAAAATCCATATAATGAACGTTATATGGTGATTGATTGGGCCTCATTCCAATTGGGAAAATAATGAATGTTATAAAAGAAAATTCATGTGTTGAATATAAAAATAGTCATGTGTTGACGATGTTCATGTGTTGAGTGAAATATTTTATACAATAAAATTCACATCTTTATCATATTTAAAATTAGAACCTACTTTTCAGTAGGAGTCTAATTGAAAATCAAACGATAGATACCATAGTTTTATAAAATATTTTACATAACAACAATAGTGATGTGTTGACGGCACTCATGTGTTGAGATTAGTCGTGTGTTGAAAGAAATATAGATTCATGTGTTGAATGGGATAAATATTCATTTGTTGAATAAAATAAAGAAGTTGTGAAAAATATAAAGCCGTGTGGATTAGTTTTGCGCCATTTTGACGTGAACGATATTTATATCGATTTTATTCAAATTGAAATGAATATTATAGCAAATTCGAATTGAAAAGAAAACGAATTTGAATTGAATATAAAAGGACTTCGAATGGAATTGAATATAAAACAAATTCAAGTTGAATTGAAAACGAACTGAAATTTGATTGAATTCGAATCGAAATTAAATTGAAATCAATTTGAACTGAAACGAATTTGAATTTGAATTGAAACGAATTTGAATTCGAATTAAATAAAATGGAAATGAATTCGAGTTGAATTGAAATCAAATCGATTTGAAATTGAATGTAGAAGTTGAATTGTTTTAGAAACAAATGTAAAACGATTTATAAAATTCGTTTTAAATAGAAATCGATGAAATATATATTATATATATTATATATATTATATATATAATATAATGGCCTGAATAGAACGCGCCGCGCCGCGGCAGTTCGTGAATTTCGACCATTTATTTCAAACGGACATTGCGGGAGATCCGACCGTCGGATTCTCCTAAAACCAGAACCGTTGGATTCGTATCGAAAAGAGTTTTCCAATGAATATTAGAAATTTGAAATCTAACGGTTGGATTTGGAATTATGTCCAAATCAAATTTGAAAAAGGTCGCTGTAAGTGCAGTTCGATAGCCGTTGATGGAAATCGACTGTACGGGCCTTCATAAAATTATTAAGAATATCTATAATTTGTGTAAAATCATAAGATATGATTTGGGAAAAATTGAGCTGAAGGATTCCACATTTGAAAGGATAAAAATAGACTTTTATCGAAATGAACTAGTTTTGAACTAAAATTAAAATCAATTTATTTTTGAAATAAATAAATTGAATTTGAAAGTGATTTTAAAAATAATCAATATTCCCAATACGTGGATTGGACTGGAGTTGAATCGAAATTATCTTCGGGATATTTCGATGTTGGATTTCGTGACTATACAGATATTGTTATGGGAATTTGAAAGATATATTTTATATCGTTATTTCCAATACGATATATGTTGGTTTCAGAATTTGATATTGAATATAAGCCGATATATTTTCTATTCAGAGCCTTGTATTTAATATCAAATGTGATTTGGGTTTGTCGTGAATCGTGTTTTAGATGACATTGGTTCTTTAACCCAGTTAAAGGCAAGATGTGTATTTTTGAAAGAATTAAGACTAAGTGTAGTTTTAATGAATCTTTAATTAGATTAAAATGTGAATTGATAATTTAAATTATCAAATCTGAAAAGTGATCGAGAGTGGAGTACCACCAGTTTTGCTCCAAAGCGATAGTTAAATCTTTAATTAGATTTGAACGTGAATTGTAATTAATTTTACCGATAACACCGTGGTGTTAGATGTGGAGTATTACCAGTTTTCTCCATGGGATATATAGGTTGGGATTGGGAAATAAAATAAATAATTACTTCGGTGTGGTTCGTTAATCCCGACTAGTTTGAAATGATATCCAAAGGAAGATTATAGGATAAATTTAGAAGAATTTATCTTGGATAAAATTAATGGGAACATTTCCCTAAGAAGGTGTTTTTGTGAATAAAAGAATATTCTGAATTGGAATGAGGCGTTTGTTGTGTTTGTGTAACATTTGTTTATTATATACGTGGGTTATTCAGAAAGGCCGGGTTATACCCATTCTGAATAACCGATTCGACGAGATGTCGAAGATGAAGACGGTGGTTGAAGACCGGAAGTCTTCACGTCGTTTGGGTGATTACTGATGATCTTGATTGGGCTGTACACCCAGGATGAGGGAATCAGTTGGTGATCGTCCAGACGTACTTGGAGATGGATGGATATGCGAGGAAAGTGCCTCCGGTTTCGTTCAGACCCAGAACGAACTTGTAAATGGATTGTGTGTCTGACATTGGATTTTATTCTGTGTTGATTGATCTCTATTAAATATACATCTGTTTGGCGGCGGAGAATTTATTCTCTTGCTTAACGCCCTTCTCTGAGACGTACGAGCTTAGAGGTTGTATATCGATGGACATCAGTCGCATGGAGTGAATTGCTAATGTGGCATGCGTAAGTGGCAATTGATCAAGGCTTCTGTTGAAAAGCAAAGTCTTGTGGTTGATGATCAAAGCACGGCCTGTGTGGCGTAGCTTTGTGTATAACGTGAATTCGCGAGCCTCACACCTCGGTATGAGTCAAAAACGGGAGACGGACCGCTGGGAGAGCACGACGTTTCTTTCTAGCTAGGGTGGTGTCAGTGACCTACCAGCCCTGACATTTATATACTTTTCACCTGTGTGGTTGTTGGATACGAGGCGCCTCGGATATAGGTCTGTAAGGACCGGGAAACGTGTGTTCAGGAATAACTAATCCTCAAAAGTAAGAGAGGACCGGCCCAGCCGATTCCAAGGATCATAGTGGGGTCCTGAGGCATTTGCTAGAGTGTCTCGAACGCGGAGAGGAGCTTGCCCCTTGCCTCGACTCATGACGGAATCCAATTTCCAATACGTGTGTTTCGGTTTTATTTGTAGAGCCTAGTATGGCGACATAGTAGATGGTAGCTATGCCGCCTATGATTGATACTTATGATTGAAATTGTTTTGACACTATACACTTATAATAGTATCAAATAATGTGATTTAAACGTATCAAGCATGCTTTGGCTGTTATAAGGGAAAACCCTATCCTCCGGCTTGCGTTGCATTGTGTGATGGGACCTGGGTCTTATAACAGCTTCATTTTTCTTTATTTAGCATTGCGCTGTTTGTTCTATGCACTGGTATTCTTGGGAGGAAACCCGTTCCGTGTTATACGGCGTGGTCCCTTGATTTACCTAACTTTAAAACCAATATTAATAACTGTTTTAGTTCTCACACCAGTCACATGACTGACCTGGAGTTTATTGTTTTAACCTAAACTCTGGGTGCCCCTATTTTCCACACGAGCAGCTAGTAGTTTTGGTTTTGCAGATTTATATTCACAGGGTCCTGATTTACAGCTGGAACGATGCTCGGAAAGCTATGTATCCGTGTATCACTTTCAGTTGTGTTTTGTATATTTTCCCGCTGCTATGTAATTTATTGTAATCTCTGATATTTATCGAATGTAATTTATTCATTTATACTCTGTATATTCTTGTATCTGATGGAATTGTTGTAATAACAATGAAATGTTCTTCTCTATGCGTTCTATTTTGTCTTGTCCTCAATTATATCTGTGCTTTCCTTCACGGGGAAGTTCGGGTCGTCTCAGTTTGGTATCAGAGCTTTGGTTTACAGAGCTTGAGAACAAGACACATTAGAACCATACGAGAGAATTCATCAGATATTGGATTAGCAATATCCAATTAGAATGACTCGTTAGAGATAGGATCAGTAGTATCCTAGAACGAGTGTGAAGAGTATATTTTTCAAATGAAAACAATTTTGTTTTAAAAATTTAAATCGTTTTATACGTATTTGAATATTTATTTATTTTGAAAATGGACAATCGAGTATATATAGATTTCGCGTATACGCGTCATGAACATATAGTCGAAGTTTTAATATACTGGATAGATATAGAGTCACATTCTAGACACCCGGGGATAATTCTGGTGATGTGGCCACATCATCAGTATTCATATTCGTGTTTCGAAGGTGTGATATCTATATATTTCCATTAGACTGGTGTGAGAACCAAAACCAATATAGCTAGAACACTTTGTTGTGAATTGGCATCAAAACAAGATTTTCCGTATATATATATCAAATTAAGAATTTGAAACTCTAATTCACTAATTGATTGATGTTTGTGTTGTTTGTTTATTTGTTTGCTAATTTTTAACCATTTAGCCTAATATAATCAAATATTGAACTATATTGAAAATTGGTCGCATTTGCATGCATATACCTATACTTACATTGCACAGGTCATAGCAAGGAGGCTAGAGTCGAAGAATAAAATTTGTTTGCCCGACAAATAGGTACATGTTTATTACATAATTTACTGTTTTGTTTGGGTGATGATGATTTTATGAGCCTATTGGCTAGCCGCTTGGCTTTTTCTTTTTCTTTTTGAGATTAGAAGGACCGGGGAAGCTATTTGAAATTTCCCGATGCTCCCATTGCAGGGGAGGTTATGGCGAAATTTTTCGAAAATTTAGGGTGTTAGCCAAATTTTTGAAAATTTGAAAATTCTCAGAAACTGAAAAGTTGGAGAATGAAAGCCAGACCGAACGTAGAGTTGATTAATCAAACCACTTTCGACTTTGTTCCTTTTCGGGGACGAAAAGTTTTAAGTGGGGGAGATTGTAATAACCCGAAAATCTGGGCCAGTTTAAAAATTTTATTTTGGCAATTTTAGCGAATTTTGAATATTTAAAATAGATTATTTTAAATAATATCGACGAGAAAATTTATTTTGAATATAATTCGAACGTATATATTATATACGTCGTCGTTAGAATATATAATATGTATATATAATTATAAATAGAATTGAAAATGGCGCGGTAGTTCGATAATTCGATTTCAAACTTCAATTGAATGTACCGGGTGCAAAACAATCCGGATTTTAGTGAAACCAAAAATATTAGAATCTATTCGTGAATATCTTTCCAATGAATCCGAAAAATCGAAATTTGATAGCGGGAATCAAAAGATATGTCCAGTTGAAAATTCTGAATAGTCGCTATGGAATTCAGGCCCTTAAAAATGGACATTTTGCAAACGACCTCGGATTTCGACGAAACCACTTTTGTTGGGTCCGTGTTGTCAAATTATTGCTAGGTTTCAAATTTCATAATTTTTCGAATCAATATGTGAGCGTGGTAAAGGAAAACGCGTTTGAACAGTTTCAGTTGATTTTAATCGACTGGAAATTGGCCATTTTTCCAACGGTCTCAGAATTCGACGAAACTAGTTTTGTTAGGACCGTATCGTCAATACGAAACTAGAAAATATTTTTCTGGAATTTTTCTAGTTAGTATGTGACCCCGGTAATTTGAAATGTACGTTTAAAATTCAATTAGTGATTTAAATGTAAATTTAACGGAAACTGATTCAAACAGTCGAATCAGCCTACGATACATATCCCATTGTGTTCGGAATGGGGGTAAAACGCTATGGACGACAGGCGGTGGGCCTCGTTTAGAGGTCGTATGTAAAAGTCAACTTTTTGCAATTAAATTAATTAAATTAATTAAAAATTAAAATTCTTTTCTCCCCCTTTTTACCGTTCTGGCCCCCCCCTTCTCAAATTCAGAAATCGATTTTAAAATAAAAAAAAAAGAAAAAAAGAAAAGGAAGAGAGCGACGGGGGAGGAGCCGCCGCCCCTCACCGATGAACCGCCGCCGCCGCCAGGGGTGGCGCAGCCCCTGCGCCGTCCTCCCTTCTTCTTCCTCCTTCTTCCCTTCTCTCGCCTCCATCTCCTCCTTCTTCTGCCTGAAAAGCCGCCGCCCCTATCCCCTCCGTCCGACACTCCACCACCGCACACACACACACACCCCCTTGCGCCGCCACCCTCCTCCGTTCCCTTCCTCCCCCTTCTCCAGTAAACTGACGCGCCCAAAACTCCCCGCCACCCAAACCCTAACCGCAACCACCACCCGCCATTCGACCCCCTGGCGCGCCGCCCAAGAGCACCCCCCCTCCTTGCTACGAGCTGTAAGTTTGTTTTATTTTCATTATTTCTATTTATAATAAAACTGATTTTTAATCGTTATAAAAACTGATTTGTAAAGGTAAAAGATTTGATTTTTATTCTATAGGAATACTAAAAATATGATTTTTAGTTTAGGAAAGTCAGGATTTTTATAGGATCAAATTGGTAGGAAAAATATGATTTTTCATTTAGGAAAAAAATATATGATTTTTATATCATAGAAGGAAGAAAAGGTGAAATCTTTAAATTTGAAAAAGATAAATAGTAAAGGCGAAAACTTTATTTTTATAAAGGCGAAAACTTTATTTTTGAAAGGGCGAAATCTTTATATAGAGAATAGCATGATAAAAATATAATCTTTATTATATGAACATCGTCGTAAAAATAGAATTTTTATCTATATAGTAGTGATTATAAAAATATGATTTTTAAATTGAAAGTGAATAAATAAAAATGTGATTTTTATTTTAAAGACATCGAAATATAAAAATGTGTGATTTTTATATATGTAGTGACTACGGGCAACGAAGGTGATCAAAAGGCGAGAATGAAGAAGATTTCTATAAAAGAAGAGTCAAGATGAGTGGATAGCTTTCGGTGAGAACTTCTCACTCAAATTCTCTTTTTCTAGTTATATATATACTAGGATGCAGACGGTGCTTAGTAGCACCCGACACCCGTCATCCACAGACCATGGATGACTTGTTTGTTAAATTGATTGGTTGTGGAGTTAGTTAGTCTAATTGGTTTGAATTGAATTGTTTGGTGATACGGAATGGATTTGATTGATGTGTGAATGGCGTGGGCCTTCACTAGACCGGGGATAAGGCTAGGCCTCGTCCCGTTTCTAGTATCGTGTCGTTATGCCGCCGAATTTTTCTAAAATATGTTAGAAAAATAAAAATATCATTTTATTGAATAAATGAACTGAATAGAAATTCATGTGTTAAAATAAAATGTTTTATCGTTAAAAATATAATTTTTAACGTGAAAATGGATAAATGAATATTTATAAACAAATCGGCCGATTTGTTTATATACACTGATTTGACTAATATCGATTGGGTCGATAAATTTTACACGTCGCCCAACTGCACAAATAAAATCTGTGTTTGATTGTTTGAAACCCCACACGGGTGTTGGGATGAAATTTGAAGTTCACTCATCCTGATTTATTAAATATGTCGATCGGTTGATTGACAGGCTGTTATAAGCGTTAGATATCTATATTTGATGCTTATACAGAGTAGTGCACTTTGGTTGATGGTTGATTATTTTTCAATGCTATTATATACGTGTGATGTATGAAAATCCATATAATGAACGTTATATGGTGATTGATTGGGCCTCATTCCAATCGGGAAAATAATGAATGTTATAAAAGAAAATTCATGTGTTGAATATAAAAATAGTCATGTGTTGACGATGTTCATGTGTTGAGTGAAATATTTTATACAATAAAATTCACATCTTTATCATATTTAAAATTAGAACCTACTTTTCAGTAGGAGTCTAATTGAAAATCAAACGATAGATACCATAGTTTTATAAAATATTTTACATAACAACAATAGTGATGTGTTGACGGCACTCATGTGTTGAGATTAGTCGTGTGTTGAAAGAAATATAGATTCATGTGTTGAATGGGATAAATATTCATTTGTTGAATAAAATAAAGAAGTTGTGAAAAATATAAAGCCGTGTGGATTAGTTTTGCGCCATTTTGACGTGAACGATATTTATATCGATTTTATTCAAATTGAAATGAATATTATAGCAAATTCGAATTGAAAAGAAAACGAATTTGAATTGAATATAAAAGGACTTCGAATGGAATTGAATATAAAACAAATTCAAGTTGAATTGAAAACGAACTGAAATTTGATTGAATTCGAATCGAAATTAAATTGAAATCAATTTGAACTAAAACGAATTTGAATTTGAATTGAAACGAATTTGAATTCGAATTAAATAAAATGGAAATGAATTCGAGTTGAATTGAAATCAAATCGATTTGAAATTGAATGTAGAAGTTGAATTGTTTTAGAAACAAATGTAAAACGATTTATAAAATTCGTTTTAAATAGAAATCGATGAAATATATATTATATATATTATATATATAATATAATGGCCTGAATAGAACGCGCTGCGCCGCGGCAGTTCGTGAATTTCGACCATTTATTTCAAACGGACATTGCGGGAGATCCGACCGTCGGATTCTCCTAAAACCGGAACCGTTGGATTCGTATCGAAAAGAGTTTTCCAATGAATATTAGAAATTTAAAATCTAACGGTTGGATTTGGAATTATGTCCAAATCAAATTTGAAAAAGGTCGCTGTAAGTGCAGTTCGATAGCCGTTGATGGAAATCGACTGTACGGGCCTTGATAAAATTATTAAGAATATCTATAATTTGTGTAAAATCATAAGATATGATTTGGGAAAAATTGAGCTGAAGGATTCCACATTTGAAAGGATAAAAATAGACTTTTATCGAAATGAACTAGTTTTGAACTAAAATTAAAATCAATTTATTTTTGAAATAAATAAATTGAATTTGAAAGTGATTTTAAAAATAATCAATATTCCCAATACGTGGATTGGACTGGAGTTGAATCGAAATTATCTTCGGGATATTTCGATGTTGGATTTCGTGACTATACAGATATTGTTATGGGAATTTGAAAGATATATTTTATATCGTTATTTCCAATACGATATATGTTGGTTTCAGAATTTGATATTGAATATAAGCCGATATATTTTCTATTCAGAGCCTTGTATTTAATATCAAATGTGATTTGGGTTTGTCGTGAATCGTGTTTTAGATGACATTGGTTCTTTAACCCAGTTAAAGGCAAGATGTTGATTTTTGAAAGAATTAAGACTAAGTGTAGTTTTAATGAATCTTTAATTAGATTAAAATGTGAATTGATAATTTAAATTATCAAATCTGAAAAGTGATCGAGAGTGGAGTACCACCAGTTTTGCTCCAAAGCGATAGTTAAATCTTTAATTAGATTTGAACGTGAAATGGTAATTAATTTTACCGATAACACCGTGGTGTTAGATGTGGAGTATTACCAGTTTTCTCCATGGGATATATAGGTTGGGATTGGGAAATAAAATAAATAATTACTTCGGTGTGGTTCGTTAATCCCGACTAGTTTGAAATGATATCCAAAGGAAGATTATAGGATAAATTTAGAAGAATTTATCTTGGATAAAATTAATGGGAACATTTCCCTAAGAAGGTGTTTTTGTGAATAAAAGAATATTCTGAATTGGAATGAGGCGTTTGTTGTGTTTGTGTAACATTTGTTTATTATATACGTGGGTTATTCAGAAAGGCCGGGTTATACCCATTCTGAATAACCGATTCGACGAGATGTCGAAGATGAAGACGGTGGTTGAAGACCGGAAGTCTTCACGTCGTTTGGGTGATTACTGATGATCTTGATTGGGTTGTACACCCAGGATGAGGGAATCAGTTGGTGATCGTCCAGACGTACTTGGAGATGGATGGATATGCGAGGAAAGTGCCTCCGGTTTCGTTCAGACCCAGAACGAACTTGTAAATGGATTGTGTGTCTGACATTGGATTTTATTCTGTGTTGATTGATCTCTATTAAATATACATCTGTTTGGCGGCGGAGAATTTATTCTCTTGCTTAACGCCCTTCTCTGAGACGTACGAGCTTAGAGGTTGTATATCGATGGACATCAGTCGCATGGAGTGAATTGCTAATGTGGCATGCGTAAGTGGCAATTGATCAAGGCTTTTGTTGAAAAGCAAAGTCTTGTGGTTGATGATCAAAGCACGGCCTGTGTGGCGTAGCTTTGTGTATAACGTGAATTCGCGAGCCTCACACCTCGGTATGAGTCAAAAACGGGAGACGGACCGCTGGGAGAGCACGACGTTTCTTTCTAGCTAGGGTGGTGTCAGTGACCTACCAGCCCTGACATTTATATACTTTTCACCTGTGTGGTTGTTGGATACGAGGCGCCTCGGATATAGGTCTGTAAGGACCGGGAAACGTGTGTTCAGGAATAACTAATCCTCAAAAGTAAGAGAGGACCGGCCCAGCCGATTCCAAGGATCATAGTGGGGTCCTGAGGCATTTGCTAGAGTGTCTCGAACGCGGAGAGGAGCTTGCCCCTTGCCTCGACTCATGACGGAATCCAATTTCCAATACGTGTGTTTCGGTTTTATTTGTAGAGCCTAGTATGGCGACATAGTAGATGGTAGCTATGCCGCCTATGATTGATACTTATGATTGAAATTGTTTTGACACTATACACTTATAATAGTATCAAATAATGTGATTTAAACGTATCAAGCATGCTTTGGCTGTTATAAGGGAAAACCCTATCCTCCGGCTTGCGTTGCATTGTGTGATGGGACCTGGGTCTTATAACAGCTTCATTTTTCTTTATTTAGCATTGCGCTGTTTGTTCTATGCACTGGTATTCTTGGGAGGAAACCCGTTCCGTGTTATACGGCGTGGTCCCTTGATTTACCTAACTTTAAAACCAATATTAATAACTGTTTTAGTTCTCACACCAGTCACATGACTGACCTGGAGTTTATTGTTTTAACCTAAACTCTGGGTGCCCCTATTTTCCACACGGGCAGCTAGTAGTTTTGGTTTTGCAGATTTATATTCACAGGGTCCTGATTTACAGCTGGAACGATGCTCGGAAAGCTCTGTATCCGTGTATCACTTTCAGTTGTGTTTTGTATATTTTCCCGCTGCTATGTAATTTATTGTAATCTCTGATATTTATCGAATGTAATTTATTCATTTATACTCTGTATATTCTTGTATCTGATGGAATTGTTTTAATAACAATGAAATGTTCTTCTCTATGCGTTCTATTTTGTCTTGTCCTCAATTCTATCCGTGCTTTCCTTCACGGGGAAGTTCGGGTCGTCTCACGATCTGTTTCCGTCAAAATCAAAATATAAATCTATATATTGAATTTGTACGCACATTTCAATTTACCGGGGCCAGATACATACCCCAAAAATTCCAGAAAAATAAATCTGGTTATGTTTTGACGATACGGTCCTAACAAAACTAATTTTGTCAAATTTGGAGACCGTTTGAAAATGGACATTTTCTGGTCAATCCAAATTGACTAAAACTGACAAAACACGTTTTCCTTTGCCAAGCTCACATATTGATTTCAAAAAAAATATGAATTTTGGAATCTAGCAATAATTTGACATCCTGGATCCAACAAAAGAGTTTCGTCGAAAACGAAGGTCGTTTGCAAAATCGCTATTTTTAAGGGCCAAAATTCCCTAGCGACTATTCTGAATTTTCAACTGGGCATAACTTTCTATTCCCGCTATGAAATTTCAATTTTTCGGACTCGTTGGAAAGATATTTTCAAATAGATTCTAATAATTTTGGTTTCGCTAAAATCCAGTTTATTTTGAATCCTGTACATTCATTTGAACTTTGAAATCGAATTTTCAAACTACCGCGCCATTTCCAATTCCTTTTATAATTAAAATAGATTTTTATATTCTAACTTCGATTCAAATAAATATATTCATTCTAATTCTATTCAAAATAAATTTCATGTCGTTATTATTTAAAATAAACCATTTTAGATATTCAAAATTCATTAAAATTGCCAAAATATTTTTTTTAAATTGGTTCGGATTTTCCTGGTTATTACAATGGTGGTCATTTTAGTTGTAAGAAAGTAAGAAAGAATTTAAGAATGCTAAGATATTAATATTGTTCTCCATCTCTCCTCTTATCTAAATATTTATATAGCTCTAAATTTTCAACATTTGGTATCATAGTATTAGGTTGAAACGATGGCATTTGTATTTCTTTCGCCATTTGTTCTCACAAAAGAAAACTTCGAAGATTTGAGTAAAAAAAGAAAGAAGAATTGATCTTCAAAGGGCTATGGGAGATCATTGAAAGTGGGTACGAATGGCCAAAAGATAAAAATAGGATGGAGAAAGAAAGAAAGTCATTTGTAAGTTGGAGACGGAAAGGTCTTCAAGCTCGTGCTGTGATGAGTTAGAACGTCAATGAAGAAGCTTTTGATCACATTATTGGAGAAAAATTTGCAAAAGATTCATGGAAATTATTGAAAGAGGTGTACGCAAACGAGGAGGCTCTAATGGCAAATAAAGAAGATGAAGAGGTTGATGAGGAGTCAGTACAAATGATCATTGCAAATCATGTTGATGAGGCACTAATCGAGAACAAAAAAGAAGAGGCTGTCGATGAGGGAGCAATGCAAGAAGAAATAGAAAATGATGTAGAACAAGATGGGGTCGAAGAAGGCCAAGACATTCAACTGAGTGATAAAGTAAACAAAGAGATCAACCAAATTGCACAAGAAGAGGGCATTAAAGTAAATAGAGAAAAATGAAAAGAACAAGATGATATCATGCATGCAGCAGCAGGAGTATCAATGGCAGAAAAGGAACTAGAAGACAAACCATATGTAGGAGGAGGAAGAAACGACACTGAAAATGAGAAAGGTTCTACCGTTGATGTTTTTGGCCTTGGTGGAGTTGGTACTGGGGCCATAGTCGGAGCTAAGTTGCTAGGTGCAACCAAGATTATTGGAGTAGATGTAAACAACAAAAAGAGAAAGAAAGCAATGTTGTTTAGAATAACGGACTTTATAAACCCGAAGGAACACGAAAACAAAACAATGATTGAGTTGATCCAAGAAATGACCGATGGCCTTGGAGTCGATTATAGTTTTGAATGCTCCGGAGCAGGATACGTTACTAATCAAGCCTTTGAATCTATTGCCATGGGAAGAGGTATCACTGTTTTATTTGGAACAAGAAAAGAAAAATATGCTGAGGTTGATCGCATATCGCTTCTACATGGAAGGACAATTAAAGACGCTACGTTTGGAGGAATTAAGCCACGTTCTCATCTTCCATCGATCGTGTCCAAATTTTTTTATAAGTAAATTGATCTGGATGAAATATTGACACATGAAGTTGGTTTAGAGGACATAAATAAGACATTTGATATGGTAAAAGACGTTGATTTTGCAGCCAAGGTATACAAGCAACATGTAGAAGCTTTAGCTCAACAACAGTTACTGGAAGATCAGGAAAACGAAGTTTCAAATACAGAAAATGATGCTTTAAGGAATGAAGAAATCGTTGAGCGTAAACCGAAACGCTTGAGATATAAATCAATCAAAGTCGAGATGTTCTCAGAAGTTTTGAAGTTTGAAGAAAAGTTCGAAATGATTAAAGAATAGGGTTTAAGGGGGGATGTTGAAAAGTAAACCGAATTTATTGTCACCTCATTAATTGTTGCGTCTGTTCGTCTAAGAGTCATGTCCATTAAGTGATGCGTCTATTAGTGAAATGTAGTCTATTAGTATGTGTAAGGGTATTTAGTCCACTATATATATAATTGTGGCCATTTTATCCATAAGAAAGTAAGAAAGAATTTAAGAATGCTAAAATATTAATATTGTTCTCCATCCCTCCTCTTATCTAAATATTCATACACCTCTAAATTTCCAACAGGACCTGCAGCTAAATCGAGACTGGCCGGGGCTGCTTAGTTTGTTTGATCGGTGGAGCCGACTGCTTTGTCTGCTTTACTTGCTAAACTGCATGGGCTTGCTCCTTCGAGTGCATCGATAATCTTACCACCCCATTATGAAGGAAAAAGTGTACACAAAGATTAAAACCAATTTAAGACCATAACCAACAATCTGTTTTGTTCACTTATTCCCTCTCTTGTTTTGCAACAGATCGAATGAGCCGAGTAACCAGAAGGGGGGAAGCAGCCACGGGGCTAGCCACAGATGGGATTATAACGGCAAAGAGACTGCCATTATAAAATTACAACTGCAAACTCTTTGCTGTTGTAACTTTATAATGGCAAACAGTTTGCCGTTATAAAGTTATAAAGTTGTGGTGCAACGGCTGTAAAATATGACAGCGAACAGTTTGCTATTATATGTTTATAACGGCAAACTCTTTGCCGTTATAAACTTATAATGGCAAAGAGTTTTCCGTTATAAACATATAATGGCAAACTGTTTGCTGTTATATCCACCAACCCCTGCTCAATGAACCACCCACCACCCAGCTCCAAAGCAGCCACAGACTAGTCATGGGTGACTGAACAAGCCATACCTAGTTGATCCGTGGTTTGTTTAGTAACTGAACAAGCCATTGTTAATGTACTCTAAATATCGACTTATTTTATTTCCATATATAAAACATGTACAATATGTTTCAGTATCATTATAGACTCTTAAATCGGATACAGAATCCCCACAGTTAAAAACACGCATTTTCGCAAGATTTTTCCCATAATTTAGAAGAACGACTGATCGTGCTGGAGCCAGAGTGTCAGATGAGTTTGCACGAGGAAGTGGTGAGGGAACCAGATGTGGAAAGGATGGAATACTTGGAAGACGTGGTAAAGGAGACGCTAAGATGGAACCCACCAAGCCATTTCGAGATGTAGCACTATGGGTGTAACAACCCGGAATATCAGAGCTCTGGTTAACCCAAATCTTTGGGGTACAACTCATTAGAACTGAACAAAAGACTCATCAGAGACTGGATTAGAAAGCAGTGAAATGTATGCAAATAAAATTCCTATTTGTTTGACATTAGAAAATAGTGTAATGTTATGCAAATGAAAATACACATTTATTTGATATTAGAAAACATTGGAAAAGTATGCAAACAAAATTATCCTTTCATTTTGTCATTAGAATTATAAAACATATATGTTGACAAAATTATCTTTTTATTTAGTCATTAGAAGGAATATAAAATGTATTAGAATTGGTTAAATTTATTAACCAATGATTTATCTATAGGAACTTCTGTTGGTTGAAAACCCCGCACGGGTATTGGGATGATATTTGACATACACTAATCCCAATATTTAATTATCTGTCAATCGATGGATTGACAGGCTGTGATGAGCATTATTTATTTATTTTAACGCTTACACAGTTATAAATTTCAGTCTAGATGTGAATTGGTTGTTTAATGATTATTCATCATTATTGTTATATACATGCGATGTATGAAATCCATATAATTGAAATTATATGGTATTTGGTTGAGTCACATTCCGATTCAGAGATAAATAATGTTTATTAGACGGAATGTTTTATAATAAATAATGTTTTATAAATAATGTTTTATAGTAAAGAATGCCTTATAATAAAGAGTGAAAAAGAATATTTTAAAATAAATATTATTTTAAAATAACGAATATTTTAAAATAATATTCAATGAATAATCAAAATATGATTTTGATGTCAATTTTGGATGGACAAAAATATTGAAATGTGAAGCCGAGTTATGTAATAAACGCTATTTTAACCGAACGGGTTTATCGATCAATTTTAATCATTTTAAAATGAATATCGAATGAAGTGATTTCAAAATCTAATATTTGAAAATATTACCATTTTAACAAAGATATAGAGTATTAATTTTTTTTACTTAAAATTGAAAATAAATTTGTAATCATTTTAAATGATATTTATAAATATTTTATAAATACGATTTAAAATGGAAATCGAACTATATATAATATTTATAGTATATATATTTAATGGCCTGAATAGAACGCGCCGCGCAGCGACTGTTTGCAAATTTCGACCATTATCTTCAAGTTGATTTAAGGGAGAATCCGACCGTCGGATTCTCCTAAAACCGGAACCTTGGGTTCGTATTGAAAAGAGCTTTCCAATGAATATAAGAGTTTTGCAATCTAACGGTTGGATTTGGAATTATGTCTAAATCAAATGTGGAAAAGGTCGCTATGGATGCAGTTCGGTGGCCGTTATTGGAAACCGACTATACGGGCCTTGATAAAATCATTAAAAATATGAAAAAATTATGTAAAATCATAATAAATGGTTTGGAAAGTTTTTGGATGAAATATTCCATATTTAAAAAGATAAAAATATATTTTTATCGAAATGAACTAGTTATTAACTAGAATAAATCTTTAAAGTAAGATTTAAGGAAGTTTCCCAATTAATTAATATTCGATTGGAATTAGATTAAATAAATTGGATTTTTGGGTTGTCGTGAATGGTATCTTAAATAACACTGTTCTTATACCCTGTATGAAAGGAATAAATCTTTTAATTAAGATTTAGTTAAGTTTTCTAATTAATTAATATTTAATTAGAATTGAATGAAAGAAATAAATCTTTTAATTAAGATTTTAGAGTTTTTCAATTATATTTAATAATTGGAATAAAATGAAATGTAAATTGGGTTTATCGTGAACTGTTTTTTAAACGACACTTGTTCTTTAACCCAATTAACAATGAAAGTATAATTTGGAAATTTTAAATCTTTTAGTAACATTTAGTTGGAAATTTTCCAATATAAAGTTTCCAATTTAATATATTAAATTGGAATTGAATGAAATTCGATTTAATAATAATCGAGATGTGTAATAACCCGGAAATCCAAGCCAATTTAAAATTTTTATTTTGGCAATTTATTGAATTTTAAATATTTAAAATGAATTATTTTAAATAATAACGATGAGAAATTTATTTTGAATAGAATTAGAATGTATATATTTATATAGATCGTCGTTAGAATATAAATATTTATTTTTATTTATAAAAGGAAATGAAATTGGCGTGGTAGTTTGAAAATTCGATTTCAAATTTCAAATGAATGTACAGGATTCAAAATAAACCGGATTTTAGCGAAACCAAAAATATTCGAATCAATTTGAAAATATCTTTCCAACGAATTTGCAAAATTGAAATTTCATAGCGGGGATAAGAAGTTATGCCCAAATGAAAATTCAGAATAGTTGCTATGGAATTCTGGCCCTTAAAAATGGAAATTTTGCAAACGACCTTTGTTTTCGATGAAACCACTTTTGTTGGATTCGGGATGTCAGGTTATTGCTAGATTCCAAAATTCGTAATTTTCTGAATCAATATGTGAGCGTGGCAAAGGAAAACGTGTTTGACCAATTTCAGTTGGATTTAATCAACTGGAAAATAGCCATCTTTCAAACGGTCTCAGAATTCGATGAAATTAGTTTTGTTAGGACCGTATCGTTAATACGAAGGTAGAAAATATTTTTTCGGGAATTTTTATACTGCTACTATATAGATAAAAGTTCTATTTTTATACCGCTACTATATAGATAAAAATTCTATTTTTATACCGCTACCATATAGATAAAAATTCTATTTTTATCTCGCTCTTCTTCTAATAAAGATTATATATTTTATATCGCCACCCATATAAAAATCACATTTCTGGTTCTTCTACATAATAAAAATCATGTTTTTATATCTCCTACATAATAAAGATCGAATTTTTATTATCTATATAATATAAAAATCAAATCTTTATTATCATATTGTCTAAATAAAATCCTATCTTCGATTATATAAAAATCCAACTTTGATTATATATAAAAATTGAAACTTTGATTATATAAAAATCGAAACTTTCTATGTTTATATATATAAATAACATCTTTCATCTACACTACATATAATTAAACTGATTATTAACAAAAGGAAATCATATAATTTAAAATCCAAAAAAAAGAGAAAACTTACTGTGAAAATTGTGTAGGGTTTCGAATCACTGGAGAGCTCGCAGTCAGGGTTGGGGTTCGCGAGGGCGGCGCCAGAGTTCTTCAGGCGGGGGCGACCTCCTGGTGGGTGGCGGCGCGACTGAGAAGGAAGGAGGGGCTCGTGACTTTCTCGAAATGGGGGGGGGGGGTTCCTCAATCGAGGATCGATCTGTTGGGGGGAGAGCGCACAGTGGAGGTCGAGCTGGGGGGGGGGGGGGCACGACGGCCGTGGGTGGTGGCGATCGGCCATTGAAGCGGCGGCGCGATTTAGGGTAGCGGTTTTTTTTTTGAATTCGAAATGAACCGGGGGGGAGGGGGTGGGGGAGTGTAAAGGAGATGGAAAGAAAATAGAGGGGGGGTTTGAAAATTTATATTATTTTAAAATTCCAAAAAGGAACTTTTTATTTCGGACTCGAAATTGAACCCACCGACTGTCGTCCATAGCTAATTACCCCCATTCTGAACACAATGAGATATGTATCGCAGGCTGATTCGACTGTTTCGATCAGTTTTCGTCAAAATCAAAATATAAATCTATATATTGAATTTGAATGCACATTTCAATTGACCGGGCCCACATACAGTCTCTAAAAATTCCCGAAAAATATTTTCTAGCTTCGTATTGACGATACGGTCCTAACAAAACTAATTTCGTCAAATTCTGAGACCGTTTGAAAAATGGCCATTTTCCAGTCGATTAAAATCAACTGAAACTATCAAAACACGTTTTCCTTCGTCACGCTCACATAATGATTCGAAAAAATCACGAATTTTGGAATCTAGCAATAACTTAACATCACGGATCCAACAAAAGTGGTTTCGTTGATAACCGAGGTCGTTTGCAAAATTTCCATTTTTAAGGGCCAAAAATTCCATAGCGACTATTCTGAATTTTCAACTGGGCATAACTTTTGATTCCCGCTATGAAATTTTTATTTTTCGGGTTCGTTGGAAAGATATTCTCAAGTAGGTTCTAATATTTTTGGTTTCACTAAAATCCGGTTTATTTTAAATCCTGTACATTCAGTTGAAATTTGAAATCGAATTTTCGAACTACCGCGCCATTTTCTAGTCCTTTTATAATTAAAATAAAATATTTATATTCTAACGACGATCTATATAAATATATACGTTCTAATTCTATTCAAAATAAATTTCTCGTCGTTTTTATTTAAAATAATTCATTTTAAATATCCAGAATTCGCTAAAATTGCCAAAATAAAAATTTTAAATTAGCTCAGATTTCCGGGTTATTACATTTAGAGTCCGCTTGTGTCCCCGGTAAATTGAAATGTGCGTTCAAATTCAATATATAGATTTATATTTTGATTTTGACAAAAACTGGTTGAAACGGTCGAATCAGCCTACGATACATATCCCGTTGTGTTCGAAATGGAGGTAATTAGCTATGGGCGACAGTCGGTGGGTTCGATTTCGAGGTCGAAATAAAAAGTTGCTTTTTGAAATAAAAATAAAAATAAAATAAATAATTATATGTTCTCTCAGCCCCCTCCCCCCTTTATATTTTCTAACCTAAATTGAAAAAAAAAAAAAAAAACCCGCTACCCACCCGTTAAATTTCCGCCGCCGCTACCATCTCTCCCCCCCACCACAGTGGCGCGCGCCACCCCAGGGGACTGCCGCCACCTCTCCCCTCCTCTCCTCCTCCATCAGTCGCTCCTCCTTCTTTCCCAATTGAGAACCCCCACCTCTGATAAAATCCGCCGCCCCTAAACCTAGAACCGCGCCGCCCAGATTGACGGCCACCGCGCCGGAGCACCCCTTCACCACCAGAACAACCCGCCGCCCCCTTCTCTCTTCCACTGGCCTCCTTCTTCTTCCCTCTTCTTCGATAATCAACGTGAGTTTTTAATTTTAATTTTTATTTATTCATAGAAATAAAAATATGGTTTGCATGTAGGTAGAAAAACATAATTTTTATAATATAAAAGGTTATATTTTTGTTTACAAAAAGGTTATGATTTTTATCATAAAAAAGAATATATTTTTAATTCACGAAAGATTGGATTTTTTAACATGTCAAAGTTTTGATTTTTACAATGTTAAAGATCTGATTTTTAAAACGAAAAAGATTTGATTTTTATATTGAAAGATAGCGAATAATAAAAATATGATTTTTATTATATGTGAAGATTAAAAATGTGATTTTTATCATATATATAATGAATTAAAAATATAATCTTTAGAATCGAAATAAAAATATGATTTTTGTTTATGTAGAGTAATAAAAATATAATTTTTATTATATTACTAGCGAGATAAAAATAGAATTTTTATCTATATAGTAGCGGTATAAAAATAGAATTTTTATCTATATAGTAGCGGTATAAAAATAGAATTTTTATCCATATAGCGTAGTTATAAAAATATGATCTTTATATAGAAAACGAAGTTATAAAAATATGATCTTTATATAGAAACGAAGTTATAAAAATATGATTTTTATCTATGAACAGCGTGAAAAGGATGCGTTGGAGTTTCGAACAAATCCAAACCGTTCAGAAAGAAAGAATGGCGGAGTGGAACCCGAAGGTGAGAACTCCTCACTAAAATTGTCTGTTCAGTTATTTATTTTATAACTGCATATATAAACCGCTCCCCGTCGTCCAAAGACCATGGACGACTTGTGTGATTGTTTGTGTTGTGAAAATTGACTATTGGTTGTGAAATAAAATATATATTCATGTGTTGAAATAAAATATATATTCATGTGTTGAAATAAAATATATATTCATGTGTTGAAATAAATAAATATTCATTTACAAATCGAATGATTTGTTTATGTACACCGATTTGATTGATATTGATTGGGACGATAAATTTTACACATCGCTTAACTGCACAATTAAAATTTGTGTTTGATTGTTTGAAACCCCACACGGGTGTTGGGATGAGATTGGACATACACTAATCCCAATAATTAGCTGTATGTCGATCGATTGATTGACAGGCTGTTATAAGCGTTGAATATTTATATTTGATGCTTGTACAGTGTAGAATGCACTCTGGATGATGGTTGATGATTTATCGTTGCTATTATATACATGTGTTGTAGGGAATCCATATAATTAACGTTATATGGTAATTTATTGGGCTTCATTCCAATTTGGAAAATAAGGAATATTATAAATAAAAATTCATGTGTTGAATAGAATAAAAATTCATGTGTTGAATAGAATAAAAATTCATGTGTTGAATAGAATAAAAATTCATGTGTTGAATAGTAATATATATTCATGTGTTGAATAAAAATAGATATTCATGTATTGAATAAAAATATATATTCATGTGTTGAAGAAAATATTCATTTGTTGAATAGAATAACGAAGTTATTGAAATATATAAAGCCGTGTTGGTTAGATATGCGCCATTTTTACGAGAACGATATTGATTTTATTCATTTTTATAATGAATATAGAAAAGGAAGTGATTTCAAAATATAACGTTTTGAAAATATTATCATTTATAGATTAATGATATGGAATATTCAATTTTGATTAGAAATTGAATATGAAGTTGAAATCGTTTTGAAAACGAATTTAAAACGAATTATAAAATATGTTTTAAAAGGAAATCGACGAAGTATATATTATATGTATTATATATAAATATAATATAATGGCCTGAATAGAACGCGCCGCACCGCAGCAGTTCGCGAATTTTGACCATTGACTTCGAATGGATATTACGGGAGATCCGACCGTCAGATTCTCCTAAAACCGGAATGGTTGGGTTCGTATCGAAAAGAGCTTTCTAACGAATATTAGAAATTAGAAATCTAATGGTTGGATTTGGAATTATGTCCAAATCAAATTTGGAAAAGGTCGTTGTAAGTGCAGTTCGATGGCCGTTGATGGAAATCGACTGTACGGGCCTTGATAAAATTATTAAAAATAGTAATAATTTGTGTAAAATCATAAGAAATGATTTCTGAAGAATTGGGACGAAAAAATCCATATTTGAAAAGAAAAAAAACAGATTTTTATCGAAATGAATTAGTTTTGAACTAGAATTATAATCCCATCTATTTTTCCAATAAATAAAGTGGATTTGAAATGGTTTTGAAAATAACCAGAATTTCCAATAATTGAATTGGAATGGATTTGAATCCAAATTGTCTTTGGAATATTTCGATGTTGGATTTCGTGATTATACAAATATTGTTATGGAAATTTGAAAGATATATTTATATTGTTATTTCCAATACGATATTTGTGGGTCATAGAATTTGATATTGAATATAAGTCGATATATTTTCTATTCAGAGCCTTGTATTTAATATCAAATGGGATTTGGGTTTGTCGTGAATGGTGTCTTTATTAACACTGTTCTTAAGCCCAGTGGAGAAAAAGATTAAGCCTTTTTATTTAGATTTAATGAAGTATACCAATTAAATGATATTTAATTGGAATTGAAATAGAATGTGATTTTGAGTTTATAGTGAACCGTGTTTTAAGTGACATTGGTTCTTTTACCCAGTTAAAGACAGGATAAGATTTCCCAAGTTAAATAATCATTGATAGTGATTATTGGGAAGATTAAAACCAAGTGGAGTTTTAATGAATCTTTAATTAGATTGAAATAATCGAGAATGGAGTATCACCAGTTTTGCTCCAGGCGACAGTTAAATCTTTAATTAGATTTGAACGTGAAATGGTAATTAAATTTAACGATTACACCGTGGAGTTAGATATGGAGTATGACCAATTTTACTTCATGGAACGAATAGGTTGGGATTGGGAAATAAAATAAATGATTACTGCGGTGTGGTTCGCTAATCCCGACTAATTTGAATTGATATTCAAAGGAAGATTAAAGAATAAATTTAAAGAATTTATCTTTGATAAAATTAATGGGAACCTTTCCCAAAGTATAAGAATATTTGAATAAAAGAATATTCTGAATTGGAATGAGGCGTATGTTGTGTTTGTGTAACACTTGTTTATTATATACGCGAGTTATTCAGAAAGACCGGGTTTATCCCATTCTGAATAACTGATTCGACGTGGTGTCGAGGATGAAGACGGCGGTTGAAGACCGGAGGTCTTCACATCATTTGGGTGATTACTGATGATGTTGATTGGGCTGTACACCCAAGAGGAGGGAATCAGTTGGTGATCATCCAGACGTACTTGGAGATCGATGGATATGCGAGGTACAAGGTGCCTCCGGTTTCGTTCAGACCTAGAACGGACTTGTAAATGGACTGTGTGTCTGACATTGGATTTTATTCTGTGTGATTGATTTCTATTAAATATATATCTGTTTGGCGGCGGAGAATTTATTCTCTTGCTTAACGCCCTTCTTTGAGACGTACGAGCTCAGAGGTTATATATTGATGGATATCAAACGCATGGAGTGAATTACCTGTGTGGCATGCCTAAGTGGCAATATGATCAAGGCTTCTGTTGAAAAGCAGAGTCTTGTGGTTGATGATCAAAGCACAGCCTGTGTGGCATAGCTTTGTGTAGCGTTGATTCGCGAGTCTCACACCCCGGTTGTGAACCAAAAACGGGAAAGGACCTCAGCGAGGGCATGAGTTTCCTTCTAGCTAGGGTGGTGTCAGTGACCTACCAGCCCTGACATTTATATTATTTTCACCTGTGTGGTTGTTGCTGTTGCGAGGCGCCTCGGATATATCAGTGACTGTGTGGAGCCGATGGAGTCATTTGGCTCATTTACGCCCCAAAGGGTGGGGAAACGCAGTGTTCAGGCATTTTAATCCACATCGGTGGACCGACCCTGACGATCCAAGGGCTCACCTGTGTCTAGGTCCTAAGGCTCGGCCTAGAGAGTCTCGAATCGGTGAGGACTATCTTTTGCCTCGGTTCACAGATGGAAATCCAACTTCCAGTACGTGACTTTGCGGTTTTGATTGTATAACCTATATATGGCGACATAGTGGTATGAGGCACTTATGCCGTCTATGATTTATACTTATGATTTGAAGTTGTTTTATACACTATACACTTATAGTAATAATAAAACATGAAATTTCACATACCAAGCATTCTTCTCTATTATAAGGTAAAAACCTTATCCTCCGGCTTGCGTTGCATTGTGTGATGGGACCTGGGTCTTATAATAGCTTCATTTTTCCAAAAAGCAATGCGCTGTTTTTTTATAGGCACCGGTATTCTTGGGAGGAAACCCATTCCGTGTTATACGGCCTGGTCCCTTGATATATCTGATTCAAAGTAAAGTTTTAAATAACTGCTTTAGTTCTCGCACCAGTCACATGACTGACCTAGAGTTTATTGTTTTAACCTAAACTCTGGGTGCCCATATTTTGCCCGGGCAGCTAGTAGTTTTGGTTTTGCAGGTTTATATTCATAGGATCCTGATTTACAGCTGGAATGATATCCGGAAAGCTCTGTATCCGTTTATCTCTTTCAGTTGTGTATTGTATTATTTTCCACTGCTATGTAATGTAATTTGAATCTCTGATATTTTTCTGATGTATAATATTTATTCATACTCTGTATATTCTTGTATTCTGATGGAATTGTTCTAATTAACAATGAAATGTTCTTCTGTTTGCGTTCCAATTTGTCGTGTTCTCAAAACAATCAGGGATTTCGAACGGTCTTGGTCGGTTTATCGATCGATTCGGATCGAGCGAAATTCCCGATCGTCACAAGATGAGATTCTGTAAAAGAAGACCATTACTATATATGGAATTTAAAAGGCTTTGCCGTTATTCCATTTATATTATTGGTCTGATACAGAAATTTATATGGATTATATATTGATTTGATTTCTGTGAAAATTCCATATTTAATGGAAGATGATTTTGGGGTTTATCGTGAGCAATGTTTTTAAAAGACTATCGTAAAGTAATGATTTTGGATATTAAAACAGACTTGAGTTTTAATGAATTCCTAATTAGATTGAAATGGAATGAGATAATGAAAGGATTAAAAGAATAAATTAAAGAATTTATCTTTGATAAAATTAATGGGAACCTTTTTCCAAATATTGGGAATATTTTATTAAAAGAATATTCTGAATTGGAATGTAGCGTATGATGTGTTTTATAGCACTTGATTTTTATTATAAAATAAGCGAGTTATTCGGAAAGACCGGTTTTAACCCATTCTAAATAATTACTACGACGATTAAAGTTCGAAGATGAAGACGGTGGTTGAAGACCAGCGATCTTCACATCGAATGTATGAGGACTACTGATGCCTTTAATTGGAGTTGCTGCCTTGAGAAGGTTCCAACGGTAGTTGTCCGGACGTATTGTTGATTGTTCGGATATGCGAGGTATAAGGTGCCTCCGGTTTCGTTCAGACCCAGAGCGGACTTGTAAATGGATGGTATGTATGACGTTGTATTCCTTTATGTTGTATTCGTTGATCTCTGCTAAATATATATCTGCGGTGGCGGAGAATTTATTCTCTTGCTTAACACCCTTCTCTGAGACGTACGAGCTCAGAGGTAATATATTGGTAGAAATCAATGGTATGGTATGGATTGACAATGTGGCATGCCAAGATGCAAATGATCAAGGATTTTATTGAAAAGCAGAGCCTTGTGGTTGATGATCAAAGAACAGCTTTAAATAGCATAGCTTTGTGTATAGCGATACTTCGCGAGCCTCACACCCCGGTATGACCAGAAACGGGAGTAAGGACTACAGGGAGGACATACGTTTCTTTCTAGCTAGAAGTGGTGTCATGGTTTTTACAAGGCCTAACATTTTTACTTATGTGGATGATGGAATGAGACGCCTCGGTTATTTGAGTCCGTAGTGGCTCTATTTACACCCCATAGGGGCGGGGAAACGTATTGTTCAGGCATTACTAATCCAACCATTTCACTTTGGTGGACCGGCCCTGAAGATCCAAGGGACGATGCGTTCTGTTCTTGAGACATGGGCTAGATTATCTCGAATTCGGTAAGGACTATCTTTTGCCTTGGTTCATGATGGAAATCCAACTTCCAATACGACCCATGCGGTTTTGATTGTATTACTAGTACGGCGACATAGTATATGGTAGCTATGCCGTCTATGATTGATATTATGATTGAAATGTTTTTGAAAACATATACACACTATAATAATATCAACTCCATTTTATCGTATCAAGCATTTTTTACCATTATAAGGTAAAACTCTATCCTCCGGTTTGCGTTGCATTGTGTGATGGGACTTGAGTCTTATAATGGTTTCATTTTTATAAAAAGCATTGTGTTGTTTAACGATTTACTTTATTTATGCATCGGCGATCCAATGGAGTAAACCCGTTCCGCATTAGCGGCGTGGTCCTATGATTAACTTTATTATTAGATAAGTTAAGTAAGATTTCTTATACCAGTCCCATGACTGACCTGTAGTTTGTTTCACTTGCAAAATCGGGTGCCCTATTTTCCACACGGGCAGTCGAGTAGCTTGTTTTGTAGATATTCATTTCTTAAGCAGGATTCTGGAACAAAGCTTAAAGCTGTGTCCAGAGCATAGAAGGTCTTTCGATGTGTATTGTATTAAATTACTGTAATTTATCTTTTGCTGTATTATTTATCCAATGTACTCTGATATTCTGTACTCTGATGTAACATTATTATAATATTTATAAAAGTCTTTTGTTATTTGTTCTGATGTGTTGTATGCCCAAAGTTAACGTATGCAGTTTTTGAACGATTTTGATCAATCTAGCGATCGATTAAGGTCGGGCAAAATGCGTATCGTTACAATGGGTTGCAGGAGGCGGAGCTGGGAGGGTATAGGGTACCGGAAGGGGCGAGCTTGGAAGTTTATACAGCAGATGTGGTAATGGATCCGGGTTTGTGGAGATAGCCGGAAGTGTGGGACCGAGAGAGGTTTGTGGAAGGAGAAGAAGGGAAAGAGGTGGACCACACGTAATTGTGATTTCTCATTAATGCAGTGTACTGTCTTAACGTAGGATACGGGTGGAGGAGGATATGTCCAGCTGTATCGGTTAGGATTCTACATGTGAAGATGATGGTGGCGGCTATGGTGAGGGAGTTTGAGTAGAAGGCTGTTGAAGGGGAGGCGCCTTCTCTGGAAGAAGCTTTTGCGTTTACTGTTTTAATGAAGGAGTCGTTGAGGGCGGTAATTGTGGAATGGGGCTAATTGTATTTAAACAGGAGTTGTGTCACATTTCTATTGTTCTCTGGAAGTTGGAATTTTGTTTTAAGTGTGCATCGAGTCGTTGGGCACTGTATGGACAAATCTATATAATTTCAGCATAATCATTGCTTTTCCATCAGTCCACATACATTAGACTGCATCTATAGCATGTAATGTAGTGCACATAAATATTAGTTTCATTATATAGTTTGAACCACATCATAAAAATACGTAGTTCTATTGCTAATTGGACTGATCTCCGTATAAGTAAAATTGCCTAACGTCATGCACTATTGTTATTACAATAGTGTGGTTCTAAGGGCACCCCAATATGTTCTTCCTAATACCACGACTAAAAAATACCACAAGAATTAGTATTACACTCTTCTTAATACCACACACTTAAAAAATAGGGGCTACCATACTATTTTACCTTATTTCTATTTTGCTCGATATTCGTTCATTCTCATTTCTAAAACTGATCAATGAGTTAAACCCTAGATCTGTAACCGATCAACGAATTCGACATCGCAATGCCGAGAATATACAAAAGGTTTGAATTAAGAAAACCAGAAGGGAAAGTGAGAGATTAGGGTTTTCAGATCACCAAACAGTTGGGAGATTACCGTACTAATTTGAATTTTCCCGTGAGAGATACGAAGAAGACAACAATTACGAGAGATTAGGGTATTTAGATTAGCTTAGTACGTGATTAGTTCAGAAAATAATAATTGAGTGAGAGATTAGAATGGAGAGGTAATGTGGTATTAGGAAGCTTACAAAATTTAATGAGTTTTATTTTTTTAATTGCTATGACAACCCGGATTCCGAGAGACCGAATTTTTCAAATTCTATCCATCGAGACCCGAGTTGGGTGCTCTGGTATCCTATAGAAAAAGATAGAGATAAAGAATCATTTAAGAACTCGTAAAGCATCTCACAACGGAAGGAATTAAAATATAATATATTCAAAAATAGCTTTACCTTATATATCATATTGTCTAACCAGTATCCAAAGCTATGCCATCTCTGTCATGAACCTAACCTGGAAGTATGTAATGAGGAGGGGGTCAGAACATAAGTTCTGGTGACTGGACTTAGAATAAACTTCTGTATAATCCTACATATACCGTTCAATTATATTTTCTTGCTTATTAGGTTATTCGCGATATTAGCTCTCTAGGCTATACTCATGTCCCACTAGTAGGTTAACCTAATACAACGTATATGTAGATACCCCCCAACTCGTCTAATCCTTTCCATATATATATATATGTATATATATATATACAGTCCCTTGTCGTATGTCATACGGGCTTCATCATGTAAATCTGTACTACTTTAGTGTAGTGCCACCATTCTCGAAATCGTTTGGATTGTCACTCTCGATCTTGCTAGATTCCGTGTATCATCTAGATCTAATATAAGGTTTACTATTGAGCGCTTCCTAGATTCAACCAGGGTTTACGCTGCCCAGGGCCACTGGGGTTTATGCTACCTATTGAACGCTTCTCAGACTCAGGGTTTATGCGACCTAGGTCCAACTTGGGATTATACTACCTATCGAACGATTCCCCCTAGTCTAGGACACACTACCCAGAGCGATATATGTTCCTAGACCTTATCCACGTACGTGTCGTGAATCGTTATCGATATCTAGTTGCACATGTCCTCTATATGTGCGGCCCGAGTCCCGTGGCAGGGCTAATCAAGAAACACGGAACTCGGTCGGGAGCTTTTAAGTTATCTGCTGACGCAGATGCTAAGGTCTGTTTTTATCTGTGTGTGGCTATGGTCCCACTTGACCCCTCCCTCAACTAATGAAAGGCACCCAAGAAAATCAAGAATGAGAACTGTATGCAGGCCCTCTATGCCCCCACAAACCTGTTGGCCAACCTCACCCATAACTAGATAACAAGTATATGGTCTTTTGGAGTTCTCCGCCATTCCGCTTCACGTGCTCGATTGACTCAAGATGGTAGGTAGACGACGACCAGCTATCACAGGACTAAACAAGATATCGTCGCCTCACACTAGTCCATCCTAGTCTTTAGGTTGCTTATATTGCAACCAAGGCATACTCTTGGTTCTTCTAACGCAGACCTTAACCTCTGTGAGCCCAGGAGGATCATCTGCAACCTCACAGAGGGATACCAAGAGTACCCTTACGTCCCCTCGAAGCCGCGTGCTTCGTAACCCAGACCGTTGGAGCCTTCTTCATGATCCGATGGATGTTTGCTCTTCCTCGTGTTCTTACTTGGTTTTCTTGACTATGGTTTACCAATTAGTTCTCTTAACTAAGGTTTACTACTTAGTTTCTTGAATCGTTCATTTTCTTAACTAAGGTTTACTACTTAGTTTCCTGAATCGTTCGTTTTCTTAACTAAGGTTTACTACTTAGTCCTCTTAACTAATGTTTACTATTTAGTTTCTCCTAATCATTCGTTTTCTTAACTAAGGTTTACAACTTAGTCCTCTTAACTAAGGTTTACTACTTAGTTTCTCTTAATCTTTCATTTTCTTAACTAAGGTTTATAACTTAGTCCTCTTAACTAAGATTTACTACTTAGTTTCTCTTAAACGTTCGTTTTCTTAAATAAGGGTTACAACTTTGTCCTATTAACTAAGGTTTACTACTTAGTTCTCTTTCTCGTTATTTACTTAATTCTCTTAACTAAGGTTTATTACTTGGTTCTCTTAACCAGGGTTTGATACTTAGTTTCTGTTACTTAGTTCTCTTTATGAAATGATAGCGTACGGGTGTTCTCCCACATTTCCAGCTTAGATTAACTTATTTCATGGTATAAGTCATCCCACCCTTCGAGTCTTGTATTACACCTTAAGTCATATTCATTTCTTATCCCTAGGATAAGTTTATCTATTATTTAATATTATCATTCCCCACTTTTCCTTGCTTTGATACTGTTATATTGGTTAAGTTTGCCCGTGTTTCCAAGTTGACTTAACCCCCAATCACATATTTAATTCAACCCATGCATCATGTCAAATTGGTTAAGTGTTATCCAGCAGTTCACCTCTGCACCTAGACACCAGTTTAGTAGAGGATCCCTTGGTTGTTTCAAATCCAATTGGGGGCTCAACTTATTTGTCAATGATTTGTTTGGATTTGGAAATTTCTATACTATGTGTTGGGTTTAGATGTAATGCCTATGTTTTGGGCTTCACGGGCTATGGGTTGATTCTAGGCATGGATTGGCTATCCAGTAATGATGTCATCCTCGATTGTGAAAAGAAAGTGGTTAGACTCATGACTCGCCTCGGTAACACTCTCTAAATTTCTTGTAATCCCATGAACTCTGTTATTCTTAGCTATCTAGAATCTCTTGATGCGTCTGTTGAGAATTTGCAGTCTGTTAGAGTAGTCCGTGAATACTCGGATGTCTTTGAAGAGGTGAAGGGGTTACCTCCGAAGTGGGAGATAGACTTCCGCATATACCTCGTTGATAATGCAAAACCCGTTGCTTTACCCGTTAGATACATGGCTCCAAGGGAGAGGAAAGAACTCAGCAAGCAAGTTAAAGAGCTGCTTGAAAAAGGGTTTATAAGGCAGAGTATTTTTGAATGGGGTGCTCCAGTAGTATTCGCAACCAAAGCGGATAGTTCACTTCGCCTATGCATTGACGATCGGGAGCTAAAAAAGCTGACCAAGAAGAATAGGCACCCACTTCCAAGAATAGATGACTTGTTCGATTAGCTTGTAGGTGCATCGGTTTTATCCCAACTAGATCTAGCTATCGGGTTTCATCAGCTAAGAGTGGCTAAAGACAGTATTGATAAGACCGCGTTCATAACCCCAGATGGTTTGTTTGAGTGGCTTGTCATTCCTTTCGGCTTGACAAACGCACCCGCCTATTTTGTTGACTTAATTAGCAGGGTGTTCAGGGAGTTCCTTAATAAGTTTGTGGTGGTCTTCGTAGATGACATTTTGATTTTCTCAAAGATTGAGGAAGAGCATGCTCAGCATTTAAAAGAAGTCATGGATACTCTTCGAGCACATCGGTTGAAAGCCAAATTCACCAAATGCCACTTATGAAGAGAGGAAGTAAGGTTTCTTGGACATGTGGTGTCCAAGGAAGGGTTAGTGGTGGACCCTGCAAAAGTTGTCATGCCTTTCGGCTCGACAAACGCACTCGCTTATTTCGTTAACTTAATGAGCGGGGTGTTCAGGGAGTTCCTTAATCAGTTTGTGGTGGTCTTCGTAGATGACATTTTGATTTTCTCAAAGATTGAGGAAGAGCATACTCAACATTTAAAAGAAGTCATGGATACTCTTCGAGCACATCGGTTGAAAGCCAAATTCTATAAATTCCACTTCTGGAGAGAGGAAGTAAGGTTTCTTGGACATGTGGTGTCCAAGGAAGGGTTAGCGGTGGACCCCGCAAAAGTAGTTGTGGTGCAAGATTGGAAGGTTCCATGGAATGCGACCGAAGTCCGAAGCTTCCTCGGGCTAGCGGGCTTTTACCGAAAGTTCATCAAAGACTTTGCGAAAATCTCAGCTCCTCTTACAAGGTTGACGAAGAAGAACCTAACTTTCAATTGGGATTTGGATTGCGATGTTGCTTTCCAATGATTGAAGAGGGCTCTAACAACAGCCCCAGTTCTGACATTGCCGGATGGGAGCAAGATGTTTACCGTATACACGGATGCATGTGTTACGGGACTAGGTGTTGTCTTGAAGCAAGAAGGGAAGGTAGTAACTTATGGCTACCATCGTCTTTGCGCTTATGTCTTGGGGCCATTATCTTCTAGGTGAGAAGTTTGAATTGTATACTGACCATAAATCGTTGAAGTACATTTTCTCGTAGAAAGATCTTAACTTGAGGCAACAAAGGTGGATGGAGTTCTTGGCATCCTACGATTTCGAGATTTCCTATACCCCTGGCAAGGGCAATGTAGTAGCAGACGCCTTGAGTAGAAAGAAGATGACCTTAAGTCCTCTCTTTTTAGAAAGGCAGAGCTTGGAGTACATAGCCAACTTTGACTTTAGACCCTCTGTCGATCATGTGACTGGTTTGTTAGCATCGCTAGAAGTGCGGCCTACTCTTTTGGACTCAATAGGAACTGCGCAACGTTAAGATCCTCAGCTAGTTGATGTGATGGATAAGCTAATTAGGGGTGAGACTTCTAGTCACCTCAATAGATATTCCATCGATGATAAGGGTTGGTTGAGGCGGGATGGAAGGCTATGCGTCCCACAAGCAAGGGATTTGGTGAAGAAGGTTCTCGAAGAGGCACACCATTCCAAGTTGACCATACACCCAGGTGGAGACAAGATGTATAAAGACGTAAAAAGGGTTTTCTTTTGGAATGGCATGAAGAGGGATGTAGCTTAATTCGTCTCTAAGTGCTTAATATGCCAGCAAGTCAAGGCGAAGCAAAAGAAGCCTTGTGGTTTGCTTCATCCTCTAGAGGTCCCATAGTGGAAATGGGATGGCATTTCAATGGACTTTATCGATGGGCTGCCTAGGTCAAGGAGGGGCAATACCAGTATTTGGGTAATAGTGGACAGGCTCACAAAAAGTTCTCATTTTATACTCGTTAAAAGTAGAAGGACTGCCTCGTCTTTAGCATCGTTTATCTTAAAGAGATAGTTCGACTCCATGGGATACCCTCCAGCATTGTGAGTGACCGAGATCCTATCTTTACTAGCGAGTTTTGGAGGAGCTTGCAAGAGGCTGTAGGCACACAGCTATGCTTAAGCACGGCCTATCACCCCCAAACCGATGGTCAGACGGAAAGGGTGAACAAAGTATTAGAGGACCTCTTGAGATTTTGCATTCTTGACTTTGGAGGAACATGGGAGGATCATCTTCCTTTGGTGGATTTTGCCTACAATAATAGCTACCAAGCCACCATAGGCATAGCACCCATCGAAGCTTTATATGGAAGACCATGTCGATCACCAACTTGTTGGTGGGAGTCTACAGACAAGCTCATACTTGGACCAGATATGACTAGAGAAACTTCAGAGAAAGTGGAAGAATGAAGGCTGCCCAAGATAGACAGAAGTCCTACGCATAGATAAAAGAAGGACCGATCTTGAGTTTGAGGTTGGAGACAGCGTTTTCCTTAAAGTTTCTCCTTTAAGGAACACCGTTCGCTTTGGATCTACAGGAAAGTTGGCACCAAGATTTGTAGGATTGTTTCCTATCATTGAGAAGATTGGGAAGATGGCTTATAGAGTAGAGTTACCCGAAAGACTAGATGGAGTTCATAATGTTTTTCATGTTTCTCAACTACGAAATTGCTTACATGAGTCTGCGGAAGTTGTGGAGCCAAGCATACTAGAGGAAGTTGAAGTGGAACGAGAAGCGACTGTGAGGAGAGTTCCAACTCGTATCTTGGGTGCAGAAGTCAAAAAGCTATGCAACCGCGAAGTCAGACTTGTTAAAGTTCAATGGAGCGACGCCGAGGAAGACGCGACTTGGGAAACTGTGGAAAAAATACGCGTAGCCTACCCTTATCTTTTTGAGGGTACATCCTTGATCTCTTTTTCCTTAAGTTTATACATGCTTATATCTATCTTTCAAGTATATCTCCTCGGTCCTATCCTTTATCCTTAGGTATAAACCAATGGATGTAAACATGTATTTGAAACATGTTATGATTGTTGGCTGCAAGTGGTTGCTAGTGGTTGCTCGTGGATGCATACACACACACATTAGGTGTTTGATCGGCTCAGACACTTTCATATTGCATATGCATATATGTATTTGTATATGGATTGAACTTGATGTGTTATCATATGGACGTTGCATTTGTATGAATGATTGTGCACTCATGTAGAAAGTATGATTAGGGATGATTGCATACATAATGGACTCATGACACCGACATGACTTGCATTAAGGAGGTCAACTGAATCAGTAGACCGACTGATTTTGCATTAGATAAGGACATGTACACACACTATGCATATAGTCATGGAAGCATTAGAAGTCTTTTAAAGGACAATGGACGCCTGTGTTTGATGGTGGAGTAGATGGACAATTGGATGGTAGAATATACGTTCTTCTCGACTCGAAGATTTCGGGGACGAAATCCTTTAAGGAGGGGAGAATGTAACACCCCGTATTTTCTTTAATCATTATAGTAACGAATTAAAGAATACTTAATTATGAATGTGAGAATTAAGGGAAATTGGTTATGCCATTGCGTTCGTCTCAGAATTCTGCTTGAGATAGAGTCCGAGTTTGCGTAAATTGGACCCGTATGAAGGAGTTATGACCTTCAGAAGATTCAAGAATTTAAATAAATTAAAACAGTTCAAATTAAAATCCAAAATTCAAGTTCAAACCGTGAAGCAGGCTGGGCGGGAAATTTCCTGCCCAGAAATTATGTCAACCAGGGGGTCGACCTAGGGGTCGACCTGGGTCACACAGGTCGACCAGTGGGTCGACCTGGGAGTCGACCTACCCCCCTCGCCCAGATCCATAAATGAGACGATGCTGACAAGTTGCTGAGCCTTTTCTGACCTATTGCTAAGTCACTAGGGCTTAGGTGGCAATTCTGGATAACTCTATCTAGTCTGGACGGTTGTGATTGCTCCTAAAATAATCTAACGGCTCACATAAGATTAAACTTCTATAAAAGCAACACTAATGCCCAAACCATAAATCACACTAATTCATTCCAAGGATCCACCATGTTGTCAATGAATGTTCTAGCCTAGCCACCATTTCTTCTTCAATTAAAAAGCAAGTCAAAAGCTTCGAATCAAAACTTACTTAGAGAAATTGATAGTCTTCTTCAAGGTATTGCTTTTCAAATTCAAAAAACAGATCCTAGAAAAACAAGACTTTCTTTTCTTTGTAAGTCCTGTTATTATTTAGATGTGAACGATCAAAAGTTTTGATTTGTAATAAAATGAAAACTAGATTAACTCCTTGTTGTAAGATAATGATGATGTTGATTTATGCCTATTCTTGTAACGATTCTATCGTATATGCTTGTGAGATTATTGTGGTTATTATGTTGATTTTAAACCAATCGTATATCATATAAATTTGGTGACTTTTTCATGTTATGTAACATGCAAGTTGTTTAGATCTACATTTATATCTATGTTTATTGAATCATGCAAGTTGTTTAGATCTAAGTTTATTGAATTGTGCAAGTTGTTTAGATCTACATTTAGATCTATGTTTATTGAATCATGCAAGTTGTTAGGCTAAGACATGTATTATGTTTAGATCTACATTTAGATCTATGTTTATTGAATCATGCAAGTTGTTAGGCTAAGACATGTATTATCTTTAGATTCACATTTAGATCTATGAAAATTGGATCCAAAATCAAAGCTCATATTTACATTCCTTGTTAAACTTGTGTAAAACCATATGCTTAAGATTCATGTTTGTTGTATCCAATATAAAAGTTCATATTTACATGCCTTGTTAAACCTGTGTAATTCCATATGTCTAAGATTCATGATTATTGGATCCAAATTAAAGTTTACATTCACATGTCTAGTTAAACTTGTGCAATTCTATATGCTAAAGGTTTATGTTCATTGGACCCAAAATAAAAGTTTACATTTACATGCCTAGTTGAATTTGGATAATCTCATATGCTTAAAGACTCATGTTAGTTGGATCCAAAAATGCAAGTTCATTATATTATGCCACGTTTACATGACACATGTTTAGTTAGTTCCTTATATGTTGTGTGAATGGTACATGCTCTCTTCTTTCCCCTTTTGTATATAAGTTAGGCTAAGTTACGAGCTTAACATTCTATGTGAATTTTGCGAACGTATGACGGGGGTAACGTTGGAAAAACCTTAAATTCATATTAATGGCATAATTTGGCCCATAAATATATGAATGATTAGTTGCATAAAATTGGCATAATTTTTATACCTAAAATTATGAACATGATTTAGAGAGGAATTAGGCATGACTTGAATAACAATAATTTACATATAAAACAAAAGGTAAATATGTAAATTTAGAAAAAGACGAATATGCCTAACCCGAGGTTAGATTGAGTTACGGTGTAAGACTGCCCGGAACCACCCGGCACATCCAGCAACCATAACAATATATATCTAATGTGAGAGGTTAGTGCATCAAGCCCAAAGGAACCCGAGGTTAAACTGAGTTGCGGTGTAAAACTGGCCGAACCCGACCGGCATAGCCAGTACCCGCAACAATACCTGTCTAATGTGAGTGGTTGGTGCTTTAATGAATGAATTAAAGCTAAGACAGGAATGGTAGGGTTAAGTTAATTAAGGCAACACTTAACCAATACAACATGTTGACTAAACTGATGGGTGGGGTTAAGTTAATTTGGACACTTAACAAATTTAACATGTTGATTAGGAAAACCTAGTAACGGGGACCCATTTTAGTAGTAACCCACATAGATGTATCATGGTACCCTGAACTAGGCCGGGTGGGGCACGATTACAGGCATGATTATAAGCGGTCAAAACAACGGCGGGCGGTGCGTCAATGTTGGTTCCGACGGAGTGCGAGTGTGCACGTACTCCGGAGTGGAAAAAGAAGGCAATGGGCATCGGTAGTTATACACTGTGCATCTTGAATTGTGTCGGGTTGCCACCATAGGATTTGATACACCCCATGGTGGGACCAGCACAGGTATCTAGAATCAAGCGGGAGCCGAATGACACAAGTGTTAAGCATACATGAGTAGGAGCCAATCGATAAAAAGGGGATGGTTTATCTTAAACACATGGTGCTAGTTGAAACACTGGTACGGGGGTGCAGAGAAGTTGAAATGAGTGCGATAGCATATTTATTCTTATTATCTTATTTCTGGGGTGTTGTCCTAGATTCAGTTTATTCAAGTCATAATCCTTTCCTTGTTTACATGCTAAATAATCACTGGACTTACCAGACTCATGTCTGACCCATTTTTCTTTCGTCTTCTTTTCTTCCGTTCCCCACCCCCCAGATCCGTAGGGAGGAAACACCTCAGATTAGTTCAGACCTTTTGCAAGCTTAAAGAGACTAGATGTATGGCTTGGACTTTCTCTTCTTGGGCTATGGCTTTGGATACACTCTTAATGGGGATTATGCTACTCTATTATCGTTTTATGCTTCTTTATGTTTTAATCAAGACAGAGTATTTTGATGTAATGATTTGGAAGTTTTTTTAAGACAACATGTTGTAATGACTTTGTTATGAACCATGTATGAAATACATTTCGTTTTTCCGCTGCTTATATGTTTGTCTTGTAAATTATCTGTGTCTTTTACCTTCAATGCTCCACCAAAGTTAAGGCATTCCCTTTGTGAGTGACCTTAACGGAGGTGGGGTGTTTCACTTGGTATCAGAGCAAAGGTTTACCAGATCAGATAAAAGTTTTTGAAAACTAATTTTCAAAAAGGAAAATTAAAGAAGCAATTTTCAAGAAAAAGTGTTGTTTTATTTTAAAAGGCATAATCCCCAAAGCCATATGCACTATATTTTTATCGTTTGTTTTAAATCTTTCCTTTTCGTTTCAGCATGTCTAGGGATCTTAACCTTCCAGAGAGTGTGTCGGTACCTAGCTGGTTCAAAAGGTACCTAGAGGCTAGGGCTAATGTCATAGGCCCCGTAGACGTTCCTCCTCCCCCAGCTGCTGCGGTTCCTCCTCCTCCCCGTGCAAATACTTTCTCAAAGATACGTAGAGACATTCGAGCCATGGGTGGAAAGAACTTTAATGGAACTGAATCATTCATGGAGCTAGGAACTGGCGTAAAGAAACTGAGGATTTATTTGTTATCTTCGAAGTGGACGATAGGTAGAAGATACAGTTGGCCGTATGGTTGCTCGAAGACGAAGCTTCCTATTAGTGGGAAGTTACTAACGCTGAAAGACCAGTTGAAACTTGGATGGATTTTAGAATGATGCTTGAAATGAAATTCCTCTCACAAGCTGAATGAAGCCTACAGATGGAGAGGTTCTTAGCTCTCAAATAGGGAAGTATGTCGGTCAAGGAATACGTTAACCAATTCAACCAGCTGGCTAGGTTCGGATTGGAGTTAGTGAACACTCCACATAAGAAGGCTCTCTGTTTTGTTAAAAGATTGAATGAGCCACTGCACAGCGTAGCTATGTCCCATATACCTATGGGTGCAACTTATGAGAGACTGGTGGAAATGGCACTGTTACAAGAAGGAGATAAGGTTGGCAATATAGAGACAAAGGTGGAAGTACCTCAAGATAAGAAAGTGGAAGGATCATAGAGCAAGAAGACAGATTCCAAGAAGGGCGGGAAGAACAACAAACCCCGTGACAAGAGGAAGTGTAATTTTTGTGGCATTCCTGGACATCTGGTTAAGGACTGTAGAAAGAAGAAGAGGAAGATGGGTGGTTTTTTTCACTACGGCGAGACAGGACACATGGCTAAGGACTGCCCAAGAAAGCAAGGGCAAGGGCAGAGGACTGGACCTACCTCTGGAGGGCAAGTTCATGCTCTCATGGCACCTCCGCAAGGACGAGGTAGAAATATTTCAGTTGAGAGTTTAGTTTATCTTTTTGATCATCCTATTCATACACTCTTTGATTCTGGCGCATCGCACTCTTTTATATCTACTGCTTTAGTTGAATCTCTGCACCTAGACACCAGTTTAGTAGAGGATCCCTTGGTTGTTTCAAATCCAATTGGGGGCTCAACTTATTTGTCAATGATTTGTTTGGATTTGGAAATTTGTATACTAAGTGTTGGGTTTAGATGTAATGCCTATGTTTTGGGCTTCACGGGCTATGGGTTGATTCTAGGCATGGATTGGCTATCCAGTAATGATGTCATCCTCGATTGTGAAAAGAAAGTGGTTATCCTCATGACTCGCCTCGGTAACACTCTCGAAATTTCTTGTAATCCCATGAACTCTGTTATGCTTAGCTATCTAGAATCTCTTGATGCGTCTGTTGAGAATTTGCAGTATGTTAGAGTAGTCCGTGAATACTCAGATGTCTTTGAAGAGGTGAAGGGGTTACCTCTGAAGTGGGAGATAGACTTCCGCATATACCTCGTTGATAATGCAAAACCCGTTGCTTTACCCGTTAGATACATGGCTCCAAGAGAGAGGAAAGAACTCAGCAAGCAAGTTAAAGAGCTGCTTGAAAAAGGGTTTATAAGGCAGAGTATTCCTGAATGGGGTGCTCCAGTAGTATTCGCAACCGAAGCGGATGGTTCGCTTCGCCTATGCGTTGACTATGGGGAGCTAAACAAGCTGACCAAGAAGAATAGGTACCCACTTCCAAGAATAGATGACTTGTTCGATTACCTTGTAGGTGCATCGGTTTTCTCCCAACTGGATCTAGCTACCGGGTTTCATCAGCTAAGAGTGGCTGAAGACAGTATTGATAAGACCGCGTTCAGAACCCCAGATGGTTTGTTCGAGTGGCTTGTCATGCCTTTCGGCTTGACAAACGCACCCGCTTATTTTGTTGACTTAATTAGCAGGGTGTTCAGGGAGTTCCTTAATAAGTTTATAGTGATCATCATAGATGACATTTTGATTTTCTCAAAGATTGAGGAAGAGCATGCTCAGCATTTAAAAGAAGTCATGGATAATCTTCGAGCACATCGGTTGAAAGCCAAATTCTCCAAATGCCACTTCTGGAGAGAGGAAGTAAGGTTTCTTGGACATGTGGTGTCCAAGGAAGGGTAGCGGTGGACCCTGCAAAAGTAGTCATGCCTTTCAGCTCGACAAACACACCCGCTTATTTCGTTGACTTAATGAGCAGGGTGTTCAGGGAGTTCCTTAATAAGTTTGTGGTGGTCTTCGTAGACGACATTTTGATTTTCTCAAAGATTGAGGAAGAGCATGCTCAACATTTAAAAGAAGTCATGGATACTCTTCCAGCACATCGGTTGAAAGCCAAATTCTACAAATTCCACTTCTGGAGAGAGGAAGTAATGTTTCTTGGACATGTGGTGTCCAAGGAAGGGTTAGCGGTGGACCCCGCAAAAGTAGTTGTGGTTCAAGATTGGAAGGTTCCATGGAATGCGACCGAAGTCCGAAGCTTCCTCGGGCTAGCGGGCTTTTACCGAAAGTTCATCAAAGACTTTGCGAAAATCTCAGCTCCGCTTACAAGGTTGACGAAGAAGAACCTAGCTTTCAATTGGGATTTGGATTACGATGTTGCTTTCCAACGATTGAAGAGGGCTCTAACAACAGCCCCAGTTCTGACATTGCCAGATGGGAGCAAGATGTTTACCGTATACATGGATACATGTGGTATGGGACTAGGTGATGTCTTGAAGCAAGAAGGGAAGGTAGTAGCTTATGGAGGCAGACAGTTGAAAGTACATGAGAAAACTACCCAACCCACGATCTAGAGTTGGCTGCCATCGTCTTTGCGCTTACGTCTTGGGGCCATTATCTCCTAGGTGAGAAGTTTGAATTGTATACTAACCATAAATCGTTGAAGTACATTTTCTCGTAGAAAGATCTTAACTTGAGGCAACAAAGGTGGATGGAGTTCTTGGCATCCTACGATTTCGAGATTTCCTATACCCCTGGCAAGGGCAATGTAGTAGCAGACGCCTTGAGTAGAAAGAAGCTAACCTTAAGTCCTCTCTTTGTAGAAAGGCAGAGCTTGGAGTACATAGCCAACTTTGACTTTAGACCCTCTGTCGATCATGTGACTTGTTTGTTAGCATCGCTAGAAGTGCGGCCTACTCTTTTGGACTCAATAGGAACTGCGCAACGTTAAGACCCTCGGCTAGTTGATGTGATGGATAAGCTTATTAGGGGTGAACTTCTAGTCACCTCAATAGATACTCCATCGATGATAAGGGTTGGTTGAGGCGGGATGGAAGGCTATGCGTCCCACAAGCAAGGGATTTGGTGAAGAAGGTTCTCGAAGAGGCACACCATTCCAAGTTGACCATACACCCAGGTGGAGACAAGATGTATAAAGACATAAAAAGGGTTTTCTTTTGGAATGGCATGAAGAGGGATGTAGCTTAATTCGTCTCTAAGTGCTTAATATGCCAACAAGTCAAGGCGAAGCAAAAGAAGCCTTATGGTTTGCTTCATCCTCTAGAGGTCCCACAGTGGAAATGGGATGGCATTTCAATGGACTATATCGATGGGCTTCCTAGGTCAAGGAGGGGCAATACCAGTATTTGGGTAATAGTTGACAGGCTCACAAAAAGTGCTCACTTTATACTCGTTAAAAGTAGAGGGACTGCCTCGTCTTTAGCATCTGTTTATCTTAAAGAGATAGTTCGACTCCATGGGATACCCTCCAGCATTGTGAGTGACCGAGATCCTATCTTTACGAGCGAGTTTTGGAGGAGCTTGCAAGAGGCTGTAGGCACACAGCTATGCTTAAGCACGGCCTATCAGCCCCAAACCGATGGTCAGGCGGAAAGGGTGAACAGAGTATTAGAGGACCTCTTGAGATTATGCATTCTTGACTTTGGAGGAACATGGGAGGATCATCTTCCTTTGGTGAATTTTGCCTATAATAATAGCTACCAAGCCACCATAGGCATGGCACCCATCGAAGCTTTATATGGAAGACCATGCTGATCACCAACTTGTTGGTGGGAGTCTACAGACAAGCTCATACTTAGACCAGATATGATTAGAGAAACTTCAGAGAAAGTGGAAGAATGAAGGCTGCCCAAGATAGACAGAAGTCCTACGCAGATAAAAGAAGGACCGAACTTGAGTTTGAGGTTCGAGACAGCGTTTTCCTTAAAGTTTCTCCTTTAAGGAACGTCGTTCGCTTTGGATCTACAGGAAAGTTGGCACCAAGATTTTTAGGACCGTTTCCTATCATTGAGAAGATTGGGAAGATGGCTTATAGAGTAGAGCTACCCGAAAGACTAGATGGAGTTCATAATGTTTTTCATGTTTCTCAACTACGAAATTGCTTACATGAGTCTGCGGAAGTTGTGGAGCCAAGCATACTAGAGGAAGTAGAAGTGGAATGAGAAGCGACTGTGAGGAGAGTTCCAACTCGTATCTTGGGTACAGAAGTCAAAAAGCTATGCAACCGCGAAGTCAGACTTGTTAAAGTTCAATGGAGCGACACCGAGGAAGACACGACTTGGGAAACTGTGGAAAAAAGACGCGTAGCCTACCCTTATCTTTTTGAGGGTACATCCTTGATCTCTTTTTCCTTAAGTTTATACATGCTTATATCTATCTTTCTAGTATATATCCTCGGTCCTATCCTTTATCCTTAGGTAGAAACCAATGGATGTAAACATGTATTTGAAACATGTTATGATTGATGGCTGCAAGTGGTTGCTAATGGTTGCTCGTGGATGCATACACACACACATTAGGTGTTAGATCGGCTCAGTCACTTTCATATTGCATATGCATATATGTATTTGTATATGAATTGAACTTGATGTGTTATCATATGGACGTTGCATTTGTATGAATGATTGTGCACTCATGTAGAAAGTATGATTAGGGATGATTGCATACATAATGGACTCATGACACCGACATGACTTGCATTAAGGAGGTCAACTGAATCAGTAGACCGCCTGATTTTGCATTAGATAAGGAGATGTACACACACTATGCATACAGTCATGGAAGCATTAGAAGTCTTTTTAAGGACAATGGACGCCTCTGTTTGATGGTTGAGTAGATGGACAATTGGATGGTAGGATATACTTTCTTCTCGACTCGAAGATTTCATGGACGAAATCCTTTAAGGAGGGGAGAATGTAACACCCCGTATTTTCTTTAATCATTATAGTAATGAATTAAAGAACACTTAATTATGAATGTGAGAATTAAGGGAAATTGGTTATGCCATTGCGTTCGTCTCGGAATTCTGCTTGAGATAGAGTCTGAGTTTGCGTAAATCGGACCCGAATGAAGGAGTTATGACCTTCAAAAGATTCAAGAATTTAAATAATTTAAAACAGTTCAAATTAAAATCCAAAATTCAAGTTCAAACCCCGAAGCAGGCTGGGCCGGAAATTTCCAGCCCAGAAATTAGGTCGACCAGGGGGTCGACCTGGGTCACACAGGCCGACCAGGCGGTCGACCTGGGAGTCGACCTAACTCCTCACCCAGATCCAAAAATGAGACGATGCTGACAAGTTGCTGAGCCTTTTCTGACCTATTGCGAAGTCACTAGGGCTTAGGAGGCGATTCTGGATAACTCTATCTAGTCTGGACGGTTGTGATTGCTCCTAAAATAATCTAACGGCTCACATAAGATTAAACTTCTATAAAAGCAACCCTAATCCTCAAACCCTAAATCACACTAATTCATTCCAAGGAGCCACCATGTTGTCAATGAATGTTCTAGCCTAGCCACGATTTCTTCTTCAATTAGAAAGCGAGTCAAAAGCTTCGAATCAAAACTTACTTAGAGAAATTGATAGCCTTCTTCAAGGTATTGCTTTTCAAATTCAGAAAACAGATCCTAGAAAAACAAGACTTTCTTTTCTTTGTAACTCCTGTTATTATTTAGATGTGAATGACTAAAAGTCTTGATTTGTAATAAAATGAAAACTAGATTAATTCCTTGTTGTAAGATAATGATGATGTTGATTTATGCCTATTCTTGTAACGATTCTATCGTATATGCTTGTGAGATTATTATGGTTATTATGTTGATGTTAAACCAATCGTATATCATGTAAATTTGGTGACTTTTTCATGTTATGTAACATGCAAGTTGTTTAGATCTACATTTATATCTATGTTTATTGAATCATGCAAGTTGTTTAGATCTATGTTTATTGAATCATGCAAGTTGTTTAGATCTACATTTAGATCTATGTTTATTGAATCATGCAAGTTGTTAGGCTAAGACATGTATTATGTTTAGATCTACATTTAGATCTATGTTTATTGAATCATGCAAGTTGTTAGGCTAAGACATGTATTATGTTTAGATTCACATCTAGATCTATGAAAATTGGATCCAAAATCAAAGCTCATATTTACATTCCTTGTTAAACTTGTGTAAAACCATATGCTTAAGATTCATGTTTGTTGTATCCAAGATAAAAGTTCATATTTACATGCCTTGTTAAACCTGTGTAATTCCATATGTTTAAGATTCATGATTATTGGATCCAAATTAAAGTTTACATTCACATGTCTAGTAGAACTTGTGCAATTCTATATGCTTAAGGTTTATGTTCATTGGACCCAAAATAAAAGTTTACATTTACATGCCTAGTTGAATTTGGGTAATCTCATATGCTTAAAGACTCATGTTAGTTGGATCCAAAAATGCAAGTTCATTATATTATGCCACATTTACATGACACATGTTTAGTTAGTTCTTTATATGTTGTATGATTGGTACATGCTCTCTTCTTTCCCCTTTTGTATATAAGTTAGGCTAAGTTACGAGCCTAACATTCTATGTGAATTTTGCGAACGTATGACGGGGGTAACGTTGGAAAAACCTTAAATTCATATTAATGGCATAATTTGGCCCATAAATATATGAATGATTAGTGGCATAAAATTGGCATAATTTTTATACCTAAAATTATGAACATGATTTATAGAGGAATTAGGCATGACTTGAATAGCAATAATTTACATATAAAAACAAAAGGTAAATATGTAAATTTAGAAAAAGACGAATATGCCTAACCCGAGGTTAGATTGAGTTACGATGTATGACTGCCCGGAACCGCCCGACACATCCAGCAACCGTAACAATATATATCTAATGTGAGAGGTTAGTGCATCAAGCCCAAAAGTACCCGAGGTTATATTGATTTGCGGTGTCAAACTGCCCGGACCCGACCGGCACATCCAGTAACCGCAACAATACCTTTCTAATGTGAGTGGTTGGTGCTTTAATGAATGAATTAAAGCTAAGACAAGAATGGTAGGGTTAAGTTAATTAAGGCAACACTTAACCAATACAACATGTTGACTAAACTGATGGGTAGGGTTAGGTTAATTTGGACACTTAACCAATTTAACATGTTGATTAGGAAACCCTAGTAACGGGGACCCATTTCAGCAGTAACCCACATAGATGTATCATGGTACCCTGAACTAGGCAGGGTAGGGCACGATTATTGGGCTGATTATAAGCGGTCAAAATAACGGCGGGTGGTGCGTTAGTGTAGGTTCCGATGGAGTGTGGGCGTGCACGTACTCCGAAGTGGAAAAAGCAGGCACTGGGCATCGGTAGTTATACACTGTGCATCTTGAATTGTGTCGGGTTGCCACCATAGGATTTGATACACCCCATGGTGGGACTAGCACATGTATCTACAATCAAGCGGGGGCCGAATGACACAAGTGGTAAGTATACATGAGTAGGAGCCGAACGATAGAAAGGGGATCATTTATCTTGAATACATGGTGCTAGTTGAAGCACTGGTACGGGGGTGCAGAGAAGTTGAAATGAGTGCGATAGCATATTTAGTCTTATTATCTTATTTCTAGAGTGTTGTCCTAGATTCAGTTTATTCAATTCATAATACTTTCCTTGCTTACATGCTAAATAATCACTGGACTTACCAGACTGATGTCTGGCCCATTTTTCTTTCGTCTTCTTTTCTTCCGTTTCCCCCCTCAGGTCCGCAGGGAGGAAACACCTCAGCTTAGTTCAGACCTTTTGCTAGCTTGAAGAGAGTAGATGTATGGTTTGGACTTTCTTTTCTTGGGATATGGCTTTGGATGCACTCTTAATGGGGATTATGCTACTTTATTATCATTTTATGCTTCTTTATGTTTTAATCAAGACAGAGTATTTTGATGTAATGATTTGGAAGTTGTTTTAAGACAGTATGTTGTAATGACTTTGTTATGAACCACGTATGAAATAAATTTCGTTTTTCCGCTGCTTATATGTCTGTCTTGTAAATTATCTGTGTCTTTTACCTTCAATGCTCCACCAAAGTTAAGGCATTCCCTTTGTTAGTGACCTTAATGGAGGTGGAGTGTTTCAGTATCACTTATAAATGTCAGTATCATAATCCTACTAACTCTTATAAATGTTGGAATAAATAAATTGCTAACACTTATATAACATGTTTTCATGATTTTCAATCACATATATAATTCAACATATCAATTCATATAAAAGTATTTGGTACACTTCCATATTTCAAATTTAATAATGTCACTTTTGCATAATGCTTTCAATTTCAAAATACCATAATATCAAGTTCAAATTACAAAAAATAATACAAAGTTTGACTAAAGATACATAGAATTTTAGATATTATAAAGGCGAAACATGGACCATATCACAAAGCCTCCATCTGAAAATTCAAAAAGCTTGTAGTGTCCGTTTTGAGGACCATCGTAAATTGGTGCTTCCGTATCTAAAACTTCGGTTATCCAAACAACTGTCTCAACATCTGGCACTATCTCCCTAAAATGACACATGGTTTGCATACCAATATAAGCTTTTGCTACATTCTTCTTCATATCTTCTGATAATAGCATTACAAATTGTTTTCCTTTTGTTGATGATCAAACATCATTTGACGGAATAACCAAATTAGCAATTCCAACGTTCGGTGTACATTTATCCAAATTAGAAGCGGTTTCTATCATAGGCGTCATAACACCGCCATTAACATTATGATGCAATCCCGGTACCATAGTAAGGAAGGATGAAGCAAATGATTTTAAGAGCATAGTTGATTTAGATTGACACTTGGCTCGCCACTTGACTTGCAACTTGATTTTGTAATTCCATAGACCATTGAAGAAAATCATCCTTTTTATTCTTGTCCGCAATTGCTTTTGATGCTTGCATCATCTTTACGTGCTTTACGGAAGAAGAGGAGCTAATTGCACGACAATAATTTTTTCTTTTATCAGAACAAAAACTTTGGCGATAGGATCGTTGTCAAGATCAAACATGTTTGCATGCTCATTGCTATTACACTCCAAATCCTTGTTTTTTTCCTCCTCCTCCACAAGTGCATACAAAATATAAACACACTCATTTTTATAGAAATAACAAATTGCAAAACTGATAAATAGCATCTTGTATTAACTAACTGAACAAGGATTTGTTTACTGATCAAACATATTTGTTAAACTGAGTATTGCTCAGTTTTTCTCGAAATTGAGCATTGCTCAGTTTCTCTCGAAACTGAAACTGAGCATTGCTCAGTTTCGAGCACTCAGAAATCGAAACTAATCATTGCCCAGTTTCGAGAATTCGAAACTGAGCAATGCCCAGTTTCAGTTCTTAGAACTTGAAACTGGGCAATGCTCAGTTTCAGTTTCGAGAACTCGAAACGGGGCATTGCTCAGTTTTAGTTTCGAGAACTTGAAATTGAGCATTGCTCAGTTTCAGTTTTGAGAACTCGAAACTGGGCAATGCTCAGTTTCAGTTTCGAGAACTCGAAACTGAGCAAGATTCAGTTTCAGTTTCGAGAACTCGAAACTGGGCAATGCTCAGTTTCAGTCTCGAGAACTCGAAACTGAAATTGAGCATTGCCCAATTTTGAGTACTCGGAACTCGAAACTGAGCATTGCTCAGTTTCAGTTTTGAGAACTCGAAACTGGGAAATGCTCAGTTTCGGTTTCGAGTGAAAGTAAAATTCGATCAAATCGGGTTTTACTTTGTGTTTTAACAACTTAAAATAGGATCTTAGCAAGAAATTAATAAAACTTATATGAATTTGGGATTAAAATACTTATATCTGACGCGTTGATCCGGCAGAAATCAAATCGTCTTCGAAGCATAGAAGAGATGGAAGAATCGAATCTGCAGCCCTCCAAGTGTAGAGCCTCTAAAGAAGTCCACTGGAACGCCCCCTTCATCAATCAAATTGAAGAAAAGATCAACGAATGCGGTGCTTGCCGCCATGACCAATTTTTTAGGGTTTTGGAAACGGAAAAAGAGTAGCCATCAATTTTTGATCTGATCTCACCCCTTTATTAAGGATAAGTCATGTATTTTTTATAGGAAATATAAAACCCCTTATTAAAATACAAGTACTAACCTTAAAATTTGGAACCACCCAAATATCCGTTCCAATCCCAAATAAAATATCAACAAATTGATAATTTTATTTGTTCAAATTAGTTTCTTATTCGTAACGTTCCTTTTGTGTGACCCTATAGGTTACAACGTTGGAAACGGTTTTAAATCGTATTTAAAACCAAAAACAGTGATTGGCATCTAGCAATGCGTCGCTGCTACCCAAGTTATAATAAAATTATCGATTCGATACAACCTTTCTGTGACCAGTGTATCAATGTAATATAATCCTTTTAACCAACATATCCAGGATTAAACTAGAGGCATGGATCGTATCATCCTCGTTATAATTTAATCTATTTTTTCTTGATCGATGAGTAGACTGTTTAAAACAAATCAGTTTTTGAGCACGGCCATGCATTTCACAGTCTCACTCAATCAAGAGGCCCATGGATATCACTACGAATATATCGTAGGGTTAAATTCCATCTAGATCATTCATAATTTTCATTCGATTCAAGATGTATCCAATAATCACCGTTATCGTTACTCTGTTACGAAATAACTTTAGATGATATCAAAACACAAATATTCTCGAATAAAATTATAATGATTTCAGGTCTGAGGACCATTACATCACTGTCACTATGAAGATAACTTATGATACTGTTAATTATATTCCATGGAGTTATCTCACGATGGGTCAGCCCAATACGATATTCTCCAATACGTATTTATGTTTTGACATTAATATCACGTATATTAATGATCAATGAGATGTGATCATCAGTCAGTCAACATACTAGTCTTAACGCTTTATTGTTGTCCTATATTAACAATAAAACTCGACTAGGGGCATTTAAGAATTATAATACTTATCACATTATACAATCTCAAGTTCAGTCTTACTCGAACTATATAATTTTGTATTATTATTCTAAGGACTTTTATTATATTATTATTTATATTACGCAGAAAATACAATATAATAGAATAATATTTTATTCCAAATAAAATAATAACAACAACAGTGTTATCTGTCTCATCAAATGAATTGCCTCTAGGGCACAAACTCTAACAATCTCCCACTTGCACTAGAGTCAATAATTTATGTATCGTATACTTATGAAACTAGTGTGACTATTAAACTTCTGCTGCGACAGAGTTTAATTCAGTAGGTCTGGAACGTTACAACTTTTGTAACTTTGCAAATATGTTTATTTCTTCTGTGAGCAACTTCACATAAGAATTATATTTCTTAAAATATATGTTTGAATTGATGATGAGTTTAACGTTTTAGGCCTGAGAAACAGCCATATTGTTATCGCAATGTGTATCATTCGATCAACAATAAATTAAGTTCAATCATGAACTTCTTAATCCAAACATTTTCTTTCTTAGAATCAGTGTTCATTTCTTGTTTTAAAACTAACATGATTTACAATAATTAATGTGTTATCAAATAACATTAGAATTATTGTCTCACTCCCACTCAATTTCTTGTCTATACAAGATTTAATGGTATTTTGTGGTTTCTGAGACATTTCAAATTCTATTTAATTTCCATTGGTGTCTTAGAGATGGGATCTCCTTCAAAAGGATACCAAATCGAGCAATAAGCATTTTATTCTCAGAAAACTTATATCCACAAAATAATAATTTGATTTAGGTCCGATCTTATCAGAAGAAGGACGTTTAACAAACGCCTTACATCCCAAATCTTCAAATTAGACACACTAGGACATTTCCTAGTCCATATCTTATATGGCTTCTTTAAAATCATTTTAGTGGGATTTAAATGAAATCGTTCTAAATTTAATTTACTGGAAGATCTATATGACTTATCATTGATCGTACTATATCTTGTAAGGTGCGATTTCTCTTGCCAGACACACCATTTCAATATGGTGTTCTAGGTGGACAGAGTTGTGAAACAATTACAGACTCATTCAGATAGTCATTAAATATATTGGCTTAAATGTTCTCTTTCGAACTGTTCAAAAAATATTTATTTTCTATTAAAATTGGTTTCTAACTTCATTTTGAATTCTTTGAACTTTTCAAATGATTCTGATATGTATTTCACAAGATATACATATCTATATCTACTGATATCATCAGTAAATATAATGAAGTAATAAAACCTACCTCTAGCTTATGTATTCGTTGCTCCATATACATCATTATGTTCGAGACCCAATACTTGTCACTTAAACACTGCGTCAAGTGAAAAGGTGATTCAGTTATTTTATTAATAAACAAGATCAGTATTTTTATTTGATTCAAAATCAAATGATTTTAAAATTCCATCATTATGGAGTTTTAATATACTTTCTTGTTTATATATTCTAACTGGTAATGCTAAAGGTATGCTGGATTCAAATCATCCACTCTATAATTATGTCAAGTACATTATAGTTAGTGATTTATAAAGTTCATTAACTATTCGTGAAATTCCATTAATTGTTTCATTTAAATAAAATGAATAACAATTGTTCTTTTATTATAAATGAAATTTAAACTTGTTTGAACAAGATTCATAATAACATTTATTTTGTATGGAATTTCATAATAACAATTATTTTAATTATTTAACTAAGCTAGTATAATGAACAAGAATCAACTTCCTATGTATAATCCAGCAACATTTGCTTCATTTCCAATCGTAAGTCCACTTGTCCCTTTATCAAATTTCTACTTATTTTGTAGTTACTTTAAATTCACATACATTTATGTGATTCATATCTAGTATCTAATACTAGAGATGTATAAGTAGATTTTATAACATTTATATCTTATTCAGTTGAAGTCACACTTCAGCTTTGTTTTAGATCTTTGATATTTGAAAAACAATTACATTCAAATTTGTTTAATGACAATCCTGAAATTTTAATGTTAGTCAAGAGATTAATTTAATTCAATTTGTCCTTCTCAAGGATTAATTTAAATTATCGGAGTTATTTTGCTATTTAATATCTACAGTAGATAATAAATAATAACTGATTCTATAATATTTATTTAATATAAATTCAAAATTTTTGACAATCAAAATTTATATTAACATAAATATAATATTTAAATTAGAATACGCTCCCACTCAAATTAACATCCCTTTGTTTATATATACATATCGGTATACATATATAACGGTGTTCCAAGATCCATATCTAGTCACGCCTTGACCCAGCTTTGGCTAAACCCAAAACACAACCTTTTAGGTAGACATCTTATGTCAATTATATCGTCTATATAACTCTTGGATCGCATGTTGAACAGTTTGTTCAGTATTATTCATTTTCTCAAAATATACAGAATAACTCATGCTTTTGTCTCTAAGGCCATAATCCTATTATGCAGCTTTAGTTAAATCTGACCCAATAATACAGTCGAAGCACCACAATTACTCCTACCGCATATAACCAAAATAAAAGGTGAACAACGCTTTGGCGTTAGATACATCCAATTAGATTTGACAGTGATGGGTGTACTATTGGAAGACTTCACCATGACTTAATATAACAGAATTTGCTATAAAAGGAATTTGTAACAACCCGAGAACCTGGGCCAGTTTAATTTTTTTATTTTGGCAATTTTAGTGAATTTTGAATATTTAAAATAGATTATTTTAAATAATATCGACGGAAAATTTATTTTGAATATATTTAGAACGTATATATTATATATGTCGTCGCTAGAATATATAATTTTATTTATAATTATAAATAGGATTGAAAATGGCGCGGTAGTTTGATACTTCGATTTCAAACTTCAATTGAATGCACCGGGTGCAAAACAAACCGGATTTTAGCGAAACCAAAAATAATAGGATCAAATTGATGATATCTTTCCAACGAACCCGAAAAATCGAAATTTCATAGCGGGAATCAAAAGATATGTCCAGTTGAAAATTATGAATAGTCGCTATGGAATTCAGGCCCTTAAAAATAGACATTTTGCAAACGACCTCGGATTTCGACGAAACCACTTTTGTTGGGTCCGTGATGTCAAATTATTGCTAGATTTTAAATTTCACAATTTTTTGAATCAATATGTGAGCGTGGCAAAGGAAAACGCGTTTGACCAGTTTCAGTTGATTTTAATCGACTGGAAAATGGCCATTTTTCCAACGGTCTCAAAATTCGACGAAACTAGTTTTGTTAGGACCGTATCGTCAATACGAAGCTAGAAAATATTTTTTTGGAATTTTTCGAGTTAGTATGTGACCCTAGTAAATTGAAATGCGCGTTCAAATTCAATATATAGAGTTATATGTTGATTTTAACGAAAACTGATCGAAACAGTCGAATCAGCCTACGATACATATCCCATTGTGTTCGGAATGGGGGTAATTAGCTATGGACGACAGGCGGTGGGTTTCGTTTCGAGTTCGTCAATAAAAGTCAACTCTTAAGAGAATTAATTAATAAAATAATAATATATATAAACCTATTTTCTCTCCCTTACTCAGTTAAACCGCCCTGTTACAAATCGATTTTCGAATAAAAAAAAACAGGAACTCGATCCCGTCGCCCCCTCGATCTAGCCACCCACGCGCCGCCGGTGCTGGCCAACCCCGCTGCCGCTTGACCTCCTCCATTCCCCCTGGCCTCACTCGATCCCAACGACGCCTCCTCCTCCTTTATCCCTAAAACGGCGAAGCCCTAATCTCCCCCAGACCCAAAACCGACCACCGCACCACCAGGGGCCCCCATCTCCCTCCGCCGATCCCACGCAACCCCCCAGGTCAAACAACAGTAAGTTTTTTTTTGTTTTTATTTTATTTTATTTTATTTTATTTTTTTCTGTTTTTATTTAATTTAAATACTTAGTTAAAAACCAGATTTTGATGTGTTAATATTAGTTTAAAAATCAGATTATTTTTATATAAATAAAGTTTAAATTTTTAGTTGTAGAAAGTTTTGTTTTATAAAGTAAGAAGATAGAATTTTTATAAGTTAAAAGATTATATTTTTATAATAAGATAAAAATGAGATTTTTATCATATAAAGATGACATTTTGAATCACGGAAATCAGAAATTATATATGGATATATATTGTTTCAAAAGTAGGATTTTTTATATAAAATATACATGTGTTTTGAAAGGAAAAATATACTTTGTTTAGAGAAGAAATATACTTTGTTTAGAGAAGAAATATACTTTCTTTAGAAAAGAAAATTATATTTTGTTTTAGAAAACAAATTATAATGATAAGATTTTTATAAAGGAAAAGATAAGATTTTCAATAATACAAAAATGCGATTTTTATATGAAGAAATTTGAAGTAAAAATTCGATTTTTATATATTGAATAGCGAAGTAAAAATTCGATTTTTATATATTGAATAGCAAAGTAAAAATTCGATTTTTATATATTGAATAGCAAAGTAAAAATTCGATTTTTATATATTGAATAGCGAAGTAAAAATTCGATTTTTATATATTGAATAGCGAAGTAAAAATTCGATTTTTATATATTGAATAGCAAAGTAAAAATTCGATTTTTATATATTGAATAGCAAAGTAAAAATTCGATTTTTATATATTGAATAGCGAAGTAAAAATTCGATTTTTATATATTGAATAGCGAAGTAAAAATTCGATTTTTATATATTGAATAGCGAAGTAAAAATTCGATTTTTATATATTGAATAGCGAAGTAAAAATTAGATTTTTATATATTGAATAGCGAAGTAAAAATTAGATTTTTATATATTGAATAGCGAAGTAAAAATTCGATTTTTATATATTGAATAGCAAAGTAAAAATTCGATTTTTATATATTGAATAGCGAAGTAAAAATTCGATTTTTATATATTGAATAGCGAAGTAAAAATTCGATTTTTATATATTGAATAGCGAAGTAAAAATTCGATTTTTATATATTGAATAGCGAAGTAAAAATTCGATTTTTATATATTGAATAGCGAAGTAAAAATGGGATTTTTATATATAGAATAGCAAAGTAAAAATTCGATTTTTATATATTGAATAGCGAAGTAAAAATTCGATTTTTATATATTGAATAGCAAAGTAAAAATTCGATTTTTATATATTGAATAGTAAAGTAAAAATTCGATTTTTATATATTGAATAGCGAAGTAAAAATTCGATTTTTATATATTGAATAGCGAAGTAAAAATTCGATTTTTATATATTGAATGGCGAAGTAAAAATTCGATTTTTATATATGTAGTGACTACGGGCGACGAAAGTGACGAAAGGCGATAACGACGAAGACTTCTACAAAAGAAGAGTCGAGATGATTGGATAGCTATCGGTGAGAATTTCTCACTCTTCAATTTCTTTTTCTAGTTATATATATATACTAGGATGCAGACGGTGTTTAGTAGCACCCGACACAATCGTCCACAGACCATGGACTTGTTTGTTTGGTTGTGTAGTTGGTTAGATTATTTGGTTTGAATTGAGTTGTTTGGTGAAATGGAATGGATTTGATTGATGTGTGAATGGCGCGGGCCTTCACTAGACCAGGGATAAGGCTAGGCCTTGTCCCTTTTCTAGTATCGTGCCGTTATGCCGCCGAAATTTCCTAAAATATGTTAGAAAAATAAAAATATTATTTTTATTGTGTAAATGAACTGTATAGAAATTCATATGTTGAAATAAAATATTTTATCGTTAAAAATATAATTTTTAACGTGAAAGTGAATAAATAAATATCTATAAACAAATCGGCCGATTTGTTTATATACACTGATTTGACTGATATTGATTGGGTCGATAAATTTTACACATCGCCCGACTGCACAAATAAAATCTGTGTTTGATTGTTTGAAACCCCACACGGGTATTGGGATGAAATTTGAAGTTCACTCATCCTGATTGATTAAATATGTCGATCGATTGATTGACAGGCTGTTATAAGCGTTAGATATCTATATTTGATGCTTATACATTGTAGTGCACTTTGGATGATGGTTGATTATTTATCGTTACTATTATATACATGTGTTGTATGGAATCCATATAGTTAACGCTATATGGTAATTGATTGGGCCTCATTCCAATTTAGAAAATAAAGAATATAATAAAATAAAGATTCATGTGTTGACTGTACTCATCCGTTGAGATTAGTCATGTGTTGAACGAAGTATTTTAATAATAAAATTTATATCTTTATCATTATAAAATAAAGGTTCATGTGTTGACTGTACTCATCCGTTGAGATTAGTCATGTGTTGAACGAAATATTTTAACATTAAAATTTACATCTTTATCATATATAAGATTAGAAATTAACTGGAAAATAGATGAGATGAGTGGTCTCCTGGATATTGATCTGATGTTGGTTTCGGCCTTCGGGGTTAATATTTAGGGAATCGTTCTCTTACTAATTTACGGTTGGAGTCTGATTTGATATCAAACGATAGATCCCCTAGTTTTTATAAAATATATTAAATAACAAAAATAGTCACACGTGGACAGTACTCATTCGTTGAGATTAGTCGTGTGTTGACAAAAATATAGATTCACGTATTGAATAGGATCAATATTCAATTATTGAATAGAATAACGGAATTATTGAAATATATAAAGTCGTGTTGATTAGAGATGCGCTATTTTGACGTGAACGATATTTATATCAATTATATTCATTTAACCAATTTGAATTGAATCGAATAGAAAACCAATTTGAATTGAATCGAATAGAAAACCAATTTGAATTGAATCGAATAGAAAACCAATTTGAATTGAATCGAATAGAAAACCAATTTGAATTGAATCGAATAGAAAACCAATTTGAATTGAATCGAACAGAAAACCAATTTGAATTGAATCGAATAGAAAACCAATTTGAATTGAATCGAATAGAAAACCAATTTGATTTGAATTGAATATATAACGAATTTGATTTGAATTGAATAGAAAACAGATTTGAATTGAAAAGAAAACGAATTCAAATTGAATTGAATTGAAAAGAAAATGAATTCGAATCGAATTAAAAATCGATTTGAATTGAAACCAAATAGAAATGAAAGTAAAAAGGATTTATAATAGAAAATTCAATTTTGATTTGAATTTGAAATAAAGGTTGAAATTGTTTTTGAAACGAATTTAAAACTATTTATAAAATTCGTTTTAAATAGAAACCGACGAAATATAATATATATATATATATTAAATATATAATGGCCTGAATAGAACGCGCCGCGCCGCGGCAGTTCGTAAATTTCGACCATTAACTTCAAACGGATATTACGGGAGATCCGACCGTCGGATTCTCCTAAAACCGGAACTGTTGGGTTCGTATCGAAAAGAGCTTTCTAACGAATATTAGAAACTTGAAATCTAACGGTTAGATTTGGAGATACGTCCAAATCAAATTTGAAAAAGGTCGCTATAGGTGCAGTTCGATGGCTGTTGATGAAAATCGACTGTACGGGCCTTGATAAAATTATTAAAAATGGTAATAATTAGTGTAAAATCATAAGAAATGATTTGGAAAAAATTGGGATGAAAAACTCCATATTTGAAAAGATAAAAATAGATTTTTATCGAAATGAACTAGTTTTGAACTAAAATTAAACCCGTTTATTTTTAATTAAATAAACTGGATTTGAAATGGGTTTTAAACAGAATTGATTTGTGGGTTTATCGTGAACGGTGTTTTAAATAACATTTGTTCTTTAACCCAATAATAAATAGAATGTGATTTGGGTTTGTCGTGAACTGTGTTTTAAATGACACTAGTTCTTTAACCCTATAAAAGGAGTTTTAATGAATCTGTAATTAGATTGAAATGTGAATTGATAATCTGAATTATCAAATTTAGAAATTGAACGAGAATGGAGTATCACCAGTTTTGCTCCAAAGCGATAGTTAAATCTTTAATTAGATTTGAACGTGAAATGGTAATTAATTTTACCGATAACACCGTGGTATTAGGTATGGAGTATTACCAGTTTTTCTTCATGGGATGAATAGGTTGGGATTGGGAAATAAAATAAATAATTACTTCGGTGTGGTTCGCTAATCTCGACTAGTTTGGAAAACCATAATTTGGTTTGAAATGACATCCAAAGGAAGATTAAAGAATAAATTTAAAGAATTTATCTTGGATAAAATTAATGGGAACCTTTCCCTAAGAATAGAAATTTAGAAACTAGCTGAAGGTTAGTTAAGAAGAATGGTTTCCTGGGTATTGATCTGATGTTGGTTTCGGCCTTCGGGGTTAATATTTTGGGGAATTGCTCTCTTACTAATTTACGGTTAGTGACTAATGAATTGGAATGAGGCGTATGTTGTGTTTGTGTAACATTTGTTTTTAATATACGCGGGTTGTTCGGAAAGGCCGGGTTTATACCCATTCTGAATAACCGATTCGACGATATGTCAAAGATGAAGACGGTGGTTGAAGACTTTATGTTGTGAATCATTGACCGTTATGTTATTATCTATGTTGTAAATCTATGATGTTATTATCTATGTTGTAAAGTTGTGATGTTATTATCTATGTTGTAAGACTATGTTAATTGTTGGCTTCTGTACAATCAATTCATAATGATGCTTCATATGCTAGTTTGGTTATGTTGTTGGAACTAATTCATAAGTTAAATCATATGTAAGTTTAACTTGATAATTCTATATGTAAGTTTGGATGGTAATTTAGATATGAGTCATATGCAAGTTAATGAGAATCATATACCACCTTACATTTTCATGACATCTACTTTATGTGTAAATTGGATCTAAAGTTTAGGCTATGACATGTGTGAGTTAGATGCAAGTTTACATCATAATTTGTGTTGCATAAATCACATATGAAGTATATATATATTTGGGGCATGAATCATGTAATGAAAGTTAGAGATTCCTATGCAAGTTCAACCCTTGTGTCATACACCCATTGTCCATGCAAGTTTAGATGAAACACCTTATTCACACATGCAAGTTAACCCCTTATGTTTAGATCTATATGCCAATTCATGTTATGACTTTTGTTTATAAGTTAGATCTAATTTGTATTCTATTCATGTTGTGATGTTTTCTCTTTATTCCACAAGTTAGACTATTCGAGTCTAACGTATATTTCACGTTAAACGAACGAACGTACAACGTGGGGCAATGGGATAATATAAAAAGATTTAATATTTAGAATTGGCATAAATGCCTTAAATGTGATGTTAATTGGTATAATTTTTATATACCATAAATATATGAACATAATTAAGGTGTTAATTATGGACATAGTTAAATTTGTAATTGATTGACAATTTAAATAGGGAAATTAATTAAAATTGGGGATAATTAATTATGTTTAATAATAAACCGCCTAAGACACGAGATTAGACTCGTTTGTGGTGTAAGACTGCCCGGACCTGCCCGGCAAATCCAGCTGCCACAAATGCCAGTCTAATGTGGGAGGTCTTAGGTATAAATTAAATGCGTAACAGTTGTAAAGACACGAGGTTAGGCTCGTTTGTGGTGTAAGACTGCCCGGACCCGCCCGACAAATCCAACTGCCGCAAATGCCAGTCTAATGTGGGAGGTCTTTATAAGGTTACAGTCTTAATGAATTGAGAAACACTTAACCAGATAAACATGTAGTGGGACGTGATGGGGTTAAGTGGGTGCCTTGGGTGGCATGTGGAATTTAGACGGTGCCTTGGGTGGCATTTGAAATACGATTAGATGCCCTTAACTTAAGAAGACATGAATAAGAATGGTGTTAAGTGGGGAAAAACCTGAGAAGGGACCAAGCATAGGTGGAAAGCTTGTGTCATGCATGAGGGGCCATTTTAAAACCAGTAACCCATTAACTATCTTTGTGGGCTCGACCCAAGTCGAGGACGGGACGAGCGTACTGGATTTGATTGTAAGAGGTCAAAACGGGTTAGCGGTGGCAACGCAAGTCCAACGGGTTCATATGCGTGTGTAGGCCCGGGCTGGTAGGTAAGACGTTGTTGCATCGTGTAGATATAAGCCGTGCATTTTTGGTTTTATCGGGTTGCCACTTTGGGGAGTGATACACCCCACTGTGGGGCTAGCACGGGTATCTACGAGTTAGGGAGCCGATCGAATGGGGGTAGTGGGTACACCTAGTGGAGATAGGGGCAGACAACACCTACGAAGGTCGCTAGGGGTACATGAAACTACCATTAGCAGTATTAAGTTCTGTAGGCGGGATCAACTTTTAGGGTGACTAGTGGTGGTGCAGTATAGTAATTATCCTATAGTGATTAGGGATGCCTTTAACGTTATCTTTGTTCATCTTTTTCCTTTGTTTGCTCTATCATACCCAATTGTTCACAGTCATTTCCTTATTTTCCAGCTTATGCCTTATCCTAGTTATTTTGATAATTATATTGTTAAAGTTATCGCACTCGCCATACTTTATGTCTGACCCCCTTTTCTTTCCACGTCTTTTCTTCATTTTCTCCCCCCCTCAGGTTTGCAAGGAGGGAATACTACAGCTTAGTGCTGATTTCTCTCAGTTTCTTGAAGATAGTAGATGTATCGCTTTGGACTCTCTCATCTTTATGGCTTTGCTTATGCTCAGTGGGGATTTATGCATCTATTTTATTTAATTATTTGCTTCATTATGTACATTGAAGTTTTTGGAAAAGACTATTGATCCTGTTGTAATGGTTTTGGAGACTACTTATGTAATCTCGTTTTGAATTATGATGAAATGAAATAAGTTTTATCTTCCGCTGTGTTCTTTTATTTATTTATTCTTGTAATTTATCTGTTCTATACAACAATAACGCTTCATGGACATTGATGCATTCCCTTTGTGAGTGACATTAATGGACATGGGGTGTTACACGTGGTATCAGAGCTATGGTTACAAGAGCAGATAAAAAGTTTTGAAAAGTGTTTTCAAAAGTATTATTTTCCTAGAAAGTATTTTCAAAAACTTGTTTTAAAGAAGCTATTTTCAAGGTAAGTTTACTTTAAAGAGCATAATCACTGCAAGCCATACATCTCTCTTTCACTTCCCTTGTTTTGAAACTCTTTCGTTTTCTTTTCAGCATGTCTGGAGCATCTGAGATACCAGAGGGTGTTCATGTACCCGGTTGGTTTCGTTAATATCTCGAGGCTAGGGCCACTGCCGCGGGATCGGCCAACGTTCCTCCTCCGCCTCCAGCTCCAGTCATTCCTCCGCGTGGAGATAGTTTCTCCAAGATATGTAAAGACTTTCGTTCGATGGGTGGAAAATCTTTTAGTGGGACTGAAACGTTCATTGAAGCTAGAAATTGGTTGAAAGAAGTGGAGGATCTGTTTGGCATTTTTGATTTGGATGATTGTAAGAAGGTCCAATTGGCTGCTTGGTTGATGAAGGACGAAGCTTTGTTTTGGTGGGAGGTCACTAATGGGGAGCATCCAGTTGATACATGGCCAGATTTCAGGCGTAGGTTTGAGGCAAAGTTTCTCTCACGGGCTGAAGAGAATTTATATATGGAAAGATTTTTGGCGTTAAAGCAAGGGAATCTGTCAGTAAAAGAATACGTCAACAAGTTCAATCAGTTAGCGAGATTTGGCTTGGACTTGGTGAATACACCCGAAAAGAAGGCCCTAAGATTTGTCAAGGGTTTGAACGAGCCGCTACATGGGTTAGCTATGACCCACATCCCTATGGGGGCTACCTTTGAGAGACTAGTTGACATGGAACTTATGCATGAAGAGGAAAAGGGCGCCAATGCTAATAAGGCACTCGAGAAGAAAGGGGATCAAAAGAAACCGCAACTGCAACGACAAAACAAGAAGGGCAGGAAGAACAATAATGGCAAAGGAAAGAAGAAGTGCTTTAATTGTGGGACACCAGGCCATCTGAGTAAAGACTGTAGGAAAAAGAAGAAGACTGGCTGTTTCCACTGTGGAGAGGCAGGCCATCTAGTTAAGGATTCCCAAGGAAATAGGGACAAGGGCGAAGAACTTCTGGAGGGCAGCTTCAGGCTCTCATGGCACCGGGGCAGGCAAGGGAGCAGGTCCAGGCTCTCGCAGTCCCACCGCTGCAGGAACGAGGTAGAAACATTTCCGTTGAGAGTTTAGTTTTTCTGTTTGATCATCCTGTCCGTACTTTATTCGATTCTGGAGCATCACATTCGTTTATCTCTACATCATTAGTTGAAACACTGCACTTAAATACTAGTCTTGTTGAGGATCCCATTGTAGTCTTGTTAGACCAAAAAATGGTCCTAACACCCAAATTATCGTATTTAGAGCGTAGGATATGAAGAAATAACTGAAAAAATAAGAGAAAAGCAAGACAACAGGATTTTTATAGTGGTTCGGCGTTAGCAAGCCTACGTCCACTTCATATTTTCTCATTTCACTCATAGATTACAATTACAATGAATATTGTCTTTCAATCACTTGAATTCAATGAATAATTCTCTCCGAATCCATTGAATTTATTGAGGAAGATGGTGGTTATTCATGGAGAAGTGTTGGCCATGGCAGCCATGGAAGTTGAGATGCCAAAAGTCCTCTGAAAATGCCCTCTGAAGGTGTATTTATAGCTGTAGGAAAGCTCCTGGGAGGACTGGTTCGTGATGGGGTACGTGGCAGGCGATCCAGAAAAATAGGAGAGCTAGTAGCCTTGAGAATAGGTCAAAACAAGCTGCGTGTGAACAGGTCCGAAGTTCGGATCGCGGTCATAGGTCGGATCGCGGTCATGGGTCGGATCGCGGTCATAAGTCGGATCGCGTAGACAAGGTCGGATCGGATCGCGTAGGCAAGGGCGGATCGGATCGCGTAGGCAAGGGCGGATCGGACCGCGGAGGCAAGGGCGGATCGGATCGCGGTCATATGCCAGCTTACACTCGTTCACGGAAATGGGCGTAACTTTCAAACCGTAAGTCCGATTGAGCCAAACCAAAGCTCAAACTGAAGCTAATTCAAAGGGCTACGAGTATATGAGGTGAATAGATCCAAATGAGGTCATTCGATAGGGGTTTCAGGCCAGTTTATACTGATTTTGTGATTTTGACCAAACTGCCTTGTGTCTTCTGACGATGCTTCCAATGCCAGAGAGCGATGTTATCCAGAAATTCCATATCAGACAGCATTTACCGAGAGGTGTGTCAACATGATCTTTGCTTTGGGTAGCCTGGTCAGACAGCATTCTACTAAATGTTAGCCTGCTTTGTGACCAGGCTACGCAAAGCAAAGATCATGTTGACACACCTCTCGGTAAATGCTGTCTGATATGGAATTTCTGGATAACATCGCTCTCTGGCATTGGAAGCATCGTCAGAAGACACAAGGCAGTTTGGTCAAAATCACAAAATCAGTATAAACTGGCCCGAAACCCCTATCGATTGACCTCATTTGGATCTATTCACCTCATATACTCGTAGCCCTTTGAATTAGCTTCAGTTTGAGCTTTGGTTTGGCTCAATCGGACTTACGGTTTGAAAGTTACGCCCATTTCCGTGAACGAGTGTAAGCTGGCATATGACCGCGATCCGATCCGCCCTTGCCTCCGCGATCCGATCCGCCCTTGCCTACGCGATCCGATCCGACCATGTCTACGCGATCCGACTTATGACCGCGATCCGACCCATGACCGCGATCCGACCCATGACCGCGATCCGACCTATGACCGCGATCCGAACTTCGGACCTGTTCACACGCAGCTTGTTTTGACCTATTCTCAAGGCTACTAGCTCTCCTATTTTTCTGGATCGCCTGCCACGTACCCCATCACGAACCAGTCCTCCCAGGAGCTTTCCTACAGCTATAAATACACCTTCAGAGGGCATTTTCAGAGGACTTTTGGCATCTCAACTTCCATGGCTGCCATGGCCAACACTTCTCCATGAATAACCACCATCTTCCTCAATAAATTCAATGGATTCGGAGAGAATTATTCATTGAATTCAAGTGATTGAAAGACAATATTCATTGTAATTGTAATCTATGAGTGAAATGAGAAAATATGAAGTGGACGTAGGCTTGCTAACGCCGAACCACTATAAAAATCCTGTTGTCTTGCTTTTCTCTTATTTTTTCAGTTATTTCTTCATATCCTACGCTCTAAATATGATAATTTGGATGTTAGGACCATTTTTTGGTCTAACAAGTCTCAAATCCTATTGGTGGGTCGGCTCATTTATCCATGGTTTATAGGGATTTGAGATTGTCTATCTTAGGTGTTGGTTTTGAATGTAATGCTTTTGTGCTTGGTTTCATGGGCTATGGGTTGATTCTAGGGATGGATTGGCTAGCCAGATATGGTGCCATCCTAGATTGTGAGCGAAGGGTAGTAAAATTGTTAACTCGTAGTGGAAAGACCCTTGATATTTCTTGTGACCCTAGAGGATCGGTGATGCTTAGTTATCTTGAGTCATTTGACGCATCCAATGATGATTTAGATTCTGTTCGTATAGTTCGTGAATATGTTGATGTCTTCGATGAGGTGAGGGGTCTACCCCTAAAACCTGAGATAGACTTTCGCATTTATCTTGTAGACAATGCAAAATCAGTATCTCTGCCAGTACGCCACATGGCTTCTCGTGAGAGGAGGGAGCTCAATAAGCATGTAGGGGAGTTGCTTGAGAATGGGTTCATAAGACGTAGTGTATCGGAGTGGGGTGCTCCAGTAGTATTTGCCACGAAGGCGGATGGGTCCCTTAGACTTTGTGTGGACTATAGAGAACTTAATAAACTTACTAAGAAGAATAGGCACCCACTGCCGAGGATTGACAATCAATTCGATCAGTTAGTTGGCGCCTCAGTGTTTTCGTAGTTGGACATAGCCAATGGTTTCCATCAATTGAGAGTGGCTGAGGATAGCATAGACAAGACTGCCTTTAGGACTCCAGATTTTTTCTATGAGTGGCTTGTGATGCCCTTCGGTTTGACAAACGCCCCCGCATACTTTGTTGAATTGATGAGTAGGGTGTTTAGGGAGTACCTTAATAAATTCGTGGTGGTCTTTGTGGATGACATCTTGATCTTTTCTAAGAGTGAGGAAGAGCACGCCCTACATCTTAGGGAAGTGTTGGAGACCGTTCGAGCGCATAACCTTAAAGCTAAATTTTCTAAATGTCACTTCTGGAGGATGGAAGTGCGATTCTTAGGGCACGTGGTTTCAAAAGAAGGGATAGCTGTGGATCCCGCGAAGGTGGTGGCCATCCAAGATTTGAAGGTCCCTAAAAATGCTACCGAGGTGAGGAGTTTCTTGGGGTTAGCAGGCTACTATAAGAAGTTTATTAAGGACTTCGCAAAGATATCAGCCCCATTGACGCGTTTGACGAAGAAGAACCTAGTTTTCACGGGGGACGTAGATTGTTATGATGCGTTCCAACGTTTAAAGAGAGCTTTGACCACAACCCCAGTCTTAGTGTTGCCAGATGGGAATAATCCATTAACCGTTTATACCGATGCTTGTGGTACAGGACTAGGCGCAGTCTTAATGCATGAGGGGAGGGTAGTAGCCTATGGAGGAAGGCAGTTGAGAGTGCATGAGAAAAATTACCCTACACATGACCTAGAGTTGGCCGCTATTGTTTTCGCGCTTAAGTCTTGGCGCCATTATCTTCTTGGCGAGAAATTCGAATTATTCATAGACCACAAATCGCTGAAATACATGTTCTCTCAGAAGGACTTGAACTTAAGGAAGCAAAGGTGGACGGAATTCTTAGCGTCCTACGATTTCGAGATAGCATATACCCCTAGCAAGGGTAACGTGGTGGCAGACGCCTTAAGTAGGAAAAGGTTGTCCTTGAGTCCATTGTGTGTTCAGCGAAAAAGCTTAGAGTTCATCTCTACGTTTGACTTTAGACCTTCCATTTACTTTGTACCCGGTTTGCTAGCATCCTTGGAGGTCAGACCTATGCTTTTGGGATGGATTGGGGAGGCACAACGAGATGACCCATAGTTGGTTGAGTTGGTAGAGAAGCTCATAAAGGGGGATTCATCAAGCCATCTCAGTAGGTATACCCTAGATGATAAGGGTTGGTTACGTAGGGATGGTAGACTTTGTGTACCACGAGACGAGAACTTGAGGAAGACCATTCTTGATGATGTACATCGTCGAAGATGACCATTCATCCCGGAGGGGACAAGATGTACGTGGACATAAGACAAGTTTACTTTTGGGGCGGTATGAAGAAGGATGTGGCCGAGTTTGTCGCTAGATGCTTGGTTTACCAACAAGTAAAAGCATAGCAAAAGAAGCCCGGTGGGTTGCTTCACCCATTGGAGGTCCCACAATGGAAGTGGGAGAGTGTCTCGATGGACTTTGTTTACGGGTTACCGAGATCGAGGAAGGGTAATACGATTATTTGGGTAGTGGTAGATAGACTTACTAAGAGCGCCCATTTCATTCCAATAAAGAGTAAGAGGACTGCTCCATGGTTAGCCTCCGTATACATTCGAGAGATAGTTCGTTCGCATGGTGTTCCTTCTAGCATAGTGAGCGATCGCGATCTTATCTTTACTAGCGAGTTTTGGAAGAGCTTGTAAGAGGCGGTAGGGACTCAGTTATGTTTGAGCACCGCATATCATCCTCAGACGGACGGCCAGACCGAGAGGGTAAATCGTATTCTATAAGACCATTTGAGGTTATGTGTTTTAGATTTCGGAGGTACATGGGAGGAGCATCTTCACTTGGTGGAGTTCGCGTATAGTAATAGTTTTCAGTCTAGCATTGGCATGGCACCTTTCAAGGCTTTCTATGGAAGGCCTTGTCGTTCACCTACATGTTGGTGGGAAGCTACGGATAAGATCTTACTTGGGCCCGATATGATTAGAGAGACTTCGGAAAAGAACGATTTGATTCGAAGGAGGATGAAGACGGCACAAGATAGGCAAAAATCGTATGCGGACAAGAGGAGGACAGATCTTGAATTTTATACTGGGGACATGGTCTTTATCAAGGTATCTCCATTATTGAATATTGTTTGCTTTGGGTCTGTTGGGAAATTAGCACCAAGGTTCGTAGGGTCGTTTCCTATTAAGGAGAGGATTGGACAGATGGCATATAGAGTGGAGTTGCCAGAGAGACTTAGTGGTGTACACGACGTATTCCATGTATCACATTTGAGGAAGTGCTTGCACGAGACCGCAGAAGTGGTAGAGCCGAGCTTGCTTAGAGAGTTGGAGATAGAGCGTGATGCGACGATTTGACGAGCTCCTACATGCATTCTTGGGTCGGAGATTAAGAAGTTGAGGAATCGAGAGGTCAAGCTAGTCAAAGTGCAATGTGGAGATGATGAGAGCGACGCTACTTGGGAGACGGAAGAGAAGATGCGTTCATTGTACCCTTTTCTTTTTGAGGGTATGTCTTTTAATCTCTCCTTTATCGCTTAGCTTGTACTTATTCTATCTTTAGTATGTCCTCTCGCTAGTATCTTTGACCTTTAGGTAGGGTAGTCCTATGGTTGAAACATGTGATTGAGACATGTTATGTATGGTGGATGCATGTGGATGCAAGTGTTTACTAGTGGTTGCTTGTGGATGCATATACACACACTTTAGGCACTAGATCAGCTCAGTCACTTTCATAATGCATATTGCATATAAATGGATGTATTTAGTAAAATGAATGTACATTGAGTGTGTGTATCATATGGATGTTTCATTTGAATGAATGGTTGTGCACACATGTAGTAATGATATGTTTAGGGTTCTTTGCATACATGATGGATACATGGCACTATAATTATTTGCATTAAGGATGTCGACTGAATCAGTGGACCGCTTGATTTTGCATTAGTATACGGACATATACACACACTATGCATGTGTACATGAAAAGCATTAGAAATCTATTAAGGACCATGGTTGTTAATGGTTGATGGTTGAGTAGATGGATGATTGGATGGTAGGATACGTTCTTCTTGACTTAGAGATTTCGAGGACGAAATCCTTTAAGTAGGGGAGAATGTAACACCCCGTATTTTTGTTAACACTAAAGTAATGAATTGAAGAATAATTAATTTTAAATGTGAGAATTATGGGAAACGGGTTGCGCCATTGTGTTTGCCTCGGAATTCTGGTTGAGATAGAGTCCGAGTTTTGCGTGAATTGGACTTTGTATGAAGAAGCTATGGCGATCGGAAGTTTCAGAAAAATTCAAATAGATTTCAAAAATTTGAATTTCAGACTCAGATTAAGCTAGGCGGGAAAAATCCTGCCAGGGCCAGGTCGACCTACCCACACAGGTCGACCAGAGGGTCGACCTGCCCTCCCCCCCCGGGCAGATTTGAAAGATGACGATTTGGTGACTGTTTGCTGAGTTATTAGGGTTTCTGATCAGGTCTGAATGGCTGTGCTTAATTCTGGGTTGATCGGATGACCTAAATTAATTCTAAACTCTATATAAACACATGTAGACTCAAACCCTAAAGTCAAATAAAAAATTAGAACCATGGCCGTCATGCTTTCACCTTGCAACCTAGAGTAGCCACCACCATTTAGGGGGAAGAAAAGCTAATCAACTCAATTCTAAACAACAACGAATTTGTCTTCTTCAAAGGAGAGCTAAATCAATTTCAGAACTCAGATTTCAGAACTCAAGACCTTCTTTGAGTTGTGAGTTCGATTTCTTTACTAAGATAATTAACAATTTAATTAGATTGAGTTACGATTTGGGTTATTTGGTTATGTTGTGAATCATTGACCGTTATGTTATTATCTATGTTGTAAATCTATGATGTTATTATCTATGTTGTAAAGTTGTGACGTTATTATCTATATTGTAAGACTATGTTAATTGTTGGCTTATGTACAACCAATTCATAATGATGCTTCATATGCTAGTTTGGTTATGTTGTTGGAACTAATTCATATGTTAAATCATATGTAAGTTTAACTTGATAATTCTATATGTAAGTTTGGATGGTAATTTAGATATGAATCATATGCAAGTTAATGAGAATCATATACCACCTTACATGTTTCATGACATCTATTTTATGTGTAAATTGGATCTAAAGTTTAGGCTATGACATGTGTGAGTTAGATGCAAGTTTACATCATAATTTATGTTGCATAAATCACATATGAAGTATATATATATTTGGGGCATGAATCATGTAATGAAAGTTTGAGATTCCTATGCGAGTTCAAACCTTTATGTTAAAACTACATAAGTTATGAAAGTACATGTGTCATACACCCATTGTCTATGCAAGTTTAGATGAAACACCTTATTCACACATGCAATTTCACCCCTTATGTTTAGATCTATATGCTAATTCATGTTATGACTTTTGTTCATAAGTTAGATCTAATTTACATTCTATGCATGTTGTGATGTTTTCTCTTTATTCCATAAGTTAGACTATTCGAGTCTAACGTATATTTCACGTCAAATGAATGAACGTACAATGTGGGGCAATGGGATAATATTAAAATATTTAATATTTAGAATTGGCATAAATGCCTTAAATGTGATGTTAATTGGTATAATTTTTATATACCATAAATAGATGGACATAATTAAGGTGTTACTTATGGACATAGTTAAATTTGTAATTGATTGACAATTTGAATAGGGAAATTAATTCAAATTGGGGGTAATTAATTATGTGTAATAATAAACCGCTTAAGACACGAGGTTAGACTCGTTTATGGTATAAGACTGCCCGGACCCGCCCGGCAAATCCAGCTGCCACAAATGCCAGTCTAATGTGGGAGGTCTTAGGTATAAATTAAATGTGTAATAGTTGTAAAGACACGAGGTTAGGCTCGTTTGTGGTGTAAGACTGCCCGGACCCGCCCGACAAATCCAACTGCCACAAATGCCAGTCTAATGTGGGTGGCCTTTATAAGGTTACGGTCTTAATGAATTAAGAAACACTTAACCAGATAAACATGTAGTAGGACATGAGGGGGTTAAGTGGGTGCCTTGGGTGGCATGTGGAATTTAGAGGGTGCCTTGGGTGGCATTTGAAATACGATTAGATGCACTTAACCAAGATTGAAACATGTAAGAAGACATGAATAAGAATGGGGTTAAGTGGGGAAAAACCTTAGAAGGGACCAAGCATAGGTGGAAAGCTTGTGTCATGCATGAGGGGCCCTTTTCAAACCAGTAACCCATTAAGTATCTTTGTGGGCTCAACCCAAGTCGAGGACGGGACACGCGTACTGGATTTGATTGTAAGAGATCAAAACGGGTTAGCGGTGGCAACACAAGTCCAACGGGTTCATATGCGTGTGTGGGCCCGGGCTGGTAGGTAAGACGTTGTTGCATTGTGTAGATATAAGCCGTGCATTTTTGGTTGTATCGGGTTGCCACTTTGGGGAGTGATACACCCCACTGTGGGGCCAGCACGGGTATCTACGAGTTAGGGAGCCGATCAAATGGGGGTAGTGGGTACACCTAGTGGAGATAGGGGCAGACGACGCCTATGAAGGTAGCTAGGGGTACACGAAACTACCATTAGCAGTATTAAGTTCTGTAGATGGGATCAACTTTTAGGGTGACTAGTGGTGGTGCAGTATAGTAATTATCCTATAGTGATTAGGGGCACCTTTAACGTTATCTTTGTTCATCTTATTTCCTTTGTTTGCTCTATCATACCCAATTGTTCACAGTCATTTCCTCATTTTCCAGCTTATGCCTAATCCTAGTTATTTTGATAATTATATTGTTAAAGTTATCGCACTCGCCAGACTTTATGTCTGACCCCCTTTTCTTTCCACCTCTTTTCTTCCTTTTCTCCCCCCCTCAGGATTGCAAGGAGGGAATACTACAGCTTAGTGCTAATTTCTCTCAGTTGCTTGAAGAGAGTAGATGTATCGCTTTGGACTCTCTCATCTTTATGGCTTTGCTTATGCTCAGTGGGGATTTATGCATCTTTGTTATTTAAGTATTTGCTTCTTTATGTACTTTGAAGTTTTTGGAAAAGACTATTGGTCCTGTTGTAATGGTTTTGGAGACTACATATGTAAACTCGTTTTGAGTTATGATGAAATGAAATAAGTTTTATCTTCCGCTGTGTTCTTTTATTTATTTATTCTTGTAATTTATCTATTCTATACAACAATAACGCTTCATGGATATTGATGTATTCCCTTTGTGAGTGACATTAATGGATATGGGGTGTTACATATACTTAATTAAATATTAATTAAAACATGTTATTATAACTATGGAAACAGACAATACAAAAGGGATTGTAAGATTTCTTCCGTTAATTACAATCCAGTGGTAAAAGATTGTAAAATTAATCTGTTAATTACAATCTAAAGATTAACATGTAATGGGGCTTATTAACAAACTTAATGGATTAAGTTATATTTATATGAAATTAATAAGCAAGTGAAACTTTGGCAAGTAAAAAGCGGTCAATGTGAATGGGGATAACCTGTTAGTCTGTAATTCTTAACCTAGTTGAATCCATAGGGATTGTATGAACATAAACATGAATAGAGGTTAAGTAAATCTTGGGTATGTGGGTAATATTAATATATATAGGCCCATAAACTTAATCATTAAATAGACATGCTTGAATCAGTAATAGGGGTTAAGTAAATCTTGGGTAGGTGGGTAATATTAATATTTACATATAGGCCCACAAACTTAACCCCATAAATTTACGTTACTAAAGACACCTAGTGGCATACATAACCGATGGAGATAATAAAGATACATAATTAAATACACCTAGGGGTATACATAATCAAATGGAAAACCTAGTGAGGGATACAAGACAAAGGGGAGAGCTTGTATCATATTGTATGAGACCCGTTTCAGCCAGTAAACCGGAGTAGGTATCAAACATGTACTTTGAACTAGGTCCGAGAAGGGGCACGTTTACTGGACTGATTGTAAGAGATCCAAACGTGGAGGACAGTGTGGACCATGTGCGTGCATGAGCCGGGCAGAGGGGGATAAGACGACTGTGACATCAGTAGATATGGTTGTGCACATCTTGAAATTTAAGGGTTGCCACTTTAGGAAGTGATACATCCTACTGCGGAGCCAGCACAGGGTATCTACGGAGTAGGGAGCCGATCGATTAGAGTAGTAGTTAGGGTACATCTAGACTCCAATAAGTGTACGAGTCCGTTATTGGGGCTGCCTGTGGATTGTATGGGGTTAAAACCTCTCACCAGAAGTACGCATAAGTCTACCATTTCATACATGTTGGGGATCATCTCATTCTGGTTATACTAGTAATAGTGTAGAGTAATCATTAGAGAAGTGTATACACCTTATCCTGTCTTCCTTGTCACACCTGCTTTTATATAGTAATCTCTCTTATCCACTTTATATGTCTGTCATGCTACTTTTATTTATTTACTTGCTAAAAGTAACTAGACTCGCCGGACTTTATGTCTGACCCTTTTTGTTTCCTCTTCTTTCTTCTGTTCCCACCCTCATCCCCCCTCCAAGGTTCTCAGGGTAGGAATACTCAGGCTTAGTCAGGGACCGGTTATCATCTTGCTAGGAGCTGCTTTCGAAGTATGGCTCAAGTTTTTATCTATACTATGGCTTTGTCTCTTTTTGGGGAATTATGTTTTCTTTTAAGTAATTATGTACTCTGATAGAATAAGACAGTAGCTTTTAAATTGTAATGGGTTTTTGTATTTCAGACATGTGAATTTTTGGACCACGGTGTTTTATGATAAATAAAGTTCTTATTCCACTATTATTTTATATATCTGTCTTGTAATATTTCTGTTCTATTTACTTATAACGCATCACGAAACTTAATACATTCCCTTTGTGAGTGACATTAACGGACGCGGGGTGTCACAGGAATGTAAATTGAATTGAAATAAATCCATACAGATTTATGATTAGAGTCGACTATGTCTAATATATAAAAATGGTAAATTATTTCTAGAAAGGATATTGGAATCGTAATAAATAGAAATTAAAATTGAGTATGAAAAATAGATTCTATGTTATATGTATAAGTTATAACAAATAAAATATTCCAAATAGGAATTGAATTTCAAAATGGATTTTGAAACGGAACTTGTTTAACGTATAAAACAAGGAAGTAAATTTATAAATGATGTTTATAAATAAAGTGGGATAATTATCATAGTATACTTTGGAAATATAAATTCAAGTATGAATTTAAAAGTGAATTGGAAGTCATTTCGAAAAGGTAACAATAGATTTTCGAAATATAAACTAAATTGAGAAAATCCAAGGAATTTATAATTGGAGTTCGATTAATTCAAATTTATAAAATAATTTGTTTTCAAGTGAATTGGAATTTAATATAGAAATTGAGTTGTGAATAAATTTATAACCGAGCTATGAAATGGTGAATGAAATCGACGATTTTGGGATAATCGGGAATTTTAAGTTGGATTTAGTAAATTGACATAATTTATAAATATATAATAAATAGGTTGAAATTTATATAATAAACGAAGTTTAAATATTTATATTTAAAATTTAATTAAAACAAGATCGCCATAGCGCGGTAGTTCGTAAGTCGACATTTCGAACTTAAATTGAGTATTTAAAACTCAATATAAGTCGGAATTCTTTGAAACAAGAATCGTACAGACTTATTGAGTGATAGTTTTCTAATAGAGGAGAACAATCTGGATTTTGTCTTATAGATTTTGAGTTATGTCAAAATCAAATTTTCAGGAATACAATGCTATAGTCATTTATAAATCATAACAGATTGTCAAATAAAATAAAAGGATTTTGAGTGGATAAAAATTTGGATCTCCATTAGAAAAATCCAGACATGAGTTATGAAATATATATGAACTCAAGTGGAGTAAATGAACTGATTTTGGAACAAAAAACACATTTTTAGTTATAAAATAAAATTAACTAATTAAAGGAATATTTAGTTAAAGCGTTGGAATTGTGAATTTATATTCAAAATCGAGTACGAATCTTGAGTTGGGAATGGAATTCGATTGATTTATAAACAAAATAAAATATATATGAATGTGATATGTCCAAGAAAAAAGGGGTTAGACAAAACAACAAATTAAGTAATAAGTTAGTGAATCGAGTTAAAAACGATTGAATCAAGTTGGAATAAATTTGAGATGGTTGCATATAGGTTAAACAGGTACGTAGAAAAGCTAATGGAAGCAAATAAATTGAATGCTTGACAAAAGAGGTATGTATTTAATTTAATATGAGTTTCTATGAGCCTATTGGGCAAGCCGCTTGGCCTTTTGATTTTCTTTTTGAATCGAAAGGGCCTAGAGAGGCGATTTGTAGTTGTACCGATTGAGACGTATAAAGGAGACACTGGCAAAATTTTCCATAAATTTTAAAGAGATAGAAAAAATTTAAGAAAAATTGATAACTAGAAATTGATATACCGATTATATAGAAAATTTGGTAAGAGAATAAACTTAAAAGAAAATTTATTAGTAAGAAGGAAGCGATTACGATTGAATATGAGATTTTAAATATAGTTAGTAATTGCAGTGTTTTAGGTTGTTGTAACGTGTTACACAACATCCGTTTTAACCCAAGCAAATGTGATTTTGGAAATATAATAACAAATATTTCCTAAGTATAATAATAAATGGTTTCGTGGAAGGGATAAGTAAATGACAAATGTTTTGCAATTAAATAGAAGATATTTTCTAAGTATGGAAAATAAAAGAATGTAGAATATGGAAATGTTTTCCAATTATCGTAAGAGGCCAAAGCAATATGAAAATACATCTCGATAAGGAAATTTGAGTTGTATATTGGAAAATGAAATATTAATTTAAAAAGGGCTCAGTGATTGCTTATTGCTAATCAAAAATATTTCCCTTCAAAAAATAAGGCGTTGAATGAAAGTTTATCTATTCGATAGTTAATAACCGATTATCAAAGTATTAGCTAATTTAATACCAACGTGGTCAATACAGGGAGACCGGTTAGATTTATTCTCCGAAAACCACTCTATATTGGCATAAGCATTGTGAATCAGATTGTTTGAGGATAATCGAAGACAGAGTAGAATGCAAGGGCTTTTTCTATTAATCCTAGGCAGCAATTGCATAAGATAGATTAATGGAAATTGTGCCTTCGGTTTGTCCAATCCTAGGACAACGTATATGGACGAATGTCTAACGTAGTATTTCCAGATGGTCACATACATTGATTTCCTCAAACGTATTTCTTTTTGGTGGCGGAGAAGACACCTTCTCTGAGCTTAACACCCAGTGTATTTTTTAGGATGTCAATTAGTGATTTGACGGATTTGACGATGTGGATTTAAGGTGAATGGTGGCAAGATGTTCTAAGAGGATAATCGTAGCCTCAGGCCTCATCAACCGGGAAATGACAAAAATCAGGCAAGCAACATGGCTAAGTGGGTCAAAACCAATTAGGATTATTATCACCAGATCTAGAGAAAATCAATTTGCTTCTTATTCTATTAGCTGATGTACGATTTTGGTGATGGTTGTTGATCGCAACCGTTGGTGATATACATTCGGTACACTCAAGCTGAGTGAGTGGTCGGTCATGTGTGGCTGGGTTGCAAGATATTCTTATTGAACCCCGGTGTATCCTCTCTAGAGTACACTGTTTGCAAGGTGGTCCCATACCTCGTCATAGTTGGAAATCCATTCTCCAATAAGCTCCCTGCGGTTTTTGATTATATACTATGTATGTGGAGTGTGAGATGCAAGTGTTCCGCTAGATTGCTATTTATTTGATTTAGACACTATAATAGTATCACAGGATTTTGATATCAAAAATATTTTGTGTTATCGTAAGGTAAAATCCATCTATATTTATGTGTGGATCAGTCTTATGATTATCCTTGTTTTCAAAAGGATTTTTAAAAGTAGAATCAAATTGTTGGAGCTTACTCATGCCAGTCCCGTGACTGACCCAAAGTTTATTTTGTTTTGTTTTACCCTAATCTCTTAGGTGCCCAAATTTGTACAAGCAGTCAATTATTCAGGATTTTACAAATATAGTTGGAGGATCTTGGAGAAAGTGGCTTCAGCGTTAATTATCTAGTATTATTTTCCGATGTGTACTGCGTATGTATTTGGCAATAGGTAACGTAACAACCAGAATTTTGTAACAAATTTAAATTTTTTATCTTAGAAATTTTAATGAATTTTGAATAGTTAAAATAATTTATTTTAAATAATAACAACTAAAAATTTATTTTGAATCGAAGTTAGAACGAAATTTTTTAATTTAATTATAAAAGGAGTTGGAAATAACGCGGTAGTTTGAAAATTTTAATTTGAACTTTGACTAAGTGTACAAGATGCAAAATAAATTGGATTTTAGTGAAACCAAAAAATACTTAAATCTATTTGATTGACATAGAAATATGCTTATTTTATGCTCTTATTTCTTATCTTTTGTATATAAATAAATATTACTTGGGTATTGTTTTATTACTTTTACAGATATTCCAAACCAGCCCGTGTGCAACCAGAAAAGTAGAGAAATAGAGATGAAATTGATATATATTTACATTTTGAAGAATTGTAGATGAAGATCTCACATCTAGTTGCTGTTGGACAAGAAAAGGATTGATAAAAAGGCTTTGCACATCACAAATCAATGAAGAAGTGTCAAGGAAGCATGAGAAAAAGAGAAAAGGCCCAAATTTGCTTTATTTATCTAAGGCCCATTTATGTTTCTCATTGTAAACTAATTAGTGATGTAATGACCAGGCCCAGTTATCATTAGGATTAGGGTTAGGGTTTGGCTATCTACCCTATATATACCCTTGTAATGGCATTGTAGCCACCATCCTATATCTCATTCTATTCTCTTCTTCATTAATAAAATTCATTTTTCTTTTTCTTTTATGCAATTTTCTATTTCTTAGCAATTAGTGTTGTCTACACGATTAGATTCGGTAGAACACTATTTGTATTTTGCATTTCTTTTTATTAGTGATTGACCGTCTGATTAAATTCAGCGGTAATCCTAATTCTATTTCCTGTTGTTATTTATATTCTGCACTTTTATTTTCTGTATTTTAATCGCGTTCATAGGTTAAATTGGATTTGATTAGATTTGAATCTGATTCATAGTTTCATTGCTTTTCCATTGAAATTGTGATTTGATCGTCGGTTCAGTTAGATCTGTTCTGAATCAAATTACAGTTTTAATTTTGTTTTGTTTTATTTTCAAAATCAACCTCCAAAGTTTCGTCTAACTCGCCCAAGAGATTAGATAAATAATTTGATTTTAATTTACCTCCCTGTGTTCGACCTGTATGCTACACACCTGTACGCTTGCAGTAATTATTTAAAATATCGCGCTTTTCTAATTCATAGACTAGCGTCGATCAAGTTTTTGGCGCCGTTGCCGGGGAGGTAACGGTTAAATTTTATTATTTATTTAATTTTTGATTCGTGTTAGTTTTTTTTCTTTTATTTTCTTGTATATATGGAAAAAATCTTGATTGGTGAATTGGTATATCAATTCAATTGATACTATCACAGACGAAACAAGAAAAAAAAACTTGTCACTTTTCCTTTATTTCTTGCCTCTTTTCAAATTGTTTTTCCTTTCTTTCATTTATTTCTTTGCATCTCACAACTTCGTTCCTTTCTTCTTTTACAAAAAAAAAGAAATATAAATTTTCTTCTCTGTTTTTTGTCCACAGAATCTCTAAAACCATCCTACCATATCCACGCACTTGCCACCCCAAATGCCTGGCCGCCTTTCTGTTCATCCAAAAAGCCACAACACCCTCAATCTCACGCAACATCCTATCATCAAAACTCCACTTCACCCAATTTAGAAACACACTGCTTCACATCCACCGATCATAGCACATTTCCAAAACGCGCCAGAGTTCCGGTTCCACCAACTTCTGAACACAAAACCAATTACCCCATCACCCTTTCTTCCCTCACAACAACAAACACTCTTCAAAACCAAATTCACAAACCACCCACCACAGTTCTCACCACACTTTCACCACCAAGCCAACTTCAGTAATCAGACCGATCCGCAACCCCCTCCAACATCATCAACCCTACGCCCACAGTATCCAGATCCGTCCTCCATCACAAACATCCAACTTCCACCATAACCAACACTTCCCCACATCACCGCAGTCCACACCATTTTCACAGCTGAACAACAAAAACCACGTTCAAAACAAAATACCCCCACACCTTTCACTCACGCACGCACCCATAAATCAATCTGCGTTCACTGCCTACCATAAAATCCGTCTTCACACCTTTCACCATCCCTCTCTTCCACGTTTAAAACCCAAAAACCACCATCTTCTTCAAATAACAACACCAATTCCATACCCAGTGCCTTCTCACAAACTTCGTCTAACTCCTATATTCCCTGCAAGAAAGCCATCCGCAGGTACCCCTCTGCACCACAAATTCTAATTCATTCGAAAATCCAAAAATCGAATTCACCAACTCTTTGTCCAAACTCCGAAATTGCTGCCGAAATCATCTTCGATTGAATATGAAAAGTAGACAGTTTTGTGTCCGATTATTTTTCAGAGAAATTATTTCAATAGGTTTTGAACGAAAAGGGGACTCGGTTGATTTTGCTTTGGAATGCAAATTTGTGTCTGCATAACTCTGGATCCTTGTGGTTTTTTTGGGAACTGTGTTATTTTACAAAAAAAAACAGAGAGAGGGCGAGAGAAATGAGGAAGAATTGATTTCGTCTGTATTTCTCTTTCTTTTATGGATTGCTATCTTTTTATAATCGGGGCATGATTTTATTTTCCTTAATTCGTTGAGACGAATTGAATAAATTGACTGAGGATAGACGCGTGACTGATAAGCATCGAATTAAATCTGGGAAGCAAACCAAGTTTTCGTTGACATCTTGAGCCCAAATTTGAATAGAGGACCAGTTTAAAGAACATAGCTTATCTTGAAGAACTTTCTTTTATTTATTTTTGTTTTTATTAACCTTAGTTTTTTTTTAGCTTAGTATTTGTTTTTTTTAATTCTGGATTTAGTTTATTTATTTTTTCTTTCTAATTCCTTGTTAGTTTACTTTTTCTTTTTCTTTCTTTAAGTTCTTTATTTTATTCAATAAAAAAAATCCAAAGAGAAAGAAAAAGAAAATAAAATATCAAAGTCAATGAGCAAATTCAAGCAAAGAAACAAGATATTGCAGTCGACCAACAACTAAGGATTCAAAGCAAAACAGTGGAATCGAATAGTTAGCACCACTCAATTTCTCTGGATGGACAACCATACCCCACGGTAATATTTTTCTAAACTCTACAGGTGCTGAAGCTGCTATGAAATATATAGACAATTGTTGTAAAAATCTTCTGCAGGGGCAGCGGCTTGCTATGTACAATTTTTAATTTTCTGCAATTTATTCTGTGACTGTTCTGTGACTGAATTTTCTGAATATATTTGGTGAGGAACGAATTTCCATTGCTACTATCATCAATCTCATCGTTTTTCAACAATAAAATTTTGATTTTTCAAAATAATATAATTGAAAAGTGGTGTTTTGTGAAGTTGACTGTCTCGTATAATTGGATCGCGGATATATATTAGTTCAATTTATTGAACTTTTAGCAAAAGAGGTTGCATACTACCCATAAAACATTGGTCGTATCCCTTAGTATTTATACTATACGTGAACGGCCATAAGACCCTCTTCCCCCTTCTAATTGAGTCAGTTAATTAATAGAGCAAAACTCATTCTTTTATATTGTTTTGAACTGAGAATAATTTCTGTCTTGCCTTGATTTCATTCAAATGTCTGATTCAAAAAAATCTTTGAGAGAATTATGGGATAATAATCGGAGTAGACGTCCTCTTGAAGAATATGAGTATGAAATACAACTCATGAGGCAAGATTTTCCAAAATTTCATGAGTCTATTGTCAACAATTTTCAAAATCTTCTAACTGACCAACATTTTCAAACCCATGGATATGATCGATGCGATTTCAATTCAAATTTCAATAATTTCGATTATGGGCCACATCCATATCAAAATAGCTTTGAATCCCAATATACCTTTGATCAACATCAATACGGGGTTGGAAACCGATTCGAAAATAATTTTGAAAATGAAAATGATTTTCAAATCGATCAAAGTCTTCAAAATAACAACTCATATCCACATCTTGAATATGACCAAAATTGCAGTTTCCCCTCGAATTTCAACAATTTTGGTTACGAACCTAATTTTCAAAATCAAAATGATTTCCAATATCAATGTCAATTTTATGAAAACTCAGATAATTTTGAGAATCAAGAAATCCAAAATGAGAGCTCTCAAATCAACGATCGTCTTAACATTCTTAGAGAGAGGGAAGAAAGGCTAAATAAAAAGGCCGATGAACTTCTTTGTTTATTGACATCTTTGAAAGAACAACGAGAGCAACAAAATCAAATTCAATGCGATGAATCAGGAAATAATCCATTCTTTGCTAACATTGAAATTTTTCAGATTACAACTTTGGAAATTGAAAATGACGATCTAAATGAAGTTGTTCACAATTCAGCAAACGATTTAGACTTCAATTCTTTTCAGGAAAAAGATTTAAGCTCAGATTTTGATCTTCCTCTTTCAGGCTATGAGAAAATTGAAACTTTTGAAATTGAACAGAATAAAAATGTTGAATTTTTTAATTCAAATTCGGAAAAGGATTTTAATGAACATGAATTCTTTGGATTTCATGAGGATGAGTTGCCAAATAAGGAAGTGGATTCACGTCATGAGTTCGAAAATTTTAACTTTGAGAAAATTTCAAACGAACTTGAAATTGTCAGTGTCGAAAAAATGTTGTCAATTGAGAAATGTGATCACATAGTCTTGAACAACACTCAGATTTCAGATTTCACTGAATTTATATACGATCACAAATTTTTGAAAAATTACACTGATAAATTTGTTGAACACATGAACTATTTTTGGAATGTTAGCTTTGTTGAAAAACATCATGTTAGGACGACCCTGGATATTTATATCCTGGACTATAAATCTAGGTTTAAAGATGAGATGGTTTTCAAAAACCTTTGCTTATTAGAAAATATGCCTAGACATAGTGGGAATGGGACTCATAGAGCAAGAACCAAGTGTTGGGGAAAAAGATGGTGGTATTCTTTGCATCGCATGCATCGCAAACACATTTATCATTGTACATATGATCCTTTCGTACATATAGTTAAATTGCATTTCTTTTTACAAATCATTTTACATTTAATCCATCTTGGGTTCTATCTTTCACATTTAGGAAACGTGTTTACAGTGTGGACACTGTTTAGTTCTAGTGTGGGGGGGAGTCTGCATTTCACTCATTTTCGTTTTTTCCTTTATTTTTTTTTCTTTTTCAATTTCATCCATTTAAATAGGACCATCATGCATTTTAGACTGTAGTAACATGCCTTTTTTTTTTGAAACATGACTCGTTTTAGATTGATACGACAAAATAAGTTTACAATTTTTAGCCAGTTGATAGTATTTTTTCTCTCAACTTAGATCGAATAAGATAAAAATGAAAAGTTTAATTTTGAGGGATAATAGTGTAACCGGTACATAGGGAGATTCTTAGGTGATGGCCATGAAATCTATTCTATATTGTAGACTTTGTTTAAATAAGTGGAGGACTTAAAATACTTATAATGGCTTTTCGAATCTTTAAAACTAAGTTGTGTTAAGTTGAATTCGCGTAACTCTCTTTTGTACTTATATTTTCAATAATAATAGTAATCCAAGGGTATCCAACATTGCTTGTATATCAAGCGTTGGTGTGCAAACCCGCCAAGCTCTATCCGACACGTTGTTGACAAAGTCAACGTTGGAATATCTTGGTCTCATTTTATGAGATTGGACACCTAAGGATTACCGACACGTTGTTGACAAAGTCAAAGTCGGCCTGCACAATCCGCCAAGATCTTTACCCACTTTCCGTTAGTCCGCGAGGCAGTGCATGGGTGGTAAAGCTTGGTCTTTTTAGTTAGGTGTATGTACTTAATCATAAATCTTAAAATTTTATAGAATAAAGAATAAGCGATGATACCCAAACACTTCTTGACCTTATTGATTTGAATAGCCATACATTAGAAAATTAGAATACCACTTTGCAAACTGTGCCAAGCAAACTAAGAATTTATTTCATGACTGCACTATGTTATCGACCGAACTAACTGGCCAAACTGGAATTTAACATTTGAAAACTTGATTTATATTGTAAATTTGTGACAAGTCGAGGTATCTAAAATAAAATCAACTGACTAGAAATTGTTAACTTAATTTGTTGTACCACTTTCCTGAAACAAGTCGTGTTTTCATTTTTCGTTTTTATTTGCATATGTACATTGCATTCATGTAGTTTCATTAGAATCATAGCATATTACATTTGGATTTTGTGGGTAGTATCCGCTGAAATCCCTCACGAGACACCACTCGTCCTACTAGGGACACCTAGAGGTTTAACGGCTTGTTGCATACGCTCAATGCAATCGTGTTTCCTACGAAAGTGTGACCTATCTAGTTAGTTTTTCATTTCTTGTTTTACTCGAGGACGAGTAAAAGATAAGTGTGGGGGTATTTGATTGACATAGAAATATGCTTATTTTATGCTCTTATTTCTTATCTTTTGTATATAAATAAATATTACTTGGGTATTGTTTTGTTACTTTTACAGATATTCCAAACCAGCCCGCATGCAACCAGAAAAGTAGAGAAATAGAGATGAAATTGATATATATTTACATTTTTAAGAATTGTAGATGAAGATCTCACATCTAGTTGCTGTTGGACAAGAAAATGATTGATAAAAAGGCTTTGCACATCACAAATCAATGAAGAAGTGTCAAGGAAGCATGAGGAAAAGAGAAAAGGCCCAAATTTGCTTTATTTATCCAAGGCCCATTTATGTTTCTCATTGTAAACTAATTAGTGATGTAATGACCAGGCCCAGTTATCATTAGGATTAGGGTTAGGGTTTGGCTATCTACCCTATATATACCCTTGTAATGGCATTGTAGCCACCATCCTATATCTCATTCTATTCTCTTCTTCATTAATAAAATTCATTTTTCTTTTTATTTTATGCAATTTTCTATTTCTTAGCAATTAGTGTTGTCTACACGATTAGATTCGGTAGAACACTATTTGTATTTTGCATTTCTTTTTATTAGTGATTGACCGTCTGATTAAATTCAATGGTAATCCTAATTCTATTTCCTGTTGTTATTTATATTCTGCACTTTTATTTTCTGTATTTTAATCGCGTTCATAGGTTAAATTGGATTTGATTAGATTTGAATCCGATTCATAGTTTCATTGCTTTTCCATTGAAATTGTGATTTGATCGTCGGTTCAGTTAGATCTGTTCTGAATCAAATTACAGTTTTAATTTTGTTTTTTTTTATTTTCAAAATCAACCTCCAAAGTTTCGTCTAACTCGCCCAAGAGATTAGATAAATAATTTGATTTTAATTTACCTCCCTGTGTTCGACCTGTATGCTACACACCTGTACGCTTGCAGTAATTATTTAAAATATCGCGCTTTTCTAATTCATAGACTAGCGTCGATCACTATTTAAAAATATATTTCCAAAGAATCTAAAAATTTGAAATTTCATAGCGGGAATCGAAAGTTATGGCCGGTTAAATTTTCAGAATAGTCGCTATGGAATTTAATATAATATATAGCCCTTATAAATAGCCATTTTGCAAAAGACCTCCATTTTCAACGAAACCACTTTGGTTGGATCTGGAATGTCAAATTATTGTTAAATTCCAATTTTCATAATTTTTGGAATTAATATGTGAGCGTGGCAAAAGAAAACATGTTTTGTCAACTTCAGTCAAATTGGATCGACCAGAAAATGGCCATTTTTCAAACGGTCTCCAAATTCGATGAAATTAATTTTACTAGGACCGTATCATCAAAACATGGCTAGATTTATTTTTCGGGAATTTTCGGAGTCTGTATGTGGCCCAGGTGAATTTAAATGTACGATCGAATTAAATAAATAAAAGATTTAAATATTAATTTAAAGCAAACGGATTGAAGATTATCGACTAGGCTGACGGGACCTAGCCCATTGTGTCCGGAACGGGGGCATTTGTCTAGGAAAAAACTCTAGTTGGGCTAAATTTGGAGCTGTTAAGGATTAATGGGCTAAAACTAATAATAAGGAGAATTTATATTTTATTATAAATATCAATTAAACAAAACCCAAATTCATAACATAGCAGCCGCCACTTTCATACGATGGCCACCGATGCTCAAACCTTCTTCCTCCTTGTTCTTCTAACTCATTCAATAAATTTCAACACTTCAAAAGGGAAATTTGTGGAGAGGACCGAGATCTTCAGATTGAACGGGCATAATCAATATCCTCTTTGTAACACCCCGAATTTCAATTAACACTAATGGTTAGTAATTAAAGTATAATTAATCTCAGATATGAGAATCAGGGGAAACGGGCTGCGTCATTGCGTTCGTCTCGGAAAAATACGCAGAATAGAGTCCGAAATTTTGTAAATCGGAGTCCGTATGGCCCAGTTATGGCCCAATGAAGTTGGCAGAAAATTCAAGTTAAAAACAGATTTAAAAATTCAAAACCAGATTTCGAAATTGGAGCCAGCGGGGGCCAGGCGGGAAACTTCCCGCCCTAGCCATGTCGACAGGCCTGTCGACTGCCCTGTCGACTTGCCTGTCGACAGGGGTGTCGACACAGGGTGTCGGCCCTGTTGATCTGGGTGCACCAGATCTGGTTTTTGGGTTAGTCTTGGGCTGTGTTCTAGAGATTTCCGAAATCTAAGGGTCCTAATCTAATCTAGGGTTAATCTAAGGGCCTAAAACACTCACCTAATCTATAAATACACCCTAAACCTACCCTAATCCATACTAAAAATAGAATTGAGGGCTACATGCCGCCAAATTAAATCTTAGAAGGAGCCTCCACTAATTTATGAAGAGGGTTGTAAGCTAATCACTCTCTAATCAACCTCTAATCCATTCTAAGCATCTTAATCTTCTTCATTTGGAGTGCAAATTTGCTAGTTGTGAGTTTCTATCACTTTAATGATCAATTGCTAAACTAAGTAGATGAGATATGATGAGATCATATGGTTTTATATGTGGATTAATGGGTTTTAAGTCATATGATATGATGTTAGTTTGCTAATCTATGTTTAATGTTAACCCTATGTTTATGCAAGCTAAGTATGTGGGTTTATGCAAGTTAAGTGATGGGTTTCATGCATGCTAAGTATTTGATTTTATGCATGCTAAGTATTTGATTTTATGCATGCTAAGTATTTGATTTTATGCATGCTAAGTATTTGATTTTATGCATGCTAAGTGTTTGGTTTTATGCATACATTGTGACATGCAAGTTTGTCTCTTTTTATGACATGCATAATGCAAGTTTTGTGCTTTGTGATCATATGTTAATATGCAAGTTACATGTATGTTAATATGCAAGTTACATGTATGAAAACTATGCAAGTTGTATGTTTCTTCATATGCAAGTTTATAAGTTCATATGCAAGTTTATGAGATCATATGCAAGTTTATAAGTTCATATGCAAGTTTATGAGTTCATATGCAAGTCATGTAATATGTTATGCAAGTTCATATGCAAGTTATGTGACATACTAGATGCAAGTCATGTATTTGTTAATATGCAAGTTATGTGACATGTTATACAAGTTAATATGCAAGTTATGTGACATGTTATACAAGTTAATATGCAAGTTATGTGACATGTTATACAAGATTATATGCAAGTTATGTGACATGTTATGCAAGTTCATATGCAAGTTATGTGTTTGTTAATATGCAAGATGGCACCTTTGAAACATGTTCATACATATGCAAGTTGACACCTTTTATATGTGTTATGTCATGAGAACGAAATCACGTGGGAACGATGGGGTTAATTAAATGCATATGTTAATAAGATTGTGTGAAATTAATATAATTATGCATAACATAAAATAAATGAACATAGTATGGGAATTTGCCTATTAAGTTAGGTGTACCCATACTATGTGTTGGGAATTTGCCTATTAAGTTAGGTGTACCCACACTACGGAGTTGGGAATTTACCTATTGAGTTAGGTCTACCCATATTCTGGAAAACATGATTAATTAATTAGGGATAATTAATATAAATTAGGAGGGTGATTAATTAGGTGTAATTGATCGACTAAGACACGAGGTTGGACTCAGTTGTAGCGTAAAACTGCCCGGACCCAACCGGCTTAACCAGTTGCTACAAATGTTAGCCCAATGTGAGAGGTCTTAGGCACAAATTAAATACGTGATTAAAGTAAAGACACGAGGTTAGACCCTTTTTATGACGTAAGGCTGCCCGGACCCAACCGGCATATCCAGCAGTCATAAAAGACGGTCTAATGTGAGAGGTCTTTATGAGGTCATGATCTTAATTAATTAATTAAGAAACACTTAACCATATTAGCATGTAGAGGGACATGAGGGGTTAAGTGGGTGCCTTGGGTGGCATGAGGAATCTAGTGGGTTGCCTTGGGTGGCAATAGAAAATACGATTAGAATACTTAACCAAAGAGGAACATGTAATTAAACATGATTAAAGGGTTAAGTGGGAAACACTAGTGTGTGGGCCAAGCTTAGGGGGATGGCTTGTGCTGGGGGCCCATTTCAACCAGTAACCCATACGTATCTTAGTGGGCTCGACCCATGTCGAGGACGGGACACGCATACTGGGCTTGACTATAAGAGGCCAAAACGGGTTAGCGGTGGCAACGCATGACCAACGGGTTTCATATGCGTGTGTGGACCCGGGCTGGTAAATAAGACGTTGTTGCATCGTGTAGATATAAGCCGTGCACCGTTAATTTTATCAGGTTGCCACGTTGGGGAATGGTACACCCCACGGTGGGGCCAGCACGGGTATCTACGTTAGGGAGCCGATCGAATGGGGAATAGTGTGTACACCTAGTGGATTGTAGGGCCCCGTGGCGTCTACTTAGTCACCTAGGGGTACGCGAGAACTATTAAGTTAATTTTATAAGTCCATGGGTGGGATCAACCTTTAAGTTAGGAACGACTGGTGTGGTGCAGTTTAGTAATTTACCTTTGGAAGGGTAGATGCGTCTTTATCTTTTATCTTAGTTTAGTTGACTGCTTAGTGTAGCCATTCATCCCCATTAGTTACCGTATATCAGTTTATGTCTTCTCTGGTTACTTTAACGATTGTATTGTTAAAGTTATAGGACTCGCTCAGACTTATGTCTGACCCCGTTGTTTTTATCTTTTTTCCCAACCCTCAGGTCCTACGGTGGATCCTAGCAGTAGTGGAGCTTGATCGGATTGCTGTTCCAGTCTTTAGGAGCTTGGATAGATGTAAAGCTCCAGTTACCCAGTTATCTTTCCTTTCGTCATGGCTATTGTATGAGAGTGGGATTATGTACTTCTTTATTTTGATGGATATTGTACTTGACTTTTAATTGTGGTTTTATGATGTAACCAGACATGTTTTACTTCCGCTGTTATGAGATGATGTTTTAAAATTTCAAGTACTATTTATATCTGTCTTGTTGTAATTTTTCTGTTCTATATTCACTAAAATACTCCACCGATGCTATGACATTCCCTTAGTGAGTGATCATAGCGGGAGTGGGGTGTTACACGTGGTATCAGAGCTAAGGTTACCGGAACAGATAAATTTTTGTGAAAAATATTTTTTTTTTAGAAAATAGTAAAGGTATTATTTTTGGAAAAAGTATTTTCAAAAACATGTCTTTTAAGAGAAAAGTTTTTGAAAAAGAAAAGCATAATCCCCAATAGCCATATCTTTATCTTTCGGAATCTCCTTTTTGAATCTTTCCTCTTTCGTTTCAGCATGGCTGAAGATCTTAACATCCCGGAGGGCTTAGTTATACCACTATGGTATAGGAGGTTACAAGAGGCTAGGGTCGCGGTTGCGGGCCCAGCCAATGCTACTACACCAGAGGCAACCGCTCCTCCTCCTCAGCCTAGAGGGGATAATTTTGCTAAGATTTGCATGGAGTTCAAAGCTATAGGAGGAAAACCTTTTCTAGGTTCAGAGACTTTCGTAGAGGCTAGAGATTGGCTTAAGGAAGTGGAAGAGTTGCTAGATATCTTTGAAGTAGAAGAGGGAAAGAAAGTCAAGTTGGCGGCTTGGTTAATGAAGGGAGAGGCCTCATTCTGGTGGGAGGTCACTAATGGAGAACGCCCTGTTGACTCTTGGGCAGATTTTAAGCAAAGGTTTGGGGCTAAGTTTCTCTCAAGGGCGGAAGAGAATCTGTTTATGGAAAAGTTCTTGAATTTGAAGCAAGGGAATCTCACGGTGAAAGAATATGTCAACAAATTCAATCAATTAGCAAGGTTTGGCATAGAGTTGGTGAATACACCGGAGAAGAAGGCTTTGAGGTTCGTTAGAGGCTTGAACGAACCATTGCAAGGAATAGCTATGACTCACATTCCTATGGGGGCTACCTTTGAGAAGCTTGTCTACATGGCACTTATGCATGAGGATGATAAGAGTTCTAAGGCACCAGAGAAGAAGGGGGATCAGAAGAAACCGCAACAACAACAACAAGGCAAGGGTGGAAAAGGCAATGGTGACAAGGGGAAGAAGAAGAAGAAGAAGTGCTTCAATTGTGGGACCCCAGGCCACCTCAGCAAGGATTGTCGCAAAAAGAAGAAGACCGGTTGCTTTCAATGTGGTGAAGCAGGACATCTTGTGAAGGACTGCCCAAAGAAGGGGCAGAAGACGAGGTCTACCTCAGGAGGTCAGGTGCAAGCTCTTATGGCACCACCTCAGGCAGGGGGGCAAGTTCAGGCTCTCTCAGTTCCACCGATTCAGCAGAGAGGTAGAACTATTTCCGTTGAAAGTCTGGTTTTTCTGTTCGATCATCCAGTTCGTACTTTGTTTGACTCTGGCGCATCGCATTCTTTTATCTCATCATCGTTAGTTGAGTCACTGCACTTAGACACCAGTCTAGTTGATGATCCCTTGGTTGTTTCAAACCCAATTGGGGGCTCCATATATCTGTCTATGATATGTTTGGGTTTGAAGATTTCTATACTTAGCGTTGAGTTTAGATGTGATGCTTTTGTATTGGGCTTCACGGGCTATGGGTTGATTTTGGCCATGGACTGGTTATCCAGTAATGGTGCCGTCCTTGATTGTGAAAGGAGAGTTGTCAGGCTTATGACCCGCTTGGGTAATACTCTCGAGATCTCTTGTAATCCCATGGAATCTGTTTTGCTAAGTTATCTTGAATCGCTCGATGCTTCGGTCGAGAGTTTGCGTTCTGTCAGAGTGGTCCGGGAATATCCGGATGTGTTTGAAGAGGTGAAGGGTTTGCCTCCGAAGCGGGAAATAGATTTCCGAATTTATTTGGTGGATAATGCCAAACCAGTGTCTTTGCCAGTGCGCCACATGGCTCCTCGTGAGAGAAGAGAACTTCATAAGCAAGTAGGGGAGTTGCTTGAGAAGGGGTTCATAAGGCGAAGTATATCGGAGTGGGGAGCTCCAGTAGTTTTTGCCACGAAGGCGGATGGGTCCCTCAGACTTTGTGTTGACTATAGAGAACTCAACAAGCTTACAAAGAAGAATAGACACCCATTGCCGAGGATTGATGATCTCTTTGATCAGTTAGTTGGCGCATCAGTGTTTTCGCAGTTGGACTTAGCCACTGGGTTTCATCAGTTGAGAGTGGCTGAGGATAGTATAGAGAAGACTGCTTTCCGGACTCCGGATGGTTTTTATGAGTGGCTTGTGATGCCATTTGGGTTGACAAACGCCCCTGCATACTTTGTTGATCTGATGAGTAGAGTGTTCAGAGAGTATCTGAATAAGTTTGTAGTGGTCTTTGTGGATGACATCTTGGTCTTTTCCAAGAGTGAAGAAGAGCATGCCTTACATCTCAGAGAAGTATTGGAGACTCTTCGAGCACATAGTCTTAAAGCTAAATTCTCTAAATGTCATTTTTGGAGAAGAGAAGTGCAATTCTTAGGGCATGTGGTCTCTAAGGAAGGGATAGCTGTGGATCCCGCAAAGATAGTATCTATCCAGGATTGGAAAGTTCCTAGAAATGCTACCGAAGTAAGAAGTTTCTTGGGGTTGGCAGGATATTATAGGAAGTTCATCAAAGACTTCGCGAAGATATCAGCCCCATTAACCCGCTTGACGAAAAAGAATCTGGTTTTCTCATGGGACGTAGATTGTGATGATGCTTTCCAATGGTTAAAGAGAGCTTTGACCACCGCTCCAGTTTTAGTACTTCCAGATGGGAGTAAGCCGTTTGTTGTTTATACCGATGCTTGTGGGACATGATTAGGCGCAGTCTTGATGCAGGAGGGAAGGGTAATAGCCTATGGAGGGAGGCAATTGAGAGTGCATGAGAAGAATTACCCTACCCATGATCTAGAGTTGGCCGCGATTGTTTTCGCACTTAAGTCTTGGCGCCATTATCTTCTTGGTGAGAGATTCGAGTTGTTCACAGACCATAAATCATTGAAGTACTTATTCTCTCAGAAGGATTTAAACTTAAGACAGCAAAGGTGGATGGAGTTCTTAGCATCCTATGATTTCGAGATAGCGTATACCCCTGGCAAGGGTAACGTAGTGGCGGACGCCTTGAGTAGAAAAAGGCTATCTTTGAGTCCAATGTTCGTGGAACGACGAAGCTTGGAGTTTCTTTCTTTGTTCGACTTCAGACCTTCTGTTGACTTTGTACCTGGTTTGTTGGCATCCTTGGAGGTTAGACCTACTCTTTTGGGACGGATTGGCGAGGCTCAGCGAGACGACCCACAGTTGGTTGAGTTGGTAGAGAAGCTTATAAGGGGGGAGTCATCCAGCCATTTGGGTAGATACACCATAGATGATAGGGGATGGTTGCATAGAGACGGTAGACTTTGTGTACCGCAAGATGAGGGTTTGAAGAAGGCTATTTTGGATGATGCACATCGTTCGAGAATGACTATTCATCCCGGTGGAGACAAAATGTACCAAGATATGAAGAGAGTTTTCTTCTGGGCCGGTATGAAGAAAGATGTGGCCGAGTATGTGGCTAGATGCTTAGTGTGCCAACAAGTTAAAGCGGAGCAAAGGAAACCCGGTGGGTTGCTACACCCATTGGAAGTTCCGCAATGGAAGTGGGATAGTGTCTCGATGGATTTCATCGATGGGTTACCGAGATCGAGGAAGGGCAATACGGGAATTTGGGTTGTGGTAGACAGACTTACCAAGAGTGCCCATTTTATACCCGTGAAGAGTAAGAGGACCGCTCCATGGCTTGCTTCAGTCTATGTTAGAGAGATTGTTAGATTGCATGGCGTACCATCCAGCATTGTGAGTGATCGAGATCCTATCTTCACTAGTGAGTTTTGGAGAAGTTTGCAAGAGGCGGTAGGGACTCAGTTGTGTTTGAGCACCGCATATCATCCTCAGACGGACGGTCAGACCGAGAGGGTGAACCGTATCTTAGAAGATCTCTTGAGGCTTTGTATCTTGGATTTTGGAGGTACATGGGAAGAACATCTTCCTTTGGTGGAGTTCGCATACAATAACAGCTTTCAGTCTAGTATTGGCATGGCACCTTTCGAAGCTCTTTATGGAAGGCCTTGTCGATCTCCTACATGTTGGTGGGAATCTACGGATAAGATCTTGCTTGGGCTAGATATGGTTAGAGAGACTTCAGAGAAGAATGATTTGATTCGAAGAAGGATGAAGGCAGCGCAAGATAGACAGAAATCTTATGCGGATCGGAGAAGGACGGATCTTGAGTTTGAGGTTGGGGACATGGTTTTTGTCAAAGTATCTCCGTTGAGAAATGTTGTTCGCTTTGGGTCCGTTGGGAAGTTAGCACCGAGGTTTGTTGGGCCGTTTCCTATTAAGGAAAGGATTGGACGGATGGCATATAGGATGGAGTTGCCCGACAGACTTAGTGGTGTGCATGATGTATTCCATGTATCACACTTGAGGAAGTGCTTACATGAGACCGCAGAGGTGGTAGAGCCGAGCTTGCTTAGAGATGTAGAGGTAGAGCGTGATGCGACGATTCGACGAGCTCCTACTCGCATCCTTGGGTCAGAAACTAGGAAGTTGAGGAACATAGAAGTTCAGCTAGTTAAAGTGCAATGGGGAGATGACGAAAGCAATGCTACTTGGGAGACGGAAGCGAAGATGCGTTCTTTGTATCCATTTCTTTTTGAGAGTATGTCTTTTAACTTCTCCTTTATCGCTTGTCTAGTACTTATCTTATCTTTAGTATATCCTCTCGCTGGTACCTATGACCTTTAGATAGGGTAAAGCCTATGGTTGAAACATGTGTTTGAAACATGTTATGGTTGATGGATGCATGTGGATGCAATTGGTTGCTAGTGGTTTCTCGTGGATGCATATACACACACATTAGGCACTAGATCGGCTCAGTCACTTCATGTTGCATATCGCATAAATGGATGTGGTAGTTAGATTGATGGATGTATCATGGCTGTGTTATCATGTGGATGATGCATTTTTGTGTATGGTTGTGCACGCATATAGAAATTGTATGTGTCAATAGGGTTTCTCATACATATTGGATGCATGGCACTATCATGGTTTGCATTAAGGAGGTCGACTGAATCAGTAGACCGTCTGATTTTGCATTAGTATACGGACATATACACACACTTTCTGCATATGTTCATACATCATTAGAAGTTTCTAAGGATAATGGTTGCTTGTGGTTGATGGTTTAGTAGATGGTTGTTTGGTTGGTAGGATACGTTCTTCTTGACTTAGAGATTTCGAGGACGAAATCCTTTAAGTAGGGGAGAATGTAACACCCCGAATTTCAATTAACACTAATGGTTAGTAATTAAAGTATAATTAATCTCAGATATGAGAATCAGGGGAAACGGGCTGCGTCATTGCGTTCGTCTCGGAAAAATACGCAGAATAGAGTCCGAAATTTTGTAAATCGGAGTCCGTATGGCCCAGTTATGGCCCAATGAAGTTGGCAGAAAATTCAAGTTAAAAACAGATTTAAAAATTCAAAACCAGATTTCGAAATTGGAGCCAGCGGGGGCCAGGCGGGAAACTTCCCGCCCTAGCCATGTCGACAGGGCTGTCGACAGGCCTGTCGACTGGGGAGTCGACTGCCCTGTCGACTTGCCTGTCGACAGGGGTGTCGACACAGGGTGTCGGCCCTGTTGATCTGGGTGCACCAGATCTGGTTTTTGGGTTAGTCTTGGGCTGTGTTCTAGAGATTTCGGAAATCTAAGGGTCCTAATCTAATCTAGGGTTAATCTAAGGGCCTAAAACACTCACCTAATCTATAAATACACCCTAAACCTACCCTAATCCATACTAAAAATAGAATTGAGGGCTACATGCCGCCAAATTAAATCTTAGAAGGAGCCTCCACTAATTTATGAAGAGGGTTGTAAGCTAATCACTCTCTAATCAACCTCTAATCCATTCTAAGCATCTTAATCTTCTTCATTTGGAGTGCAAATTTGCTAGTTGTGAGTTTCTATCACTTTAATGATCAATTGCTAAACTAAGTAGATGAGATATGATGAGATCATATGGTTTTATATGTGGATTAATGGGTTTTAAGTCATATGATATGATGTTAGTTTGCTAATCTATGTTTAATGTTAACCCTATGTTTATGCAAGCTAAGTATGTGGGTTTATGCAAGTTAAGTGATGGGTTTCATGCATGCTAAGTATTTGATTTTATGCATGCTAAGTATTTGATTTTATGCATGCTAAGTATTTGATTTTATGCATGCTAAGTATTTGATTTTATGCATGCTAAGTATTTGATTTTATGCATGCTAAGTGTTTGGTTTTATGCATACATTGTGACATGCAAGTTTGTCTCTTTTTATGACATGCATAATGCAAGTTTTGTGCTTTGTGATCATATGTTAATATGCAAGTTACATGTATGTTAATATGCAAGTTACATGTATGATAACTATGCAAGTTGTATGTTTCTTCATATGCAAGTTTATAAGTTCATATGCAAGTTTATGAGATCATATGCAAGTTTATAAGTTCATATGCAAGTTTATGAGTTCATATGCAAGTCATGTAATATGTTATGCAAGTTCATATGCAAGTTATGTGACATACTAGATGCAAGTCATGTATTTGTTAATATGCAAGTTATGTGACATGTTATACAAGTTAATATGCAAGTTATGTGACATGTTATACAAGTTAATATGCAAGTTATGTGACATGTTATACAAGATTATATGCAAGTTATGTGACATGTTATGCAAGTTCATATGCAAGTTATGTGTTTGTTAATATGCAAGATGGCACCTTTGAAACATGTTCATACATATGCAAGTTGACACCTTTTATATGTGTTATGTCATGAGAACGAAATCACGTGGGAACGATGGGGTTAATTAAATGCATATGTTAATAAGATTGTGTGAAATTAATATAATTATGCATAACATAAAATAAATGAACATAGTATGGGAATTTGCCTATTAAGTTAGGTGTACTCATACTATGTGTTGGGAATTTGCCTATTAAGTTAGGTGTACCCACACTACGGAGTTGGGAATTTACCTATTGAGTTAGGTCTACCCATATTCTGGAAAACATGATTAATTAATTAGGGATAATTAATATAAATTAGGAGGGTGATTTATTAGGTGTAATTAATCGACTAAGACACGAGGTTGGACTCAGTTGTAGCGTAAAACTACCCGGACCCAACCGGCTTAACCAGTTGCTACAAATGTTAGCCCAATGTGAGAGGTCTTAGGCACAAATTAAATACGTGATTAAAGTAAAGACACGAGGTTAGACCCTTTTTATGACGTAAGGCTGCCCGGACCCAACCGGCATATCCAGCAGTCATAAAAGACGGTCTAATGTGAGAGGTCTTTATGAGGTCATGATCTTAATTAATTAATTAAGAAACACTTAACCATATTAGCATGTAGAGGGACATGAGGGGTTAAGTGGGTGCCTTGGGTGGCATGAGGAATCTAGTGGGTTGCCTTGGGTGGCAATAGAAAATACGATTAGAATACTTAACCAAAGAGGAACATGTAATTAAACATGATTAAAGGGTTAAGTGGGAAACACTAGTGTGTGGGCCAAGCTTAGGGAGATGGCTTGTGCTGGGGGCCCATTTCAACCAGTAACCCATACGTATCTTAGTGGGCTCGACCCATGTCGAGGACGGGACACGCATACTGGGCTTGACTATAAGAGGCCAAAACGGGTTAGCGGTGGCAACGCATGACCAACGGGTTTCATATGCGTGTGTGGACCCGGGCTGGTAAATAAGACGTTGTTGCATCGTGTAGATATAAGCCGTGCACCGTTAATTTTATCAGGTTGCCACGTTGGGGAATGGTACACCCCACGGTGGGGCCAGCACGGGTATCTACGTTAGGGAGCCGATCGAATGGGGAATAGTGTGTACACCTAGTGGATTGTAGGGCCCCGTGGCGTCTACTTAGTCACCTAGGGGTACGCGAGAACTATTAAGTTAATTTTATAAGTCCATGGGTGGGATCAACCTTTAAGTTAGGAACGACTGGTGTGGTGCAGTTTAGTAATTTACCTTTGGAAGGGTAGATGCGTCTTTATCTTTTATCTTAGTTTAGTTGACTGCTTAGTGTAGCCATTCATCCCCATTAGTTACCGTATATCAGTTTATGTCTTCTCTGGTTACTTTAACGATTGTATTGTTAAAGTTATAGGACTCGCTCAGACTTATGTCTGACCCCGTTGTTTTTATCTTTTTTCCCAACCCTCAGGTCCTACGGTGGATCCTAGCAGTAGTGGAGCTTGATCGGATTGCTGTTCCAGTCTTTAGGAGCTTGGATAGATGTAAAGCTCCAGTTACCCAGTTATCTTTCCTTTTGTCATGGCTATTGTATGAGAGTGGGATTATGTACTTCTTTATTTTGATGGATATTGTACTTGACTTTTAATTGTGGTTTTATGATGTAACCAGACATGTTTTACTTCCGCTGTTATGAGATGATGTTTTAAAATTTCAAGTACTATTTATATCTGTCTTGTTGTAATTTTTCTATTCTATATTCACTAAAATACTCCACCGATGCTATGGCATTCCCTTAGTGAGTGATCATAGCGGGAGTGGGGTGTTACACTCTTCGTGCATTGTTCGATTTTGTCACTCAAAGTTCGGCCGTTCGATCAGGAAATCGCGGCCCTAGGTAGGTGCGAGCTGCACCGTGGTGGAGGCACCAGAAGAGGAGGCCAAGGCCGACGTTGTGGCATATGTAGATGAGGGTCTGGTTGACTAAGAAGCACACAATTTGGAACCCTAGATTTCGGTGATGGGTTTCACGGTTCTGAGTAAACGAACGGAGGAAGAAAAGGTTTAACAGTGAGGTTAAGGAATCAATTACTTTGACTAATTAATTATTTGTATAATTAATGGTAAAATGTTTAAACAACGATAACTTTTGCAAACAGAAACGAAACTGAATGATTTCAAATCCGTTGGAATCGTGGAGAAAATATCTTCACGATGGATTTGACTAGAGCTTAAACAGAGCGATTTAAAATTTTAAAGAATTCAAAACCCACTGTGAGATTTCTAGATTTAAAATTAATTAAATATATATATATATAGAAATATATATATATATATGTATATATATGTATATATATATATATGTATATATATATTGATTGTGATTGTAATATTAAATATATGCACCGTATAAAATTTAGATTGACTGATTGTTGGTGGTTGTGATGATCTGTTGAATTACATGTTCTTATATTAAAATAAAATTGTCATTTTGTTAGATAATGCTATATTAAAATAAAATTGTCATTTTGTTAGATAATCTAATATTAAAATAAAATTGTCATTTTATTAGAAATGTGATGTTAATATAAAAATGTCATTTTTAGTTAGAAATGTGATGTTAATATAAAATGTAATTTTAGTTAGAAAATATTATGTTAAAATGTCCTTTAGTTTCAAAATATTAAGTAAGTTAACCTGTCATTTATATTGAAGAACATATTTGGTAAATTAACTTGTCATTTATGTTAGATAATTTAATATGTCATTTATGTAGAAAACATATTTTATAATTAAATATGTCATTTATGTAGAAAACATATTTTATAATTAAATATGTCATTTATGTAGGAAACATAATTTATAAATAAATATGTCATTTAGTTAGAATATGTTTTGTCAAGTAAAAATATCAATTTTTGTTAAAACCAAATAGTTGAGATAAAATCGACATTTGGTTGTAAGAAAAAGGGGTTGAAAACAAAAATATCAATTTTTGTTGAAACCAAATAGTGAAACAAAAATATCAATTTTTGTTGAAACCAAGTAGTGAAACAAAATTATCAATTTTTTATCAATTTTTGTTGAAACCAAATAGTAAGACAAAAATATATCATTTTTGTTAAAATAAATTAGTTGAAACAAATTTGTCACTTTTGTCAAAATAAATTATTTGAAACAAATTATTCACTTTTGTCAAAATAAATTAGTTGAAAACAAATTTGTCATTTTTGTCAAAATAAAATAGTTGAAACAAAAATATTATTTTTGTTGAAATTAAATAATCAAAACAAAAATATCATTTTTGTTGAAATTAAATAGTCAAAACAAAATATTCGTTTTTGTTAAATAGATAAGTATTAAAACAAAAATTACATTTTTTTAACTAGATTTGTGTTAAAACAAAATTTATATTTTTGTCAAATAGATCTGTGCTAAAACAAAAACATCAATTATGTTGAATTAGATTATTGTCAACAAAAATGAATGAATCACTTTTAGTCATTTTGTTGAAATAGAATTATCAACAAAATGAAAATTTTTATTTGTTGAAATAGAATTGTCAACAAAATAAAAATATCATTTTTGTTTGTTTTGTTGAAATAGAATTGTCAACCAAATAGAATCATCATTTTTATTTGTTATGTTAAAATAGATCTGTAAACAAATTAAAATAGTCATTTTTATTTGTCATTGTTAAATATTGAAATTGTTGTCAAATTAAAATATTCATTTTTATTTGTCATTGCCAAACATTGAAATTGTATACAAATAAAAATATTTCATTTTTATTTGTCATGGTAAATGTAATTGTTGGAAATAAAAATTATCTTTTATTTGTCATACATGATCATAGAAATGTTATGTAGATAAAATCCCCTTTTTATTTTGTCATTGTCATTAGGATTATAGAACATTTTATGTAGACAAAATTAACTTTTTGTTTTGTCATTGGAATTATAGAAAATGTTAAAATATGTAAACGATAAAATTTACATTTTTGTAGTGCATGTAGAAATGATTAAAATGATGATTAGTTAAAAATACCAAAATATGCTAAAGATTAAAACGTTATCATTGATATGTTAGCAATATTAGAAAATTGGCCGTATGTTGAAAATATGATTTGTGCTAGATTAAAACATTATCATAATAATGTTAATATTAATATGGCAGTTGAAATTAAATTATAAATATTCATTTATAATTTTAAACAGCGAAAATTTGTTAAATAGAAAATAATTCAAACTGAATTATAATTGATTGAATTTATTAACCAATGATTTATTTATATAAACTGTCGTTGTTTGAAAACCAAACACGGGTATTGGGATGATATTTGTTATATACTAGTCCTAATATTTAGTTATATCTAATATTTAGTTATATGTCAATCGATGGATTGACAGTCTGTGATGAGCGTTATTTATTTATTTTAATGCTCACACAGTTGTAAAACTTCACTATGGATGTGAATGGATTGTTTAATGATTATTTATCATTATTGTTGTATACATGCGATGTATGAAATCCATATAACTGAAATTATATGGTAATTGATTGAGTCGCATTCCGATTCAGAATACTCAAAAATAAAGAATATTAAAAAATAAAGAATCTTTTAAATAAAGAATATTTTAAAATATAGAGTATTTTAAAATAAAATTTAGTGAAGAATAAATTACGATTTTTATGTCCATCTTGAGATGGACACAAAAATATACAAATATGAAGCCGAATTAAGTAGAAACGCCATTTTTAACCAGAATGGGTTTATCGATCGATTTATTCGCTTTATAATGAAGATCGAAAAGAAGTGATTTCAAAATATAATATTTTGAAAATATTAATGTTATAATATGATAATGATATAGAATATTCAATTTTGATTTACAATTGAAATGAAGCTGAAATCGATTTAAAATGAATTTATAAATATTCTATGAATACGTTTTAAATGGAAATCGACGAAATATATATAATACAATGACCTGAATAGAACGCGCCGCGCAGCGACCGTTCGCGAATTTCGACCATTAACTTCAAATTGACGTAACGGGAGTTCCAACCGTCGGATTCTCCTAAAACCGGAACCATTGGTTCATATCGAAAAGAGATTTCCAATTAATATGAGAGTTTTGAAATCTAACAATTGGATTTGGAATTATGTCTAAATCAGATTTGAAAAGGTCGCTATGGATGCAGTTCGGTGGCCGTTATTGGAAACCGACTGTACGGGCCTTAATAAAATTATTAAAAATGTGGAAAAATTATGTAAAATCATAATTAATGATTTGAAAAGATTTTGTAAAGATAAAAATATATTTTTATCGGAATGAATTAGCTATTAACTAGAATAAATCATTAAATTAAGATTTAATGAAGTTTTCCAATTAATTAATATTTAATTGGAATTAAATAAGATAAATTGGATTTTTGGGTTTGTCGTGAATGGTGTCTTTAATAACACTGTTCTTAAACCCAATTGAGAAAAATAAATCTTTTAATTAAGATTACTAGAGTTTCCTATTATATTTGGTAACTGGAATAAAATGAAATGTGAATTGGGTTTATATTGAACTGTGTTTTTAACGACAGTGCTCTTTGACCCAATTAACAGTGAAAATATAATTTGCAATTTATAAATCTTTTACTAATATTTAGTTGGAAATTTTCCAAAGTAAAGTTTTCCCATTTAATAGAAGAAATTGGAACTGAATGGAATTCGATTTAATAATAATCGAGATGAGCTTATGTAAAAGAAGACCATTATTATATATGGAATTTAAAAGGCTTTTCCATTATTCCATTTGTATTATTAGTCTGATACGGAAATTTATGTCAATTATATATTGATTTGATTTCAGTGAAAATTCCATATTTAGTGGAAGAAGATTTTGGGTTTATCGTGAACTGTGTTTTAAATGACATTGGTCCTTTAACCTAGTTAAAGACAAGATTAATTTCTTAAAGTTGAATAATCATAAAGTAATGATTTTTGATATTAAAACAAAATTGGAGTTTTAATGAATCTTTAAAAAGAAGATTAAAAATTAAATTTAAAAGAATTTATCTTTGATAAATTTAATGGGAACCTTTCCCTAATAATGAGAATATTTTTATAAAAGAATATTCTGAATTGGAATGAGGCGTATGATGTGTTTTTATAGCACTTAATTATTGATTATAAAATACGCGAGTTATTCGGAAAGACAGGGTTTAACCCATTCTGAATAATTACTACGACGATTAAAAGTCGAAGATGAAGACTGTGGCTGAAGACTGGAGATCTTCACATCATTTGGATGATTACTGATGTCTTGATTGGGAGGCATCCTAAGACAAGGTAATAAGTGGTGATCGTCCAGACGTACTTGGAGATCGACCGGATATGCGAGGACCTCTCTCCTGTATTCGACATATGAGACGAGGAATAAGATGCCTCCGGTTTCGTTCAGACCCAGAACGAACATGTAAATGGATGGTATGTCTGACGTTGTATTCCTTTATGCTATATTCGTTGATCTCTGCTAAATATATATCTGTTTGGTGGCGGAGTATTTATTCTTTTTCTTAATACTGTTCTCTGAGACGTACAAGCTTAGAGGTTATATATTGGCCGAAATCAGTGGTATGGTATGGATTGACAATGTGGCATGCTAAGATGCAAATGATCAAGGCTTTTGTTGGAAAGCAGAGCCTTGTGGTTGATGATCAAAGCATAGAATTATTTAGCATAGCTTTGTGTAGCGATACTTCGCGAGCTTCACATCCCGGTATGAACCAGAAACGAGAGAAGGACCCCAGGGAGAACACGCGTTTCTTTCTAGCTAGAAGTGGTGTCTGGGTTTTACAAGCCCAGATATTTTTACTTATGTGGATGATGGAAAGTGAGTTACCTCATATTTGAGTCCCTAGTGGCTCTTTATTTACGCCCCATAGGGCGGGGAGACATATTGTTCAGGGATTACCAATTCACTAACATATTTGTGGACCAGCCCTGGCGCTCCGGGTGCAGTTGCGACTGAGTCCTGAGACATGGGCTAGATTGTCTCAAATTCGGTAAGGACGATCCCTTTCCTTGGTTCATGATGGAAATCCAACTTCCAATATGACACCATACGGTTTTGATTGTATAACTGGTATGGCGACATAGTATATGGTAGTTACGCCATCTATGATTGATACATTATGATTGAAATGTTTTTGAAACATATATACAATAATAATAATATAGAATCCTTTTTATCGTATCAAGCATTTTTTACCATTATAAGGTAAAACTCTATCCTCCGTTTTGCGTTTGAGTGTGTGATGGGACTTGAGTCTTATAATGGTTTCATTTTTCTAAAAAGCATTGCGTTGTTTAATGATTTACTTTATTTCTTGCACTGGCAATGCAATGGAAAAAACCCGCTCCACGTTAGCGGCGTGGTCCTGTGATTAGCCTTATTACTAAATAGGTTTAGTAAGATATCTGCATAACAAGCCACTCAATTGCCTGTGTGGAAAAGAGGGCAACCAAGTTTGCAAAGTGAAAAAAATACAAGTCATTCATGGGACTGGTATGAATTCTGGTCGAACCATCGGACGCCACAAAGTCGATAGGAATTTCTAAACAATTGAACAGAGGAATTCGACATAATATTGTTTTCAAGTGGGTAAATGAAATAATTTTATCCAAAATTCTATTTTGATATAAAAGAAATAAATTTTTAAATTGTGATAGCATATGGATGCATTGGTTTTTATTGTTATAATCAAATAAGATTATAAAAAATTGAATGATTATATGTAAACAAATATAATTTGCACAAGAATGAAATCTACAATAAAAAAATTGGATTCAAACTAGGATTTTGAATTTAAAGCCCAGGTGGTTGAAAAAAAAATATTTTCTGAAGTATATTAGAATAATCTACCTTTGTTTCTGAACGATTTTTGAATAAAATCATTTTGAACAGATTTTGAAATTGTTAAAGCACTAACTCACTTCAGTTGTTGGAAAATAATTCAGATGATGATTGCCACATCATTTGTATTTATTTTCGAGTTTTTGAAAAATTCAAATGTTTTGAATTTGTAATAGTTATAAATGTATGTTTATAATTTTATGCGATTTCAAAAGGATCTGAAATAAATACCCGGGAATTTGAATTCTGGAATTAAAAATTTAACTGAAGCAAGTTAAATGAATTGAAATGAAAAAAAATGATTTGGAATCAATTTAAAATTAGCCAATAATGTAAGTAGCTATTTTATTAATCGACTAATACCAAATGTACAGAGAAAATTTTTGTTTATCATAAACGAAGTAAATAAATTAATTCAAATGAATTTGAATGAAATATGAATGTATTATGAAAATATTGATTGTAAATCATTCAAATTGAATGAATATGTGTATATCTGATGTGTAATATAAATGAAATGACATATATACAAGATATTGCAACTTATATTAGCATACACTTACTAAATATGCATAATATGACTTCTTTGGCAACAAATTCATGTGTATAATCATTTAAATGAATGAAAGTTATTGAAACTTCGTATATGAGACTTATGGGTTCAAATTGAGTAAGTACAGATACATGGAGTTGCATGGCTTAGTTTTGGTTGCGGGGATTGCATAAACTCTAAGCGAGTGCACTTTGGCAAAAAAATTACAAAATTTAGTGAGTTAGAAAAAATTTCAAAATTTTGAAAATTTTTGTAAGCTAAAAGAGATAATTTTCAAATTGAATTCAATTTGAAGGATTCTGAATTGGAAATGGGAAACCATTATTGGCATGAAAATTTAAAATTCTGAATGGAACCAAACTATAGGAATATGAAATGTTGAGTTATAACTAAGTGGATTTTGGAAAGTTAATGTGTTTATAACATTTTTCTTACCTTAGTAATTTCGAGGACGAAGTTCTTTTAAAGGGGGGGGGGGGGGAAGGGAGAATGTCATGACCCGGATTTTTGGCTGATTAATTTTAAACATTTAATATCGTTTTAAATGTTGAGTTGATAATATAAATGGATTTTTATATTGTTTAAACCAAAATTAGCTCAAACATCAAAGATGCCACGAAGGCACTACACCAATCGATTAGAAATGAGACCACAATCGAAACAAAAAAGAAAATGCACAGATATTTTTATAGTGGTTCGATCTAAAATAGATCTTCGTCCACTTTGGCAATGATTTTCATTATGAACTTGAGAGTTACAAGGCTATAATCTTCTATAAGTACATTCATGGCTTGTTTTACACTAGAAAGTCACTTTAAATTTTGTAAATCAGCAAGGAAAAGATCAAATCCTCCTAAATGCAAAGAATATGAGAGAAGATCTTCAATCTCAAGAACACTTAATTGAATTTGACGGATTCCATGGAGACTTAGGCTCTAGATATTTGTTAGGAGAAGCTAAATGATGTTAGAATCGCTTAAAATAGGAGAGAAAGAAATTTGCCAGCCCTTCGGGGTCGTAGAAATCGATCCCTAAAAGTAAGGAAGCCATGGCTTATTTATAGGAGAAGATGGAATGAAGTGGTGAGCTGAGATTTGTATATGCAGGTTGTGTGTCGCTCGAGCAGGTAATTACGGAAATGCAACTACTAGTTGTAGATAGCTGTCGCCGGCTGTAGCCAGTCTGTCACCGATTGTTCTGAACGACCGGCCCTGTGATGCTCGACCAGCCCTACAAGCGACCGAACCCGTATGAACAACTCCCACTGGTTGAGGTGCATGAACATTGTAACGACCTGCCTTTTTGCCCGATTCTCGCCGGTAATTAAACCAACTCAAACCGTTCAAAAAGACGGATAGTTATGGGTACTTACATATTCGAATCAAAAATAACAGAACTTTTATTTCATTTCATTGATTACATCAGAGATTACAAGGAATATCAGAGTACTATGCATGCTCAGCGGAAGTCCAATGCTCTCAGCGGAAGAAGAAAAACATCCATACAAGGCTCGAGCTTCAAAAATCTGAATCCAGCTCTAAATCTAAACCTACAAACTAAACTTCTAGCTGCCCGTGCAAATACATGGGCACCCGGAGTTTAGGTGTCGAAACAATAAACTCCAGGTCAGTCGTGGGACTGGTGTGAGAATTCAAAACAGTTTTAGGATTTATTTTAAAGTTGGGAAATTCACCGGACCACGCCGCTAACGCGGAACGGGTTTACTCCATGTGAATACCCGTGCATATGAATTCGCAAATGACTTTTGGAGAATGAAACTATCATAAGCTCGTCCCACATCACATAATGCAAGCGCACACCAGATGGGCGAGGTTTACCTTATGATAACCAAACATGCTTTCATACGAAAAATCCTCTTCAATACCATAATATATATATATATATAGTGTGGAAACATTTTGCAAGTAAATGTATTAATCCTAGACAGCATATACCCCATAATATATGTTGCCATATATATATACAATCAAAATCGTATGGCTCGCATAAGGAATTTGGGTTTCCAACTTGATGATTCCTGGCACGAAAGATCAATCAGGGATACAAAACGAAGTGCCTCAACGGCTTTTTCGACCATACGCGGACACCGACTACACATCGTCAGGGCAGATCAACGGTTTTCGACCAGACGCGGCCCCCCCGAACATACCCAACTTCCCCAAGTTCATAAGTGGTTTCCCACTACTGTACAGTTTCCTCATCAACTCGTATATAAGTATAAACCTAACCGCCAGTTTCTCATCAATCCGGGGTGTGAGGTTTTGTCGACGGCACGTCATACACAAAGCGATGCTTCGATAAGCCATTCTTTGATCATCCCTAGCTCGTTTCATAACTCGGGTATGCCACATTGACAACTCACTACATATCACTGATTTAAATCAATGCATACCCTCTAAGTTCATATGACTTAGAGACGGGAATAATATATTGCCACAAATCCGATATACATCAATGAAAATCAGTGCTAGGCAGTCAATTTCACTGTCAGACACACCATCTATACAAGTCCGTCCTGGGTCTGAACGGAACAAAAGTTCTGCCCATACGTTCGTACTTTCTGCCACTTCGATACTAGGGGCATCTCTCTACTGTAGCTAGCAGTAAAGAAACCAATCAGCAGACAGCCCATTCGATTGTGAAGAACCACGGTCTTCATTCGTCGATTCCAAGTCTTGGATATGCTTCATGCGTCGTATTATTACTTGGAATGGTTTTCGGACTTAAATCTGATCCCGGTCTTTCGAAGTAATAAGCGTATTTATAAACAATAGTCATGGACCACACAGGGTTACAATTTCAAATCTCCTTTCCAAATATTATCGCTTTACTTCGAATTAAGGTTAGATCCAAATTCTCGTAAACTCGTTATCATCTTAACCCTTATTCTCAAAAGTTCAACATTCAAATTCCAACCTTATTTTTCAAAACAACTTCATTTATTCGTTGTTATCGCGAAACTACCAAATCTTTATTTAGGATTAAACAAATTTGTTTTCAAATATAAGTTTAAATAGAATCTTATCGACTTATATTTGATATTGATTCACCAACTCAGGCAAACACAATCAGAATCTGGATATGGATATGTTTTTGGATAGTTCTGATCGTATTTGTCTGCTCCGGTAACTCCATATCGAATATCCGACGACCAATTCTATCCAAAACGCATTCACTCTTCAATTCGAATCTTATTTAAATTCCATATCATATATTTAAATTCTTTTATATCTTCATTCTCATTCCAGATACATCATGTTCGCAAAGTTCACATTTTCCTATCGACGGGAAAAAAAATCTCTTGTAACCTTTTATTCAAAATACCACCACGCTTCTGCTACGCACTCTGATTTGGCGTATCTAAGTTTCAAACAGTATTGTTTCCAATATTACATTAGAATGTATTTCAAATTCTTGAAACCAAATTCTCAAGTATTCAAATTCCAAATCTTCTTGCATACGATGGATTCAATATTTAACTACTATGTAGATTCATTTAACAAATGTAACATAGTATTGAAGACCAAAAATCAAACTTGAGAGTTTATTTGGAAAAATCTTTCCAAATTATAATTTGATTTCCAATTCCAAAATATTTTCTCATTACTATGTTAGTTCATAAATCATTTCCCATTACCAAATTTTCATTTCAAATGAATAGGAATCTTTATGCTTTCCAAAACTCGTTCCATTGCTTACTAATAATCAAATGAAATGCCTTTATCGATTGAATTTCCAACTTATTAAAATTAAATTAGGCCATAAGAAATGGGAATTATTCCCATAACACTTTTATTTGAAATTAAAAATTTAAATTCATGAATGGTCATTTGAGATAAAAAATTGATATCATCGAAGTTTCCATTTCAAATCAAATACTAATGAGAAAACAATATTATCATCTAATCAAACACGTTCGATTACTATTCAAAGTTCTTATGCAATCGAATATTCGTATAAAATCCATTTATTCCAATTCGCCAAATTCTTCATATCTCATTAAATATAAATGATTATTCCAAACTTGTTAAATCCATTTCCAACATAAACATTCCAAAATGATCACATTAAATTGAATATTATATGGTCTCGTTCAACCTTTTCAAAACAACCAAAGTTGTCATAACAAATTTCACGCTTTTGATATTTATCAAAACTCGATTAATCGTTTACAATCGACTGTTCACATTGTATATCCAATCAATGTTGAATATCATTTCCCAAACCTTATCAAATATTTAAATAACACATGAACGGTCTAAATTATGTAAAACAATTTCGTTCCATTCGATTTTTTTTTTTTTTTTACTCAATTCAATTCTAAATAAATATATATATATTTAAAATGGAAAGGAGATTTAAATTAATCACACGTGCGGTTCCACCACTACGGTGTATGTGATTTTCTCAATCAGATCTAATCAACAAACCTGATCACGTCTACAGTCATGAATCCATTCATCAACATAATTTACACAACCAAATAACGGTGCGCAAAGCGTTACTGCGAATAACGCTTGGTGTATAAAGTGTTACGACTGCATAACATCCATCAACAACACAACAACTAAATAATTAATTAACTGTGCTCAGAGCGTTACAGTCCATAACGCTCAGCGTTTATAGTGTTTCAACCGCATAACATTCATCGACAATCAGTGGCAATCATCCATAACAAGTCATGATCACTAACAAATTATACTTAACACTAATAACTGTAGTGACTAATTTAAATAAATTTAAATTAGAATTCTCACCGAACTAGCTCTCCAAACATCCATCGTCGAGACCCATATCAACTGAGCACCAGTCTGCGAGCGATCACAAGCATCTTTCACGGACACCGTTCTCATTGCGCACAAACACTAATCACATGCAAGTTCCACGGACGACACATGCAGTCTTTCCCGCAACTGTTGTGTACGTCAACCTTCAATTAGTGAAGCTTTGCCTATACTGACAATGTCCATTGCTTCCAACTCTTTCATCACTTGTCAGCATCTACCAAACATTTTAACTCAGCAAATTTCCATATCACGATGTAATTTGAGACATACCCCACTCCTATAACGTTCACCAAAATCTAACTCAACTGCTTTTTCCCCCTTACTCATCCTCGCCCATCTCCTCACTGACCAAACAACCCCACCTGCTCACTCGACCAGACCAAAAATGTTGCTTCTTCTATATTTTTTTTCTTTTTAATATAAAAACAAAAATGAAAACATGGACACACGAGGACAATCAACCAAGTCTCAACCTGAGGAAAGAGATCTAAAGTAGCTGCGGTTGTTGGAAGTGGCGAGAGGAAGTGCTATGATCGATGGGAATGGTTACAAGGGGGAGAGCGGCTACTTTGTTGTGGCAGGAGAAGGGGTACGGATTTTTAAGAGGGGCTTTTGGTTGCGGAGTTTCCAGCGAGGAGGATGGGTTCAGGGTGGCTACGGAAAAGGGTACGGATGGAAGTGGTGGAGTTGTGGTTGTACGGTGGACTGAGCGGTGGGCTGAGATGGAGTGGCAGTGGCTTTAGGTACGAGAAGGAGTGGGTTGTGCTTGTGGTTGAGTTCAAAGGGAAAGAGTGGAGATGCTATGAAAAAAGTAGCGCGTGAGGCTTGAATGCATGGGGTAGGAGGGTCTAACGCTGGAGTTTTAGTAGGAGGTGGCCGAACTGAGGATAAGGGAGAAATACAAACATGGTGGAGCAAGAACTGATGTTGGTGAAGAGAAATAACACGATGGAAAGAAGAAGAAATTTGAGGCCGAACCGAATACACGAGTGAAAGGGGGAAAACTGTTGCGTGCTTCATATTTTAAACATTCAACTAAGGGTATATTTGTCCTTTAATTCATGGACACATGGCTTTTCTAAACTATTATCTACATGCATTCTTACACGTCGGTGAACACATGTTGTCATTTGACATCTCCTAATTGCATGCTTGCCAAAATTTGTGTATGATTATTTATTTATATAAATCAAAGTTTAATGACACCTATAGCAACTATATATGTAACTAACTTTAACACATAAAAAAAATGTTACAACACTTCACATAACATTTATAAAATATATTTACATAATTTAAAATAAAAATAGATACTTATAAAATATACCACATCATATGATCATTCTACATTAAAATAACACTACTTAAGAATCGATTTTTTTTTTTTATATAGTGAAATAGAATTTAAATATTTTAATAGATATTTATAAAGGTTTATGTCTTGAATAAGATTTTAAACTTATATAAATCACATGTTATAAATAACATTTAAAAATAAATCATACTTTACCAATATATTACTATCACTATATGTTATCGTATCTAACTACTTAACAAATATTCATAATCATTAAAAACTATCTTTTAAATATATTACTATATGTTATTATTACCTATAACATTAAAGATAACTCTAAAATAACTTTGTATTACCAATTCTATTTCAAATATACGAAATTCATAAAACACTATATATAATATTACTTATAAAATATAGAAACCATTATATCTTTAAATATAAATATTTAAATATTCAAAAGATGTTTGTAAAAGTCCTATGTACAAAAGAAATATCATTTTATAAAAATCAAAAATAGATAACGTAACTTATATCATCTTTTAAAAATACCCTCAAAACATTTTTCATTCAAGCTAGTAAAGGTATCTATCAATATTTAAACCTTACAAATTTCAAAATACATATAGAAAATTCCAAATTAACTTAGTAAAATATTGGGTTGTTACATTCACCCCTCCTTAAGACTTTTCGTCCTCGAAAAGGGAAACAGTAAATTTTAAACTTCTATACAAACTATAAGTCAGTCTTCTCTATTGTTTGGGACAGGTTCTATAAATATTAAAACAACAGACTTAACTTTTAAAAGGTGGAACACATATCATAGTTAATCATGTCATACAGATCATTCAAGCCAGCGTACAAAATGTAACTATCCCTACCTGAGCGCATATTACGTACTTGGGGTAGTCCAAAATATAGTGACCAAAAGTGTACCTAGCTGTCTGGTACTAGTTCCTCAAAAACCGTACTAGCCCAAAACATCCTAGTGCATCTAAGCACTTGAGATAACATATATACACTATACACAAGGTTCAACCTCATCGCAACTAAACATCCGATGCATCTGATCCATCGTCGGATGGACCAGACAAACTAATCTCCTCGGGCTCCTCAACAATGAACCCTTCCTCGTCATCAGCCAAAACTCATCATTATCCCTAATCTCCTCATCGTCCTCATGTCCTATGATGAATCCATCCTCATCTATTATGAGTCCATCCTGCTTATTTCCCATAAATCCGTCTTTATCAGCCTCGTCCAAGGGCTGTTCTATATCCTCCATCTCCTCATCCAACTCATCATTTTCCACCACTGGAAGTGGGCCATCCTCGAATATAGGCTGCTCGATCTCACCATCATATGCCACAACATCATCATCATCTGCTACCACATCATCATCGCTTACTACGACATCATCATCATGTAGGGGCTGCTCCATCACATCGTCTAATCCATTGTCTCCTACCTTTGGAAGTGGGTCGTCCTCAGCTACAACTGTCGGTTGCCCTAACTCATGTAACAACATAACTAACTGCTCAACAAATGCAGGGTCCATAGGCCAACCAATGTCCTCTGGTGCAGCCTGTGCTAGTGCGGCGTCTCCCAACAACTGTTGATCCCTCCTCATTTACTATAAATATTTATTGGTCTCTATATCATCCCCGTTTATGGGTTGTTCTAATTCCTCCATGACTTCATCAACCTCATCGTCTCCTCCCTCGAGAACTAGCTCGTCCTCTGCTATAAATCCTGACAACTCTAACTCGTGTATTGTCGCATTTATTACTCAACTAATGCTAGGTCCAATGCCAGGGTCCTCTGATACTAGGACATGTCCTAACAACTTCTGGTCTCTCTCGTCCAGGACTTGCCGTCATAAAACCTCTAATGTATCCTCGTCTATCTCTAAGGAAACCTCAATCCCAAAAATAGGATACTGCCTTAGCCCCTATCATCCTATCACAAATCGTCGGGCCTGGGACATACTCACATATCATCATAGGGTCGTCTTGTTGTGAGGTTGGGTCTATTCTTAACATATCAACATAATGGTTAGAACCACTATCCATGTCGCTATCAGGGTACTTGGTCTGATCCTCGATTGGGTGGAATCTGATGGAATCTAAATTTCCTTAATGATTACTCGAGTTATTGGAAATATACATGATTGAATTCTCTATTAATGCTACCCAAGGAAGAAACTAAGCAAGCTATTGTCGAACACTTAGCTGTTTACTACCCTAAAATTAAATTTTAAAGCTTATGGGTCATCCAAATCTACTATTTAAAACTCATCACTAACTTAACCAAATGATTCAAGTTAAGTGTTTATCCGAAATTCCCCAAGTTTTCAAAGATTTGCTAAGGGTTTATTTATCAAACCAAACATCATATAAGGATTAAAGGTCCAAATCGGGTAATCCTGAAACCAATCCAAAAATCATTCTTATACAAAATGGTTGATAAACTTTACCTAGGGTTTTAATGCAATTCCAACATTTCGTTAACTACCATTTAAAGGATTTTATACTTAAGTTATTCATCCAATTTCATTCATACCAAACAAATCTTAATATTTATGATTTTAAGTTCAAAAATTTCATTTAACCCATTGATTTAATAAAGGAAAACGTTCTCTCAAATGTAATATTCCTAAGTCTCATTCTAGGGTATTCCTAACCCTATCTCTAATAAGATATTATAATCTCTGATGAGTTCTATTCTTTTTGTTCAAATATGTCGTACCTCTTAGCTTTGTATAAACCAAAGCTCTGATACCACTTGTAACGACCTGCCTTTTTGCCCGATTCTCGCCGGTAATTAAACCAACTCAAACCGTTCAAAAAGACGGATAGTTATGGGTACTTACATATTCGAATAAAAAATAACAGAACTTTTATTTCATTTCATTGATTACATCAGAGATTACAAGGAATATCAGAGTACTATGCATGCTCAGCGGAAGTCCAATGCTCTCAGCGGAAGAAGAAAAACATCCATACAAGGCTCGAGCTTCAAAAATCTGAATCCAGCTCTAAATCTAAACCTACAAACTAAACTTCTAGCTGCCCGTGCAAATACATGGGCACCCGGAGTTTAGGTGTCGAAACAATAAACTCCAGGTCAGTCGTGGGACTGGTGTGAGAATTCAAAACAGTTTTAGGATTTATTTTAAAGTTGGGAAATTCACCGGACCACGCCGCTAACGCGGAACGGGTTTACTCCATGTGAATACCCGTGCATATGAATTCGCAAATGACTTTTGGAGAATGAAACTATCATAAGCTCGTCCCACATCACATAATGCAAGCGCACACCAGATGGGCGAGGTTTACCTTATGATAACCAAACATGCTTTCATACGAAAAATCCTCTTCAATACCATAATATATATATATATATATATATATATATATAGTGTGGAAACATTTTGCAAGTAAATGTATTAATCCTAGACAGCATATACCCCATAATATATGTTGCCATATATATATACAATCAAAATCGTATGGCTCGCATAAGGAATTTGGGTTTCCAACTTGATGATTCCTGGCACGAAAGATCAATCAGGGATACAAAACGAAGTGCCTCAACGGCTTTTTCGACCATACGCGGACACCGACTACACATCGTCAGGGCAGATCAACGGTTTTCGACCAGACGCGGCCCCCCCGAACATACCCAACTTCCCCAAGTTCATAAGTGGTTTCCCACTACTGTACAGTTTCCTCATCAACTCGTATATAAGTATAAACCTAACCGCCAGTTTCTCATCAATCCGGGGTGTGAGGTTTTGTCGACGGCACGTCATACACAAAGCGATGCTTCGATAAGCCATTCTTTGATCATCCCTAGCTCGTTTCATAACTCGGGTATGCCACATTGACAACTCACTACATATCACTGATTTAAATCAATGCATACCCTCTAAGTTCATATGACTTAGAGACGGGAATAATATATTGCCACAAATCCGATATACATCAATGAAAATCAGTGCTAGGCAGTCAATTTCACTGTCAGACACACCATCTATACAAGTCCGTCCTGGGTCTGAACGGAACGAAAGTTCTGCCCATACGTTCGTACTTTCTGCCACTTCGATACTAGGGGCATCTCTCTACTGTAGCTAGCAGTAAAGAAACCAATCAGCAGACAGCCCATTCGATTGTGAAGAACCACGGTCTTCATTCGTCGATTCCAAGTCTTGGATATGCTTCATGCGTCGTATTATTACTTGGAATGGTTTTCGGACTTAAATCCGATCCCGGTCTTTCGAAGTAATAAGCGTATTTATAAACAATAGTCATGGACCACACAGGGTTACAATTTCAAATCTCCTTTCCAAATATTATCGCTTTACTTCGAATTAAGGTTAGATCCAAATTCTCGTAAACTCGTTATCATCTTAACCCTTATTCTCAAAAGTTCAACATTCAAATTCCAACCTTATTTTTCAAAACAACTTCATTTATTCGTTGTTATCGCGAAACTACCAAATCTTTATTTAGGATTAAACAAATTTGTTTTCAAATATAAGTTTAAATAGAATCTTATCGACTTATATTTGATATTGATTCACCAACTCAGGCAAACACAATCAGAATCTGGATATGGATATGTTTTTGGATAGTTCTGATCGTATTTGTCTGCTCCGGTAACTCCATATCGAATATCCGACGACCAATTCTATCCAAAACGCATTCACTCTTCAATTCGAATCTTATTTAAATTCCATATCATATATTTAAATTCTTTTATATCTTCATTCTCATTCCAGATACATCATGTTCGCAAAGTTCACATTTTCCTATCGACGGGAAAAAAAAATCTCTTGTAACCTTTTATTCAAAATACCACCACGCTTCTGCTACGCACTCTGATTTGGCGTATCTAAGTTTCAAACAATATTGTTTCCAATATTACATTAGAATGTATTTCAAATTCTTGAAACCAAATTCTCAAGTATTCAAATTCCAAATCTTCTTGCATACGATGGATTCAATATTTAACTACTATGTAGATTCATTTAACAAATGTAACATAGTATTGAAGACCAAAAATCAAACTTGAGAGTTTATTTGGAAAAATCTTTCCAAATTATAATTTGATTTCCAATTCCAAAATATTTTCTCATTACTATGTTAGTTCATAAATCATTTCCCATTACCAAATTTTCATTTCAAATGAATAGGAATCTTTATGCTTTCCAAAACTCGTTCCATTGCTTACTAATAATCAAATGAAATGCCTTTATCGATTGAATTTCCAACTTATTAAAATTAAATTAGGCCATAAGAAATGGGAATTATTCCCATAACACTTTTATTTGAAATTAAAAATTTAAATTCATGAATGGTCATTTGAGATAAAAAATTGATATCATCGAAGTTTCCATTTCAAATCAAATACTAATGAGAAAACAATATTATCATCTAATCAAACACGTTCGATTACTATTCAAAGTTCTTATGCAATCGAATATTCATATAAAATCCATTTATTCCAATTCGCCAAATTCTTCATATCTCATTAAATATAAATGATTATTCCAAACTTGTTAAATCCATTTCCAACATAAACATTCCAAAATGATCACATTAAATTGAATATTATATGGTCTCGTTCAACCTTTTCAAAACAACCAAAGTTGTCATAACAAATTTCACGCTTTTGATATTTATCAAAACTCGATTAATCGTTTACAACCGACTGTTCACATTGTATATCCAATCAATGTTGAATATCATTTCCCAAACCTTATCAAATATTTAAATAACACATGAACGGTCTAAATTATGTAAAACCATTTCGTTCCATTCGATTTTTTTTTTTTTTTTACTCAATTCAATTCTAAATATATATATATATATATTTAAAATGGAAAGGAGATTTAAATTAATCACACGTGCGGTTCCACCACTACGGTGTATGTGATTTTCTCAATCAGATCTAATCAACAAACCTGATCACGTCTACAGTCATGAATCCATTCATCAACATAATTTACACAACCAAATAACGGTGCGCAAAGCGTTACTGCGAATAACGCTTGGTGTATAAAGTGTTACGACTGCATAACATCCATCAACAACACAACAACTAAATAATTAATTAACTGTGCTCAGAGCGTTACAGTCCATAACGCTCAGTGTTTATAGTGTTTCAACCGCATAACATTCATCGACAATCAGTGGCAATCATCCATAACAAGTCATGATCACTAACAAATTATACTTAACACTAATAACTGTAGTGACTAATTTAAATAAATTTAAATTAGAATTCTCACCGAACTAGCTCTCCAAACATCCATCGTCGAGACCCATATCAACTGAGCACCAGTCTGCGAGCGATCACAAGCATCTTTCACGGACACCGTTCTCATTGCGCACAAACACTAATCACATGCAAGTTCCACGGACGACACATGCAGTCTTTCCCGCAACTGTCGTGTACGTCAACCTTCAATTAGTGAAGCTTTGCCTATACTGACAATGTCCATTGCTTCCAACTCTTTCATCACTTGTCAGCATCTACCAAACATTTTAACTCAGCAAATTTCCATATCACGATGTAATTTGAGACATACCCCACTCCTATAACGTTCACCAAAATCTAACTCAACTGCTTTTTCCCCCTTACTCATCCTCGCCCATCTCCTCACTGACCAAACAACCCCACCCGCTCACTCGACCAGACCAAAAATGTTGCTTCTTCTATATTTTTTTTCTTTTTAATATAAAAACAAAAATGAAAACATGGACACACGAGGACAATCAACCAAGTCTCAACCTGAGGAAAGAGATCTAAAGTAGCTGCGGTTGTTGGAAGTGGCGAGAGGAAGTGCTATGGTCGATGGGAATGGTTACAAGGGGGAGAGCGGCTACTTTGTTGTGGCAGGAGAAGGGGTACGGATTTTTAAGAGGGGCTTTTGGTTGCGGAGTTTCCAGCGAGGAGGATGGGTTCAGGGTGGCTGCGGAAAAGGGTACGGATGGAAGTGGTGGAGTTGTGGTTGTACGGTGGACTGAGCGGTGGGCTGAGATGGAGTGGCAGTGGCTTTAGGTACGAGAAGGAGTGGGTTGTGCTTGTGGTTGAGTTCAAAGGGAAAGAGTGGAGATGCTATGAAAAAAGTAGCGCGTGAGGCTTGAATGCATGGGGTAGGAGGGTCTAACGCTGGAGTTTTAGTTGGAGGTGGCCGAACTGAGGAAAAGGGAGAAATACAAACATGGTGGAGCAAGAACTGATGTTGGTGAAGAGAAATAACACGATGGAAAGAAGAAGAAATTTGAGGCCGAACCGAATACACGAGTGAAAGGGGGAAAACTGTTGCGTGCTTCATATTTTAAACATTCAACTAAGGGTATATTTGTCCTTTAATTCATGGACACATGGCTTTTCTAAACTATTATCTACATGCATTCTTACACGTCGGTGAACACATGTTGTCATTTGACATCTCCTAATTGCATGCTTGCCAAAATTTGTGTATGATTATTTATTTATATAAATCAAAGTTTAATGACACCTATAGCAACTATATATGTAACTAACTTTAACACATAAAAAAAATGTTACAACACTTCACATAACATTTATAAAATATATTTACATAATTTAAAATAAAAATAGATACTTATAAAATATACCACATCATATGATCATTCTACATTAAAATAACACTACTTAAGAATCGATTTTTTTTTTATATATAGTGAAATAGAATTTAAATATTTTAATAGATATTTATAAAGGTTTATGTCTTGAATAAGATTTTAAACTTATATAAATCACATGTTATAAATAACATTTAAAAATAAATCATACTTTACAAATATATTACTATCACTATATGTTATCGTATCTAACTACTTAACAAATATTCATAATCATTAAAAACTATCTTTTAAATATATTACTATATGTTATTATTACCTATAACATTAAAGATAACTCTAAAATAACTTTGTATTACCAATTCTATTTCAAATATACGAAATTCATAAAACACTATATATAATATTACTTATAAAATATAGAAACCATTATATCTTTAAATATAAATATTTAAATATTCAAAAGATGTTTGTAAAAGTCCTATGTACAAAAGAAATATCATTTTATAAAAATCAAAAATAGATAACGTAACTTATATCATCTTTTAAAATTACCTCAAAACATTTTTCATTCAAGCTAGTAAAGGTATCTATCAATATTTAAACCTTACAAATTTCAAAATACATATAGAAAATTCCAAATTAACTTAGTAAAATATTGGGTTGTTACAAACATCCTTATGAGCGACTGAGCCTTAAGCTCGACTGGACCATTGAGTGGCCGACCAGAGGAGTATGCGAGTGACCGAGGTGACATGCGAGCCCCATCTTGCTTGACTAAAGGATGCGCACGACCGACCCATGCGGTGAGCAAGCGACCAGGAAGTTGACCAAATAGTATTGGATAGTGCTTGACCGACCTTGGCTCGCGCGACTGACCCTTTGGGCTTGGCTTACTAATGACCTATCCCTTTAGCACTCGATCGATCCTACCATAACTTCACTGATCCCATCCGTGATGCGACCTAGGATGCTCGAACCCTATCTACGTGCAAGCTTCATGTGCCCGGCTATTCCAAAGTAAAGTAAAAGCCTGGTGCTTGCTCGACCCAATAGTGCGACCCTTGGATGCTCAAGCCTTATTAATGCTTGAACCATATCAATGTCAATCTATTAATGAGTACGTGATTTTAATGGATGAACATTTCTCCTCAAAGTTTTAATTCTTAGTTAGTAAAAATTACAAGGTTTGAAATGAGTGATTATAGCACCATTTAATAGATCGAGTTATCATGTCGATGTGGATCGAACGGGTCATGATGGCTCGAGCGATCGGTGTTGGTTTGGGCAACCAAGTCTGAGCATGTTTCATTACTTGAGCAACCGGGGTAGGCTGAGCAACCAAGCCTATGCATATCTCCATGACTCGAGCAATTGAACCTGGTCGTTCGTCTGAGATTGCGCGACTAACTTGTGCTCGAGTGATCAATTTGAACTCGAGTGAACGGTTCTGAGCGAGCCTATTCGTCTCCCTGCCTTATATATGCTCCTTCCTCTTTGTTTTTTTGTCATTCATTCACTTTACTAAAGGAAAGCATGTTAATGGCGGTGGTATCTACTTAATGATTCTCGCACCAAATCCACTTATTCTAGCCTCTTTCCTAATCGTCGATCATCGAGGGCTTCGAGTTCATCTGTGAACTTGCCGCAAAACCCTTTTGAGCCAACCAGTACAATTTCGTCTAGATTCGGAGCATCATTGAACTCAGTTCGTCTGCAAAATTCTCTCCACCCTCAAGCTAAAGTCAAATAATTTCCATAGATTAGAAGCATTGCAATTTCACATAGGTAATTTTGCTTTTGCACTAAAATGGGCTAGTCAAGTTAGATTTTGAATCGGATTTTTGGGGCTGTATCAATTGGAATTTTGGGCGAATTTGACTTGATTTGGGTTAAAGTTGGTCTACTTGGATGTTTGAGGAACTTGAATTGTACGAAACTACCAAAATTTTGTTTTGAGTTACACACACATGAATTGTTCGATGAAACTCCTGAACCGTGAAATTAGTCATACTATATTGACTTGTTTGCACATTTGAATTTGGCTATCATGTAGCTCGTATTTACAACTTATTTTCAAGTTTGAATCTCGTGTTCATGAACAATTTGCACTTGAAACCCTGCACGTATTGGTTCATTTTTGCATTCATGTTTTTTGTATTTACTTCAGAACTATGCTCTGTTTTGTGGACTTGAAAGCACGATTTTGCAAATCCCCTGCCGGCCTGAAATGTCTTAATTAATCATGCTCGAGCCCTATTAAATTCATGCATATTTGGCATGTGTTGTCGTGACCGAACTAGGCTTGGCTCGAGCATGCTCGATCCAATCTAGGCTTGAGCATGCTCGACCCTACGGGGTCGATCACGTCCACATAGGTCAAGTATGTTTGGCATACTCTGGGCTCGAATAGGCTTGTGTTGCGACATATGTTGGCTTATATCCTGATCATCTTTAGAGCTAGTGTTCTCTATGTTTGTAATAATAGCTATAAGTTGCCTTTTTGGTCGTGCATGAACTTTAATTTGGACACGGTTGAATAAATTTGACCACTTGGGAAATCTATGAACCCACTCGACTGCACTTGATGGTTATGTTCGACACAGCGAGATCAGTTGAACTCGATCCTTGGGTTCAAGCGTGCTCGAACCCATTGAGGTCGGTCATGCTCGTCCCATTGATCTCGAGCAGATCAAATCCTCAAGGGGTCTGTAACACCCCATGTCCATTAATGTCACTCACAAAGGGAATGCATCAATGTCCATGAAGCATTATTGTTGTATAAAACAGATAAATTACAAGAATAAATAAATAAAACACAGCGGAAGATAAAAGTTATTTCATAGCATCATAACTCAAAACAAGCTTACATAAGTAGTTTCCAAAACCATTACAACAGGATCAATAGTCTTTTCCAAAAACTTCAAAGTACATAAAGAAGCAAATACTTAAATAACATAAATGCATAAATCCCCACTGAGCATAAGAAAAGCCATAAAGATGAGATAGTCCAAAGCGATACATCTACTCTTTTCAAGCAACTGAAAGAAATCGACACTAAGCTGTAGTATTCGCTCCTTGCAAACCTTAGGGGGGGGGGAAGGAAAGAAAAGAAGTGGAAACAAACGGGTCAGACATAAAGTCTAGCGAGTCCAGTAATTTTAACAAATAATAGGTAAGGTAAATGATCAAGACATAAATAGGCATCATGATATGGCTGTAACATAGATAAGGTAGATAAAAAGGATGGACAAGATGATTTCATTCCTAAGTACTAAGACAATCCTACACCTTGGCTAAGCGAACAACCCTCCAAGTACTAACCCCGAAGACCGAAGTCAACATCAGACTAGCACCCAAAGGGTTATCGAACTCAACCAACATGTATTTCATTACACTGCACTTTTGCTAAGTTACACCACATTACTTAATTACACCGCACATCTACTAGTCTCTTTTACTCAAGGTTGATCCCTTCCCACTAACTGTACCCACATGACAAACTTGGTAGTTACTTGTACCTAGCTGCTATCATAGGTGCCGGCTTGCTCCTACCACCGCTAAGGTACCCTTATCTACCCATTTGATCGGCTCCCTAAACCCCGTAGGCATCCATGCTGGCCCCACAGTGAGGTGTATCACTACCCAAAGTGGCAACCTCGATACCAACATGAAATGCACGACCATATCTACACGATGCAACAACATCTTACCTACTAGCCCGGACCCATGAACGCACATGAACCCGTTGGACTTGCGTAGCCACCGCTATTCACGTTTTGACCTCTTATATTCAAGCCCAGTAAGCGTGCCCCAACCCCGGCCTAGTACCGGGCCCAATTAGATACTCAAACGGGTTACTGATTGAAACGGGTCCCCATCCGACACAAGCCTCCCACCTATGCTTGGCCCCCACTAGGTTTTTACCCCACATAACCATTTTAATTTAAATGTCCATGTCTTACACATGCTACGGTTAAGTCCATACTTACATGTCATAATTTACATGCCTTATCTTATTTCGGTTAAGTCCATATTTACATGTCATAATTTACATGCCTTATCTTATTCCGGTTAAGTCCATATTTACATGTCATAATTTACATGTCACCCCACTTAACCCTCTAACCATACCCATATCTTATTATGGTTAGTATTCCTTAATTCATTCCTTATGACGAACGGTGCATGACCTCCCACATTCGACCGAACACTTTGTGGCCGCTGGATTTGCCGGGCGGTTCCGGGCAGTCTTACGCCACAAACCGGGTCTAACCTTGTGTCACCCATCGTTACGCCTACAATTCATGCCTTTGACCTCTCACATTAGACGTCCAATTGTGGCAGCTGGATTTGCCTGGCTGTTCCTGGCAGTCTTACACCACAATTGCGCCAAACCTCGTGTCAAAGGTTTATTAATAATCGTATTTCACCCAAACCCCAATTTTCATGTCATGTGTTTCCAATTCAACATATAATCATGTTTACACTTTTTGCCTATTCCAACTTGTCACTAATTACACTAATTACATATTAATTAGCCCCAATTACAAATTTTCAATTATAGGCAAGTTCACCAATTCCATGTAATTCATACCCAAATATGCCAATTTCACATATTATCCAATTATCCAAAATATCCAATAATATCCAATTTTCCATATTTCACATATCCCCATCGTTCCCACGTATTCGCATTCGCGCGTATTTTTAACATAGGCTCGAAGGTAGCCTAGATCCAAAAATAAATGGAATAGGGATAAGAAGAGAGAATCAAATCACAGAAAATTGGAATTAACATCACAAAATAAAGGGGCATATAAACTGGCATAGAGGCAAATGACAGATTCAACATGAATAAACTGATAAAAGGTATGAACTTTACATAGAAGCATAGGCATACGATGACATGAATCAAAAAGGTGAAGACTTCGTGAGATTTTCATTACAAACATATATGAATCCTTTTTACAACTTTTTCATGTTACTTTAATCCCATTAAATTTGTGAAAATTACTGTACTCACCTTTCGTGGTTAAAGAATAGAATTATGCACTGAAATTGGTGTAGAAACATTGCGGTGCTGCTGATTTATCTTCTTGAATTGTTGTAGAAGCTCTAATCTTTAATTTGAGTTGAAGTTGAATGCTTGCAATTTGAGTTAGAGGCGGCGGCTAGGGTTCAAGAGAGAGTTTGGCAGCATAATGGTGTCTTAGAAATTATTTTATGAATTAGGGTTAAGTTGATGACATATTAAAAGGTGTAGGATGTTATTTAGGCCTTTGGATTAACCATAGAACTGATCTGGACCATCAAAAATTGTCCCAGGCCCAAAAATCGCACCACGCAGCAAAACTGGCCGAACGTAATGATGCAACCCATTTCCCTTTATTGCTCTTTTAAAAATTAAGTGTTCTTAAATTTAGTTAATTCAATCATTCAAAATTCGGGGTGTTACATTCTCCCCTACTTAAAGGATTTCATCCTCGAAATCTCTAAGTCAAGAAGAATGTATCCTACCATCCAATCATCCATCTACTCAACCATCAACCACAAGCAACCATTGTCCTTAAAAAAAATCTAATGCTTTTCATGTACATATGCATAGTGTGTGAATATGTTCGTATACTAATGCAAAATCAGGCGGTCCACTAATTCAGTCGACCTCCTTAATGCAAATAATGATAGTGCCATGTATCCATCATGCATGCAAAGAACCCTGTACATATCATTTCTACATGTGTGCACAACTATTCATTTAAATGCAACATCCATATGATACACACATTCAATGTACATTCATTTTACTAAATACATCCATTTATATGCAATATGAAAGTGACTGAGCCGATCTAGTGCCTAAAGTGTGTGTATATGCATCCACGAGCAACCACTAGCAAACACTTGCATCCACATGCATCCACCATACATAACATGTCTCAAACACATGTTTCAACCATAGCACAACCGTATCTAAAGGTCAAAGATACTAGCGAGAGGACATACTAAAGATAGAACAAGTACAAGCTAAGTGATAAAGGAGAAATTAAAAGACATACCCTCAAAAAGAAAAGGGTACAATGAACGCATCTTCTCTTCCGTCTCCCAAGTAGCGTCGCTCTCATCATCTCCCCATTACAATTTTACTAGCTCGACCTCTCGATTCCTCAACTTTTTAATCTCCGACCCAAAAATGCATGTAGGAGCTCGCCGAATCGTCGCATCACGCTATACCTCCACCTCTCTAAGCAAGCTCGGCTCTACCACTTCCGCGGTCTCATGTAAGCACTTCCTCAAATGTGATACATGGAATACATCGTGTACACCATTAAGTCTCTCGGGCAACTCCACTCTATACTCCATCTGTCCAATCCTCTCCTTAATAGGAAACAACCCTACAAACCTTGATGCTAACTTCCCAACGGAGACAAAGCGAACAACATTCCGTAATGGAGACACTTTGATAAAGACCATGTCCCCAATATCAAATTAAAGATCTGTCCTCCTCTTGTCCACATACGATTTCTGCCTATCTTGCGCCGTCTTCATTCTCCTTCGAATCAAATCGATCTTTTCCGAAGTCTCTCTAATCATATCGGGCCCAAGTAAGATCTTATCCGTAGGTTCCCACCAACATGTAGGTGAACGACAAGGCCTTCCATAAAGAGCCTCGAAAGGTGCCATGCCAAGCTAGACTGAAAACTATTATTATACGCGAACTCCAACAAAGGAAAGTGCTCCTACCATGTACCTCCGAAGTCTAAAACACATAGCCTCAAAAGATCCTCTAGAATACGATTCACCCTCTCAGTCTGGCTGTCCGTCTGAAGATGATATGCGGTGCTCAAACATAACTGAGTCTCTACCGCCTCTTGCAAGCTCTTCCAAAACTCGCTAGTAAAAATAGGATCGCGATCACTCACTATGCTAGAAGGAACACCGTGGAAACGAACTATCTCTCAATTGTCTTCCTCTATAGGCTATTACCCTCCCCTCTTGCATTAAGACTGCGCCTAGTCCTGTCCCACAAGCATCGGTATAAACGGTAAATGGCTTACACCCATCTGGCAACACTAAGACTGGGGTTGTGGTCAAAGCTCTCTTTAAACGTTGGAACGCATCATCACAATCTACGTCCCACGTGAAAACTAGGTTCTTCTTCGTCAAGCGTGTCAATGGGGCTGATATCTTTGCGAATTCCTTGATAAACATCCTATAGTAGCCTGCCAACCCCATGAAACTCCTCACCTCGGTAGCATTTTTAGGGACCTTCCAATCTTGGATGGCCACCATCTTCGCGGGATCCACAGCTATCCCTTCTTTGGAAACCACGTGCCCTAAGAATCGCACTTCCTTCCTCCAAAATTGACATTTAGAAAATTTAGCTTTAAGGTTATGCGCTCGAAGGGTCTCCAACACTTCCCTAAGATGTAGGGCATGCTCTTCCTCGCTCTTAGAAAAGAACAAGATGTCATCCACAAAGACCACGACGAGTTTATTAAGGTACTCCCTAAACACCCTACTCATCAAGTCAACAAAGTATGCGGGGGCGTTTGTCAAACCGAAGGGCATTACAAGCCACTCATAGAAACCGTCCGGAGTCCTAAAGGCAGTCTTGCCTATGCTATCCTCAACCACTCTCAACTGATGGAAACCAGTGGCTAAGTACAACTACGAAAACACTGAGGCGCCAACTAACTGATCGAAGAGATCGTCAATCCTCGGTAGTGGGTGCCTATTCTTCTTAGTAAGCTTATTAAGTTCTCTATAGTCCACACAAAGTCTAAGGGACCCATCCGCCTTCGCAGCAAATACTACTGGAGCACCCTTCTCCGATATACTACGTCTTATGAATCCCTTCTCAAGCAACTCCCCTACTTGCTTATTGAGCTCACTACTCTCACGAGAAGCCATGTGGCGTACTGGCAGAGATACTAGTTTTGCATTGTCTACAAGATAAATACGAAAGTCTATCTCACATTTTGGGGGTAGACCCCTCACCTCATTGAAGACTGTTAGACCAAAAATTGGTTCTAACACCCAAATGAGCTACGAATTTAATGAATTAAAACAAAAAAGCAATGAAGAACACACGATTTATAGTGGTTCGATGTTAAAGAGCCTACGTCCACTTTCTATTCTTTTAACTGATGATTCAAATGCCAATACAGCGATGATTCTCACTCAACTTCACAATTACAATGCATAAACTCACTCAAATCTCTCAAAAATAGGCTTTAAGAGATGACTTTGATCTGAATGTAGTTGTGAAATTCGGCTATGGAGGAAGTTAGAACTGAGAATTTGCCAAAAGATCCTTTCAAATGCCTCCAGATGGTGTATTTATAGGGGAGAAATCTCTTTAAAGTGGCTCCGGTTCGGAATTGCGTGGCACCCATCCCATGAGAGTCGTGTTCGGAGGCTTCAAGATGATGACAGCGCATCAGTTTAGTGGGAGATCGTGGGAGGAAATGGTCATGCTTGGTCCGAGTCTTCAGGAAGTGTGTGCAACAATGGTCACAAGCTCAGAGAAAAGGGTTCGGATCGGGTGCCTCCGATCCGATCCGATGAAGCCACCTGCTTTATGATTTTGCTGCCATACTCCTCCGATCCGATCCGATGAGGCCATTTGTTGTTTAATGTTGCTGACGATCTCTCCATTCCGATCCGATGTGATCTCTACGTTCCTGATCGCTACTCACTTCCTGCGCTACTTTCCTCCGATCCGAACCGATTGGTGACTTTTTCGCTGTTTGCTTTTTGTGTAGCCTAGTTCACAAAGTAGGCTAACATTTTGACTCCTCGAAGTACACTCTTATCTGAGATAAAGTGTGCTTCAAAGCAGTTTACGAAACAACCTGTGAATTAGAACCATTGAGTGATCACTTACGTTTACTTGTAGTGTCACTTCATAAAGTCGTGGCTTTTTCTGCTTATATATATCCATAATCCATATGAATTACTTTCTTCATTTTCAAACAACTTTGAGAACTTTCATTTAATGTCCAGTGATTCCTCTATGTAAGCTTTTTCTTTACTTTTCTTTGAGTTTAACTCGAATGCCAAGTTGTTGTTTCAAATCCCATTTAGTTCGGACCCAATCCGAATGGACTTTTCTCCTGCATTGCTTCACATTGGATTAACCATGCAAGAATATTTTCATAATCTTAATTTCCAGTCCGAACAGGGCAAACAAAACACATAGGGTAAGCATCACCGGTCCGAACAGTTTTTCTTTTACCCATTGTTAACAAATGGATGGCCTGGTCAATCAACGCGGGCTTTTATTCCGGTCTGAGCGGAATCAAAGGCCTGGAATACAAAGGGACTTCGTGAATCTATATAAAATCACTACTCCTCTTCTTCCATTTCTCTTCCTTTTACTGTTCTCCTTCTCTGTCTCGTACATCAAAACCCTAGCTCTTAAAAACTTCAAAATTCTCGTTTTAATCCTCAAATCAAACATATAGGTAGTTTTATAATCTTGAATCTCATCTTTATAATTGCTTTTAGCTTAGATTCACGGTTACCTTGAAAATTCCAGCGAGGTATTTAATGGATTTTGTTGCCATGACCTCCTCCACTCCGCCATCGTCGTTAATGGCGTTAACTCCCTCTCGAGGCGACGGTGGAGGGGATTAAGATCCTTCGTTGAGCATTTGAATACATCGATACTCGATTTCAGTTAGGATTTTCAATATAGGATCGAGCTTGTCCCCAAAGAGGAGAAAAAGGGAGAGGAGGAGTGCAGGGAATCGGTTCGGGTGACAAGACGGAGACGAAAATGGGGCTCAACAGACTGGATCGGGTCGGACTTGCAAGCCAAGAGAAGAACTAGACTAATTTTACCGGACCAGATCGGAATGTGAAACAAAGGAGGGGAGAAGCATGGATGCTCAATTCGATCCGGACCGTCCAAATACTCACCTCCGAACCGACCCGACTTTGATCACTGGGCATCAACTTTTGTTCCAGGCTGGCACAAGGCTTTCTCCCCGATCCGACCCTAGTGCGTGTATCCGAACCGAACCGAAAAACAGCCCAAGATTGTACATTAGACCTTGCTTAGCTGGTCAAACCAATTCTTAATATAATCTTCAACTTAATGGACAGTTAGGATAGTGCCTTGCGAACATAAACAAATATCAAGAATTGTTCTGAACATTACTGTTTCCTTGGACCTTTACGTTATGCTTTCATGTAATTGCTCTGCATTTTTGTTACACGTAGCACACACTTTAGCTCACATACACACAAGGGGGACACAGGCAACTTTACTCTAATTCTTGCTATTGTTTCTTCAATAGTCTAGTGATCATGGCCGAGATACGTTCTTCTAGATTAGCAAAGAAGATGGAAGTTGTAGAAACTTCTGAGAAATATACTCTTAATGACATATCTTCTTCTTCAGACCCTGAATGGGACGATGAGGGCTCAGACTATGAAGTAGGAGCACATAATAGTAAAGCACCTTCTGATAGCGAAATTTCTCTGGGCGATGAGGAGGAAGGAGGAATTGGAGACAACTGAGCTCCTGATGAATTTGAGTCCGCCATTATTTTGGAATTGCCTAAAGATTCTGTCGAATCGACGATTGATAACGACAGACTTGTTCGGATATGTTTAAAACATGGGATACTGAAAAGAGATACCGTGGTGCCATCGAAAGATGATCATGCTCACAATCCTCCGGAAGAATTTATGGCAGTTACTCTGTAGATGTGTATGGTTGGGGCTATTCCACCATTCCCGCCTTTTGTCGTCGACTTCCTGAGACAGATGCAGATTGCCACCATGCAGTTACATCCCAACTCCTATGCTTACTAATATAACTTATATATAGCATACCGAAAGATTTTAGGTACAGAGCTCACTTTCGACGACGTTCACTTCTTTTATAATTTCAAGCATCAAACTCGGGAAACTCCTTCCTTTTCTTACTTCGAATCAGTCCCAAAAAGGAAAATCATTTCAGCACCATTCAGCAGCAAGGCCGGCGATTCCAAGCTAGAATGGTTTTATATAAGGCAATAGCCGGGATGTGCCAGGAGATGGACAAAATCAACTAAAACATTGGTTTTCTAGATCTCAACTTTGAATGTTCATGTCAACACATTAACCTGCTTTCTCTTTTGTTTGCAGTTGATAACCCAAAACAAATATCGGATCAAGTGTACTTTGATCGGATGCATCGGCTCCTCAATGGCGATCAAAAATTTCTAACCATCGATGAAGTTCTTAAGGATGAGTATCTACATCATCACGGGTTACTCTCCATTACCCGTAGCATAGGTCATGGGTCGGGCCCGTATGTATATATACCCCCTGTAGACGTTATTCCTGAAATGGGCGAGGGTTCGAGAGATCCAGCAATACCTCTTCGGACTTCACCTTCTCCATCTTCAACTCAGGACGACGAATTGGCCAACATAGCTGAAAAGCACCGAGAAGGGTACATCACCCCTGGGGATGCAATTTCTCCTAAGAAATCATTATCTCCTAAAGAGCTGCCAATAGACACTTCCCAAGGAGATGCCCCTAGTACCGATGATCCTACATTTCAGGGTTTAGGAGATCTCCCCCTACCTGAAACTATCTATACTTCAGAGGATTTTGGCACAAATCCTTGAGTTTTTACTTCTTCAGAGGAGACTACTCCCATTAAGGCCAAAGAGCCCACTCGCGCTGGTTTGGCTTCGGACTCGGGTTTGTCGGGGGGAACACCACTTAGGATGCACTTAACACAATAGCACCACACTTCACAGCACTTACTTCTTATGAGAATACTAATTCTGAACTCCACTTACATTGTTGCGCAGGTACAATGTCTCGTGCTTACTATGACATCAGGAAAATACGTCGCAGCATGACTAGGCCCCCTTCCGATGTTGAGCATGATCGTCGTGAAAGCCGGGGTAGAGAGGATATAAGGCCTCATGATTCTTATCAGTCGCGCACCTCGCGCTCTCGCTCCCCCGTCCGGTCGGATCCAGACCAACATAAAAGCTATCAAAGCCATTGAGGAGAAGACGCATCGCAGCCGAAAGACCGAACTTCTCCTTAGGACAAACACAGTCGGGAAAGAAGCCCACCGAAAGACACCGGCTCACGAGGCAAACATAAGGTTTCTGATAAACGGTTTGGAAAGAGTGATGCAGCCATCGTGCCCACTAAACATAAGGATACTGAGCTAACGTACTGCCCACCTCCACTACTGGATGCTGAGTCTAAAGTTAAGCGGGCATATTTGGAGAAACAATTCCCCGAACACTACTTTGAAAATCTGACTTTCTTACCTGCTCTCGAGCCTATTTCCTCGAGGTGGGCAGACGAGGCCAATGCAAAGATTGACGCAGTCAAAAAACAATATTCGGAGATGTTCAAGTATTCACGTAACCTCTCCAGAATCATTCGAACTTTAACCACGGATACTGACTCGATGAAAAGGACTGTAGAAGCCGACGCGAAAGCCTTGAAAAATTTGGGGAAAGACCTTGAGGATACACAGGCCCAACTTGTCATCGCTCAATGGGATGCTACCAACTTCAAGCAGCAATTTGAAGAGATACAAAAACATTACCATGACTTGCTCGAGTCTCATAGTCAAGAGCGCTTGGAGCTAAAAAAACCAAGCAGAAGATGCTAAGTCAGATAACGCCAAAATGCAACTTGCTTACACTGCTCTTGAGCGAGAAAAAGCCGAGTTAGCGAGAAAGAATGCTGAATTGGAGAAGAGAAACACTAACTTGGCTTCCAAGTTGATGGTGGCCGAGAATAGGGCTGCCCTAGCAGAGGGTAACGTGGAAAGTGTTATTAAGTCCGCCGAAGAGACCCGCAAGCAGCTGTCAGAGGCCCAGGAAGAAGTGCATGGTTTCGGCGAATTAATGATCGAATTCTTTGCGCATATAATTCGTCGCTGAAACATCTCTTAGATTGAAGATTATCCGACTACCTTGGTTTACGCATGGAGCCAAATTATCGAATGGGAGAAAGAGGAACTCAAGGTAGACTCCGTCGACGAAGACAAGCTTATGGAAAAGTATCTAAAAGATGATGAGTCGGCACGTCTGGCCGAGGGGCGTCGCCTCATCGCGGCTGCTATGGAGGAGGAGAAGCGGATGGCCAAACAAAAGAATATCCTCGAGGCTGGTTCTTCTTCTACTGCTGCTGAAACATCTGAAGTTGAGGGATATGACCCCGAAAACTCGGGGATCCCCCAGGCATCTCTTTTATTACCGATACCCGAGACGGTGTTAGAGACGGCGGTCACTCCAGCTGAGAGGTCATCGAAAGGTATTTCTACCGTTTCACTCCAATTCGTCAAAGCTGCCTCCACTTTTCATCACATAATCGGGCAATCGATGAAGGATCCTTTATTTTCTCCTGAGTTGATAACTGTTGCTTCTCATTCTTTAGGTGTTGAACCGACCGAGAGGACTGACGTGCCCCAGGGAACCACCACCGGAGCAAAACCCGCAGAGAAGGCTCAAGGAGAAAAGGATAAGGCTGCCAAAGTAGAGTCAGGAGGGGGAGCTGAATTGTCTAAGGCTGATGCTCCTCATGACGACGAGATGATAGACGCCTTGAAAGACGACGGCGGTAGCGAGGGCCATGAGGAAGACCCTGACGTGGCTATAATCGGGGATTCTAAAAGCGCTGATGACATCACTTTGGCTGAAATGAAAGCTGGACAAGATAGACGTGTGCAGCTAAAAGTTGAAGACCTAGACCGCGAAAGCCTTAAGCCTCTTGCAGTGGTGGATGCTGGATCAAGGTTAGTTGTTAAGCTTTCAACTAGGTCTATTACAGAAGAGCCTGATAAAAAGTCTTCTCCTGATTCCAGTGTCCCGACTCTTGGGAAGAAATCAATCGATTCTAGCACTTCGGTGTAGGGAAGAAAAAGCCAAAGCGTATTTTGACTGATGCTGAAAAGAAGGCTAAGGATGCTCAGAAGGCTGCTAAAAAATCCAAGTCCACTCCAAAACCCAAGGGATGAAGTGCTTTGTTTTATTTTGGCATTTAATTGGTCTGCAATTGTTGCAGTGAGTGCGGCTTTCGCATCTTCTTTTTTGCTCGTTTTCCTTGTACAAACTCACATGTTTGTAAATAAAAATAGTTTATTTCCTGCAATGTCTGATAGTCGTTAGTTCAACACTTAAATAAAAATACACAAGTATGTCAAATTAGAGTTATATAATGAAGTCATCGTTGAGGGAAATATGCGTGTACATATATGCCCCCAGTCAATCTTGCGTAACTGAGCAAGAATTATTCAAGATTAACTTAATCAAAAATCCAATTGCCCCCGATTATCGGACGGGGCCATATTCCTTTTGTCGATGATGCCTATTCTTTCTAGCATCTTTATACTCTCCTATCTCATAACCAGGTTAGAGTTTCGTTGAGGCGGTCTCTCATCTGGGTGCACCTTCACGCCTCAGGGGACGTCGTCTTCCCGTCCTTTATACTCTCTCTCGATTCTAGAGAGTTAGAGTTAAGAATGTCGTCTTCCCATTCTTTTGTATTTTGTCGTATAGACAGTCATTTTATTTACTCCTGAACAAGGGTCATCCCAACTTTCCAATTTTAATTTAAGATTTCGTATTTCACAGTCATGATAGAATAATTGTTGAATGTATAAATGATGCAGGAAAGTAAATGACACACGATATTTTTATAGTGGTTCAGCTAAGTCGTAGCCTACATCCAATTTATAATCCTTTGTTCACATAAACAATCTTTTTAAGGCAAGTCGTGCCTTTATACATAGCTTATGAAAAAAAAGAAATGACATTTCATATTTAGCTCAGATACCGTCGTAGGTGCTGAGCATTCCAAGCTCTGGGAATCTCTTCACCGTCCACGGTCGTTAGCTTGAATGTTCCGGTATCAAGCTTCCGTTGGATGGTGTATGGCCCTTCCCACTTTGGACCCAATTGGGTTGGAGGCGGGAAGACTCGTTTCAGTACTAGGTCTCCTGGTTCAATGGTTTTGAAGCGAACCTTCAGGTCATAATAACGTGCCACTTGATGTCGATGTCTCGAGGCACGCAAGTCGGCTTCATCTCTTTTTTCTTCAATCATATCACGAGATTCTAAGAAGAGTGCTTTATTTGTCATCGGGTCATAGTACGCCACTCGATGAGAAGGGACTTCTAATTCTATCGGGATCACCGCTTCTGACCCGAAGGAAAGTGAATAGGGAGTATGGCCGGTAGCCGTCTTAAAGGTTGTCCTGTAGGCCCATAAAGCTAATGGTAACTCTTCTACCCATTTATCTTTAGCCCGCTCCAACCGCTTCTTCAGAATCGATTTAATGACTTTGTTTACGGCTTCGACCTGACCATTTGACTGCGGGTGAGCTACTGCAGTGTATCGTTTATCAATCTTGTATTTCTGGCAAAATTTTCAACACTCGATGTTGTCAAACTGCGTCCCATTATCAGTTATGATGGTCTTCGGTATCCCAAATCGACAAATAATGTTTCTCACCACAAAACTGATCACTTTCCTTGCCGTGATGGTTGTTAGAGGTTCAGCCTCCACTCATTTTGTGAAGTAGTCCACGGCAACGATCGCATACTTAGCTCCTCCTCTGGCAATAGGTAGCACTCCGATAATGTCGATTCCCCACATGGCAAATGGCCACGGACTCACCATAGACTTGAGCTGAGTCGGAGGCGCTCTGGGAACTTCGGCATATCTTTGACATCTATCGTAGCGTCGTGAATAATCAGCCGCGTCTTTATTCACGGTAGGCCAGAAATATCCATAACGTAATGTCTTCTTTGCCAGGGTTTGACCCACAGTGTGATCTCCACAGTCACCGTCATGTACTTCTTGCAGTACATGTTTAATGTCGTCGTGTGCGATACACCGTAATAGGGGCATTGAAAATCCTTGATGATAAAGGATGTCGTCCTGTAAAACATATCTTGCAGCCTTACGTATTATAGCTCGTCTTTCGCTCTTTTTTAACGGGAGGGTTCCGTTCTTGAGAAAATTATTAATTGATGTCATCCAGGATTCTCTTTCTGGTTCAACTTCCAGGGCAGGCTCTTCTTCCATTAGATCGAAACTCGGTGATTCCAACACCTCTATTGGAACCATTTTGGTTTCTTTAGGGTCATCAGAACTCATTAGCTTCGCCAGTCGACCCGCTTTCTGATTTTCCGCTCTTGGAATGTGTGTTATGCTATAATGCTCCAAACTTTCCAATAACTCCTTTACCTTTTTAAGATAAATGGCGAGTCGTGGTCCTTTAGCAGCAAATTCTTCCTGAACTTGACATACAACTATCTTGGAATCGCAATATATGTCTAGTATCTTCACTCCCAAATCTTTGGCGAGTTTCAGCCCGGCAATCAGGGCTTCATACTCAGAATCATTGTTAGTAGCAGTAAATTCCAATCGTAATGCATAATAAATAGATCATCCTTCTGGAGTTATTAAAACAACTCCGACGTCGGACTTTCTATCGTTCTTGGCTCCGTCCGTATATAGTCTCCACGGACTAAGCTCCAACTCTTGATCCAAAGTAACTATCTTGTCTCCCACCGTTTCTTCTTCAGGAATTGTAAATTCAGCTATGAAGTCAGCCAAGGCCTACCCCCTTATTGATCTTCGTGGTTGAAAGTTCATATCAAACTGACTCAGCTCGATATTCCATTTGAGTAACCGCCCTGATGCTTCGGGTTTCTGCAGCACTTGTCTCAAAGGTCGATCGGTATATACAATTATCGGGTGTGCCTGGAAATAATGGCGGAGTTTGTAGGAGGCAATCAGGAGGCTATAATCAAGCTTCTCTATCTTTGGATAGTTACATTCTGCATCAGCTAGTTTTTTACTTACGTAATACACAGGTTTCTGGACTTTATCCTCTTCACGTACTAATGCTGAACTGACGGCGTTAGCTGATACTGCTAAGTAAACGAACAAATCCTCCTGTTGCGTAGGCTTCGATAATATTAGAGGCTTTTCTAAGAAGTCTAACAAATTCTGGAACGCCTCCACACAGTCGGGAGTCCACTCAAAATTTCGCTTTCCCCGTTTTATGAGATCGAAGAAAGGTACACACTTGTCTGTTGCCTTGGAGATGAACCTGCCCAGTGCTGCAATCTTGCCAGCTAAGCTTTGAACATCCTTGATCTTCCGCGGCTCCTATATGTTCCTGATTGCTGCTATTTGGTTCGGATTGATTTCAATTCCTCTGGAACTCACGATAAAGCTAAGGAACTTGCCTGATGCCACTCCGAAAGAACACTTCAAGGGATTCAACTTCATCCCATACCTTTGTAGTATGCCGAACATTTCTGCTAAGTCCTTCGTATGATCGGGAGACTGCTTGGATTTCACGAGCATATCATCTACATAAACTTCCATGGTTTTCCTGATTTGATTGTAAAACATGCGGTTGACTAGGCGCTGATACGTGGCTCCCGCATTTTTCAACCCAAATGGCATTACCACGTAACAATACAACCCCAAGTCTGTGATAAAGCTGGTATGCTCTTGATCTAGTATGTGCATGGGAATTTGATTGTACCCGGAATAAGCGTCCATAAAGTATAAAGTTCATGCCCGACCGTCAAATCTACTAGTTGATCAATTCTGGGGAGAGGAAAACTATCCTTCGAGAAAGCCTTGTTCAAATCAGAAAAGTCGATACACGTTCGCCACTTTCCGTTTGATTTTTTGACCAGAACTGGATTCGATATCCAGTCGGGATATTTTGAATCCTTGGTGAATCCATTATTTTTTAATTTCTCTACTTCTTCTTTCAACGCTGCTGACCGCTCTGGGCCCAACATCCGTCTCTTCTTCTTGACTGGTGGGTGCTTTGGATTAATCATTTATCAAGAAAAATTGAAAAACTCAACAAAAAGAGTGGCTCATGATGGTAGGCGAAATCCTTCACATGTCAGCGTGAGTCCAGGCAAACACATCCTGATTTGCCTTCAAGAAATCAGCCAATTCCCTCGTTCTAACTGGATCCAGTTGCGAGCCAATCTTTAGTACTTTGGTTGGATCTGTTTCATCGATAGGTATATCGATTGTTATTTCATTGGGATTTGCCTTCCTGCCCCCGGGTTCACTATCCTCTCTAGGATCTATATCCTCGAGTACACCTGAGGGCGACTCTCTTGGGGCAGGACCCCTTAATTGCTATGCTGAGGCCTCCTTTGGAGGGGCGGAATCATCCTTAGCATCTATGTTCAACCCCTTCATTGACATCTTTAACTCTGCCACGTAACAAGCTCGTCCCGTGGCTTGGTCGCCCCTCATCACCCCAACTCCTGAGTCAGTCGGGAATTTAAGAAGCAAGCACCAGGGCGCAATACATGCCCTAAATTCGGCAAGGGCCGGTCGGCCTAGGAAGTCATTGTAAGGCGACTCCAAATCCAGAACTACAAACAGCAGGATCCTTACTCTCTGGCAATCACCCTGCCCTAGTGTGACTGGTAATTCCACAAAACCCATTGGAGCTATAGATACTCCGTTAAAGCCACGTATCCATCCTTGACATGGCTTTAAGTCTTTTGCCTCAGGCTTCATCTGTTCAAAGGCTTTCTTGAAAAGGATATTGACCGAGCTTCCATTGTCCACCAACACTTTATGGACTAAAGCAGGGCCAATTGTTGTGGTGATTACTAGCGGATAGTCGGTTGGAGATTGAACTCCAGAATCATCTCTATTACGGAATACGACGTCGTTTGAGATCGTCTTTTGTTGCTTTGCTGGGGTAACGTCATCGAGGCTACTGCACTCTCCAACCTCAAAATGCTTGGCGGCGTTGACGTACTGATAAATAGCTTTAAAATTTCGACCAACTAGGTGAGGTCTGCCTATAATAGTGTTAATGACGATCCTCTTGCCTTTTTGTTGGGCTGTGGGTTTCGAGTTAGACGGGTTTGAGTCCGGGGCTTATCCCCCTTGCCCTCTGTCCCTTGGGGCAACTTTGTACTCGTCTAGCTTACCTTCTTGCAGCAACATTTCGTCGATATCTCTCAAATGACGGCATTCATTGGTGGAATGACCGTGGGTTCCATGAAACAAGCAAAACTTTCCTGTGGTTTCTCAGTAGAATCTCTGGGTGGTGGTTTTTTGTACTGCAATGTGCTATATGTGTCTAAATAAATATTCTCCAACGTGTCATTTAACGGCGTATAATTTTCAAAAGTCTGGAACTTAGGTCTTTTATTAGAACTAGTCCCTCGGTTTATGTTCCTTCTATTGTCGTTCCCATTTCTGCTGTTGTTACCACCACTCTAGTTGCCAACATTTACTTCCACCTTCCCTAAACTGTCACCAGATTGCTTCACAGCAACATTACTCTGGACACCTTCCTTCGAGGCCCCTTCGGACTTTCTCTTCTGATTTGCATTAACTTCTTCTCGCCTTAAGCGGATATTAGCCTTTTCATAGAACAATTCTCTCGTGGGAGGAAGTTTTCCAGCTAAGTAATCTCTGAACTCTGAGTCGGGATCTACCCCTTCTATCAAGGCCATCAGGATAGTGGACTCATGAGGATCAGTGGCTTCAGTGATGGCCAAGTTGAAGCGATCCAAATATGACTTCAAAGATTCTCCTGGGGCCTGTTTAATCCGTGACAATTCTATGATGGTCTTGGACTTTTGGGCATGGAGTCGGAATTGATTCATGAAACGTTCACTCAATTCTGTGAAATTTGTTACCGACCGAGGAGGGAGTCGGGTGAACCACATTAAGGCTACGTCTTCAAGATAGATTGGAAAAGCTTTGCATTTTATGGCATCTGGAGCTGCTGCTGCATTCATGAATCATGCATATCTCATCAGGTGTTGTCCTGGGTCTGTTCTTCCTGAATACCGATCCATCTGAGGCAAGTTGAATCGCCGGGGGAATTGGAAATTCAGTATGTCATCTGTGAAAGGGGTATGACTTCGCTCAATGCCCCAATCTTCATTAGTATACCACCGGCTTTCAGACTTAATCTGGCGCACCATTGCCCATACATCAACGTTGGTCAATGTCTGCACAGGCTCTCTAGATCTGATGTTCGGATTACCCCTAGGTTCCTGATCAGGGGATAACCTTCTGTTTCTAGCAGCAACTACACTACGTTGCTCTCTGTGCTCCCGGTCGATCTCTGGAGGTAGAGGTTGGAGAAGCTGTTGCTGTGTGGGGTTGGTAATATTAGGATCCCTGGGTAAGACGTGGGATCTGCGCATAGGTAGCAACATAGGTTGTTGCAGACTTGGGTCATCAGGGCCCAATACACGAGCAACATCCTCTCTGGATCCTAAAGATCCAAAAGTCAATTGACCGAGGTTCTGAGGTCGTTCAAGCGGCCTTCTCTCGCGAGGACGTTCCTCCTCCGAAGAAGATGAATCATCTGTAGCAATGCGGCGTGGTGGGGAAGGAGTCGTCTGCCTCCGGAGCTCTTGTAATTCTCTACCCATGGTGATCATGTTTTCCTGCATGCGAAGGTTATCACGCCTTTGGGCTTCCCATGCTTCTTTAGTGCTCTGAAGCATGTCAAGAAAACGTGAAAAATCTCCCTGAGTAATGGGTGCAGATGGATCAGGCTGAACATTAGTCATCATAGCTGGAATCGAAGCGTTGGAGGGAGCTCGAGTAGAAGTTCCAGCCTCACTCTGGTTCGGATTGGATCGGTTCACAGCAGCCTGTTCGGGGTGTTTCGGATGAAGAGAATGGGTGCCCTCGACTCCGTCAGATCAGATCGGATCGGTGTCTTCCACTCGGTTCGGATCGGCACCTCCGATCCGGTTCGGATCCTCCTGGTTGGAGTGGTCTGCTCCAGAGCTTTGAGCGTGCAACCTTGTTATCACGATGGCTGACTGATTTTCTTTAGCATCATTTCCCCTAGCGCCTTACACTTCTTTCCCTTTGGTCTTAGCCATGATACTCAATTCTTCAACGGTTAGTCAACAAGTACTGAAAGATGTCAGAGAGAGAAGGGATTAACTTCTTTGAACTTGAAGGTCCAAATAGTAGAATGATAAACCCGAAAAGGCTGAGAATTCGATGGTCTCTCAATGAAAGCACCAAAATGTTAGACCAAAAATTGGTTCTAACACACAAATGAGCTATGAATTTAATGAATTAGAACAAAAAAAAGCAACGAATAACACACGATTTATAGTGGTTCGGCGTTAAAGAGCCTACGTCCACTTTCTATTCTTTTAATTGATGATTCAAATGAAAATACAACGATGATTCTCACTCAACTTCACAATTACAATGCATAAACTCACTCAAATCTCTCAAAAATAAGCTTTAAGAGATGACTTTGATCTAAATGTAGTTGTGAAATTCGGCTATGGAGGAAGTTAGAACTGAGAATTTGCCAAAAGATCCTTTCAAATGCCTCCAGATGGTGTATTTACAGGTGAGAAATCTCTTTAAAGTGGCTCCAGTTCGGAATTGCATGGCACCCATCCCATGAGAGTCGGGTTCGGAGACTTCAAGATGAAGACAGCGCATCGGTTTAGTGGGAGATCGTGGGAGGAAATGGTCATGCTTGGTCCGAGTATTCAGGAAGTGTGTGCAACAACGGTCACAAGCTCAGAGAAAAGCGTTCAGATCGGGTGCCTCCGATCCGATCCGATGAAGCCACCTGCTTTATGATGTTGCTGCCATACTCCTCCGATCCTATCCGATGAGGCCATTTGTTGTTTAATGTTTCTGACGCATCTCACCGATCTGATGTGATCTCTACTCACTTCCTGCGCTACTTTCCTCCGATCCGAACCGATTGGTGACTTTTTCGCTGTTTACTTTTTGTGTAGCCTAGTTCACAAAGTTGGCTAACAAAGACATCAACATATTCACGGACTATACGAACAGAATGTAAATCATCATTGGATGCGTCAAGTGACTCAAGATAACTAAGCTTCATCGATCCTCTAGGGACACAAGAAATATCAAGGGTCTTTCCACTACGAGTCAACAATTTTACTACCCTTCGTTCACAATCTAGGATGGCACCATATCTGGCTAGCCAATCCATCCCTAGAATCAACCCATAGCCACCAATAGGATTTGAGACTACAATGGGATCCACAACGAGACTAGTATTTAAGTGCAGTGTTTCAACTAATGATGTAGAGATAAACGAATGTGATGCGCCAAAATCGAATAAAGTACGGATATGATGATCAAACAAGAAAATCAAACTTTCGACAGAAATTTTTCTACCTTCTTCCTGTCCCAGAGCCATGAGAGCACGAACCTGTCCTCCCGAAGTAGAACCTGCCCTCTGCCCTTGCTTCTTAGGACAGTCCTTCACAGCATGACCCGCATCACCACAATGATAACAAGCGAACTTCTTCTTCTTCCTGCAGTCTTTCTTCAAAAGGCCGGGTATCCCACAGTTGTGACACTTCCTCTTTTCTTTACCACCTTTCTTTTGTTGTTGGGCTTTCTTTGGATCCTTCTTCTTATCTTGTAGCCTAAAAGTACTTACACCCTTCTCTTCTTCATGCATGTATGCCATATACACAAGCTTTTCATACGTAGCCCCCATTGGAATGTGGGACATAGCCAAACTGTGAAGCGGTTCATATAGGCCCTATGCAAACCTCAAGGCCTTCTTGTGAGGCGTATTCACCAACTCTAGCCCAAATCTCGCTAACTTATTAAATTTGGTCACATACTACTTCACGGTCAAGTTTTTCTACTTCAATGTCAAGAACCTCTCCATGTACATACTCTCCTCAGCTTGAGAAAGGAATTTCAACTCAAACCTTCCCCTAAAATCTGCCCACGTCTGTATTGCACACTCTCCATTAGTAACCTCCTACCAAAACGAAGCTTCGTCCTTCATCAACCAAGTAGCCAATTGGACCTTCCTACAATCGTCCAAATCGAAAATGCCAAACAGATCCTCCACTTCTTTCAACCAATTTCTAGCTTCAACGAACGTTTTAGACCCACGAAAAGGTTTTCCACCCATCGAGCGAAAGTCTTTACATATCTTGGAGAAAGCATCTCCATGCGTAGGAATAACTAGAGATGGGGGGAGGAGGAGGAACGTTGGCCGGACCCGCGGCAGCGGCCCTAGCCTCGAGATATTGACGAAACCAACCGGGTGCATGAACACCCTCTGGTATCTCAGATGCTCCAGACATGCTGAAAAGAAAAAGAAAGAGTTTCAAAACAAGGGAAGTGAAAGAGAGATGTATGGCTTGCGGGGATTATGTTCTTTAAAGTAAACTTTCCTTGAAAATATCTTCTTTAAAACAAGTTTTTGAAAATACTTTTGAAAACACTTTTCAAAACTTTTTATCTGTTCTTGTAACCATAGCTCTGATACCATGTGTGACACCCCATGTCCATTAATGTCACTCACAAAGGGAATGCATCAATGTCCATGAAGCGTTATTGTTGTATAGAACAGATAAATTACAAGAATAAATAAATAAAACAACACAACGGAAGACAAAACTTATTTCATAACATCATAACTCAAAACAAGCTTACATAAGTAGTTTCCAAAACCATTACAACAGGATCAATAGTCTTTTCCAAAAACTTCAGAGTACATAGAGAAGCAAATACTTAAATAACATAAATGCATAAATTCCCACTGAGCATAAGCAAAGCCATAAAGATGAGAGAGTCCAAAGCGATACATCTACTCTTTTCAAGCAACTGAAAGAAATCGGCACTAAGCTGTAGTATTCCCTCCTTGCAAACCTGAAGGGGGGGGGAAGGAAAGAAAAGAGGTGGAAACAAACGGGTCGGACATAAAGTCTGGCGAGTCCAGTAATTTTAACAAATAATAGGTAAGGTAAATGATCAAGACATAAATAGGCATCATGATATGGCTGTAACATAGATATGGTAGATAAAAAGGATGGACAAGATGATTTCATTCCTAAGTACTAAGACAATCCTACACCTTGGCTAAGCGAACAACCCTCCAAGTACTAACCCCGAAGACCGAAGTCAACATCAGACTAGCACCCAAAGGGCTATCCAACTCAACCAACATGTATTTCATTACACCGCACTTTTGCTAAGTTACACCACATTACTTAATTACACCGCACATCTACTAGTCTCTTTTACTCAAGGTTGATACCTTCCCACTAACTGTACCCACATGACAAACTTGGTAGTTACTTGTACCTAGCTGCTATTGTAGGTGCCGGCTTGCTTCTACCACCGCTAAGGTACCCTTACTCTACCCATTCGATCGGCTCCCTAAACCCCGTAGGCACCCGTGTTGGCCCCATAGTGGGGGTGTACCACTCCCCAAAGTGGCAACCCCGATACCAACATGAAATGCACGACCGTACCTACACGATGCAACAACATCTTACCTACCAGCCCAGACCCATGCACGCACATGAACCTGTTGGACTTGCGTTGCCACCGCTATTCACGTTTTGACCTCTTATATTCAAGCCCAATAAGCGTGACCCAACCCCAGCCTAGTACCGGGCCCAATTAGATACTCAAACGGGTTACTGGTTGAAACGGGTCCCCATCCGACACAAGCCTCCCACCTATGCTTGGCCCCCACTAGGTTTTTCCCCAACTTAACCATTTTAATTTAAATGTCCATGTCTTACACATGCTACAGTTAAGTCCATACTTACATGTCATAATTTACATGCCTTATCTTATTCCGGTTAAGTCCATATTTACATGTCATAATTTACATGCCTTATCTTATTCCGGTTAAGTCCATAATTACATGTCATAATTTACATGTCACCCCACTTAACCCTCTAACCATACCCATGTCTTATTATGGTTAGTATTCCTTAATTCATTCCTTATGACGAACGGTGCATGACCTCCCACATTAGACCGAACACTTTGTGGCCGCTGGATTTGCCGGGCGGTTCCGGGCAGTCTTACGCCACAAATCGGGTCTAACCTCGTGTCACCCATCGTTACGCCTACAATTCATGACTTTGACCTCTCACATTAGACGTCCAATTGTGGCAGCTGGATTTGCCGGGCGGTTCCGGGCAGTCTTACACCACAATTGCACCTAACCTCGTGTCAAAGGTTTATTAATAATCGTATTTCACCCAAACCCCAATTTTCATGTCATGTGTTTCCAATTCAACATATAATCTTGTTTACACTTTTTTCCTATTCCAACTTGTCACTAATTACATATTAATTAGCCTTAATTACAAATTTTCATTTATAGGCAATTTCATTAATTCCATGTAATTCATACACAAATATGCCAATTTCACATATTATCCAAAATATCCAATAATATCCAATTTTCCATATTTCACATATCCCCATCGTTCCCACGTATTCGCATTTGCGCGTATTTTTAACATAGGCTCGAAGGTAGCCTAGATCCAAAAATAAAAGGAATTGGGATAAGAAGAGAGAATCAAATCACAAAAAAATGGAAATAACATCACGAAATAAAGGGGCATATAAACTGGCATAGAGGCAAATGACAGATTCAACATGAATAAACTGATAAAAGGTATGAACTTTACGTAGAAGCATAGGCATATGATGACATGAATCAAAAAGGTGAAGACTTGGTGAGATTTTCATTACAAACATATATGAATCCTTTTTACAACTTTTTCATGTTACTTTAATCCCATTAAATTTGTGAAAATAACTATACTCACCTTTCTAGTTAAAGAATAGAATTATGCACTGAAATTGGTGTAGAAACGTTGCGGTGTTGCTGATTTATCTTCTTGAATTGTTGTAGAAGCTCTAATCTTTAATTTAGTTGAAGTTGAATGCATGCAATTTGAGTTAGAGGTGGCGGCTAGGGTTCAAGAGAGAGTTTGACAGCATAATGGTGTCTTGGAAATTATTTTATGAATTAGGTTTAAGTTGATGACATATTTATAGGTGTAGGAAGTTATTTAGGCCATAGGATTAAACCTAGAACTGATCTGGACCATCAAAAATCGTCCCAGGCCCAAAAATCGCACCATGCAGCAAAACTGGCCGAACCAGGTTCGACCTCCCAAAGGGGGAGGTCGACTCCTAGGTCGACCTGGGGTACCCAGGTCGACACCATGGTCGACCTCCCCCCTTGGGAGGTCGACCTCCCTGGTCGGCCTGCTCACACACACACACACAAAAATATATATATATATATATATATATTCTTATTATCTTCCGAGGGTCATATCTCCTTCGTTCGGACTCCGTTTTTCGAAAACTTGGACTCTATTCCATGCAAAATTCCGAGACGAACGCAATGGTGCAACCTATTTCCCTTTATTCCTCTTTTAAAAATTTAGTGTTCTTAAATTTAGTTAATTCAGTCATTCAAAATTCGGGTGTTACAGGGTCGGTCGTGCTCGACACCATGGGATCGAGCAGGCTGAACCCCGATAGGGTCGATCATGCTTGACCCTGTGGGCTCGAGCAGGTCTTCCCCTTAAGGCGTTGACTGTGCTCGACCCTGACCTTGCTTATGCTCGAGTGACTTTGACAACTTTGTTTCTGTTGATTTTCAAGTTTTTCTTGTTACTATACCTACAATAACTAGAATGCATACATGTTTTTTAGCTTGAATTTTGCTATTGGATGCTCACACTATTAGCAGGTTAGTGTAGAAAGTTAGGAAATTTAATATAGTCTAAGCTGAATGATATATTCGCGCAAAGTTATTTTTATTCAGTCACTTAGGAACATTCTCTATGCGAGTATGGTCATTTATTTCTAATGATACTTGGAATTAGTTAACCAGTACACGTTGATTATAAATTCCAAGCCTCATTTCTAAAATAATACTTTCTAAGAGCAAGGAAACGCGTACCTACGATTTATTTTTAAACATAACCGTTCGTGCAGAAATGTTAACTCGAAATCAGTTATGCTAGAATCTCAAGGAAGGAAATATGTCTGGTGAAGCCGGGAGTTGTGGCCCAGTTATTGGAACTACTTAAGGTACTGCCCCCAGAGTAAATGTCAGTCTGAATTTTCCTAAACCCCAGGCACTTGCCAATATACCTCTTGAAAGGCATGAAACAAATCTCTCATTTAGCTCGTATTTACAATTGTGTAAGCAGTTTGGGATTTCAGAGAAATATAAGGCTAAATTCACCGGAAAGGATGAATTTGCTGACATTCCACCTATTGGGTACATTGTAGTTAATCGTGGCATGTTAATGAGTGGAGCAATTCCCCTTTCTACCGTATCCAGAATTGATCCCCCGACGCTTAGCTATTGCCCCTTACTAATTGCACCCAAATGGCTATGCCATTTTAATGGGCCTTTATGTACTTTTTATAAGGGTCAAACAATGCACACCTACATTTGAGGATATATGCTCTTTATATTCTTTCAAAAGGAGGAAGAAGGATCATCCCTCATTTATTTTTGTTGAGATCTGGGGCTCCAGAATTATTACTGATTTATTATAGAGTATTCGAGGATTTTTGAACCAATATTTATTTTTCCAGTGTCCTGAAAACTTCTACAGTTTCTGGATGGAAGGAGGTGAATATACTTTCTTTACAGCATTTTATTTCTTTCCTCCTTAATCCGATACGAAAATCTTTAATTATATTACAGAGATTCCTTCCGATCAGAATAATGCTTTTAATCAAGCTCTCTACAACTTTTTAATAGCTGTTAGCGAGAGTGAGAGAAGCATAAATTTCTTGATTACAGAAGAGTTTCTTTGTCGATGTAATATGCTTCCTCCTTCGCGAACTCTTGCGGTAGAACCAGCTGACAAGAAAGATACTACTTACAAGTCTCCAACCAAGAAGGCTCAACTAAAGAAGTGCTCCAATCCTGTGGGAAGTAGTAAAACTCTGCCCAAATCCAAATTGGTTCCTATTGAGGAAGAAGCACCCAAACAACGTGAGGGAAAATAAGGTGTTATGGCTTCATCTGACCAAGTTGAGAAGGAAGGCATTGTCCCGAATCATGAGGAAGAAGCCGGATAGGATGAGGCAGATGAGACCTCCTTTAGAATTACTTCGGACCTAAGAGAGGGAACTGAACAACATGAGGAAACTGGAATAACTTCTAAAGACAGTACCAAGAGTTATGATGAGAATCCCGTTATTCAAGATAGCCAAGGAGATGGTATGTCAGAGATTTTTAAGGATCTCGGTGATCTTAGCTCAGCTAAAGATATCATTCAAGGTGATACTTCAACCTCAGTGCCAGCACCAACAGTTGCGAAGAATAAAGCTGAAAAGTATTCTTCTTGAAATACTCCTCTTGGGAAAATGGCTACTGATATAGGACTTTTCATAGAAAAGCCTCTTGAGATAGGTTCGTTATTATACGTTCACGAGAAAATTCTTTTTACTTTTACTTACGCCTTACATTCCCAATACTCTACATAGATTCTTCTTATTTTGCCTCAGTACTCTCCAATCGAAGTACTGAAATTTTGATCCTTCCTCTTTTTAGATTCATAAATGAGACACTCATTTGCAGATAGCTTTGAACATGTTGTTATGCAATTCAATCCCAAAAAATTCCTCAAACCTCCCCAACATTCACAACGCTTGCAATCTACCTACCAGCCTCAACAGATTGGTGATTTCATTGAAACTGAGCAGCAAAGGCAGGAGCATTTTGATATGCTGGCAGTTGCTGAGAGGAGAAAAAAAGAGTAAAGGCGAAAGAGGAAAGACGAAAAGAAGAGGGACAAGAGTGATAAGTGCAAAGGTGATTCTCGGAAGCGTCTTAAATCGGATAAGCTTCCAGTTCCTGATCTCTCAATGCTAGATATTCAGACTACCGGTAATCACGTATCTTTGGCGTCTTCATCGGTCACTCCCACTCCTACCAACCTTCAAATGATTACTAATAGAACCCGTTACATTCCTGGACCAACTAACTTTGGCCTTGCTGACTGATTCCCAGGCTGGAATCTAAGAGGAATGTGTCTCAATCTGGACATGTATCCTTCTGACAAGCGAGATATTCTTGAGGAATTTGATGGCTTGAAGGTAGTATGTTCACACAATTTGAAACAGCCAAGAGTCAGTTTGAAGTTAAGCTGAATAAGATTAGTGGCCATGCTGAGAAACAATTGGTTGAGTGGAATGCCTTTGCATAGGAACTTCAAAGAGTTAACAGAATTGTCATTGATTGTATCGTTGCCACATTAGAGAATGACAAGGCTGAACTGATTAGAGTTATAAAATCTAGGAAAGGACTATTGCATCTTCTGCTCAACGGGAAATGGAAGTGGCTGACTTAGAAGCTGAGATCAATAGACTCAAAGAGGGGCTTGCTGCTTCAAAACAGAAGGAAAGCACACTAATGACTCAAGTCCAAGAAGATCAATCTACTCAGCAACTTGCAGAGTCCCAATTGGTTGTGGAAAAGAATGCTTTTGCTACTTTTCGAACAACAGAACCAAACTCTCTAACATAATATTTCTTCCCAAAGCCTAGACTTGAAGCTCTAACTACCAATATTAAGTTTCTTGAAGAAAACAAATACAAAGCTGTGACTGCTTATAAAAAGGTCAAAGCGAAGACTGAAGAGACCTTATTCAAGTTCTATGTTTACAGCATCATTAGCTATGGCAGTTTATACTATTTGGGAAAAGACTTTGCTGGGACTTTAGCTCTTGTCTGGGAAGAAATACTCAAGATCGATGGAGGCGAGTACGGTGAGGAAGATCTTATTGGGGAACTCTTAGATGAAGAATACTGACAAGCCCTAGCTAAGGGGAAGATTATACTAAGAAAGAAGCAGGCACTGCTAGGTGATAAGGCCGTGCCTTCTGGAGGGCAAGCCAAGGATGCAACAAATGTTGATGCCCTTACTCTTCCTGTGAATGCTGAAGCTTCTAGTTCACAGACCCTAACCAATTCTCTTGTTGCTTTTAAAGAAATAGACACAGCATCCGAGTCGCATAATGTTGGGGAAAACTTAGCAGAGGGGCATAGCAAGGATGACGAGATCGATGGTTATGACGGCCTGCCCCGTACCAGCCGACATTTCTCTTGAAATGTGTTATGCCGATGTCCAACCAGCACGGGACGGTCGTCAAAGGAAAAGAAAGAAGGCAATGACTCACTAAAGAAACTATAGTATATCTCACAGTGCAAGGAATAAAATATAATAATAACATAACTTGATATAAAATAGGCGAGACAGTGCATAAGCTGAAAACTAAACCATCATAGCCGCGGAATCCAAAATACAGCTTACAATCCAAACCATTAATACAAGTTCAAAATACTGTATCTAAAAGCAAGATAGAGAAGGTACACTACTAATGCTCAAAGTAGTGACCAGCAAAAACACAGGGAGAATATATGAAAGTAATATGTGTAAGCCTCATGCTCGACTCCGGACAGATACTCGTGCATAACCAGCCAACCTGTCTCTAGTCTGCTCGTTCAGGAGCACCCAGAGTAATAAGAAGAGACATAAAACTATAGGTCAGACAAAAGTCTGGTATGAGCGATAAGCAGCAAAATAAAACAATAACAGGTATAATCTAATCATATCTGAACCTGGACCTGCAACCAAAGAGTTAGCACAACGAGATGTACAGTACTCTAAAGTAACACTAACATAATGTGTAAATGGGGGTTTGGGTAATGGTGATAGAAAACATCAAACATAGTAATCATCCTCACATCTCTCAATCAGTGCGTAAAGCATACGATATCCACCACTCGATCACCCAATCCTTTGCTACAATCACTTTGCTCCATGGAGTCACAATGAGTCCATTGCGCTGATCCATAGCCACTAATCCGTCTCTCAGTGGTCAACTAAAGTTATTAATATCGATAACCCCTTTGCACATGTCCCGCGGTAAAGTCCAACTCATGAAGTTAACACGTTGGTTCCCGTCTGGATCCTGAGTTCTAACTTCCTATTTATACTACCTTTGCATCTCGGGTTTTGGTTGAATTGGTTTTAATCTTCAGAAGAGCTTACGATCATCGTCGCGTGGTCCTCCCCGTATCCTTCGGCTCGTGGCTCGCCCTGGCATCGGCTCATGGTCCCCTTTTGTATCGGCTCGTGGTTCTCTTTCCTTCTTGGTGCGATTCACTGCTCGCCATCCTAGGGGTCGCCCCCCTAGGTTTCGCCCTCTTCCTAGGGGTCGCCCTTCTAGGGTTCGCCCCTTTCCTCACGTTCTCTGTAACGACCCGCATTCTACGTATCGAAGGATTGTAGAATATTTCTTTCTCATACGAAGTCATATAGTCGTGTAACTTTGGGGAACGACTATTGGGGTCATTTCCCATGTTCACGATTTTTGCCGATTTTAAATGACCAATTTGCCCCTGGAAAATCTTGTTTCGCCTATAACTTTTGATTGGTAAGGAGTTTTGACCTGAAACCACTTCCATTAGATCTGGATGATGGTTTACTTTCCATAGAGTTGTCACATTAGTCAAAAGGACTTACCGTTTGGAAGATATGGCTGAATAAATGTTTAGAAGGTGAAAAATAGCTTAACCGGGCCAAATAGGGTGATTAGCAGCTAGGCCCATTGGGGGATTTCGGGATTAGGGGTATTTAAGGACTGAAAGGGGCTAGAGAATCCCTTCTTTGTCATTTTTGCAGCCGCCACTTTCATTCCTTCAACCTTAGTAATGGCTTTTACCTTCTAAAAACACCTCTAGTCACCTTCTAATCAAGGATTATGCTAATCAACATCAAATCAAGTTAAAATAGCACCAAATCATAATATAGCTGCTTCTAAGCATTGGAATTCCACCTATAACAGTTGCAAAGTTTAGATCTAAGATTAATTTGTGGCCAAGGTAAGTGATTTGCATTGTTTTTCACTAATTACGGCTAATTAGGGGTGATTAGTGATAATTAGCGAAATTATGACTCAGAAAAATTTGGAAAAATTTGTAAAATTCTTAAATATTATTTTAGGGCTTTGATAAAAATTTAGGCTAATTTGGATAAGTTTTAATAATCGTATGGTTAAATCATGATTAAGGGGATTAAGGGAAAACATAAGTTTTGGGGTATGTTTGATTCATATTAACATGTTAAAATTGTTGTTTTAGTGTTTGTGATTGATTATAAATGTTTCTACTACTGTTTGGAATGCTTCACGATTGTTTAGCAAAGTTAGAATGGTCAAAAACGCCGTCGTGTAGCGTAAAAACAATCGCTGGAAGTTGTGGGAAAATATGCAGGAAACTGGATCGGATCGCACCATCCGAACCGACCCACTCGCGAATGGTGGCCACGAACCCGACGCGCTCGCCTTAGAGTGCACGAACCGACCCGCTCGCGTCAGAGAACCATGAACAGATCCGATGAAGGGCGAGTACCACGAAGCTATGGTTATCACGAACCAGCGAGCACTAGAGTACCACGACCTGACCCGGAGGGGTTGTCACGAACCGACCTAGACCATAGAGTGCTCACGAGCTACACCGCCAGGAGGAGTAAACCCGGAGATTGACCATGAACCGATGGAGCACGACCAGAACCAGTGGAGGAGCTCGACCCGACTCGGTGTATGTACCACGACCCGAACCGACCTGGATGGATACGCCTGACCCGACCAGGTTGGGTAATCACGATCCAAACCCATATAACAGTCATGAACCGAACCAGTTGAAGACCAAACCGTGATGAAGACTAAAACCTGAGATGGAAAGGTAGTCCAAATGAGAAGTTAGCACTCAGGGTCCATATAAGAACCAACGAGTTAACTTCAGGATTGGGATTTGCTGCGGGACGTATGCAAAGGGGTTACCGATGTCTATAGCTTTGACTCACCCCTGAGAGACGGATATTGGCTATGGATCAGTGCAGTGGAGCCGCTATGACTCCATGAGGCAGAGTGATCATAGCAAGGATTTGGGTGATCAAAGCAATGGATATCGTATGCTTTACGCACTGAGTGAGGATGTGAGGATGATTGCTATGCTTGATTGTTTGCCATCATTATGACATGCACCCCCCCCCCCGTATCTTTACATATGATAGCGTCACCTTAGAGTATTGTACATCTTGTTGTGATTACTCTTTGGTTGTAGGTCGAGGTTCAGGTATGATTGGATTATACCTGTTATTGTTCTGTTTTGTTGGTTATCGCTCATACCAGACTTTTTTCTGACCCAGAGTTTTATGTCTCTTCTTATTACTCTGAGAGCTCTTAAACGGACAGACTAGAGACAGGTTAGCTGGTTGTGCACGAGTAGCTGTCCGGAGTTGAGCAGGAGGCTTACACGTATTATCCTCTCTATATATTCTCCATATGTCGCTGCTGGTCACTACTTTGGGCATTAGTAGTGTACTTTTCATTTACTTTTCTTTAGAGACAGTTTGAAAAGTTGTAATAATGATGATGTGGAACATAAGCTGTAATTGGATTTCCGCTGCTATGATAGTTTAGTTTTCAGCTTATGCACTGTCTCGCCTGTTTTATGTCAAAGTTATGTTATTATAATATTTTATCCCATGCACTGTAACAACCCGAATTTTAACAACATGTTAAGATAAGAAATCAAGGAAGAATTAAATATTAAATCTGAATCAAGGGAAACGGGCTTTGCCATTGCGTTCGTCTCAGAAAAATACGCGAAATAGAGTCCAAGTTTTCGAGAATCGGAGTCCGTATGACCAAGTTATGGCCCGTCAAAGTTTTCAGAAAATTTCAAGTTCAAAACAGTTTAAAACTAGAGCCAAATTCGAGTTCAAACACACAGGGGGCAGGGCGGAAAAATTCCCGCCCAGGTCAATTCGACAGGGGTGTCGACTGCACAGTCGACACCACCCCCCATGTCGACTGCCCAGTCGACATGGGTGTCGACCTGGATGGCCCGGCCAAGATGGCCTGGGTGCCCCTGCTTGGTCTTGTGCTCTGTTCTGATGGTCTGTGACGGATTTTGAGGGTTCAGATCTGTTCTAGGGTTTATCTAAGGGCCTAAATTAGCTCATACTTCTATAAAAACACCCTAAGACCTAACCTAATTCATAACAAATCATTCTTACACCTAAATGCTGCTGGAATCTCTCTTGAGCCATGGCCGACGTCTCCAAATTTAAAGCTTAAGCGTTCAAACTCAAATCAAATCAAAGATCAATGCTTCTACAACAAATTCAAGAGGATAGATTAATGACACTGCAACTTTCTACGACAAATTCACTCCCTAATTCATTAGCCGTTTTCTGTAAGTGCTAGTTATTTTCAGATCTAAATATTTAATTTTAATATGGGCATGAAATAAAGTGGAATTGAATCTAAGTATGTTTATCGATTCAGATCTATTCCTGTTGCTTTTTGAATCTTTAGTTTTGAGACTTGTCTACCCTTATTCTCATGACAAGTTTGTGATTTATTCAGCAATTTTCTTGATTCGTAATGATGTTACCATCAAGTTCTAATCTTTATGCTTATCATGATCTTGTTTTTCTCTCTGATCTATTTATTATGCAAATTTCTACCTCCCCCTATTTATTTTCTTTTGATGAACCTTGATCAACTTCGGACCTTAGCCTAAAATCGCGATTCGCATACGAGATGTATACGGGGGAAATATGGGATTATTGCCTATATTGATATGATTAATAATTGGCAACATGAAATTGGATATTATCAATTAATTCCTAATTTAACGATGTCCATAATTGACTCAATTATGTCCATCAATTAATGGTATGCAAAATCATACCAATTTTACCACAATTTATCTTAGGCCATTAAAGGCAACTTATCTCAATTTATCTTAGGCCATTAAAGATTATAAGTGATAATCAATGCTTAGGACACGAGGTTGGACTCATTTGTGACGTAAACCTGCCCGGAACCACCCGGCGAGTCCAGTAGTCACAAATGTCAGCCCAATGTGAGAGGTCCTAGGCCCTAATTAAAAGCGTAACAGTTGTAAAGACACGAGGTTGGACTCTTTTATAGTGTAAGACTACCCGGACCCGCCCGGCAAATCCAGCTGCCATAAATGTCAGTCTAATGTGAGAGGTCTTTATAAGGTTACGGCCTTAATGAATTAAGAAATACTTAACCAGATAAACATGTGGTGGGACATGGGGGTTAAGTGGGTGACATGTGGGTGACATGTGGAAATACGAATAGTAATACTTAACCAACATAACATGGTAATTAGACTTGTGGGTAAGGTTAAGTAAATAAGAACACTTAACCAGTATGATATAAATGGGTGGGTAAATTAATATGATTAGGTTAATCTGGACACTTAACCAATTTAATAAGTTGACTACGGGAGTGGGTAAGGCTAAGCAAATGTTTAACCATTATAACATGATTAAACTGGACTAGAGAGTGAGGTTAAGTTAATGAGAACACTTAACTAATACAATGGGTTAATTAGACAAGTGGTTGCGGTTAAGTAGTAACACTCAACCAACATAACAGGACAAGCGGGTGGGTTAAGTTAACTTGAATAAGTTGATAACACTTAACCATTATAATATGACTAGTGGATGTGGTTAAGTTAACATGCACTTAACCAATCTGATGTGATGCGTGGTAGGGTTAAGTAACACATGGGGTTAAGTTAACAAGAAAATTCTTAACCAATGTAACCAAATAGACGAACGGGGTTAAGTTAATAAACCACACTTAACCAATCAAACATAATAAGCGAGAAAGGTTAAGTTAACTAAGGTAAACACTTAACCATGGTAACATAACGAGTAGAAGGGTTAAGTACATATCGGGTTGGTGGGTAATATTAGTAAATATAGGCCCACATACACTTAACCATTAAATACACATGCTTGAATCAGTAGCGGGGTTAAGTACACATCAGGGTTGGTGGGTAATATCAGAGAGTATAGGCCAACAGACTTAACCATTAGAAAAACCTAGTAACGGGGACCCATTTCAGCAGTAACCCACATTAGGTATCAACGGAACCCTGAGCTAGGCAGGGTGGGGCACGATTACTGGGCTGATTATAAGAGGTCAAATTAGCGGCGGTTGGTGCAGCAGTGCATGTTCTAACGGAGTGCGGGCGTGCACACACTTCGACCCATAAAATTTAGCCACTGGGCATCAGTAGGTATAAAGCTGTGCATCTTGATTGTGTCAGGGTTGCCACCATGGGACTTGATACACCCCATGGTGGGACCAGCATAGGTATCTACAAGTAGGGGGGCGCGTGACACAAACGAGAACTAGGTCAAGTAGGGAGCCGCTTGATAAGGTAGTAAGGGTGCATCGAATATATACATGGCCATTGGGGTGATCGAGGTGGAATCCTCATAATCGATGTACACCTGAAGGGTACCATAATTGCGGGGATTGGGATCACGTTGTAATTATTATATAACATGGGCTACTAGTAGGGGGTACGGATCCTTGTTACACAGGACACTAGTTGGGACACTAGTAGGAATACGGATCATTCAATGTAAGACACTTACGAGGATGCTAGTTAGGTGGTGCAGAGCAAATAGATACCGTTTTAATGGTAAAGCTTAGAAACCTTGCGATGTTATTCTTGATAGAAACCATGCGGTGGGATACTTGATAGGAATTATGGGATGTTATACTTGTTTCATCGTGCCCGAAGTTTATCTTGTTACCTTAGTTTATCTTGTTATCATAGTTTATCTTGTTATCTTAGTTTATCTTGCCTACCTTGTCATCATGCTTATGTTTACTTTCAGTTTATTCATGCCATGTTATCTTTACTCATTTTTATGCTGAAAGTCACTAGGACTTACTCAGTCTTTATGACTGACCCGTTTTGTTTCACCTCTTTTTCTTCCGTTCCCCCCCTAGGTTCACAGGGTGGGAATACAGCTTAGTTCGGATCTTACCAAGCTCCAAGGCTCTATCATGTATGGCTTGGATTTCTCTTGGCTATGGCTTGCTTTGCTTTATTGGGGAATATTGCAGTTTGTTTTTATGCTTCTTTGTTTTTGAGCAAGACAGATATTTTAACTATGAAATTGGGTATTGAAAGTTGATGGGCTTTCCTTGTAAACATTTATATTTAATAAATGATTTGAAATAAGTACTTCCACTTTATTTTCCGCTGTTTTATATATGTCTGCTTTGTAATATTTCTGTTCCAGTACACATAATACTCCATTGAAGTTAAGGCATTCCCTTTTTGAGTGACCTTAACAGATGTGGGGTGTTACATTTGGTATCAGAGCCAGGTTGGTTACCAGACTGGGCAAAAGTGTTCAAAAACCTTCTGAAATTATTTTCAAAACATTTACAAAGAAGCAAATTTTCAAGAAAATTTTGTTTTAATTAAAAGGCATATTCCCCAAAGCCATATACACTATCTTTTGATTCTCTCTTGAAATCTCTTCTCTCTCTTTTCACCAAAGTTTCGTAGGCATCCGACATATGTCGAAGGGCAAAGAAGTGCCCAACCTCCATCTGTAGCCACAGTAGTTTTTCTTGCGACTAATCGTATTTCAAGCTGTGTAGAATTGCCGTGCGTTGGAGGCAGCTTCGAGGGACTTGTCAACAAACTATACAAGGACAGTAAGAAAAAGAAGCTAGTTGTTATAGCTTAATCCACGAAGGAGGAAAAAGGTGAGAGGAAAGAGGCCAAAGTGAAAGAATAGTAAAACCCGTGACAAGAGAGAGTATCTTTAGTGAGAAGGGACATGTAGTTAAGTATTATAGAAGAAGGGCAAGGGACAAGATAGTCGAGAGGGCAATTGAATGCTCTCACTGCTAGCGTACCTAAGAGAGTGGTAACGTCCATGTTAAGGGTTTAGCTTTTCTTTTCTATCATCCCACCAGAACTTTGTTTTTGTACATCGCATCCTTTTAATTCTGCTTCGAAAGTTGAGTCTCTGCACCCTAGTACTAGCATAATAGAGGATACCATTTTTGTCTCAAGTCCTGTTGGGGAAATCAGCCCATTTATTCATGACTAGTTTGGATTTGAGAATGTCTATGCTAAGTGTTGAGTCTAGAAGTAATGTTTTTGTTTTGGGCAATGGGTTGATTCTAGCAATGGAGTGGTTATCCAGTAAGGGTGACCTTCTCGGTTTTGAAAAAAATGGGGTAGTTAGACTCTTTACTTGCCTCGGTAATACCCTCGAAGTCGCATGTAACCTTTAGGGTTCTATCATGATTTGTTACCTAGAATCTCTTGACACATTTATTGGTAATTCGTAATCCACTCAAGTAATGTTCGCCACTAAGGCGGATGGGTCATTTCGCTTATGCATGAGTTGTAGAGAATCACCTTAGTAAGTACATTTGGCAACATGGTTGGCATTTATTTCCAAGAGATAGTTCTTCTGCGTGGAATACCTGATAGTAAGTGGGTGGGATCCAAGATTCACTAGTGAATTTTGGAGAGCTTGCATGAAACCATGAGTACACAGTTATGTTTGAGCGGAGTATACTAGGAGGAGAATAAGTGAAAGTGGAACGAGAGGCAAAAGTGAAATGGATTCCAACCCATATTTTGGAAACAAGAATTAAGAAGCTAGGGAATTGTGAAGTTAAAGGCGGTCAAAGCACAATGGAGTTAAGCTCAAAGAAATGCGACTTAGAAGATTAAAGACTAGATTCGCGCATCATATCTCTTTTTAAGAGTATATCCATGATCTCTCTTTTCCTATAGAGCTTACTCACATGCTATCTTTTGTGTATATCCTCTCGGTCCTATCCTCAATATAATTTCTGTTGCAAACCCCATAGGGAGTATGACTCATCTGTTAGTAACACATGTTGGGGCTTGAGGTTGTTCGTTGGGTTGACTAAACTTTTTGGGTGTTATAGGATACGGGTTGGTCTTAGGAAGGGATTTCCTTGTGACCTAATAGGAGTCCATCATGCTTAGTTTCCTAGAATCATATATATTGGTTGGGATGAGTAATTCTTTGGGTGTCGGTTTGATGTTGATTTCGGTCTTCGGGGCTGATGCTTAGAGAGTTCTTCTCCTAATCAATATATATGTGGCATAGGTTTCCAGTTTTGACATTTCCTAATGGGCACAAAGTTTTTACTTGCTTCTATCATTCGACTATATCTTTAGATAGGAACAATTGGGTGCAAACATGTGTTTGAGACATGTTATGATTGATGGTTGCAAGTGGCTGCAAGTGGTTGCTAGTGGTTGCTCGTGGGTGCATTTACACACATTAGGCACTAGATCGGCTCAGTCACCTTTCATATTGCATATGCATGAGTGTTTATACTTGTTTATGGATGAAATTGAATGTGTTATCATGTGGATGTTGCATATGGATGGATGTTTGTGCACATATATAGTGTTTACGTGACTAGGATTATTTGCATATATGTGGGTTCATGGCACTTAACATATTTTGCATTAGAAAGATCAATCAGGCCTGATCATTTACATTAGATAAGGGACATATACACACACCTCTTGCATATGTTCATACAGCATTAGAAATCTTTTAAGGACAATGGTTGCCTGTGGATGATGTTTTGAGTAGATGGATGATGGATGGTAGGATACGTTCTTCCTAACTTGAAGATTTCGGGGACGAAATCCTTTAAGGAGGGGAGAATGTAACAACCCAAATTTTAACAACATGTTAAGATAAGAAATCAAGGCAGAATTAAATATTAAAATCTTAATCAAGGGAAAGGGGCTGTGCCATTGCGTTCGTCTCAGAAAAATACGCGAAATAGAGTCCAAGTTTTCGAGAATCGGAGTCCGTATGACCAAGTTATGGCCTGTCAAAATTTTCAGAAAATTTCAAGTTCAAAACAGTTTAAAACTAGAGCCAAATTCGAGTTCAAACACACAGGGGGCAGGGCGGGAAAATTCCCGCCCAGGTCAAGTCGACAGGGGTGTCGACTACACAGACGACACCACCCCCCCATGTCGACTGCCCAGTTGACATGGGTGTCGACCTGGGTGGCCCGGCCAAGATGGCCTGGGTGCACCTGCTTGGTCTTGTGCTCTGTTCTGATGGCCTGTGACGGATTTTGAGGGTTCAGATCTGATCTAGGGTTTATCTAAGGGCCTAAATTAGCTCCTACTTCTATAAAAACACCCTAAGACCTAACCTAATTCATAACAAATCATTCTTACACCTAAATGCTGCTGGAATCTCTCTTGAGCCATGGCCGCCGTCTCCAAATTTAAAGCTTAAGCGTTCAAACTCAAATCAAATCAAATCAAAGATCAATGCTTCTACAACAAATTCAAGAGGATAGATCAATGACACTGCAACTTTCTACGACAAATTCACTCCCTAATTCATTAGCCGTTTTCTGTAAGTGCTAGTTATTTTCAGATCTAAATATTTAATTTTAATATGGGCATGAAATAAAGTGGAATTGAATCTAAGTATGTTTATCGATTCAGATCTATTCCTGTTGCTTTTTGAATCTTTAGTTTTGAGACTTGTCTACCCTTATTCTCATGACAAGTTTGTGGTTTATTCAGTAGTTTTCATGATTCGTAATGATGTTACCATCAAGTTCTAATCTTTATGCTTATCATGATGTTGTTTTTCTCTCTGATCTATTTATTATGCAAATTTCTACCTCCCCCTATTTATTTTCTTTTGATGAACCTTGGTCAACTTCGGACCTTGGCCTAAAATCGCGATTCGCATACGAGATGTATACGGGGGAAATATGGGATTATTGCCTATATGGATATGATTAATAATTGGCAACATGAAATTGGATATTATCATTTAATTTGCAAGTTTGGGGTAGATCTGTAAAGTTTGGTATAATCTTGTTATGATAAAATTTGCATAAATATTATATACATGGAATTCGACACCAATTGGATCTATGTAAATTATATCAAAAGATTGGGCTTATGCTAATTAGGCATATGTAGATTTGGGAATTTTAAGCATGAAAGCGATTGTAAACTTTATAATTAGTATAAACATGTATTAGGAACTTGGGCAACCAGCATGTATTGAAATAAAAAGATTATAGCTTGGGATAACTACATCATGAATTATCGGATTTGGGTATGAAACTTGATACGTGTAATTTTGGATAGATCTTGACGTATGAAAAAACAAACATGAAACTTGGTATATATGTAAACTGACTAGAATTAGGTACATATATTAGTTGGTATGTAATAGCCTTAAAAGAGGGATAAATATAAATTGAGATAAGTTGCCTTTAATGGCCTAAGATAAATTGTGGAAAAATTGGTATGATTTTGCATACCATTAATTGATGGACATAATTGAGTCAATTATGGACATCGTTAAATTAGGAATTAATTGATAATTTGAATAGGGGAAAAAAATTCAAATAGGGGTAAAAGATTATAAGTGATAATCAATGCTTAGGACACGAGGTTGGACTCATTTGTGACGTAAACCTGCCCGGAACCGCCCGGTGAATCCAGTAGTCACAAATGTCAGCCAAATGTGAGAGGTCCTAGGCCCAAATTAAAAGCGTAACAGTTGTAAAGACACGAGGTTAGACTCTTTTATGGTGTAAGACTACCCGGACCCGCCCGGCAAATCCAGCTGCCATAAATGTCAGTCTAATGTGAGAGGTCTTTATAAGGTTACGGCCTTAATGAATTAAGAAATACTTAACCAGATAAACATGTGGTGGGACATGTGGGTTAAGTGGGTGACATGTGGGTGACATATGGAAATACGAATAGTAATACTTAACCAACGTAACATGGTAATTAGACCAGTGGGTAGCGTTAAGTAAATAAGAACACTTAACCAATATGATATAAATGGGTGGGTTAAGTAATATGATTAGGTTAATCTGGACACATAACCAATTTAATAAGTTGACTACAGGAGTGGGTAAGGTTAAGCAAATGTTTAACCATTATAACATGATTAAACTGCACTAGAGAGTGAGGTTAAGTTAATGAGAACACTTAACTAATACAATGGGTTAATTAGACAAGTGGTTGCAGTTAAGTAGTAACACTCAACCAACATAACAGGACAAGCGGGTGGGTTAAGTTAACTTGAATAAGTTGATAACACTTAACCATTATAATATGACTAGTGGATGGGGTTAAGTTAACATGCACTTAACCAATCTGATGTGATGCGTGGTAGGGTTAAGTAACAATTGGGGTTAAGTTATCAAGAAAATTCTTAACCAATGTAACCAGATAGACGAACGGTGTTAAGTTAATAAACCACACTTAACCAATCAAACATAATAAGAGAGAAAGGTTAAGTTAACTAAGGTAAACACTTAACCATGGTAACATAACGAGTAGAAGGGTTAAGTACATATCGGGTTGGTGGGTAATATTAGAAAATATAGGCCCACATACACTTAACCATTAAATACACATGCTTGAATCAGTAGCGGGGTTACGTACACATCAGGGTTGGTGGGTAATATCAGAGAGTATAAGCCCACAGACTTAACCATTAGAAAAACCTAGTAACGGGGACCCATTTCAGTAGTAACCCACATTAGGTATTAACAGAACCCTGAGCTAGGCAGGATGGGGCACGATTACTGGGCTGATTATAAGAGGTCAAATTAGCGGCGGTTGGTGCAGTAGTGCAGGTTCTAACGGAGTGCGGGCGTGCACACACTTCGGCGCAGAAAATTTAGCCACTGGGCATCAGTTGGTATAAAGCTGTGCATCTTGATTGTGTCAGAGTTGCCACCATGGGACTTGATACACCCCATGGTGGGACCAGCACAGGTATCTACAAGTAGGGGGCGCGTGACACAAACGAGAACTAGGTCATGTAGGGAGCCGATCGATAAGGTAGTAATGGTGCATCGAATATATACATGGCCATTGGGGTGATCGAGGTGGAATCCTCATAATCGATGTACACCTGAAGGCTACCATAATTGCGGGGATTGGGATCACGTTGTAATTATTATATAACACGGGCTACTAGTAGGGGGTACGGATCCTTGTTACACAAGACACTAGTAGGAATACGGATCATTCAATGTAAGACACTTACGAGGATGCTAGTCAGGTGGTGCAGAGCAAATAGATACCGTTTTAATGGTAAATCTTAGAAACCTTGCGATGTTATTCTTGATAGAAACCATGCGGTGGGATACTTGATAGGAATTATGGGATGTTATACTTGTTTCATCGTGCCCGAAGTTTATCTTGTTACCTTAGTTTATCTTGTTATCATAGTTTATCTTGTTATCTTAGTTTATCTTGCCTACCTTGTCATCATGCTTATGTTTACTTTCAGTTTATTCATGTCATGTTATCTTTACTCATTTTTATGCTGAAAGTCACTAGGACTTACTCAGTCTTTATGACTGACCCGTTTTGTTTCGCCTCTTTTTCTTCCGTTTCCCCCCTCCCCCAGGTTCACAGGGTGGGAATACAGCTTAGTTCGGATCTTACCAAGCTCCAAGGCTCTTTCATGTATGGCTTGTATTTCTCTTGGCTATGGCTTGCTGTAACACCCCACGTCCGTTAGTGTCACTCACAAAGGGAATGCACTAAGTTCTGTGGAGCATTTTGGGTAAAAGATGCAGATAAATTACAAGACAGACAGAAATTAAACAGCAGAAAATAAAACTTTGCTTTTATTGATAAAATAGTTTGTACAATGATTTCTTTACAATATCAAAGTATCATCTGTCTTACAAAATAAAGAAGCATAAAAATACATTTATATTCCCCAAATTTTAACAAGAGCCAGCCATAGCATCTGAAAAGAGAATCCAAGCAAAACATCGACAAATCTTCAAGCTGGGAAAGAGTGACAGTCCAACTTAACCAGAGCTATACTATTCCCTTCTTTACCACCTGAGGGGGGGGGGGGGAAAGGAAGAAAAGAAGACGAAAGGAAAACAGAGTCAGACATAAAGCCTGAGTAAGTTCAGTAACTTCTAACATATGAACATGGAAAAACAAAATGACATGAATTAACTGAATACAAGATAACACAATGATGATAGGGTTGGCAAGATTAGACAAGATAATCACGGGATATGCTAAGATAAGATAAACTGGATATACTCTAATACTTTCGCCGCTTCGCTCTAATACTTCGTCGCTTCGCTATTTCCTTGTTATACTGATTCCTATATCTCTGCACCACCTAACTAGTGTCCCGACTAGTAACGCTAATGTGATCCCAATCCCTGTATTTTCCATCGCCTTCAGTCATCCATTTATTTATTTGTTACCTAGATTTAATCTAGGGTTTTCTACCAAGTGCCTTCTAGGTTCAACTAGAGTTTTCGCTGTATTCTGAACGCTTCTCGGATTCAGGATTTATGCCACCTAGTTCAACTAGGAACTATGCTACCTATCGAACGATGCCCCCAAGTCTAGGACACACTACCTAGAGTGGTATATGTTCCTATACTTCCCCACGCATGTATCGCGAATCGTTATCGCTTGTCTAGATGCACATGTCCTGTAATGTGCGACCCGAGTCCTGTGTCAGGGAAAATCAAGGAATATAGAACTCGGTCGGGAGCTTTCAGATATCCGCTGATGCAGATTCTAAGGTCTGTTTTTATTCCAGTGGCTATGGTCCCACTTGACCCCTCCCTCAACTAATGAAAGGCACACCTTGTAAAATGAGAACTATACGCCGGCCCCCGGTGCCCCACTATCATATGGCCATCCTCACCCATAACTAGATAGCAAGTATATGGTCTTTTGGAGTTATACGCCTTTCCGCTTCACATATCTTGATTGACTGAGGATGGATGGTAGACGACGAGTCGCTATCACAGGGCTACCGTTTGCTCGCCGAATCACGCCGGTCCATCCTAGTCTTTAGGTTGCCATGTATTGCAACCAAGGCATACCCCTGGTTCTTCTACGCAGACCTTAACCTCCGTGGGCCCAGGCGGATCATCTGCATCCTCACAGAGGGATACCAAGAGTACCCTCACGTCCCCTCGAAGCCTCGGGCTTCGTAACCCAATTCGTTGGAGCCTTCTTTCTATTCGGACGGACATTCACTCCTTCCCATGTTATACTAAGAATTACTACTTAGTTTTACTAACTAAGATTTACCACTTAGTTTCCAGAATCGTTGTTTTCTTAACTATGGTTTTCTACTTAGTTCCCTTTCCCGTTAATTTTGATTGGTTAAGTGTCATTAGTCAATTCAAGCCAACTTAACCCTCTTCATTTACCCTATTAAACTGGTTAAGTGTTGTTAGTAACTCATGTTGACTTAACCCTACCACAAACCAAGTTATATTGGTTAAGTGTTTATTTCTTAACCCTACCCATTTACTCTGTGTTGGTTAAGTATTCCTTTTTAACTTAACCTGGCCCGTCTGTTTTAACTATCATGTTATTATTAATGGTTAAATGTCAGTCTGAACCTAACCCCACCCATCAGTCTAGTTATCATGTTGAACTGGTTAAGTGTCTTAGTTAACTTAACCCTACTATTCTTGTTCTAGCTTTAACTAAATAAATTAAAGCCACTACCACTCACATTAGACAGGTATTGTTGCGAATACTGGATGTGCCGGTTGGTTCCGGGCAGGTTTACATCGCAACTCAGTCTAACCTCGGGTTAGGCATATTCGTGTTTTCTAAGTTCAAAGGGTTTTCAACTTATTTTCAAATCAAGTTTTGAAAGTAACCATCCCGTTCGTCGGATCATTTAGGGATAGCCAGGGAGAGCAGGAAACTTGTATTTTCCAAACTCAAGCCTAGACACTATCCTCTCTGTCACCTTAGAACTTTTTGGTGTTTCATTAAAAGAGATGCCGTTAATAAACCTTTAATTTTGTCTAAATTTACATTTCCTCTTTTAGGAAAAATTCTATAAGAAAATTAATCCTAATTTACTTATTTCCCAATTACTCTTTTAATGTAAATTGTCAACATTTATTCTTATGGCCCATTTCCCCTTCTAAATCATATTTATGCTTTTTGGTATGTGGATTTTACCAAATTAAGTGTCACTAACCATGATTTTTCTAATCCTGACAGTTATTCTCAATTATGGCCAATTTCACATTTATGCCAATATACTTGTCGTGCCAAATTAGCTAATCTAATTCCGATTCAACATTCTAATTTACGTCAAACTAGACTTATTACTCTAGTTCACTATTCATGTAAATGCTAGATTTACATGTCAATACTAGATTCAAATTACACATCTTATAATTCATGTAGAATTTATCCAATTTGCATTTCTATGAACATGCCATAATACATGTTCCCAATTTATGCCAATTTCCTAGTTTATAACTGTGTTTCTAGTAAGTTTCATATTTTGCCCAAACCGCATTCCCACCGTTTGTATAATCATGATTCAGTATAGATTATAAATAAAGCTAGGCTCGTAGAAAATAGGGAATGAACCAAAGATGCTATGCAAAAGATAGACATACTAACCAGCATAAAAAGGGTTGAATAACGACGTCGGTTCAAGAACATGGGTAGACCTAACTTAATAGGTAAATTCCCAAGGTCTAAAACCAAGAATAGACAGAATAAAGGCGTAGGTTCAAGAACATGGGTAGACCTAACTTAATAGGTAAATTCCCAAGGTCTAAAACCAAAGAACAGACAAGATAGATAATCGGGTTCACAGTCACAAAATTTTAAACACTTTCCTAGTCATGAACCATAGGTACTTAATCACAGTTGTCCCATTTATGTCATAGACAATAGTTTTTCTTCCTAATCAAAGGTATAGGCTATAGTCATGGAAATAATTCTCATGGTCACAGTCACAGTCATAGGCAATGTCCATAGTCATAGGCAATGTTCATAGTCATAGGCAATGTTCATAGTCTTAGGCAATGTTCATAGTCTTAGGCAATGTTCATAGTCTTAGGCAATGTTCATAGTCAAAGAGGCATATGGTTCTAAGGTCCATAGTTTCATAGTTACAGTCTTATTTGTCCTCGAAATCATAACAGTTCTTAATTTGGTCCAAAGAAATAGGCACTGATTCAATAGAAAGAATTGGCATACTCTTTTATTCCTTTAATTTCATGTCACGAAAAGAGAAATGTTCAAATCTAGAAATAACTGACTCACAGAGATTAGATTAGAATAAAAAGATGGCGTTGCTATGATTCGTAGAAAAACGGTCGTTGTAGTCGTTTGAATCTTCACTTGAATTCTAGCTTGAATCTCCGCTTTGAAAGTCTTTGAGCAGCACCTCCTCGTCTTGATTTATTTTATATATATTATTTTATTTATTATTTGATTAAGAGGAGGAGAGGAAGCCATGTTTACTAAGAATCTTTGCAGCATAAGGGTAGAGAAGAATTGTGAATAGAGAAGAAAACCAGGGCTGTTTATATAGTTGCTCAAGACCTTATCGTACTCGCAGCGCTGAGTCAGCATTGAACCTAGTTAAGAAAATAGTCCAGGTTCGCAGATGAATCTTGCCAAATCTTATTGTACATGCAGTGCCAAGTCAGCATTGGGTCACACAAGCTATTTTGGCACAGAAATTGGAATTTCGAACTTTTGAATTTCTGGAATTTATTTATCTGTTTTATTCACATGAAATATTCTTATATGTATACAATTCCTTTAACGACCATTTTACGCGTATATATATATATACGCACAACTTTCATTTTATTTTCAAAATTCAAACGATGTTGCACCGTGATTTAATTCTTGCCATATTTCATTTACTATAGCCTTATCTTAAATTTTATCTTTCGTATACATATATTTCTGCATATATATATATATATTCTCATGTATATACATATATTTTCTTTATTTCCTTATATGTACGTTCTTATCCTTTCAAATTTTGAATTTGTATATGTACATATATTTGCATGTTTAGTTGGCTCTCTTTAAAACAGAGATAAAAATTATGCTGTCGCCAATGTTCGAACCCCCGACCTCCATGTTACAAATCCAATGCCTTAACCAACTGAGCTACAAAGTCTTTTATTAATAAGTCTTAGAACAATAATAATTATTGTTCTTTCCTTACTTCTCTTTTTCAGGTTAGTTACAATACTTAAATTAAACCAATGCATGAATCTTTTTCTTTTAATGTTAATGCATTATGTTTGCAAATCAGTGCATGCAACATATTTACATCGCATGCAACCAATGTTTTCTTCTTCTTTTTTTCATATATTAATTAATTTTCATTATACATCACCATATTAATCCTATCTGTGGATATATATACATTTTTAATTACATTAAAAATACGGGGTGTTACATTCTCCCCCACTTAAAAGGATTTCGTCCCCGAAATCTTCTAGTTAGGAAGAATGTGTCCTACCATCCAATCACTTATCTACTCAACCATCCAATCACAGGCATCCATTGTCCTTAAAAGATTTCTATTGCTTTAATGTTCATATGCATAGTGTGTGTATATGTTTTTATCTACTGTAAAATCAGGCGGTCTACTGATTCAATCGACCTCCTTATGCGAATCATGTCGGTGCCATGCGTCCAATCATGTACGCAAGCATCCCTAGTTACGTAAATACTACATGCGTGCACAGCCATTCATCCATATGCAACATCCATATGATGACATATCAGGCTCAACTTAAATACATATCTGTAAATGCAATATGAAAACGTCTGAACTGATCTAGTGTCTAATACGTATGCATATGCATTCACAAGCAACCATTAGCAACCACTTGCAACCATCAACCATAACATGTTTCAAATACATGTTTACATCCATTGGCTTCTACCTTAGGATCGAAGATACGACCTAGGTGATATACTTTGGAAAGAGAGAAACAATTATGGGCAAAGCTCCTAAACAAAGAAATCAAGGATACACCCTTAAGAAAAAGGGTATGACGCTAGTATCTTGCCTTCTTGAGCTTTACTCCACTGTATCTTAACTAATTTAACTTCACGATTGTGAAGTTTCCGACCTCCAATTCCAAAATAAACAGATGTCAATCATGGTACCAAGTATACGTACTAAGATGATTAGAGGTTTCCCTCTTATCCGTCATGCCATAACTATAAGAGTCAAAAGGTCACTACGTGCTCTTTGGAGTGCCTACCACAACTATTCATCTCTCCCGCAAACCATCCAAATCGAACTCGACATTCCTCAAGTACAAGCCCCAAAGGCCTACACCAATATCAGACAAGCACCCAAGGAATATCTCCCCCGAATTTAGACGATCTACGTGAGATGATATAAGAAAACTCGATAGCTATTCTCAAATCCCTACTAACAAAAAAAAAACTGGTCGGACCACCAATTGGATTTGAGACTCTAGTGGGATCTTTCTACTATACAAGTACTAAGGTGCAGAGACTCAACTATGGAAGCAGACATAAACAAATGCGAAGCGCTAAAACCGAAAGAGTACGAACAGAAAAACTAGACTCTTCCAACAGAACTTTACTACCTTTCTCCTAGGTACGCTTAGAGGTGAAAGTATGTACTTGCCCTTCTAAAAATTTGTTCCTCATTCTTGCCCTTGTCTTTAAGTATATGCCCTATCATACCCTAGTAAAGATACTTCCTCTTGTCTTAGGTTTTATAATTTCTTCCTCCTTCATGTGCTAAGTCTACATCCATGAATTCCTCATCCTAGGGTTATGCTCCTTAGCCAAACTCCTCATCCCCTTCCGTGTGTAGTCATGTTGACAAATCTCTCGAAAACTGCCTCCATCGTCCGGAAAACCTTATAAGCTTTGAAAGAAAACTGCCCGTAGATGAAACAACTACGGCTATGGATGGAAGCCGGGCACTACTTTGCCCTTCGATGAGGTTACCTCCCAGAAAGCTAGGAGCCCCAGAGACTCAAGAAAGAAGGAGACAAGAATTTAAACAGAGGAAGAGAAGATAGTGCGTATGGCTTTAGGGAATATGTCTTTAAAATAAATCTTTTCTCTTGAAAATGCTTCTTTAAAAACCATTTTGAAAATAATTTTTCAAATCCTTTATCTGATCTGGTAACCTTCAGTTCTGATACCACGTGTAACACCCCACGTCCGTTAGTGTCACTCACAAAGGGAATGCACTAAGTTCTGTGGAGCATTTTGGGTAAAAGATGCAGATAAATTACAAGACAGACAGAAATTAAACAGCGGAAAATAAAACTTTGCTTTTATTGATAAAACAGTTTGTACAATGATTTCTTTACAATATCAGAGTATCATCTGTCTTACAAAATAAAGAAGCATAAAAATTCATTTATATTCCCGAAATTTTAACAAGAGCCAGCCATAGCATCTGAAAAGAGAATCCAAGCAAAACATCGACAAATCTTCAAGCTGGGAAAGAGTGACAATCCAACTTAACCAGATCTATACTATTCCCTTCTTTACTACCTGGGGGGGGGACGGAAGAAAAGAAGACGAAAGGAAAACAGAGTCAGACATAAAGCCTGAGTAAGTTCAGTAACTTCTAGCATATGAACATGGAAAAACAAAATGACATGAATTAACTGAATACAAGATAACACCATGATGATAGGGTTGGCAAGATTAGACAAGATAATCACGAGATATGCTAAGATAAGATAAACTGGATATACTCTAATACTTTCGCCGCTTCGCTCTAATACTTCGTCGCTTCGCTATTTCCTTGTTATACTGATTCCTATATCTCTGCACCACCTAACTAGTGTCCCAACTAGTAACGCTAACGTGATCCCAATCCCTGTATTTTCCATCGCCTTCAGGCATCCATTTATTTATTTGTTACCTAGATTTAATTTAGGGTTTTCTACCAAGTGCCTTCTAGGTTCAACTAGAGTTTTCGCTGTCTTCTGAACGCTTCTCGGATTCAGGATTTATGCCACCTAGTTCAACTAGGAATTATGCTACCTGTCGAACGATGCCCCCAAGTCTAGGACACACTACCTAGAGTGGTATATGTTCCTATACTTCCCCACGCATGTATCACGAATCGTTATTGCTTGTCTAGATGCACATGTCCTGTAATGTGCGACTCGAGTCCTGTGTCAAGGCAAATCAAGGAATACAGAACTCGGTCGGGAGCTTTCAGATATCTGCCGATGCAGATGCTAAGGTCTGTTTTTATTCCAGTGGCTATGGTCCAACTTGACCCCTCCCTCAACTAATGAAAGGCACAACTTGTAAAATGAGAACTATACGCCGGCCCCCGGTGCACCACTATCCTATGGCCATCCTCACCCATAACTAGATAGCAAGTATATGGTCTTTTGGAGTTCTCCGCCTTTCCGCTTCACATATCTCGATTGACTGAAGATGGATGGTAGACGACGAGTCGCTATCACAGGGCTACCGTTTGCTCGCCAAATCACGCCGGTCCATCCTAGTCTTTAGGTTGCCATGTATTGCAACAAAGGCATACCCCTGGTTCTTCTACGCAGACCTTAACCTCCGTGGGCCCAGGCGGATCATCTGCAGCCTCATAGAGGGATACCAAGAGTACCCTCACGTCCCCTCGAAGCCTCGGGCTTCGTAACCCAATTCGTTGGAGCCTTCTTTCTATTCGGATGGACATTCACTCCTTCCCGTGTTATACTAAGAATTACTATTTAGTTTTACTAACTAAGATTTACCACTTAGTTTCCAGAATCGTTGTTTTCTTAACTAAGGTTTTCTGCTTAGTTCCCTTTCCCGTCAATTAGGATTGGTTAAGTGCATTAGTCAATTCAAGCCAACTTAACCCTCTTCGTTTACCCTGTTAAACTGGTTAAGTGTTGTCAGTAACTCATGTTGACTTAACCCTACCACAAACCAAGTTATATTGGTTAAGTGTTTATTTCTTAACCCTACCCATTTACTCTGTGATGGTTAAGTATTCCTTTTTAACTTAACCTGGCCCATCTGTTTTAACTATCATGTTATTATTAATGGTTAAGTGTCAGTCTGAACCTAACCCCACCCATCAGTCTAGTTATCATGTTGAACTGGTTAAGTGTCTTAGTTAACTTAACCCTACTATTCTTGTTCTAGCTTTAACTAAATAAATTAAATCCACTACCACTCACATTAGACAGGTATTGTTGCGAATACTTGATGTGCCGGTTGGTTCCGGGCAGGTTTACATCGCAACTCAGTCTAACCTCGGGTTAGGCATATTCGTGTTTTCTAAGTTCAAAGGGTTTTCAACTTATTTTCAAATCAAGTTTTGAAAGTAACCATCCCGTTCGTCGGATCAGTTAGGGATAGCCAGGGAGAGCAGGAAACTTGTATTTTCCAAACTCAAGCCTAGACACTATCCTCTCTGTCACCCTAGAACTTTTTGGTGTGTCTTTAAAAGAGATGCCATTAATAAACCTTTAATTTTGTCTAAATTTACATTTCCTCTTTTAGGACAAATTCTATAAGTAAATTAATCCTAATTTACTTATTTCCCAATTACTCTTTTAATGTAAATTGTCAACATTTATTCTTATGGCCCATTTCCCCTTCTAAATCATATTTATGCCTTTTGGTATGTGGATTTTACAAAATTAAGTGTCACTAACCATGATTTTTCTAATCCTGACAGTTATTCTCAATTATGGCCAATTTCACATTTATGCCAATATACTTATCGTGCCAAATTAGCTAATCTAATTCCGATTCAACATTCTAATTTACGTCAAACTAGACTTATTACTCTAGTTCACTATTCATGTAAATGCTAGATTTACATGTCAATACTAGATTCAAATTACACATCTTATAATTCATGTCAAATTTATCCAATTTGCATTTCTATGAACATGCCATAATACATGTTCCCAATTTATGCCAATTTCCTAGTTTATAACTATGTTTCTAGTAAGTTTCATATTTTGCCCAAACCGCATTCCCACCGTTCGTATAATCATGATTCGGTCTAGATTGTAAATAAAGCTAGGCTCGTAGAAAATAGTGAATGAACCAAAGATGCTATGCAAAAGATAGACATACTAACTGGCATAAAAAGGATTGAATAACGACGTCGGTTCAAGAACATGGGTAGACCTAACTTAATAGGTAAATTCCCAAGGTCTAAAACCAAGAATAGACAGAATAAAGGCATAGGTTCAAGAACATGGGTAGACCTAACTTAATAGGTAAATTCCCAAGGTCTAAAACCAAAGAACAGACAAGATAGATAATCGGGTTCACAGTCACAAAATTTTAAACACTTTCCTAGTCATGAACCATAGGTACTTAATCACAGTTGTCCCATTTATGTCATAGACAATAGTTTTGCTTCCTAATCAAAGGTATAGGCTATAGTCATGGAAATAATTCTCATGGTCACAGTCACAGTCATAGGCAATGTCCATAGTCATAGGCAATGTTCATAGTCTTGGCAATGTTCAAAGTCTTAGGCAATGTTCATAGTCTTAGGCAATGTTCATAATCTTAGGCAATGTTCATAGTCAAAGAGGCATATGGTTCTAAGGTCCATAGTTTCATAGTTACAGTCTTATTTGTCCTCGAAATCATAACAGTTCTTAATTTGGTCCAAAGAAATAGGCACTGATTCAATAGAAAGAATTGGCATACTCTTTTATTCCTTTAATTTCATGTCACGAAAAGAGAAACGTTCAAATCTTGAAATAACTGACTTACAGAGATTAGATTAGAATAGAAAGATGATGTTGCTATGATTCGTAGAAAAACGGTCGTTGCAGTCATTCGAATCTTCACTTGAATTCTAGCTTGAATCTCCTCTTTGAAAGTCTTTGAGCAGCACCTCCTCGTCTTGATTTATTTTATATATATTATTTTATTTATTATTTGATTAAGAGGAGGAGAGGAAGCCATGTTTACTAAGAATCTTTGCATCATAAGGGTAGAGAAGAATTGTGAATAGAGAAGAAAACCAGGGCTGTTTATATAGTTGCTCAAGACCTTATCGTACACGCAGTGCTGAGTCAGCATTGAACCTAGTTAAGAAAATAGTCCAGGTTCGCAGATGAATCTAGCCAAATCTTATCGTACATGCAGTGCCAAGTCAGCATTGGGTCCCACAAGCTGTTTTGGCGTAGAAATTTGAATTTCGAACTTTTGAATTTCTGGAATTTATTCAACTGTTTTATTCACATGAAATATTCTTATATGTATACAATTCCTTTAACGACCATTTTACGTGTATATATATATATATATATATATACGCACAACTTTCATTTTATTTTCAAAATTCAAACGATGTTGCACCGTTATTTAATTCTTTCCATATTTCATTTACTATAGCCTTATCTTAAATTTTATCTTTCGTATACATATATTCCTGCATATATATATTCTCATGTATATACATATATTTTCTTTATTTCCTTATATGTACGTTCTTATCCTTTCAAATTTTGAATTTTTATATGTACATATATTTGCATGTTTAGTTGGCCCTCTTTAAAACAGAGGTAAAAATTATGCTGCCGCCAAGGTTCGAACCCCCGACCTCCATGTTACAAATCCAATGCCTTAACCAACTGAGCTACAAAGTCTTTTGTTAATAAGTCTTAGAACAATGATAATTATTGTTCTTTCCTTACTTCTCTTTTTCATGTTAGTTACAATAATTAAATTAAACCAATGCATGAATCTTTTTCTTTTAATGTTAATGCATTATGTTTGCAAATCAGTGCATGCAACATATTTACATCGCATGCAACCAATCTTTTTTTTTTCATATATTACTTAATTTTCATTATACATCACCATATTAATCCTATCTGTGGATATATATACATTTTAATTACATTAAAAATACGGGGTGTTACACTTGCTTTGCTTTATTGGGGAATATTGCAGTTTGTTTTTATGCTTCTTCGTTTTTGAGCAAGACAGATATTTTAACTATGAAATTGGGTATTGGAAGTTGATGGGCTTTCCTTGTAAACATTTATATTTAATAAATGATTTGAAATAAGTACTTCCACTTTATTTTCCGCTGTTTTATACATGTCTGTCTTGTAATATTTCTGTTCCAGTACCCATAATACTCCATTGAAATTAAGGCATTCCCTTTGTGAGTGACCTTAACAGATGTGGGGTGTTACATGCACTGTGAGACATTCTACAGGTTCCTAGTTAGTTCAAATTCCCTTCTTTTCCTTTCTTTGGCGACCGTCCTGTGCTAGTCGGGCATTGGCACAATGCACTTTCATTGGAAATGTCGGCTCGTGCGAGGCGGACCGTCACACTTGGTATCAGAGCGAGGTTGCGTAGTTAACCTAGGAAAAGACACCAGGGAGAGATTGTATATGTATATGAGAACGTGTACTTGTGATATTTTGGTTTTCAAAAGCTATATATATATTCATACTATTAGTATATCTAAGGATGGAGTCGCACTGCACTGGCACCACATTGAGATTGTTAATCGTTTTCTCTTTACAGACTCAACGATGAGCCGATATACGAGGAGAACAGGTTTAGGAGCAAACAATAGGGATGTTCCTGCTATGAGGACGATGTTTACTACCTTCATACGAGAGATGCTTGGGGATGCTCGGGGAGCAGTTCCTAATGCTGCTAATGGTGGTTGCTCTGTAGTGCAGGTGCCTAGGGCCGATTTCGCCAAGCTTAACAAGGATTATACTAGTCTTGACGGGAAGCCATTCCACAGAACAGAGTCGGCTACGAACGTTCATGATTGGTTGGATAGTTGTGAGCGCATCTTCGAGGACTTGGGAATCGATGATGCCATGAAGAGGAAGTTAGCATTGCGTCAGCTTCAAGGACGAGCTATGAATTGGTGGAATGTTATTAAAGTAGCTACTACTGAAGATCAAGTTACTTGGAATCAGTTTATGACTCGTTTCAGCGAAAAGTTCATTCCAGCTGCTCACAAATCTGAATTGTTTAGGAAATTTTTGGAGCTTAATCAGAATGATAGGGTAGTCTCGGAATATGTTGCTGAATTCGATACTTTGTCGAAGTATGGATTATCTCTTATCGACACTGCTGAAAAGAAGAACGAGAAGTTCATAACCGACTTAGATGAATACTTAGGGGAAAGGCTGATAAACCACATCGACGAGACGTTCGAGTCTATAGTGGGGAAAGCATTGAGATCGGAGAGTCTTTACCCTAAGTCAAAGGACGATGTTGCCATTGCATCTGTAGAGGAACCAAAGCCGCAAGCAAGCGGTGGAGGCAGGAAGGAGTCTCAGAATAAGAGAAAACAGGATCAGACCAAGGGTGGTCAGAAAAAGAAGGACAAGAAAGATAAAGAGTGCTTTAGTTGTGGAACGAAGGGACACTATGCTAGAGATTGTCAGGAAAAGCCTAGGGAAAGGAAGTGCTTTGACCGCTGTCAGGTGGGACATCACAAGGATAATTACCCGCAACCCTATAAAGAGAAACAGATTGTGAAAGCATATGCTATCAATGTTGTTCCTTCTCCGTCGAATGCCTCAACTGCAGTCAAGAAGGGAAAGGGCATCGTTATTCGAGGTATGCTTTCTGTTTATGATGTTTCTATTCTAGTTTTGTTGATAGTGAGGCATCCCATTCCTTCATATCTAGTGACCTGGTTGATAAGTTGGGATTGCAATCTTAGATAGTCGATAGACCTTTAGATGTGACGAACCCGATAGGTGGTTCGACTAGTCTTTGCATGATTTGTTGTAATGTGATCTTATCGAGTTATGGATGCATGTTTACTTGTGATTGCTTAGTTGCTTTGCTAGTATCATCTCACGTAGATTGTCCGAATTCGGAGGAGATGTTCCTGGAGTGCTTGTCTAATATTGGTTTAGGCCTTTAGGGCTTGTTCTTAGGGAATGTCGAGTTTGACTAGGATGGTTTGCATGAGATATAAGTAGTTGTGATTCCATTGAATGATATCTCGGCTTACTCGAGGAGTGATGTGCAGCCGTGGCATGATAAGATTGTTCAATGGTATGGACTGCCCCGAGTTGTATTCGATAGGGCTAGGATATGACTCGAGTCGGACTTGAGGAAGCTGCAAGGTAATGGATTGTTTAGGACCCAATGCTGATGTTCTCTTTAGTTGAAGAATGGTAGAACTTTGAAGAGATAAGATGTGCTCGTTGATCGTGGAGATACAACGAAGGTTAGGACGATTCAAGTTGGACTTGAATTCATAAAGGAAAAATTGTTGTTCGTTGATCTTTGGGACGCAACGAATAGGGAGACATCTCATGTTGGACTAGAGTTTGTGCTCGAGTTTGTGGGTAATGGATACTCGAGACTGGGTCTGATTATGTGGGTAGCTCTTCTGATGAGAGTAACAAGAAATCGTCGGTACTTAGAGTGTTCTAGGTGGACTCGAAGCAGAGGTATCGGGGGACGCCCGTTACCTAGGATCTGTTGGACGTGATCTAGTAATCCTTGGAGGATAAACGTACGTTGGACGTACGGTAGTCCATATGGAGGCGGGGCTTCCATTAGCCATGGGATTGGTTGGACCAGTCAAGTAGGCATCGATGTATGTATAGAGGCGGGGCTTCCATTAGCCTTGTATTTGGTTGGACCAGTCAGGTAGGTGTCGACGTATTTATGGCTTTAGCAGTTGATAGATAGGACATGTTTGGTGGATGCTATGGTTGCTATGTTTGTTCCTATTTTTGTTCCCTTGAGTAGACTACATATGTAGGATTCTGGTAATAGAGAATGAAGAGATGACGACATACACGGATGCCTGTGCTACTAGACTAGGTGCGATAGCTGATGCATTGAATAGGAGACATGACAGTTTAGATGCTATGTTTCTTGAATGGAAGCAACTGGAGTATATCGTGGGATATGATCTCAGACGTAAGTATGGATTGGATCCAGAAATGTTAGCCAGTTAGACGATCAGACCCACTTTGATTGAGCGGATTAATTCCAGTCAGAGGAACGATCCTAACCTATTGGAAATCATCTCCAAGGTAGAAATGGATATCGATAGCAAGGAGATGAGAAAGTATGTACTTGATAGAGAAGGATGGCTTTGAAAGAATGGGGGACTAGTTGTACCCAATGTTAATGGATTGAGAGATTAAGTACATGAATTTCCTGTTAGTTAAAACTGAGAAAAAGGAGCCTAATGGTTGTTACAACCATTAGAAATTCCAGATTGGAAATGGGAACAAGTCTCAATGGATTTCATTGATGGGTTACTAAGGACTAGATCGTGCCATGGTAGCATTTGGGTGATTGTGGACCGATTGACCAAGAGTGCAAGGTTTATACCCGTCAAGTCGAATAGAATAGCAACTAAATTAGCAGAACTGTATATGAAGTGGGTAGTGAGATTCCGTGGAATACACAAAGGCATTGTGAGCGATCGAGATCCGTTGTTTACTAGTTGATTTTGGAAGAGATTACAAGAGGCGTTAGGATCAGAATTACATCTCAATACCACGTATCATCCTCAAACCGACGGTTAGACAGAGAGGATGAATCGTATATTAGTAGATCTCTTGAGAGCTTGTATATTGGATTTTGCTGAATCATGGGATGACCACTTTCATCTAGTTGAGTTTGCATATAATAATAGTTATCAATCCAGTATTGGTATGGCTCTATATGAAGCTTTGTACGGAAGACCATGCGACTCACCATCATGTTTGTTATAAACCGGTGAGAAATTTGTTCTTGGACCGGATGTGATAAGAGAAACCTCAGATAAGATCAAGGTTATACTACAGCGAATGAAGGCTACCCAAGATAGGAAGAAGAGTTATGCTGATAAGAGGAGAAGAGAATTGAAATTCTCCATTGGCGACTTGGTGTTTGTCAAGATTTCTCCGTTAAAGAGCGTGATTTGATTTGGTAGGAGAGGCAAGTTAACACCAAGATTTGTTGGTCCATTCCCAGTTCTCGAGCAAGTTGGGAATTTGGCATATAAAGTTGAGTTGCTGGACAAGATGGCAGGAGTTCATAACGTATTTCATGTTTCCCAGTTAAGGAAATTCGTGCACGACCCCAATGTGGTTATTTCACCTTATCAGTTGGATGATATCGAAGTAGAACCTGAGGCGGTTGGGAACCGCAAACCGATTCGTATTGTCGAGCATGATACAAAGAAACTTCGAAGGAAAGCGATGAATCTAGTCAAGGTTCAGTGGGGCAAGGATAAGAATGACTGTACTTGGGAGACAGAGGAGAGCATTAAGGAGACGTATCCAGAACTCTTTGCCTGGTAAGGTTTTCATTTCGATTTAGTCTTTCCGCATGCTAGGATAGGTTTGTTTTGCTTGTTTTGTTTGTTTGATTGTTTGTGAATGACTGATAGGCATGCAGAACACCTTTGTATGTTTTTGGTTAAGGAATTTCGGGGGCGAAATTTCTTAAGGGGGGAGAGTGTAAGGACCCACATTCTACTATGGAATGATCGTAGAATATTTATTTCTTTCTCATACGAAGTCGTATGGTCGAGTAACTTTGGGGAACGACTATTGGGGTCATTTCCCATGTTCACGATTTTTGCCGATTTCTAAATGACCATTTTGCGCCTGGCATATCTTGTTTCGCCTATAACTTTTGATTGGTAAGGAGTTTTGACCTGAAACCACTTCCATTAGATCCGGATAATGGTTTAACTTTCCAAAGAGTGATCACATTAGTAAACGGACTTACTGTTTGGGAGATATAGCTGAATTAAGGTTTAGAATGTGAAAAATAGCTTAATCAGGCAAAATAGGGTGATTAGCAGCTAGGCCCATTGGGGGATTTCGGGATTAGGGGTATTTAAGGAATGAAAAGGACTAGAGAAACCCTTTTTTGTAATTTTTACAGCTGCCACTTTCATTCTTTCAACCCTAGTAATGGCTTCTAGCTTCTAAAAACACCTCTAATCACCTTCTAATCAAGGATTAAGCTAATCAACATCAAACCAAGTTAAAATAGCACCAAATCATAGTTAGAGCTGCTGATAAGCATTGAAATTCGACCTATAACAGTAGCAAAGTTCAGATCTAAGATTAAATTGTGGCCAAGGTGAGTGATTTGCATTGTTTTTCACTAATTACGGCTAATTAGGGGTGATTAGTAATAATTAGCGAAATTATGGCTCAGAAAAATCTGGAAAAATTTGTAAAATTCTTAAATATTATTTTAGGGCTCTGATAATAATTTAGGCTAATTTGGATTATTTTTGAAGATCGTATGGTAAAATCATGATTAAGGGGATTAAGGGAAAACATAGGTTTTGGATTATATTTGATTCATATTAACATGTAAAAATTGTTGTTTTAGTGTTTGTGGTTGATTATACATGTTTCTACTACTGTTTGGAATGATTCATGATTGTTTAACAAAGTTAGAATGGTCAAAAACGCCGTTGTGCGGCATAAAAATAGACATTGGAAGTTGCAGGAAAATATGCAGGAAACCAGATCGGATCGCACCATCCGAACCGCCCCACTCGTGAACGGTGGCCACGACCCCGACCCGCTCGCGTTAGAGTGCACAAACTGACCCGCTCGCGTCAGAGAACCATGAATAGATCTGATGAAGGGCGAGTACCATGAATCGATGGGTGTCACGAACTAGCAAGCACTAGAGTACCACGACCAGACCCGGAGGGGTTGTCACGAATCGACCTGGAACATGGAGTGCTCACGAGCCGCACCGCCAGGAGGAGTAGACCCTGAGCATGACCATGAACCAATGGAGCACGACCCGAACCAGTGAAGGAGCTCGACCCAACCCGGAGTATGTACCACGACCCGAATCGACCTGGATGGATACGCCTGACCCGACCCGGTTAGGTAATTACGACCCGAACCCATATGACAGTCACGAACCGAACCAGTTGGAGACCAAACCATGATGGAGACCAAAACCTGAGATGCAAAGGTAGTCCAAATGAGAAGTTAGCACTCAGGATCCATATGGGAACCGACGAGTTTACTTCATGATTGCGATTTGCTGCGGAACGTATGCAAAGGGGCTACCGATGTCTATAGCTTTGACTCACTCCTGAGAGACGGATATTGGCTATGGATCAATGCAATGGAGCCGCTATGACTCCATGGGACAGAGTGATCATAGCAAGGATTTGGATGATCAAAGCAATGGATATCGTATGCTTTACGCACTGAGTGAGAGATGTGAGGATGGTTGCTATGCTTGATTGTTTGCCGTCATAATGACATGCACACTCCCACCCCCGTATCTTTACACAATATGATAGTGTCACCTTAAAATATTGTACATCTTGTTGTGCTAACTCTTTGGTTGCAGGTCGAGGTTCAGGTATGATTGGATTATACCTGTTATTGTTTTGTTTTGTTGCTTATCGCTCATACTAGACTTTTGTCTGACCCATAGTTTTATGTCTCTTCTTATTACTTTGGGTGCTCTTAAACGGGCAGACTAGAGACAAGTTAGCTGGTTATGCACGAGTAGCTATCCGAAGATGAGCAGGAGGCTTACACGTATTATCCTCTATATATATTCTCCTTGTGTCGTTGTTGGTCACTACTTTAGGCATTAGTAATGTACTTTTCCTTTACTTTGCTTTAGAGACAGTTTGAAAAGTTGCTATAATGATGATGTGGAACAAAAGCTGTAATTGAAATTCCGCTGTTATGATAGTTTAGTTTTCAACTTATGCACTGTCTCGCCTATTTTATGTCAAAGTTATGTTATTATTATATTTTATCCCATGCACTGTGAGACATTCTACAGGTTCCTAGTTAGTTCAAATTCCCTTCTTTTCCTTTCTTTGGCGACGGTCCCGTGCTAGTTGGGCATTGGCACAACGCACTTTCATTGGAAATATCGGCTGGTGCGGGGGGCCATCACAGTCTCCCTCCTAGGGTTCTCCCTCTTCCTCACGATCGCCCTCCTAAGGTTCGTCCCCTTCCTCACGGTCGCCCTCCTTGAGTTCGCCCTCTTCCTAGGGGTCACGGAGATGCTTCATGAATGGGTTACTTACCAATTTCCTGCAACTTTCCAACAAGCTATTTACACCACACGATGGCATTTTCGACCAATCTAACAGTTCTAGGCAATTACAAAACATTCCAAACAGTAACAACAGCATGTATAGTCAACCATAAACACCAAAACAACAATTTAACATGCAAATATGGATCAAGCATACCCAAATCTATGATTTTCCCCTTAATCCCCATAATCATGATTTAACCATATGATTAGCAAAACATGTCCAAATTAGCCCAAATTTTTAATAGAGGCATAAATTAATATTTTATAATTTTACAAATTTTTTCCAGATTTTTACAATGCAAAATTTTGTTATTTAACACTAATCACCCCTAATTAGCCATAATTAGTGAAAACAAGGCAAATCACTCACCTTAGCCACAAGTAAATCTCAGATTTGAAAATATCTCTGCTTTGGGTCGAATCTCTATGCAACACAGCAGCTCTACCTCGATCTCTATGCTAATCCGCTTTAATTTGATGTTGATTAGGCTAATATATGATTAAACGGTGATTAAAAGGTGATTTGGGAGTTGGAGGCCATTGTTAGGGTTGAAGAAATGAAAGTGGCGGCTGCAAAAATGACAAAGAAAGGTTTCTCTAGCCCCTTTCAGCCCTTAAATACCCCTAATCCCGAAATCCCTAATGGACCTAGCTACTAACTACCCAATTAAGCTGTTTTTTTCACCTTCCAAACCTTATTTCAGCCATATATCCCAAACGGTAAGTCCGTTTGATTAATGTGACCACTCTACGGAAAGGTAAACCATCATTCAAATCCAATGGAAGTGATTTCAGGTCAAAACTCCTTTTCAATCAAAAGTTATAGACAAAAAAACATTCATCAGTGGTAGAACGATCAACAAAAAATCGGCAAAAATCGTAAATGTGGGAAATGACACCAATAGTCGCTTCCCATAGTTATATGACCATACGACTTCATACGAGAATGAAATAAATATTCTACGATCCCCCGATGCGTAAAATGAGGGTCGTTACATTGTCCCTCCTTAAGAAATTTCGCCCCTAAAATTCCTTAACCAATACAAATAAAGGTATCCCACATGCCTACCAGCCATTTACAAACAATCAAACATACACAATAACTTAATAATCCTATCCTAGCATGCAGTTTACTAACAAAGGGATAACTATTACTATATGCGATCTCAACCAGATGCAAATGGTCATCCCATGACACTCCAAAATCTAATATATAAGCTCTCAAAGATCATATAATGCACAATTCACCTAAATACCATCATAACCCGATCCAATCCTTGGTTAACCATCAATGAAATCCATTGAGATTTCTTTCCAGTTCCATTCGGAAATCTCCAATGGTTGTAACAAACCACTTGGCTTCTTTGGCTCGGCTTTAACTAACTGGCAGTTCATGCACTTGGTTATAAACTTCCCAACGTCTCTCTTCATCACTCAATCCTTTTACGTTTGGTACAAACAGCCTCTCACTCTTTCGAAGCCATTCTTCTTGATCAAGTCCTTGCTTAATCATTCTCTTGCCATAGATACCCATCTGTACCTTAGAGATGATTACCAATAAGTTAGGATCGTCCCTCTAACTGGAACCAATCCACTCAATCAAAATCGGTCTGATCGTCAAACTTGTTAACATCTCTGGATCAAATCCATATTTAGGTCTGAAATCATATCCCGTGATATACTCTAGTTGCTTCCATCCCAAGAACATAGCCCCTAGACTGGCATGTCTCCTACTCAATGCACCTATTACCGCACCTAGTCCGGTACTATAGGCACCCATATATACCATTATCTCTTTGTTCTCCATCGCTAAAACCATACAGTTGATAGTCTACTCAAGATAAGAAAAATAGTAACAAACATAGCAACTATAACATCCATCAAACAAGTCCTATCTATCACCTTCTAAAGCCATGAGTACGTCGATACCCATCCAACCAAGCTCAAGGGCTAATAGAAGCACCTGCTCCAAACGGACTACCGTACGTCCAATGTACCTTTATCCTCTAAGGATAATTAGATCATGTCCAATGGATCCAAGGCAAATGGGTGTCCCCAGATACCCCTGCTTCGAGTATGCCTAGAATACTCCAAACTATCAACGATTCCTTGGCCCTCCATCAGAAAAGCTATCCACAAATCCATCTTCAACTCGAGTCCCATCCAAGTCAATCCATTTTCTTGCAGCCCTCTCGAGTCCAAATCGAGTCAATCCATTACCTTGCCGCCTTCTCGAGTCCAACTTGAGTCACCTCATTACCCTGCAGCCTTCTTGAGTCCAACTCGAGTCATCTCATATCCCTGTTGAGTCCAACTCGGGCAGTCCACATCATCGAACAATCTTATCATGTTCCGAGCTGCACCTTATTCCTCGATTTAACCAAGACATCATCCAATGGAAATCACAATAACTACCTATATATCATGCAAACCATCCTAGTCAAACTTGACATTCCCCAAGCATAAGCCCCAAAGGCCTAAACCAATATCAGACAAGCACTCAAGGAACATCTCCTCTGAATTCAAACAATCTACGTAAGATGATATGAACAAAACAACAAAACACTCGAGCACTCATAACTAACTATGGCTATCCTCGCCAATCCTGCTTTGAAACTATCGTTGACCTCATGACATCCCATGCCATATGTCAAGCGTAAATGGCAAGCCTAGTTCTAACCAGACTAGTGCACGTCCAACGCACATTAGCCTCCCAAAGACAACTAGAACTTAGAACAACGATATTCTCTCTATAACATTAGTTGGCATCTGCGGCGCTATCCACAAACTCAGACTCAGTCTCAAGTATCCCTTAGTTCCTGTTATTGTTGCAATTACTAGGTAGGTACCCAATACCACAATATACCCTTGGAGCAAATCGACTCCCAAAATAATGCTAAACCTAGTATAGCCTAAAACAAAACAATCACGAGCAAACATGCATCTGTGACTCTATAAGACCAAATTACAACAAATCTCGAGTTCCAATTCCAACCTATCTGCCAGGTCACTAGACACGAAGGAATGGGAAGCCCTGTTAAACAAAACTTGAACAGGAACATCATAAATAGAAAGCATACCTTAAATAACAACAACCTTTCCCTTTTCCACCGCAGTTGGGACATTTGACGAAGAAGGAACAGCGTTGATAGCATATGCTTTCACGATCTGCTTCTCCCTAGGAGGTTGCGGACATTTATCCTTGTGATGTCCCGCATGGCCGCAATTGAAGCACTTCCTTTCCCCAGGCCTTTTCTGACAATCTCTGGCATAGTGGCCCTTCTTTCCACAAATAAAGCACTCGCCATCTTTCTTATCTTCTTATTCTGACCATTCTTGGTTTGGTTATGTTTCCTCTTATTCTGGGGATTATCCTTGCCTCCACCGCTTGCTTGCGGCTTTGGCTCCTTTGTAGATGCAATAGCAACCTCGGTTTTTGACTTAGGGTAAACACTCTCTGATCTCAATGCCTTTCCCACAATAGATTCGAGCGTCTCATCGATGTGGTTTATAAGACTTCCCCCAAGTACCCATCTAAGCCAATTCGGAACTTCTCGTTCTTCTTCTCGGCAGTGTCGATAAGAGATAATCCATACTTCGATAAAGTATCGAACTCAGCAATATATTCCGAGACTGCCCTACGATTCGGTTTAAGCTCCAAGAATTTTCTAAACAACTCGTACTTTTGGGCAGCTGGTATAAACTTATCACTGAATCGGGTCTTAAACTGATCCCAAGTAACTAGATCCTCAGGGATAGCTGCCTTAATAGCATTCCACCAATCCATAGCCCGTTTTAACACCCCGTAGTTCCTGTTAATAATAAAGTAACGAATTAAAGAATACTTAATTTTAAAAGTAAAAATTAAGGGAAACGGGTAACACCCTTGGGTTCATCTCGGAATTCTGCTTGAGATAGAGTCCGAGTTTATGTGAATTGGACTCCGTATGAAGAAGTTATGAAGTTCAGAAGATTTCATGTTTAAACAGAAAATTAAATAATTAAATAAACAAAAACAGTTCGAATTTCAAAATCACATGAATCAGCTAGGCGGGAAAATTCCTGCCCATAGGGGTCGACTCACCTAGGGGGGTCGACATAGGTGTCGACAACCCAAGAGGGGTGTCGACTAGGGTGTCAACCCCCCTGTAGGGGTCGACCCCCTCGCCCAGATCCAAACAGTGACGATTTCTGACTTGTTGCTGAGTCACTAGGGCATAGGTGGAAATTTCTGGATAGCTCTATCTTGTCTGGATGGTTCTGATTTCTCCTAGGTTGATCTAACGGCTCACATAAGTCTAAGCGTCTATATAAACAACCACAACCCTCAACCCTAAACCTCATAATTTCATTCCAAGGAGCCGCCATGCTGTCCATGGTCAACCTAGCATAGCCACCATCCTTCTCCAAATAGGAAGCAAACTAGAAAGCAAGTTAGAAGCTACGAATCAAATCTAAATTAGAGAACTGATAGTCTACATCAAGGGATAGCTTTTCAGTTTCAGAAATCAGATCCCAGAATTCAAGACCGTTCTGTAATTTGTAATTTCATGTTACTTTCAAAATAAAATTTAATTGTGATTCTGACATGGTAATAAATCTGAATCTGAGATTATGCCTATTTCTATCAGTCTTTCCATATCCGTTGGATCTATCTCATTGATATTATTATGTCCATTCTTTGTCTCTTCTTTTCTTCTTCCCTTTTGTTTTTATAGCTAGGCTACTGCGAGCCTGAGCCAAAACTCATAAGAGATGTACATACGTTGGGAAAAATTGGACATAATATATGATTTGGACATGGCCAGCGCTAAAAAGTGGGAAAAGTATTGAATTATGTATAATTGGGCATAACTGATTTGTAACTAATTTGAGGACATAACGCATGTTGTATTTAAAGCATAAAGTGTATTGAACATATGACTTGAGATTTGAGGCATAAAGTATATTGGACATATGACTTGGGATTTGGGGCGTAAATTGAACTCTAAACATGTAATTGACATATTTACCTCATAACCATGTAAATGGTATAATTTACATACCAAAAATTATGAATTTGATTTAGAAGGAAAGTGAGCCATGACAATATATTGTTGACAAATTTACATATAAGCATAAAAGGATAAATATGTAAATTTAGAAAAGACGAATATGCCAAACCCGAGGTTAGACTGATTTGTGGTGTAAAACTGCCCGGAACCGACCGGCACATCCAGTGACCACAACAATACCTATCTAATGTGGGGGGTTAGTGCATTGAGCCCAAAAAGGACCCAAGGTTAGACTTAGTTGTGGTGTAAAACTGCATGAAACCGACCGGCACATCTAGAGACCACAACAATACCTGTCTAATGTGAGTGGTTGGTGCTTTAATAAAGCTAAGTCAAGATTGGTAGGGTTAAGTCAATTAAGGAAACACTTAACCAACGCAACATGTTAACTAAACTGATGGGTGGGGTTAGGTAAACTTGGACACTTAACCAATTTAACATGTTGGCTAGGAATCCCTAGTAACGGGGACCCATTTCAGTAGTAACCCACATAGCTGTATCATGGTACCCTGAACTAGGCAGGGTGGGCCACAATTACTGGGCTGATTATAAGCGGTCAAAACGTCGGCGGGTGGTGCGTCAGTGTAGGTTCCGATGGAGTACGGGCGTGCACGTACTCCGGAGTGGAAAAAGCAGGCACTGGGCATCAGTAGTTATACACTGTGCATCTTGAATCATGTCGGGTTGCCACCATAGGATTTGATACACCCCATGGTGGGACTAGCACAGGTACCTACAATCAAGCGGGGGCCGAATGACACACGTGATAGATGTATGCGAATAGGATTTGATCGATAAAAAGGGATCATTTCACCATGTATATAGGGTGCCGGTTGGGACAAGTATAAATAGGTGCAGAGAAGTAGAATGGGTGCGATAGTATATTCGTTTTAAACTTCCTTATCTTGGTTTATGTTGGTTAGTTATTCTGGTATGGTCCTATTTTCAGTCTGTTCCTATCATGACCCTTTTCCTTATTCACACACTGAAAACTCACTAGACTTACTCAGACTTAGGTCTGACCCATTTTCTTTCGCTCTCTTTTCTTCCGTTCCCTCCCCCCCCCCAGGTACCCAAGGAGGGAATAACTCGGCTTAATTTGGACCGTTCATCTTTTCAAGCTTGAAGGCTCTATGATGTATAGCTTGGAATCTCTTACCTTTGGCTATGGCTTTGGATACACTAGTACTTCGGGATTTATGCAGTTTTATTTTGTTTTATGCTTCTTTATATAATAATCAAGGCAGAAATTATGATGTAATGATTTGGAAGTTGGTTTGAATCAGTTTGCTGTAATGTTTTGTTATGAACCATGTTTGAAATAAAGATAGTTTTATTTTCTGCTGCTTATCTATATGTCTTGTAAATTACCTGGGTCTTCTACCTATAATGCTCCACTAAAGTTAAGGCATTCCCTTTGTGAGTGAACTTAGCGGAGGTGGGGTGTTTCATAAGGATAGGATTTTCAGGAGGGCAAGTGCATGCTAACACCGCCAGCGTACCTGAGAGCGAGGTAGTAAAGTTTGTGTTGAAGAAGTTTAGTTTTTCTTTTTGATCATCCTGTTCGTACTCTTTTTGATTTTAGCGCTTCCCATTCGTTTATATTTGCTTCCATAGTTGAGCCTCTGCAACTTAGTACTTGTATAATAGAAGATCCCATTATTGTCTCAAATCCAGTTGGTGGTTCGGCTCGTTTATCTTTGGTTTGTAAGGATTTGGGAATAGCTATGTTAAGTATTGAGTTAAAGTATAATGCTTATATTTTTGGTTTCATGGACTATGGGTTGATTCTAGGCATGGATTGGTTAGCTAGTTATTGTGAAAGGAGGGTAATTAAACTTTCGACTTGCCTCTGGAATACCCGCGAGATTTCGTGCGATCCTAAGGGATCAGTTTGTCTTGGCTCCTAGAATCACTTAATGCATCTATCGACGATTTGTGATCCGCTAGAGTAGTCCATGAGTACGCAGATGTTTTTGGTCAGGTTAGGGGCTTATCCCCTAAAGCGCGAGATAGACTTCTTCATATATCTAGTTGACAATGCAAATCCGGTTGCATTACTTGTACAACACATGAATCCAAGGAAGGCCTCAGTAAACAAGTAAAAGAGTTACTTGAAAAAGGGTTCATAAGGCGAAGTATTTCTGAATTGGGGTGCTCCAGTCGTTTTCGTTACAAAGGCGGATGGTTCACTTCTCTTGTGAATAGATTATATTTTGGAATGAGGAAGAACATGCTTTGCATCTAAGGGAAGTCTCGGATACCGTCCAAGCGCATCAACTTAAGGCGAAGTTCTCCAAAAATGTCATTTTTTGAGGAAGAAGTAAGGTTTCTAGGACATGTGGCGTCCAAAGAAGGGATAGCAGCAGGTCCCGCAAAAGTATTTGCGGTGCAAGACTGGAAGGTCCCAAGGAATGCAACAGAAGTAAGAAGCTTTCTTGGACTAGCAGGCTAATATAGGAAGTTAATTAAGGACTTTATGAAAGTATCGGCCCCACTTACTAGATTGACGAAGAAGAGTCTAATCATCTTAGTATATACACTTGGTAACATGGTTAGCCTCTGTTAATTTTTAAGAGATAGTTCTGGGAATGTTAGCATGACACGGCAGAAGTTGTAGTGCCAAGTATACTATAAGGAGAAGAAGTGGAATGAGAGGCGACAGAGAAATGAGTTCCAACTCATATTTTGGAAACAGAAATTAAGAAGCTACGCAAATCGTGAAGTTAAGACAGTCAGAGCAATATGGAATGAAGCTCAAGAAGATGCGACTTAGAAGACTGAAGACTAGATACGCGCATCATACCCTTTTTGAGGGTATATCCTTGATCTCTCTTTTCTGTAAAGTTTATTTGCTAGTCTTTATCTTTTAAGTATATCCTCTCGATCCTATGCTCGATCCTTAGGTAGAAGCCAATGGATGTAAACATGTGTTTGAAACATGTTATGATTGATGGTTGCAAGTGGTTGCAAGTGTTTGCTAACGGTTGCTCGTGGATACATATACACACATAAGGCACTAGATCGGCTCCGACACTTCCATATTGCATATGTATGAGTGAATTTATATATATATGGACTGAAACTTGATGTGTTATCATATGGATGTTGCATTTGTATGAATGATTGAGCACTCATGTAGAAGTTATAAAGTACGATTAGGAATAATTGCATACATGATGGACTCATGGCACTAGCATAATTTGCATTAAGACATATACATGATGGACTCAACTGAATCATTAGACCGCCTGATTTTGCATTAGGACATATACACACATAATGCATATGTTCATGAAAAGCATTAGAAATCTTTTTAAGGACAATGGACGCCTGTGATTGAATGGTTGAGTATATGGTTGTTGGATGTTTGGATACATTCTCCTTGACTTGGAGATTTCGGGGACGAAATCCTTTAAAGGAGGGGAGAATGTAACACCCCGTATTTCCTATGAATATTAAAGTAACGAATTATAGAATACTTAATTTTAAAAGTGAGAATTAAGGGAAATGGGTTACGCCATTGCATTCGTCTAAGAATTCTGCTTGAGAGTCCGAGTTTGCGTGAATCGGACGCCGTATGAAGAAGTTATGGAGTTCAGAAGATTTCATGTTTAAACAGAAAATTAAATAATTAAATAAACGAAAACAGTTCGAATTTCAAAATTACGTGAATCAGCTAGGCGGGAAAATTCCCGCCCATAGGGGTTGACTCCCCCCGGGGGGTTGATATAGGTTTCGACCGCCAAGAGGGGTGTCGACTGGGGTGTCGACTCCCCCCCCCCCCCATAGGGGTCGACCCCCTCGTCCAAATCCAAATAGTGACGATTTCTGACTTGTAGCTGAGTCATTAGGGCATAGGTGGCGGTTTCTGGATAGCTCTATCTTGTCTGGATGGTTCTGATTGCTCCTAGGTTGATCTAACGGCTCACATAAATCTAAGAGTCTATATAAACAACCCTAACTCTCAACCATAAACCTCACAATTTCATTCCAAGGAGCCGCCATGCTGTCCATGGTCAACCTAGCATAGCCACCATCCTTCTCCAACTAGGAAGCAAACTACAAAGTAAGTTAAAAGCTACGAATCAAATCTAAATTAGAGAATCGATAGTCTACGTCAAGGAATAGTTTTTCAGTTTCAGAAATCAGATCCTAGAATTCAAGACCGTTCTGTAATTTGTAAGTTCATGTTACTTTCAGAAATAAAATTTAATTGTGATTCTGACATGGTAATAAATCTAAATATGAGATTATGCCTATTTCTATCAGTCTTTCTATATTCGTTGGATCTATCTCATTGATATTATTATGTCCATTCTTGGTCTCTCTTTCTTTCTTCCCTTTTGTTTTTATAGCCAGGCTAATGCGAGCTTAAGCCAAATCTCATAAGAGATGTACGTACGTTGGGAAAAATTGGACATAATATATGATTTGGACATGGCCAACGCTAAAAATTGGGAAAAGTATTGAATTATGTATAATTGGGCATAACTGATTTGTAACTAATTTGAGGACATAACGCATGCTGTATTTAAAGCATAAAGTGTACCGAACATATGACTTGAGATTTGAGGCATAAAGTATATTGGACATATGACTTAGGATTTGGGGCGTAAATTGAACTGTAAACATGTAAGGCATAGTACATGTGTGGCATAGTACATGTGTGGTTTAAGACCTAAAATTGGGGTATATATATATGATAGTTTATGACTTGGAAGAAGGAGATTATTGTGTATAGTGATGTATGGCTTAGGCATGAAAACCTATAATAAGATAGGGATAACTGTTAAATGTGAACACGCCTAAATTGGGATTTTAGGTAATTGGCATGCACTGTAATTAAAGGCTATAATTTGACATAGTTTATACTATGAATCATGATTGGGTTTTTTTTTGGAGAATATTATGTACGGTGCAATATGACTAAACCTTAGGGCATGTGTTATATTGTGAATTACGGCCATGATTTTTGGGCATGTATGTTTATAGGCTAAATTTACAGTTAGGCGAGATATGCTAATGGAACTTTAAGTGATGTTTAATTTGTTAAACTGACTAATATGCTAAAATCTGTTGAAAGTGATGTTATTGGAAAGCCTACGATGTAGATGAACAAATTGACATAACTAGCCTGAAGTTGGAAAAATCTGTAAATGAACCAATTGGCTAAGATAAACATGCCTAACCCGAGGTTAGATTGAGTTGCGGTGTAAAACTGCCCGGAACCGCCCGACATATCTAGTAACCACAACAACACCTATCTAATGTGAGAGGTTAGTGCATCATGCCCAAGAAAAACTCGAGGTTAGATTGAGTTGTGGTGTAAAAATTCCCGGAAGTGCCTGGCACATCCAGTAACCGCAACAACATAGATCTGATGTGGGAGGTTGGTGCATTAATAAATCAATTAATGCTAATGAACAGGACATGTTAAGAATGGTAGGGATAAGTTAACTAAGGCAACACTTAACCGTTTTAACATGTTAATTAGACAAGGAGATGGGGTTAAGTAAATTTAGAACACTTAACCGTTATAACATGTTCATTAGACAAGAAGGTGGGGTTAAGTAAATTTAGAACACTTAACCATTATAACATGTTAATTAGACAAGTGAGCAGGGTTAACCAGTACAACATAATAAATGAGAAGGGTTAAGTTAATAAGAAACACTTAACCAATATGACATGATGAATAGGTAGGGTTAATTTAAAATAAGAGAGCAACACTTAACCAATATAACAGGATGCGTGGAGGTTAAGTTAACACAAGAAGGCAACACTTATCTAATGTAACACGACAAGTGGGTGGATTAAGTTAACTTGAATTGATTTGATGAAACTTAACCAATACAACATGATGAACGCGTGGGGTTAAGTTAATAAGATACACTTAACCAATGTAGCTTGATGAACGAATGGATTTAAGTTAATGGGAAATACTTAACCAATATAACATGATGAATGGACAGGGTTAAGTTAATAGGAAACACTTAACCAATTCAACATGACGATTGAGAAGGGTTACTAAGAAACACTTAACCAACATGACTGGATGAGTGGGTGGGTTAAGTTAACATGAATGGACAACACTTAACCAATATGACATATTGTATGGGAGGGTTAAGTACATATCGGGTTGGTAGGTAATATTAGTAAATATAGGACCACAAACATAACCATTAAGTAAACATGTTTGAATCAGTGGGAGGGTTAAGTACATATCGGGTTGGTGGGTAATATTAGTAAATAGAGGCCCACAAACTTAACCAGCAAGAAACCCTAGTAACGGAGGCCCATTTCAGCAGTAACCCACATAGATGTATCAAGGTACCCTGAAACTAGGCAGGGTGGGGCACAATTACTGGGCTAATTATAAGCGGTCAAAATAGCGGCAGGGGGTACGTCAGTGTAGGTTCCGAAGGATTACAGGCGTGCATGTACACCGGAGTGGGAAAAAGCAGGCACTGGGTACCAGTAGTTATACACTGTGCATCTTGAATCGTGTCGGATTACTATCATAACGATTGATACACCTTATGGTGGGACCAGCACAAGGTATCTACACACAAGAGAGGGCCGATTGACACAGACACAAGGAAAATTAATATGAGTAAGGAGTCGATCGATTAGGTAGTACGGGTACATCTAACATATTCATGGCAATTAGGCAGATTGAGGTGGAATCCTCACAATAGATGTACAAGTGAAGGCTAAACCAATTGCGGGGACTGTGATCACGTTATCATATTATCATTTTACATAGATTTCTAGTTGGGACACTAGTTAGGGGGTGCATATATATAGAAATCGGAATAACAGGGTAGTAGCAAAGCAGAGAAAGAGTAGAAGTGCATTCAGTTTATCTTGCCTTATCATGTCTATGCTAATCGTATGTTATCTTGTTATCCTTGTTATCCCGGTATTGTCTTATATTCATTTTATTCATGTCATGATGCTTTTGCCTATTTACATGCTGAAAATCACTGGACTTACCATACTTATGTATGACCTAGTTTATTTTTGCCTCTTTTCTTCCGTTTCCCCCCAGGTTCACAGGGAGGAAATGTTACCACTTAGCTCAGTTTTCTTTCCAAGCTCGAAGATAGTCGATGTATTTCTTTGGACTCTCTCTCTTCCACTGCTATGGCTGGTTCATGCTTTATTGGGGAATATCATTGTTATTTTTATGCCTCTTTTATACTTGGAAGCTTTTGAATCAAGACAGAAGTTCTATGTATTACTTTTAAGCATGATTGAGACAATTGTTGTAAAGGCTTGACTGAACCACATCTTTAATAAAATGACTTTATTTTTCGCTGCTTTGTTTGTCTGTCTTGTAATTTATCTGCATCTTTTACCTAAAACGCTCCACCGAAGTTAAGGCATTCCATTTGTGAGTTACCTTAATGGAGGTGGGGTATTACACCCGTCCTTGCAGCTGACGGGATGCTAGCCTCCTCTTCATCGCGTCTTCGATTCCCAAATCCTCGAAGATGCGCTCACAGCTATCGAGTCAATCTTGAAAATCCGTAGTCGATTCTGTTCCGTGGAACGACTTCCTATCAAGCTGAGTATAATCCCTGCATAGCTTGGAGAAATCGGCTCTAGGCGCCTACACCGCTGCACCACCACCATTTACAGCATTAGGAGCTGCTCCCTAAACATCCCTAAGCATCTCTCTTATGAAGTCAGTGAACATCGTCCTCATATCAGAAGCATTCCTGTTATTGGCCCCTGAACCCATATTCCTCATATATCAGCTCATCGTTTAATCTTTAAAGAGAAAACGATTAACCATCTCTTCAGTGGTGCCAGTGCAGTTTGACTTCATCCTCAGATATACTAATAGTATATATATATATATATGTGTGTGTGTGTGTACATAGCTTTTGAAAACCAAAATATAACAAATACGCACTCTTATACACGTATACCATCTCTCCCTGGTGCCTTTCCCTAGGTTAACTACGCACCTGGAGCTCTGATACCAAGTGTGACAGCCTGCCCCTCACCAGCCGACATTTCCCCTGAAATGTGCTGTGCCGATGTCCAACCAGCATGGGATGGTCATCAAAGGAAAAGAAAGAAGACGATGAATCACCAAAGAACCTGTAGTATATCTCACAGAGCATGGAATAAAATATAATAATAACATAACTTGATATAAAACAGGCGAGATAGTGCATAAGCTGAAAACTAAACCATCATAGCAGCGGAATCCGAAATACAGCTTATGATCCAAACCATTAATACAACTTCAAAATACTGTCTCTAAAAGCAAGATAGAAAAGGTACACTACTAATGCCCAAAATAGTGACCAGCAACAACACAGGGAGAATATATGAGAGTAATACGTGTAAGCCTCCTGCTCGTCTCCGGACAGCTACTAGTCCATAACCAACCAACCAGTCTCTAGTCTGCTCGTTTAGAAGCAACCAAAGTAATAAGAAGAGACATAAAACACTAGGTCAGACAAAAGTCTGGTATAAGTGATAAGCAGCAAAACAAAACAAAACAATAACAGGTATAATCTAATCATACCTGAACCTGGACCTACAACCAAAGAGTTAGCACAAAAAGTTGTACAATACTCTAGGGTAACACTTACATAAAGTGTAAATGGGGGTGTGGGTCATGGTGATAGCAAACATCAAGCATAGCAATCATCCTCACATCTCTCACTCAGTGCGTAAAGCATACGATATCCACCACTAGATCACTCAATCCTTTGCTACGATCACTATGCTCCATGGAGTCACATTGACTCCATCGCACTGATCCATAGCCACTAATCCATCTCTCGGTAGTGAACTAAATTTATGAATATCGATAATCCCTTTGCACACATCCCGCAGCAAAGTCCAACTCATGAAGTTAACTCATTGGTTCCCGTATGGATCCTGAGTTCTAACTTCCTATTTGGTCTAACTTTGCATCTCGGGTTTTGGTTGAATTGGTTTTGATCTTCAGAAGAGTTTACGATCGTCGTCGCGTGGTCCTCCCCGTATTCTTCGGCTCATAGCTCGCCCTGGCATCGGCTTGTGGTCCCCTTTTGTATCAGCTCGTGGTCCTCTTTCCTTCCTGGCGCGGTTCACGGCTCGCCACCCTAGGGGTCGCCCCCCAGGGTTCGCCCTCTTCCTAGGGGTGGCCCTCCTAGGGTTCGCCCCCTTCCTCATGGTCTCCCTCCTAGGGTTCGCCCCCTTCCTCATGGTCTCCCTCCTAGGGTTCGCCCCCTTCCTTATGCTCGCCCTCCTAGGGTTCGCCCTCTTCCTAGGGGTCGCGGAGATGCTTCACGAACGGGTTACTGACCAATTTCATGCAACTTTCCAGCAAGCTATTTATGCCACATGACAGCATTTTCGACCAATCTAACAGTTCTAGGCAATTACAAAACATTCCATATAGTAACAGCAGCATGTATATCAACCATAAACACCAAAACAACAATTTAACATGAAATATGGATCAAACATACCCAAAACTATGATTTTCCCCTTAATCACCTTAATCATGATTAAACCATACGATTATCAAAACATGTCCAAATTAAGCTCTTCTGCGGATTCTTCGTATATTGCTGGAGTCTGTTCTTCCTTATTAATTCCTCAATTAAGCTCTTCAGATGTCAGCATTCTTCGTATTATGGCCTGGTTGATTGTGAAACCAACAGAACCTTCCTGACTTTATTGTAGCATCATTGATCTTTACTTTCCTCGGTGTTGAATATTCCTCGGTACCCTTGGTCACCAAGAAGATATTTTCTACGGTTTCATTGAAAGGAGTAAGCTCATAATTCTTAAACAGGCAGAATTTCTTGTTAGCTCGATTATCCTTTCCATCGTTGCCCCTTTTTTGACTACCAAGATTCTTTTGTCCACCTCGTACATTAACATCCTTCTTCTCAGGTTGTGCACTATTTTCGGGAATATCTAGGGCATAGGCTGGATCTTCATCAACACTCATATATTTCTCATCTTTATCGAATAGCTCCTCGAGTGTACTCGGCTTCTTCTTTTTGATCCATCGCCCGAACTTGGTCTTCTTGCATATGGCTCTTTTTAAAGCCATTAACACAAAACAAGGCTCATGATTTCCCACCTCGGCTGCTGCGGCATTGAAACGAGTGAGAAAAACCTTGATTGATTCTCCTAGCCTTTGCTCAAGCTTGTTTAACTTCATGACATCCCGTACCTTTGTGGATTAGAGCCTGAACTGTACTCTGAATAGCATGGCCAAAGTAGCAAAATCATCCACGGTATTTGGTGGTAACTTCGTGAACTAGAGAGAAGCCACCCCTTCTAGATAGGTTAGGAGGTAGAGACATTTCAGCTCATCTGTGGCACACGTCCCGACCATATGTTGGTCATATTTGAACAAGAATACGCTGGGATCTCCATTCCCATTATAAGCTTGGACCATCAGAGGATTGAACTTTCTCGGGTATGGAGCCATCTTGATCCTTTCAGTGAGTGGGGTCTTGGTAGGAGCGAACCCCCACTCGTTCTCATCATCCTTTTTAAGGCTTTTCTCCATGATCTTGAGAACCATTTCCGATATGCGCTCCTCTTCGTTGTACTGGTCCACGGGGCGGACGCCATCCTCCTTACTAAATTTTTGCCTAAGCAAACGATCACGGTTTGTATTATGGGGCCCTGGGCATTCCTCTTAGGGAGGCGCCCCTTAGGTGGAACTAAGTATTTGCCGAGAGGTTGCTTTATCAGAATGGTTGTGGGTAGGCGGTTTTGCTACTTTATGATGAGGATCGTTAGGATTAGGAATGGCAATGGGGCGGTTTGGGGCGGGTTTCTCGTGCCTCAGACCCAACCCGGACTTTTTGAACCCCGCCCCAGACCTGCCCCGTAGACCCGGTGTAGGTCTGGAATTTCGCCCCGTACCCGAAACCCATACGGGTCATGGTAGACCCGCCCCGTGACCCGGTGAAATCGTATTCTAATGTACACAAATTTATATATCTATATTTTTTTGTCAATAAATGATAAATTATATACATATTATAATGTGTTCACAAGGATAGGAGAATATAATAAAATGATTTATAAAATAATAGTTCAAAATGTATGCACTTGTTATTGTATTATTATCATTGGTGCACCTTAATATTATGAAAAATTTATAGTTTGTTGATTGAAAGAATATAATATTCAAGTTATAACCATGTATAACTAAGAAGATTAACAATTAATCATTTTGGTTATAAAGTGTTAAAATGATGTTTCAATCATACGGGTTGGGGCGGGTTAGCCGTGCCCCAGACCCGACCCTAGACCCGGACCTCAAAAAGCAGGTCGCGGGTCTACCCGCCCCGAAGACCCTATGGGGCGGGTCTAAATGGGTCAAAACAGGGGCGGATCAAGCGGGTTTGGACCCTAGACCCGCCCCATTGCCATCCCTAGTTAGGATCTGCAACCTTCTAGTCAGAATTTTCCTGATTCGGACTTGAAGAGGTGGAACCTGCATTTTCTGTGCGAGCAGTTTGAGCAGGTTTAGAACAGGTGGCATTCATGGTAACTTTCGTTGTGGCAGCTTGAACGACGAGCATGGATTCTGACTTTTTCAACATAACATTGTTCGCGATATCCATTTGACTTGTTAGACCCACAACAACTTCATCTAACTCTTTCCTTGTTACAGTCGCTCCAACCCTAGAAGATTCACCAACTTCAAATTGGTTGGTGGGCGGTGTAGCATTTTTGGTGAGGTTGTCGGTCTCTACGACAGTATTATTAGTGACTTTCTTCAGTCTACCCATAATTTGGACAAGGCCTTGAACTCAGGAGGAAGTTTGTTGATTTGCCTGGATCTTAGATCTAGCGGATCTACAATAGAAGCAGGCTTAGAACTTTAAGGCAAGGCTTTTGAGCTTGATAGAAGTGTGAAAGAAGGAGATGCGAATGTGGCCCCACAGTGGGTGCCAAATGTTTAAACCGGAATTAGCTCAAACACCAAGATGCCACGAAGGCACTACCACCAATTGGTTAGAAATGAGACCACAATCACAACAAAAAAGTAAATGCACAAAGATTTTTATAGTGGTTTGATCTAAAATAGATCTACGTCCACTTTGGCAATGATTTTCATTATGGACTTGAGAGTTACATGGCTATAATCCTCTATAAGTACATTCATTGCTTCTTTTACACTAGAAAGTCACTTTAAATTTTGCAAATCAACGAGGAAAAGATCGAATCTTCCCAAATGCAAAGAATATGAGAGAATATCTTCAATCTCTAGAACACTTGATTAAATTTGACGAATTCCATGGCGACTTAGGCTCTAGATCTTTGTTAGGAGATGCTAAATGATGTTAGAATCGCTTGAAATAGGAGAGAAAGCAATTTGGCAGCCCTTTGGGGTAGTAGAAATCGGTCCCTAAAAGTATGGAATCCATGGCCTATTTATCGGAGAAGATGGAATAAAGTGGAGAGTTGAGATTTGTATGTGCAGGTTGTTGGTCACTCGCGTAGGTAATTACGGAAATGCCACTGCCAGTTGTAGCCAGTTGTCGCCAGCTATAGCCAGTCTATCACCTGTTTTTCTGAACGACCGACCCTGTGACGCTCGACCAGCCCTACGAGCGACCGAACTCGTATGTAAAACTCCCGCTGGGTGAGGTGCACGACCAGCCTTATGAGCGACTGAGCCTTAAGATCGACCGGACCATTAAGCGACCGACCAGGGGAGTATACGAGCGACCAAGTTGACATGCGAACCCCATCTTGCTTGACTAATGGATGTGCATGACCGATGTAACACCCCACCTCCATTAAGGTCACTCGCGAGGGGAATGCATTAACTTCAGTGGAGTGTCATAAGTGTATAGAACAGATAAATTACAAAACAAACAAAATTTAAACAGCGGAAAATAAATAAAACTTTACTTTATTGATAAAACAACAGCTTGGTAAAACAACTTGTACAAAGATTGTTTTCCAGCACTAAAACACTAATACCCATTACAACAAAGCATCTGTCTTGTTTAACAAAATAAAGAAGCATAAAATGACAATGATATTCCCCAATAAAGCATAAGCCAGCCATAGCAGTGGAAAAGGGAGTCCAAAGCAATACATCGTCTATCTTCGAGTTTGGAAAGAAATCCGAGCTAAGTGGTATTATTCCTTCCCAATGAACCTGGGGGGAGGGGGGAACGGAAGAAAAGAGGGCAAAACAAAAAAGAGTCAGACATAAAGCCTGGTAAGTCCAGTGATTATTCAGCATGTAAACAGGTAAAAGGATCATGACATGAATAAACTGGGTACCAGACCATAACCATGATAATAAGCATAGAAATACAACAAATGATGATCGTTAGATATGACAAGGTAATATACACTGAATGCGCTTCGGTTCTTTCTCTGATTTCCTATTTTCTATGCACCACCCAACTAGCATCCTAACTAGTGTCTTTCATAGAACGATTTGTATTCCATACTAGTGTCCCAACTAGTATCCTGTGAAAAAGGATCTGTATCCCTTACTAGTGTCCCAACTAGTATCCTATGTTATAAAATAAGGTGATCCCAAACCCGCAATTGTGGTAGCCTTCAGGTGTACATCTAGTATGAGGATCTTACCTCAACCAGCCTAATTGCCATGAAGATGTTAGATGTACCCTTACTACCCTATCGATTGGCTCCCTACTTGTATTAACTTTCCTTTTGTCCGTGTCAATCGACCCTCTCTTGCGTGTAGATACCCTATACTGGTCCTACCATAAGGTGTACCAATCCATGTGATAGCAACCTGACACAAATTCTGGATGCATAGTGTAGACTACTGATGCCCAGTGCCTACTTTTCCACTCTGGAGCACGTGCACGCCCATACTCCGTCAGAACTACACTGTTGCACCCCCTGCCGCTATTTTGACCGCTTATAAGCAGCCCAGTAATTGTGCCCCACCCTGCCTAGTTTCAGGCTACCGTGATACATCTATGTGGGTTACTGATGAAATAGGTCTCGTTACTAGGGTTTCTAGGGTCTATTCGTATACCCCCCAAATTGGCTAAGTGTTATCCATCCATTCAAGTTAACTTAACCCATCCACACGCCATGTCATGTTGGTTAAGTGTTTCTTATTAACTTAAACCTTCTCATTCATCATGTTGTAATTGGTTAAGTGTTTTCTATTAACTTAACCCTGTGCATTCATCATATTATATTGGTTAAGTGTTTCCCATTAACTTAACCCCACTCGTTCATTGGTTAATTGTTAACTTAACCCTGCGATTGGTCATGTTACATTGGTTAAGTGCTTCCCTCTTGTGTTACTTAACCCTACCACCTGTCATGTTACATTGGTTAAGTGTTACCCTCTTGTGTTACTTAACCCTATCACACATCATGTTAAATCGGTTAAGTGTTGCTTTGATTAACTTAACCCTACCATTCTTAGCCTGTCTGTTTCTTAGCTTTAATTTATTCATTAAAGCACCAACATCTCACATTAGATCTATATTGTTGCGGTCGCTGGATGGCCTGGGCGGTTCCGGGCAGCCTTACACCATAACTCAATCTAACCTCGGGTTTTTGGGCTTAAATGCGCTGACCTCTCACATTATATCTATATTGTTGCGGTCGTTGGATGTGCCGGGCGGTTCCGGGCAGTCTTACACCGCAACTCAATCTAACCTCGAGTTAGGCATGTTCATCCTTAGCTAATTTACATATTTTCATATGTGTCCAAATCTACGTGTCAAATTTTCCACAAGTCTAGCCAATACAAGTTTATGCCACATTCCCATGCTATGCCCAAAAATTTTCTCTATTAAATTATACCCAATTTTCCCCGCGTTATAATCGCACGTACAACGAGATTCAATCTAAGTTCCGAATGAACCTAGTATTCACAAAAGCAAGTAAAAAGGGGAAAAATAGAGAAGTGGCATAAGAATTGACATAAGGAAAAATAGGCATGTAAATATGTACCCAATTCCAGAATCATGTTTCAATGTTGTACATTAACAATATGGGTGGACAAGCTAAGCAATTTACACCTTAGGTATAAAGATTGGATAGAATTGGACTTAAGAGAATCACTAATTTTTATGTACAACATGATACATCCCATTATTTTAATCGCGATAGTATCATAGGCATAGGATGTACAACATGATAAGTTCCATCATATCAGTCACAACAGTCTCATAGGCATGATAGGTTCTATTATGTCAATCCAACAGTCTCATAGGCATGATAGGTTTTATTATGTTAGTCACAACAGTTTCATAGGCATGATAGGTTCTATTATGTCAGTCCAACAGTCTCATAGGCATGATAGGTTCTATTATGTCAGTCCAATAGTCTCATAGGCATGATAGGTATCATTACATCAATCACAATAGTCTCATAGGCATAAGCAATTCATATTTGACAAAAGGATAGATACGAATCAGAATTAGGCATCGTTCTAGATCGGATTATTACAGTCATGATTTCTATTAGATGTTTAAATATAAATAATAACTGAACTTACAGAAAAAGGACGAATCTTGTATTCTTGGATCTGATTTCTGAATTTGTTACGCTGTCCTTTGATGTAGACGTTTGATTTGAAGTTCTTCTAATCGATTACTAGTTTGGATTTGATTTACTAGTTTGGAGAAGATGAAGGAGGCTAGGCTAGCTTTTAGACGAAGAGCAACACCATAGTTTTAGGGTTTAGGTTTAGCTACGTATATATAGATGTCTAGGATTAATTCTAGCCTTTAGATTAGTCTAGGAGTCATCAGAGGCACACAGCTCGAAGACAGATCATCCAGCAAATCAGAAAAAGACACGTCATCACAGAACACTCCAGAATGCTGTGCTGGACTGCCCTCGGTATGGGCGCACTTGGCAGGTGCGCTAGTGCATTTTTGTATTGGTGCACTTCACAAGTGCGCCAACGTATTCTGGCCTATTTCCAGTTTTTCTGCCTAACTTCGTTCGTCCATATCTCCTTCATATGGTATCCGTTTTACGCAAACTCAGACTCTATCTGAAGCAGAATTCCGAGACGAACCCAATGACATAACCTGTTTCACCCAATTCTTCTTTTAATAATTAATTATTATTTAATTATCTCTTATGCCCCGTTTCAAAATTACGGGGTGTTACATTCCCCCCTACTTAAAGGATTTCATCCCCGAAATCTCCAAGTTAAGAAGAATGTATATCCTACCATCCAACATCCATCTATTCAACCATTCAATCACAGGCATCCATTGTCCTTAAAAAGGTTTCTAATGTTTTCATGAACATATGCATAGTGTGTGTGTATGTCCTTACCCAAATGAAAAATCAGGCGGTCTACTGATTCAGTTGACCTCCTTAATGCAATTCATGATAGTGCCATGCGTCCATTGTGTATGCAAAAGAACCTTATTGATACATATCATTTCTATATGAGTGCACAACCATATATTCAAATGCAACATCCATATGATAACACATCAAGTTTCAATCCATATATATATATATATAAATTCACTCATGCATATGCAATACGGAAGTGACGGAGCCGACCTAGTGCCTAATATGTGTATATGCATCCACGAGCAACCACTAGCAAACACTTGCATCCACAAAACATAACATGTCTCAAACACATGTTTACATCCATTGGCTTCTACCTAAGGATCGAGGATAGGACCGAGAGGATATACTTAAAAGATAAAGACTAGCATACAAACAAACTTTACAGAAAAAGAGAGATCAAGGATATACCCTCAAAAGGGCATAATGCGTGTATCTAGTCTTCAGCCTTCTAAGTCGCATCTTCTTGATCTTCACCCCATTGTGCTCTGACTGTCTTAACTTCACGATTGCGTAGCTTCTTAATTTCTGTTTCCAAATTATAAGTTGGAACCTATTACACTGTGGCCTCTCGTTCCACCTCTTCTCCTTCTAGTATACTCGGGACTACAACTTCTGTTGTGTCATGCTAACATTTCCTCAAAGGGTCTTCAAAATTCACTAGACGGTATTCAATGTGGAAGAGCTATCTCTTGAAAATAAACAGATGCTAACCATGTTACCAAGTGTAGTTATTAAGGTGATTAGAGGCCTCTTCTCTACTTAACTTATCCATTGCGTCAACTATCTGAGAGTCTTTTCTTTGTGAAGTCCCTATTTGATCCAAAAGCGCAGGTCTTACTCCTAGCGATGCCAACTACTAACTTAACCAAAGGTTTAAAAATCAAGGGTTGATATGTATTCTGAACTTTTCCTTTTCACATAAAGAGGACTCGAAGTCAACCTTCTTCTTCTTAAGGCATCCGCTACGACCTTACCCTTCCTTCTAACATCAAAATGTCACCTAATCCCGTGCCGCATGCACCCATGTATACCGTAAACCTTTTACTACCGTGAGATAAAAGTCAAAACTAGGGCAATTGTAAGAGCCCTCTTCGATCGTTGGAAAGCGACATCACAATCAATATCCCGAGAAAAGGTTAGACTCTCCTTCGTTAATCCAGTAAGTGGGGCTAATACCTTCGCAAAGTCCTTAATGAACTTCCTATATTAGCCTGCTAGTCCAAGAAAGCTTCTTACTTCTGTTGCATTCCTTGGGACCTTCCAGTCTTGCATCACAACTACTTTTGCGGGATCTACTGCTATCCCTTCTTTGGACACTACATGTCCTAGAAACCTTATTTCTTCTCTCCAAAAATGAAATTTTGGAGAACTTTGCCTTAAGTTGATGTGCTAGAAGTGTATCCATGACTTCTCTTAAATGCAAAGCATGTTTTCCCTCGTTCTTTGAGAAAAACAAATATCATCCACGAAGACTACTACAAACTTATTAAGGAAATCTCTAAACACCCTACTCATCAAGTCAACAAAATAAGAGGGTGCATTCATCAAACTGAAAGGCATGACGAGCTAATCAAAGAAACCGTCAGGGTCCTAAAAGCAATATTGTCTATACTGTCCTTAGCTACTCTTAGCTGATGATTAGCCAAATCTAGTTTGGAGAAAAAAGACGCACCTACAAGCTGGTAAAACAAATCATCTATTCTTGGAAGTGGGTGCCTATTTTTCATAGTTAGGTTGTTTAATTCTCTAAAATCCACGCATAAGTGAAGTGGACCATCTGCCTTAGTAGCGAACACTACTGGAGCACCCCATTCGAAAATACTTCGCCAAATAAACCCCTTCTCAAGCAACTCTTTAACTTGTTTGCTGAGCTCCTTCCTCTCCCTAGGAGCCACGTATTGTACGTGTAACGCAACTGGGTTGGCGTTATCATCCAAGTATATGCGGAAATCTATTTCACTTTTTGGGGGTAAACCCTTCACTTCATTAAAGACATCAGGATACTCATGGACTACTTAAATAGATTGCAAATTATCAACAGATGTATCAAGAGATCCTGGGTAACTAAGAATGATAGAACACTTAGGGTTACATGAGATTTAGAGGGTATTACCGAGGCGAGCCAAAAGTCTAACTACCCTCCTTTCACAATTGAGAATGGCACCATTACTGGATAACCAATCCATCCCTAGAATCAACCCATAGTCCATGAAACCAAAAACATAAGCATTACATCTAAACTCATAGCTTAGTATAAATATTCCCAAATGCAAACAAATCATAGATAAATGAGCCGAACCACCAATTAGATTTGAGAGAATAAAGGGGATCTTCTACTATACAAGTACTAAGGTGTAGAGACTCAACTATGGAAGCAGATAGAAAAGAAGGTGAAGCGCCAAAATCGAACAAAGTTCTAACATGATGATTGAAAAAAAAACTAAACCTTCAACAGAAATGTTCCTACCTCTCTTAGGTACACTAGCAGTGAGAGCATGCAATTGCCCGCGAGAATATTATATCCTTTGCCCTTGTCCTTGTCTTTCGACAATCCTTGATAAGATGCCCTGCTTCAATATACTAAAAACAACCACCGGTTTTGTTCTTCCTACAATTAAATGACCCGCTATACCATAGAAAATACACTTCCTCTTGTTGTGGGATCTATTATTTCCTCCACCCTTCTTATATTCCAGTCCAATGTTTCTGAATCTTCCACTTTGGCCTCTTTCTTTTCACCTTTCTCCTTCTACGTGAATTAATCCATATCAACAAGCTTCTTATCCTTGGGCTCGTGCTCCTTAGCCCAAACTCCCTTATTCTCATCCTTACTATCTTTGTATAGCTTGTTGACAAGTTTCTCGAAACTAACTCCATCTTATAGCAACCTACAAAGATTAAAAGAAGATTAGCCGTAGGTGAAACTATTGCGGCTACAGATGGAGGTTGGGCACTACTTCGCCCTCGACATGTGCCGTATGCCTATAAAACTATGGCGAAAAAAAGGAAGAAGAGATTCAAATAGAGAATCGAAATGTAGTGCATATGGATTTGGGGAATATGCCATTTAAAAACAATACTTTTCTCTTGAAAAACGCTTCTTTAAAACATGTCTTAGGAAACACCCCTTTTAAAATATGCTTTTGAAAAATCTTTTATCTGTTCTGGTAAACTTTAGCTCTGATACCACGTGTAACACCCCACCTCCGTTAAGGTCACTCTCAAAGGGAACTCATTAACTTCTGTGGAGCATCATAAGTGCATAGAACAGATAAATTACAAAACAGTCAAAATTTAAATAGTGGAAAATAAATAAAACTTTACTTTATTGATAAAACAGCAGCTTGGTAAAACAGCTTGTACAGAGATTGTTTTCCAGCACCAAAACACCAATACCCATTACAACAAAGCATCTGTCTTGTTTAACAAAATAAAAAAGCATGAAATGACAATGACATTCCCCATTAAATCATGAGCCAACCATAGAAGTGGAAAAGAGATTCCAAAGCAATACATCGTCTTTCTTCGAGCTTGGAAAGAAAATTGAGCTAAGTGGTAATATTCCCTCCCTATGAACCTGGGTGGAGGGGTGAACGGAAGAAAAGAGAGCGAAACAAGAAATAGTCAGACATAACGCATGGTAAGTCCAGTGATTATTTAGCATGTAAACAGGTAGAAGGATCATGACATGAATAAACTGGATACCAGACCATAACCATGATAATAAGCATAGCAAGACGACAAATGATGATAGTTAGATATTACAAGGTAAAATACAATGAATGCACTTCGGTTCTTTCTCTGATTTCCTATTTTCTCTGCACCACCCAACTAGCTTCCTAACTAGTGTCTTTTATAGAACGATTTGTATTCCCTACTAGTGTCCCAACTAGTATCCTTTGAAAAAGGATCTTTATCCCCTACTAGTGTCCCAACTAGTATCCTGTGTTATAAAATAAGGTGATCCTAACCCCGCAATTGTGGTAGCCTTCAGGTGTACATCTAGTATGAGGATCTTACCTCAACCAGCCTAATTGGCATGAAGATGTTAGATGTACCCTTACTACCCTATTGATCGGCTCCCTACTTGTATTAACTTTCCTAGTGTCTATGTCAATCGGCCCTTTCTTGCGTGTAGATACCCTGTGCTGGTCCCACCATAAGGTGTATCAATCCTTATGATAGCAACTCGACACAAATTCTGGATGCATAGTGTATACTACTGATGCCCAGTGCCTGCTTTTCCACTCCGGAGCACGTGCACGCCCATACTCCGTTGGAACTACCCTGTTGCACCCCCTGTCGCTATTTTGACCGCTTATAATAAGCACTGTAATCGTGCCCCGCCCTGCTTAGTTTCAGGGTGCTGTGATACATCTATGTGGGTTACTGCTGAAATGGGTCCCTGTTACTAGGGTTTTCTAGGATCTATTCGTATACCCCCCAAATTGGCTAAGTGTTATCCGTCCATTCAAGTTAACTTAACCTATCCACAGGCCATGCCATGTTGGTTAAGTGTTTCTTATTAACTTAACCCTTCTCATTCATCATGTTGTAATTGGTTAAGTGTTTTCTATTAAATTAACCTTGTTCATTCATCATATTATATTGGTTAAGTGTTTCCCATTAACATAACCTCGCTCATTCATTGGTTAAGTGTTAACTTAACCCAACCACTGGTCATGTTACATTGGTTAAGTGTTGCCCTCTTGTGTTACTTAACCCTACCACTTGTCATGTTACATTGGTTAAGTGTTGCCCTCTTGTGTTACTTAACCCTATTACACATCATGTTATTTTGGTTAAGTGTTGCTTTGATTAACTTAACCCTACCATTCTTAGCATGTCTATTTCTTAGCTTTAATTTATTCATTAAAGCACCAACCAATCACATTAGATCTATAGTGTTGCAATCACTGGATGTGCCGGGTGGTTCCGGGCAGCCTTACACCATAACTCAATCTAACCTCAGATTTTTGGGCTTAAATGCGCTAACCTCTCACATTAGATCTATATTGTTACGGTTGCTGGATGTGCCGGGCAGTTCCGGATAGTCTTACACCGCAACTCAATCTAATCTCGGGTTAGGCATGTTCATCTTTAGCCAATTTACATATTTTTCATATGTGTCCAAATCTATGTGTCAAATTTTCCACAAGTCTAGTTAATACAAGTTTATGCCACATTCCCATGCTATGCCTAAAATTTACTCAATTAAATTATACCCAATTTTCCCCACGTTATAATCGCATGTACAACGAGATTCAATCTAAGTTCCGAATGAACTTAGTATTCACAAAAGCAAGTAAAAAGGAGAAAAATAGAGAAGGGGCATAAGAATTGACATAAGGAAAAATAGGCATGTAAAGATGTACCCAATTCAAGAATCATGCTTCAATGTTGTACATTAACAATATGGGTAGACAAGCTAAGCAATTTACACCGTAGTTATGAAGATTGGATAGAATTGGACTTAAGAGAATCACTAATTTTTATGTACAACATGATAAGTCCCATTATTTTAATCACGATAATCTCATAGGCATAGGATGTACAACATGATAGGTTCCATCATATCAATCACAATAGTCTCATAGGCTTGATAGGTTTTATTATGTCAGTCACAATAGTCTCATAGGCATGATAGGTTCTATTATGTCAATTCAACAGTCTCATAGGCATGATAGGTTCTATTATGTCAGTCCAACAGTCTCATAGGCATGATAGGTTTTATTATGTCAGTCGCAACAGTTACATAGGCATGATAGGTTCTGTTATGTTAATCCAACAGTCTCATAGGCATGATAGGTTTTATTATATCAGTCATAATAGTCTCATAGGCATAATAGGTTCTATTATGTCAATTCAACAGTCTCATAGTCATGATTTATGAATTTGTTATGCTATCCTTTGATGTAGACGTTTGATTTGAAGTTCTTCTAATCGATTACTAGTTTGGATTTGATTTTCTAGTTTGGAGAAGATGAAGGAGGCTAGGCTAGCTTATAGACGAACAACAACACCATAGTTTTAGGGTTATGAGGTTTAGGTTTAGGTTTAGCTATGTATATAGATGTCTAGGATTAATTCTAGCCTTTAGATTAGCCTAGGAGTCATCAGAGTTACATAGCTCGAAGACAGGTCATCCAGCAAATCAGAAAAAGACACGCCATCACAGAACACTCCAGAATGCTGTGCTGGACTACCCCCGGTATGGGTGCACTTGGCAGGTGCGCTACTGCATTTTTGTACTGGCGCACTTCACAAGTGCGCCAGTGTATTGTGGCATGTTTCCGGTTTTTCTACCTAACTTTGTTCGTCCATATCTCCTTCATATGGTATCCGTTTTACACAAACTCAGACTCTATCTCAAGAAGAATTCCGAGACGAACGCAATGGCGTAACGTGTTTCACCCAATTCTTCTTTTAATAATTAATTATTCTTTAATTATCTCTTATGTCCCGTTTCAAAATTACAGGGTGTTTCAACCGAACCACGGGGTGATCAAGCGACTAGGAACTTGACCAAATAATATTGGTTGGTGCTTTACCGACCCTGGCTCGCACGATCGACCCTTTGGGCTTGGCTTACCGATGACCGATCCCTTTAGCACTCGATCTATCCTACCGGAACTTGACTAATCCCATCCGTGATGTGACCTAGGATGCTCGAGCTCTATCTACGCGTAGGCTTCCTTTGCCCGACTATTCCAAAGTGAAGTAAAAGCCTAGTGCCTACTCGACCCTATAATGCAACCCTTGGATGCTCGAGCCTTATTGATGCTCGAACCATACCAATGCCCGATCTATTAATGAGTACATTATTTTAATGGATAAACATATATCGATTTTATCGATTTAATATTCAAAAATATGATTAGTTTAGAGGATATTGAATTATCGTAATATGAAATGAAAAATATTGAATTCAAAGTTAAAACTAAATCAAAACAATTCGGACAATCAATATAAATTTTATTTGAATATAAACGATGATAATAATAATTTATTATCGATGAGTTTGATTGTTTGGATTTAAAATATAGTTTATCAATTTAATATGGAACCTGAGAATAGTCAGTTTTCAAACGACCTCGAATTTTAACGAAACTAATTTTATAAAATTTGCAATAGTTAATTATGCTTAGATTTCCAATTTCGTGTCAATTAGTGTTATTGAGTAATCGTGCGCAATTTAAATGCGTATCGATTCACGTCGAGAATTAAAAGGAAATTTTAAAAACGATTTCGAAATTGGACGAAACCAGTTCCATCATGTCTGAAATATTAAGTTATTGTAAGATATCAAGTTTCATTACGATTCGAGCTCGTATGTGGTCATTTATATATGTTACTTTAAGCCTAAGTTTCACAAGAATATTTAAATATTAAATTTGTCTATAAATATATCCATACCACCCCAATCTCCTATTTTATTTAATTTTCCCTTTCTTTGTTAATTCCTTCAGAAAAGTAGCTCCTCTCATAATCAAAAAGAAAAAAAATCGTTCTTATCATTCAAAAAAATAAAAACCAGAATCCCCCTTTTCTTTCAAATTCAATTAGAATTTTCAACAAATCTAATTAGGAACAGAATTCAGCAACGATCGATTCCTTGAACTCGTTTGAGGTCATACTTTAATTCCGATGTCTCAATTTTAGGCTCGATACTCCTAGAGGTTGCTCAAGTTATCTACATCAAAAACATAAGTTTGAATTTTTTTGTGGAAATCTTTCATCGATTCATGGATTAGGGATTCGTTCGAATTCATGAATAGTAGCAGCGCCTTGAGGAAATTGGTTTGTGCGATTGAATATAAAAAAATCTCAACCCGTGGGAAGTTGCGATGTATGGGGATGTGAGTTTCGAAATTGATTTTGGGAAGGAGTTACATGGAGGGTTTTTGGCGAATTCGGATTATAAGAATGTCACGTAGAAATTTTGTGGTTGCATTGATGGGAGAAAGTCGAGACTAGGTTGAGGCGTGCCAGATGATGGTTCTGGGGTGGGAGTTGGAGCTTGCGCAGAGAAAGGAGTTAAGGGGGTGGTAGGACATCACTTCGGTGAATTGGTTTACTGGAGTGTTTTAAGTTTGGTTGTGGTTATTTAAGGATGATATATGCCTGAGTTGAGGTGGATTTGGTATTGATAGGAGTCGTGTTGTTTTTCTAGTGTTGTTGTGGAGTTTGGACCAATGGTTTTGAGAGCATGGTGGTGGAAGGCAACAAGAAGCTAGGTGTTGAGGTTTGGGCTGATAATACTATTATGAGGGCACGATAATGGGTTTACAGGAAGATGGAGGACGCTTTTCAAAATTGAAGGAAAAGATCATGCGACGAACGATATGGTTTTTTCTAAATTAATAAATACTTAAGTTAGTAAATTAATTACTTTTGTTGATTACGTTTAATTAAAATTAATCTTATAAAAGCAATGACTCTATCGTATGAAAAGAGTTTGCGACGAGACCGATTGCATTGGAATCGTGTTTGCGTTATCTACAAATAGAATCTAGAATGGGGTGTTTTGAAGACAATTGTAATTTTTTATTAAATTGAACATATGTTTAATTTAATTGACAATTTATCACGAAATCATCAATTAAAATCAAGGTGAGTAACTCACTATCTGGATTTGTTTATAATTTTATTATAAAAGAATTTTTAATTAAAATAATTTTTATTTGATGTTTGCTGACTATTTGGATGCATTGACGAATTGTTGATAAATTATGGTTATTATATAAATATATATATTATATATATATATATATTAGTTATATGTGGGCTTGATGGTTGGATATTGATATTTCCTGCAGTACCATTAGAGCATGATTTCCTATGCGCCCCACAATATATATAGTGGGTGACCTCCTATACCGCGATATCCAACCTTGAAGAAGGATTGGTATTATTTATTTTGTCTAACATCTGTGGATGAAGCAAAAACAGGTTGGAGGGATCCATTTAAATTTCTCAAAAAATTATTTATTGTTGTTTCATATATATTGTGTTATATGATGTATGATAGGTTATTTTGTGTGTTTAGATGATTGAATAGCACTAGCCCTAAAATAATTGGTATTTAAAAAGTGTAAAAATATATTCGAATGAAAGAAAAATAAATTGGGTTTAAAGAGGAAATTTTTTTATTTTTTCTAAATAGAATTTGAATTTTTAATGGGCTACGATATATTATCTTGTTCATAATAATAAAAACAAGGGTCGAATTTATAAACGAAGTTTACAAATGAAGTGAAATTAATTATCATTGGATAATTTGGAAATATGAATTTAAAAAGGTATTTATAATGGGGAATCGTTTAGGGAAGATGAAACAATGAAATTATTTCTGATGTTCGGAATGTAAATTGAATTGAAATAAATCCATACAGATTTATCATTAGAATCGACTATGTCTAATTAATAAAAATTAGGGGTGGGCGCGGTTTGGTCTGGTGCAGTTTGGAGCCTAAAACACTTTCGCACCATATTAAACGGTTGATCAAAAATACAAACCGTTATACTAATCGTTTAAACGGTTCAGTTTCAATTCAGTTTTATTATAATGCAGTCCGGTTTTGGTTCGGTCCGGTTTGAACCCGTATTAAATATAAAATTAGAGAATTACTTCCATCAACAGTCAATTTACAATTTTGTGACATTGTCACTTAAAAGTTAAAACGCACAATGTAATCCTGAATTGAAAGAATAGTCTCTAACTATATGAATACTTTGATTTTACATTAATGAAAATCATTAACCAATCATAAGCGTTAATTAATGCATACACATTAAATAAGGTAACTCAAATATGATTATAACTAACATTACGCAAAAAATATATGAAATGTAACACCCCGGATTTTTGAATAATCGAATTAACTAAAATAAAGAATAATTAATCTCAGACGTGAGAATTAAGGAAATGGGGTTGCGCCATTGTGTTCGTCTCGGAATTTTGGTTGAAATAGAGTCCGAGTTTGCGGGAAACGGGTACCGGATGAAGGAGTTATAGACGAACGAAGTTTGGTGGCAAAAAGAAAATAAAAATAAAAATTGCACTGGCGCACTTGGGAAGTGCACCAGTACAAATTTACATTGGTGCACTACCCAAGTGCGCCCAGGCCGAGAGAAAACCTGCACAGCTTTCTGGTTCAGTCCGATCTGTGTTGTGACTCATTGCTGAGCCCTTTCTGACTCCTTGCTGAGTCATTAGGGCTGACTTATCACACTATCTTGACTGAGTGGTTTCGATTAACCCTAAGATCATCCGACGACTTAAATTAATTCAAAACTCTATAAAAAGACCCATAGACTCAAACCCTAAATCAGAATTAAAACTGAAACTATGGCCGTCATGCTGTCGTCTTGAACCCAAGAGTAGCCGCCACAAATTAAAGAGGAAAAACAACTAATCAAATTAGTTCTATTCAACCCTAACAATGAATCTTCTTCAAAGGAGTGCTAATACAACTCCAGAAATCAGAATTCAGAACTCAAGACCGCTTTTGTGTTGTGAGTTCGACCACATTAACAAATAATTGCTAAATCAATTATGATGTGATATACGTTGGATTATAAGTTGTGGTTGTGAATCTAATTCATATGTTTAATCATGTACGATTCATATGATGTTATGAAAGTTTTATATGTGATGTTATGCAAGTTTCATGTATGATGTTATGCAAGTTTCATATATGATGTTATGCAAGTTAATATGATTATGCAAGTTGTACATATGATGTTATGCAAGTTAATAGGATCACGCAAGTTGTATGCGAGTTATATGATGTTATGTAAGTTTGGATCTAAAATATATGCTAGTAATTCATGATGTTAACTTGTGTCAATGAATCCCTTTTTATAATCCAATCACCTAGGTTTATAACATCAGTTTTTATGCGAATATGGATGTGGAACATATGCTAGTTCGTATAAGTATTATCTTCATATGCAAGTTTAAGTGATAATTGGATTCACATATATACATGTTCACACCTTTAAAGTTTAGATCCATATTCAAGTTGACATTTTTATGTTGAAACTATGACATGCATAGTTATGCAAGTTTACACCTTTATGTGGATCCATAGTTTACTCAGGTTAACACCTTTTATTGGATCCATAGTTATGCAAGATGACACCTTTATGTTTAGGTTGACGACATACATAGTTTATGTAAGTTTGTGATAATTACCTAGGCTAGTTGGGTGTAAAGCTATGTTCATACATGCAAGATCACACCTTTTAAATCTATGATTTTTGGATCCTTGATAATACAAAGACTATGCAAGTATGTTGTAATTCTTAATTGGAAGTTAGATGCAAATTAGATCTATTATTGTGTGTATATGACTTTATGACGTTTATTCCTTTTTTTAAGTATTAGACTATTTGCTAGTCTAATATGTATATATCATGTTAAGCGAACGAATGACGGGGGTACAATAGGGATAATAGTGGATACACACATATTGTGAATTTGGCATGTAATGGCCTGAAAAGGCATGTAATTAATTTTAAGGAATAAAATTAATTAGTGATGAAATTGGTATGATTTTACATACCATAAATGGATGGACATAATTGAGTCTATTATGGACATCGTTAAATTTGGAATTGATTGATAATTTGAATAGGGAAAGTAATTCAAATTGGGGGAATGATTAATTAGGTGTAATTAATCGGCTAAGACACGAGGTTAGGCTCGTTTGTTGTGTAAGACTGCCCGGACCCGCCTGGCAAATCCAGCTGCCACAAATGCCAGTCTAATGTGAGAGGTCTTAGGCACAAATTAAATACATAACAGTTGTAAAGACACGAGGTTAGGCTCGTTTGTGGTGTAAGACTGCCCGGACCCGCTCGGCAAATCCAGCAGCCACAAATGCCAGTCTAATTTGAGAGGTCTTTATGAGGTTACGGTCTTAATGAATTAAGAAACACTTAACTAGATAAACATGTAGTGGGACATGAGGGGGTTAAGTGGGTGCCTTGGGTGGCATGTGGAATCTAGTGGGTGCCTTGGGTGGCATGAGGAAATACGATTAGTAACACTTAACCAAGGTAAAACATGTAAGTGGGACATATGGGTCAAGTGGGTGGCATGTGGAATTACTAATAGAAACCCTTAAACAAAATTGAAACATGTAATTGAAACATGAATAAGAAGTGGGTTAAGTGGGAAATACCAGAGGGGACCAAGCTTAGGTGGATAGCTTGTGTCAAGCCATGGGGGCCCATTTCAACCAGTAACCCATACGTATCTTTGCGGGCTCGACCCAAGTCGAGGACGGGACACGCATACTGGGCTTGACTGTAAGAGGCCAAACCAGGTTAGCGGTGGCAACGCAAGTCCAACGGGTTCATATGTGTGTGTGGACCCGGGCTGGTAGGTAAGACGTTGTTGCATCGTGTAGGTATAAGTCGTTCATCATTGGTGGTACCGGGTTTCCACTTTGGGGAGTGATACACCCCAATGTGGGGCTAGCACGGGTATCTACGAGTTATGGAGCCGATCGAATGGGGCAGGTTAGTGGGTACACCTAGTGGAGATAGGAGAAGATGGCACCTATGTAGTCAGCTAGGGGTACACGAAGCTACCACTATTATTAATAATTACTAAGGGGGTACACCTAGTGGAGATAGGAGCAGGCGACACCTATGACGTCAGCTAGGAGTACGTGGAATTACAATTATTACTTATTGAAGCGATACATCTAGTGGGGATAGGTACACGCTGGGTACCTATGATAGCAACTAGAGATATACAGTAAGTTGATGGAGGATAGTGGGTACATCTAGTAGTACACGAAGCTACCATTGTTCTATTTAGCCAAGAGGGATCAAATTTCTAGAGTGACTAGTAGGGGTGCATTTAGTGTTAGTACAGTACTGTATGGTACAGTACAGTAGAGTATAGTAATTATCCTATATCGATTAGGAAGCGCCATTTACGTTATTTCTGTTTCTCTTGATTGCCTTGCCATACCCATGTGGTTCACACAGTCATTACCTTATTCTCCAGCTTATATCTTATCATATTGCTTTAATAATTATGTTGTTAGAGTTATCGCACTCGCCAGACTTTATGTCTGACCCCCTTTGTTTCCACCTCTTTTCTTCCTTCCCCCCCTCAGGTTCTAAGTGTGGGACCAGTACTAGTGGAGCTTGATTGGGATCTCTTTGGGAGCAATTGGATTTGGATTACTGAAGTAAAGTTCAGCCTATCATTTTCTTTATGGCTATTTGTTGTAGTGGGATTATGTACTTTTTTTTATCAAGATGGATATTATGTACTTGACATTGGTTTATGGTTTTTGATGATGTAACCAAACATATTTACCTTCTGCTGCAATAAATAAAGTTTTAAATTTTCAGGTACTACTTTATATCTGTCTTGTTGTGATTTTCTGTTCTATATTCACTTAAAATGCTCCATGGAAGTTAATGCATTCCCTTTGCGAGTGACATTACTCGACGTGGGGTGTTACACGTGGTATCAGAGCTGAAGGTTACCAGAACAGATAAGATATTTTGAAAAACTATTTTTCAAAAGTATTTTTATAAAGAATACTTTCAAAAATCTCTTTGTAGAAGAGTATTTTTGAAAGAAAGGTTTATTTTAAGAACATAATCCCCAAGAGCCATATATCCTTCCTTCTAATCTCCGTTTTGGATCCCTTCCTCTTTCTCTTTTTGATTTCTTTCCCTCTCCACGTATAGATGCTTTTTGTAAGATAAATAAGGACTTCCTTATGAAGGACGGAAAACCACTTCAAGGGACTTAGACGTTTACCGGACTAGAAGTTAATCCAAGGAAGTGGAGGGCTTGTTGGTACCTTTAAGATAGACGATGGGAGGAAGGTTCAAATAGCTGTTTGGTTAACAAAGGACGAAACCTCATCTTGGTGAGAGGTCACGAATGGAGAATGTGAAGAAGAAGAAGAAGGCTAGTTGTTTTGGAGAAATAGGACACCTTAGGATTGTCGAAAGAGGCAAGGACAAAGTACAAGATCTTCTAGAGGGTAGTTCTATTCCCTCACGGCTGGTATACCTGATGGGGGTAGGACCGTCTAGGTTGAAAATTGGTTTTCTTTATCATCCGGTTTGAACTTTGTTTGATTCTGGCGCTTCATACTTGTTAGTATCTGCTTCGTTAGTTGAAACACTGAACCTAAATACTAGACTAGTTAAGGATCCCATCCTAGTCTCAAATCCTGTTGGTGGTTCGGCTCATCCTTCAATGGTTTGTCGGGATTTGAGAGTGTCTATCTTGGGCGTTTGATTTGAATGCAACGCCTTCGTCCTTGGTTTCACGGGCTATAGTTTGATTCTAGGGGTGGATTGGCTAGCCAGGCGGGGTGCCATCCTACATTGTGAAAGGAGGTTAGTTAGACTATTGATTTGTTATAGAAAGACCCTCATATTTCTTGTGACCCTAGGGGTTCAGTGATGCTTAGCTTCCTAGAATCTTCTGACGCATCCAACGATGATTGGGAGTCTGTTTGTGTGGTCCGTGAGTATGGAGACGTCTTTGATAAAGTGCAGGGTTTACCCAGAAGCGCGAAATAAGTTTTCGTATGTGCTTAATAGATTAAGCAAAGCCAGTTATGTGATCAATGGTGGTTTTGGAGCAAGACTGGCAAGGACAGCCAGAGTCGGTCAAGTGCTCAATTGGTTGGCCGTCTTACTAGTATCATCTCATGTAGGTCGTCTGAATTCAAAGGAGGTATCCCTTGGGTGTTTGTCTGATATTGGTTTAGGCCTTTGGGGCTTGCACTTGGGGGATGTCGAGTTCGACTAGGATGGTCTGGGTGAGAGATGGATAGTTGTGACGATTTTGCATGGGATAATATCCTGGTTTTCTCTAGAAGCAGAGAAGAGCATGCCCTACATCTTAGGGAAACCTTAGGGACCCTACAAGCGCACCAGCTTAAAGCTAAGTTCTCCAAAATACCATTTTTGGAGGAAAGAAGTGAGGATTTTAGGGCATGTGGTCTCTAGGGAAGGGTGATATGTTATGGTGGAAGACAGTCGAAAGTCCATGAGAAGAATTACCCTACCCACGACTCAGAATTGGCTGCCATAGTTTTTGTGCTCAAGTCTTGGCGTCCTACGATTTCGAGATAGCATATACCCCTGACAAGGGTAACGTTGTGGCGGATTCCATGAGTAGGAAAAAGTTGACATTGAGTCCTTTGTTTGTCGAGCGGCGTAGCTTAGAGTTTATCTCTACCTTTGACTTTAGACCATCCATTGATTTTGTACCCAGTTTGCTAGCGTCCTTGAGGTCAGACCTACGCTTTTGGGACGGGTTGGAGAGGCACAGCGTGATGACCCACAGTTGATGGAGTTATTAGAGAAGCTCATAAGAGGGGAGTCATCAAGCCACCTAAGTAGGTATACCCTAGATGATAAGGGTTGGTTGCGTAGGGACGGTAGACTTTGTGTACCACAGGACGAGAATTTGAGGAAGACCATTCTTGATGACGACCATCCATCCAGGCGGGGACAAGATGTATATGGACATGAGACGAGTTTACTTTTGGGCCGGTATGAAGAGGGATGTGGCCGAGTATGTCGCTAGATGCTTGGTGTGCCAACAAGTAAAAGCAGAGCAAAAGAAGCCCGGTGGATTGCTTCACCCATTGGAGGTCCCACAATGGAAGTGGGAAAGTGTTTCGATGGACTTTGTTGACGGATTACCAAGATCGAGGAAGGGTAATACGGGGATTTGGGTCGTAGTAAACAGACTTACTAAGAGCGCCCATTTCATTCCCGTGAAGAGTAAGAGGACTGCTCCATGGTTAGCCTCCGTATACATTCAAGAAATAGTTCGTTTTGCACGGTGTTCCTTCTAGCATAGCGAGCGACCGCGATCCTATCTTCACTAGCGAATTTTGGAAGAGCTTGCAAGAGGTGGTAGGGACTCAGTTATGTTGAGCACTGCATATCATCCTCAGACGGACGACCAGACCGAGAGGGTGAATCGTATTCTAGAGGACCTATTGAGGTTGTGTAGACTTCGGAGGTACATGGGAGGAACATCTTCCGTCGGTAGAATTCACATATAATAATAGCTTTCAGTGTAGCATTGGCATGGCACCGTTCGAAGCTCTTTATGGGCGGCCGTGTCGTTCACATACATGTTGGTGCGAGTCTACTTGGGCCCGATATGATTAGACAGACTTCGGAAAAGATCGATTTAAATCGAAGAAGGATGAAGACGACGCAAGATTGGCAGAAATCTTATGCGGACAAGAGGAGGACAGATCTTGAGTTTGATATTGGGGACATGGTCTTTGTCAAGGTGTCTCCATTATGGAATGTCGTTCGCTTTGGGTCTGTTGGGAAGTTAGCACCAAGATTTTAGGGCAGTTTCCTATTGAGGAAAGGATTGGGCAGATGGCGTATAGAGTGGAGTTGCCCGAGAGACTTAGTGGTGTACACGACGTATTCCATGTATCATATTTGAGGAAGTGCTTGCACGAGACCGCGAAAGTGGTAGAGCCGAGCTTTCTTAGAGAGGTGGAGATCGAGCGTGATGTGACGATTCGACGAGCTCCTACGCGCATTCTTGGGTCGGAGATTAAGAAGTTGAGGAATCGAGAGGTCAAACTAGTCAAATTGCAATGGGGAGATGACGAGAGCAACGCTACTTCGGAGACGGAAGAGAAGATGCGTTCATTGTACCCTTTTCTTTTCGAGGGTATGTCATTTAAATTTCTCAATTATCACTTACCTTGTACTTATCTTATCTCTAGTATGTCCTCTTGCTAGTATCTTTGACCTTTAGATAGGGTAGTCCTATGGTTGAAACATGTGTTTGAGACATGTTATGTATGATGGATGCACGTGGATGCAAGTGTTTGCTAGTGGTTGCTCGTGAATGCATATACACACACTTTAGGCACTAGATCGACTCAGTCACTTCATATCGCACATTGCATATAAATGTGTGTACATATTTAAGTAATGGTTGTATAATGGTTGTACCATCATATGGATGTTGCATTTTGGTGAATGGTTGTGCACACATGTAGAAATAATATGTATTGATAGGGTTCTTTCGCATACATAATGGACGCTTGGCACTATCATTGTTTGCATTAAGGAGGTTAACTGAATCAGTAGACCGCCTGTTTTTGCATTAGATAAGGAACATATACACACACTTCTTGCATATGTTCATACAGCATTAGAAATTTTATAAGGACAATGGATGCCCGTGTTTGATGGTTGAGTAGATGGTTGTTTGGATGGTAGGATATGCATTCTCCTTAACTTAGAGATTTCGGGGGCAAAATCCTTTAAGGAGGGGAGAATGTAACACCCCGGATTTTTGAATAATCGAATTAACTAAAATAAAGAATAATTAATCTCAAACGTGAGAATTATGGGAATGGGTTGTGCCATTGTGTTCGTCTCGGAATTCTGGTTGAAATAGAGTCCAAATTTGCGGGAAACGAGTACCGGATGAAGGAGTTATAGACGAACGAAGTTTGGTGGCAAAAAGAAAAAAAATTGCACTGGCACACTTGGGAAGTGCGTCAGTACAAATTTACATTGGTGAACTTCCCAATTGCGCCCAGGCCGAGAGAAAACCTGCACAGCTTTCTGGTTCAGTCCGATCTGTGTTGTGACTCATTGCTGAGTCCTTTCTGACTCCTTGTTGAGTCATTAGGGCTGACTTGTCACCCTATCCTGACTGAGTGGTTTCGATTAACCCTAAGATCATCCGACGGCTTAAATTAATTCAAAACTCTATAAAAAGACCCATAGACTCAAACCCTAAATCAGAATTAAAACTAAAACTATGGCCGTCATGCTGTCGTCTTGAACCCTAGAGTAGCCGACACAAATTAAAGAGGAAGAACAACAAATCAAATCATTTCTATTCAACCCTAATAATGAATCTTCTTCAAAGGAGAGCTAATTCAACTCCAGAAAACAGAATTCAGAACTCCAGACCGCTGTTGAGTTGTGAGTTCGACCACTTTAACAAAATAATTGCTAAATCAATTATGATGTGATATACGTTGGATTATAAGTTGTGCTTGTGAATCTAATTCATATGTTTAATCATGCACGATTCATATGATGTTATGAAAGTTTTATATGTGATGTTATGCAAGTTTCATGTATGATGTTATGCAAGTTTCACATATGATGTTATGCAAGTTAATATGATTATGCAAGTTGTAAATATGATGTTATGCAAGTTAATAGGATCACGCAAGTTGTATGCGAGTTATATGATGTTATGTAAGTTTGGATCTAAAATATATGCTAGTAATTCATGATGTTAACTTGTGTCAATGAATCCCTTTTTATAATACAATCACCTAGGTTTATAACATCAGTTTTTATGCGAATATGGATGTGGAACATATGCTAGTTTGTATAAGTATTATGTTCATATGAAAGTTTAAGTGATAATTGGAGTCACATATATACATGTTCACACCTTTAAAGTTTAGATCCATATTCAAGTTGACATTTTTATGTTGAAACTATGACTTGCATAGTTATGCAAGTTTACACATTTATGTGGATCCATAGTTTACTCAGGTTAACACCTTTTATTGGATCCATAGTTATGCAAGATGACACCTTTATGTTTAGGTTGACGACAAACATAGTTTATGTAAGTTTGTGATAATTACCTAGACTAGTTGGGTGTAAAGCTATGTTCATACATGCAAGATCACACATTTTAGATCTATGATTTTTGGATCCTTGATAATACAAAGACTATGCAAGTATGTTGTAATTCTTAATTGCAAGTTAGATGCAAATTAGATCTATTATTGTGTGTATATGACTTTGTGACGTTTATTCCTTTTTTTTAAGTATTAGACTATTTGCTAGTCTAATATGTATATATCATGTTAAGCGAACGAATGACGGGGGTACGATGGGGATAGTAGTGGATGCACACATACTGTGAATTTGGCATGTAATGGCCTAAAAAGGCATGTAATTAATTTTAAGGAATAAAATTAATTAGTGATGAAATTGGTATGATTTTACATACCATAAATGGATGGCATAATTGAGTCAATTATCTACATCGTTAAATTTGGAATTGATTGATAATTTGAATAGGGAAAGTAATTCAAATTGGGGGAATGATTAATTAGGTGTAATTAATCGTCTAAGACACGAGGTTAGGCTCGTTTGTGGTGTAAGACTGCCCGGACCCGCCCGACAAATCCAACTGCCACAAATGCCAATCTAATATGAGAGGTCTTAGGCACAAATTAAATACGTAACAATTGTAAAGACATGAGGTTAGGCTCGTTTGTGGTGTAAGACTGCCCGGACCCGCCCGACAAATCCAGCTTCCACAAATGCCAGTCTAATATGAGAGGTCTTTATGAGGTTACGGTCTTAATGAATTAAGAAACACTTAACCAGATAAACATGTAGTAGGACATGAGGAGGTTAAGTGGGTGCCTTGGGTGGCATGTGGAATCTAGTGGGTGCCTTGGGTGGCATGAGGAAATACGATTAGTAACACTTAACCAAGGTAAAACATGTAAGTGGGACATAGGGGTTAAGTGGGTGCCTTGGGTGGCATGTGGAATTACTAATAGAAACCCTTAACCAAAATTGAAACATGTAATTGAAACATGAACAAGAAGTGGGTTAAGTGGGAAATACCAGAGGGGACCAAGCTTATGTGGATAGCTTGTGCCAAGCCAAGGGGGCCCATTTCAACCAGTAACCCATACGTATCTTTGTGGGCTCGACCCAAGTCGAGGACGGGACACGCATACTGGGCTTGACTGGAAGAGGCCAAACCAGGTTAGCGGTGGCAACGCAAGTCCAACGGGTTCATATGCGTATGTGGACCCGGGCTGGAAGGTAAGACTTTGTTGCATCGTGTAGGTATATGCCGTGCATCATTGGTGGTATCGGGTTGCCACTTTGGGAAGTGATACACCCCACTGTGGGGCCAGCACGGGTATCTACGAGTTAGGGAGCCGATCGAATGGGGTAGAGTAGTGGGTACACCTAGTGGAGATAGGAGCATACGGCACCTATGTAGTTAGCTAGGGGTATATGAAGCTACCACTAATATTAATAAATACTAAGGGGGTACACCTAGTGGAGATAGGAGCAGGCGGCACCTATGACGTCAGCTAGGAGTACGTGGAATTACCATTATTACTTATTGAAGGGGTACATCTAGTGGGGATAGGTACACGCTGGGTACCTATGATAGCAAATAGAGATATACAGTAAGTTGATGGAGGATAGTGGGTACATCTAGTAGTACACGAAGCTATCATCGTTCTATTTAGCCAAGAGGGATCAAAATTCTAGAGTGACTAATAGGGGTACAGTTCGTGTTAGTACAGTACAGTATGGTACAGTACGGTAGAGTATAGTAATTATCCTATATCGATTAGGAAGCGCCATTTACGTTATCTCTGTTTCTCTTGATTGCCTTGCCATACCCATGTGGTTCACACAGTCATTACCTTATTCTCCAGCTTATATCTTATCATATTGCTTTAATAATTATGTTGTTAGAGTTATCGCACTCGCCAGACTTTATGTCTGACCCCCTTTGTTTCCACCTCTTTTCTTCCATCCCCCCCAACCAGGTTCTAAGGGTGGGACTAGTACTAGTGGAGCTTGATTGGGATCTCTTTGGGAGCGCTTGGATTTGGATTGCCGAAGTAAAGTTCATCCTATCATTTTCTTTATGGCTATTTGTAGTAGTGGGATTATGTGCTTTGTTTTATCAAGATGGATATTATGTACTTGACTTTGGTTTATGGTTTTTGATGATGTTACCAAACATATTTACCTTTTGCTGCAATAAATAAAGTTTTAAATTTTCAAGTACTGCTTTATATATGTCTTGTTGTGATTTTCTGTTCTATATTCACTTAAAATGCTCCATGGACGTTAATGCATTCCCTTTGCGAGTGACATTAATGGACGTGGGGTGTTACATGAAAACTATTACTAAAACCATAAAATTTTCCTTTGTGATAGTGGTTATTATTAATATAACAACATACGCTGAAAATAGAATATGCATTTTAAAATAAAAATTTAGATAGGAATTAGTTATATTTTTATCATAAGATTATTAATGCAGGTATTCGTTTCGGTTCGATTTATTATGATATGGTCAACAGTACAAACCGCAACCAAACCATATCACTGCGGTTTGGTTCGGGATATTTGCTTAAGAGAGAGGATTCGGTGCGGTTTTCTGCAGCGTTTCTGCAGTTTGGTCTAGACGGTTATTGCGGGATACTTTATGCCCACCCCTAATAAAAATAGTAAATTATTTACAAAAAGGATATTTGAATTGTGTTAAATAGATATTAAAATCGAATATGGAAAATAGATTCTATATTATATATATGTGTGTAAGTTATAATAAATAAAATATTCCAAATAAGAATTGAATTTAAAAATGTATTTTGAAATGGAACTTGTTTAATGTATAAAACAAGGAAGTAAATTTATAAACGATTTTCATAACTAAAGTGGGATAATTATCATGGGATACTTTGGAAATATAAATTAAAGTATGAATTTAAAATTGAATTGGAAGTCATTTCGAAAAGGTAATGGTACATTTTAAAAATATAAATTGAATAAGGGAAACCAAGGAATTTACAATTGGAGTTCGATTAATTTGAATTTATAAAATAATTTATTTTCAAGTGAATTGGAATTCAATATATTAATTGAGTTGTGAATAAATTTATAAACGAGTAATGAAACGGTGAATGAAGAATCGATGATTTTGGCGTAATCAGGAATTTTAAGTCGGATTTGGTAAATTAACATAATTTATAAATATATAAGAATGAGGTTGAAATTTTTATAATAAACGAAGTTTAAACATTTATATTTAAAAGTTAATTAAAACGATCTTTTCGCAGTGCCGTAGTTCGTAATTTGACATTTCGAACTTAAATTGAGTATATAAAACTCAATATAAGTCGAAATTCTTTGAAATAAGAATCGTCTAGACCTATTAAGTGATATTTTTCTAATGGAGGAGAAAAATATAGATTTCGTCTTATAGAGTTTTATTTATGTCAAAATCAAATTTTCAAAAAAAAGAGCGTTATAGTCATTTATAAACCATAATAGTTTATTAAATAATATAAAAGGATTTTGAGTGGGTATAAATTTAGAACTCCATTAGAAAAATCCATACTTGAGTTATAAAATAAATATGAACTCAAATGTAGTAAATGAATTGATTTTGGAACAAAAATCAGATTTTTAATTATTGAATAGAATTAACTAATTAAAAAAATAATTAGTTAATAGGGTGTTGGGATGGAATTCGACTTTGGAAACTGAATTGGAATTGTGAATTTATATTCCAAATTAAATATTAAACTTGAGTTGAAAATGGAATTCGATTGATTTATAAGCAAATTAAAATTTATATGAACGTGATATATCCATGTAAAAACGGGATTAGACAAAAGAGCTAATTAAATAATAAATTAGCGAACTGAGTTGAAAACAATTGAATCATGTTGGAATAAATTTGAAATGGTTGTAGATAGGTTAAACAAGTATGGAGTGAAGCTAATGGAAGCAAATAAATTGAATGCCCGATAAAACAGGTACGTATTTAATTTAATATGAGTTTTTATGAGCCTATTGGGCAAGCCACTTGGTTTTTTGATTTTCTTTTTGAATGGAAAGGGCCTAGAGAGGAGAATTGTAGTTGTATCGATTGAGCTATACGAAGGAGACACTAGATAATTTTTTTGGAGATTTAAAGACAGAGAAAAAAATTAAGAAAATTTGATAACTAAAATTGAATTACGGATTATATAAAAAATTTGGTAAGAGAATAAACTTAAATGAAAATTTATAAGTAAGAAGGAAGCGATTACGATTGAATACGAGATTTTAAAAATAGAAAATTTGGTAAGAGAATAAACTTAAATGAAAATTTGTAAGAAGGAAGCGATTACGATTGAATACGAGATTTTAAATATAGTTAGTTAATTGCAGTATTTTGGGTTGTTGTAAGTGTTACACAACATTTATTTTAACCCAAACAGATGTGATTTTGGAAATATAATAACAAATATTTCCTAAGTACAATAATAAATGGTATCGTGGAAGGGATGAGTAAATGAGAAATGTTTTCCAATTATCGTAAGAGGACCAAGCAATTTGAAAATACATCTTGATAAAGATATTTGAGTCGTATATTGGAAAATGAAATTTTAATTTAAAAAGGGCTTAGTGATTGTTTGTTGCTAGTCAAAAATAATCTCCCTTTAAAATATAAGGTGTTGGATGAATGTTTGTCTATTCGATAGTTAAATAACCGATATCGAAGTATTAGTCAATTTAATACCAACGTGGTCAATACAGAGAGACTAGTTAGATTTATTATCCAAATGCCACTTTGTATTGGCATAAGCATTGCAAATCATATTGTTTGACGATAAATGAAGACGGAGTAAAATGCAAGGGCTTTTTCTGTTAATCCTAAGTAGTTATTGCCTAAGTTGGATTAATTGAAATTGTGCATTCGGTTTGTCCAGTCCCAGGACAACATATATGGATGGATGTCTAAAAGAGTATTTCCAACGGTCACGTACTTTGATTTCCTCAAACGTATTTCTGTTTGGTGGCGGAGAAGACAACATCTCTTAGCTTAACACCCATTTTATTTTTAAGGACGTCAATTAGTGATTTGACGGATCTGATGATGTAGCATTCAAGGTGAACGGTGGCAAGATGTTCTAAGAAGATAATCATAGCATTAGGCCTTATCAACCGGGAAATGACAAAATTCTGGCTGGCAGCATGGCTAAGTGGGTCTTAGCTAATTAGGTTGTGTTATTACCTAATCCTAAGAAAATCCATTTGCTTCTCATTCTATTCGCTATTGTATGCTTTCCGTGACGGTTGCTGATCACATCCGTTGGTGATATACATTCGATACATTCAAGTTGAATGAATTGTCGGTCATGTGTGGTCGGGTTGCAAGATGTTCATGTTGAACCTCGGTGTATCAACCCTAGAGCACACTGTTCGGAAGGTGGTCTCATACCTTGTCATAGTTGGAAATTCATTCTCCAATAAGCGCCCTGCGATTTTTGATTATATAATATGTATGTGGAGCACGAGATACAAGTGTTCCGCTAGATTGCTATTTATTTGATTTAGACACTATAATAATATCACTGGATTTTAATATCAAAAATATTTTGGGTTATCATAAGGTAAAATCCATCTGAGTATATGTGTGGATCAGTCTTACGATTATCCTTGTTTTCAACAGGATTTTTAAAAGTTGAACCAAATGGTTGGAGTTTATTCACACCAGTCGCATGGCTGACCCAGAGTTTATTTTGTTTATTTTACCCTAAACTCTTGGGTGCCCAAATTTTTATGGGCAGTCAAATAGTCAGGATTTTATAGATACAGATGGAGGAGCTTAGAGCAAGAGGCTTCGGCATTAGTTATCTAGTATTATTTTCAGTTGTGTATTGTGTATGTATTCGGAAACAGGTAATTATAATTGTTCCGATGTTAGCTAGAAATTATTGTTGTGTTTTGATGATATATAATATACAGTTTCTGTTTTCAAGCATTGTTGAATATTATATTTTATTCCACTGCGATGTGAAATTCTGTTTTGTTATATCTATTCTTCTTCTATCTTTTTCTTCTTTACCCATAATGATTCTTATTTCTGTGCAATTTGGGTTGGACGTGTGGTGTATTTAGTCAACTCAAATAGTATGGAAATTCGGGACATTACATCATATTTATCCTGATCGCCCCCACTATGATTTTGTTTTGCGTCGTACCTACGGAGTGCTCTCTGATAGCCCACCGGTTTGGTGGATTTTACAGTATTGTATAGACTACAATGTTTATAAACAGTGTAAGGGTAAAAATGTAATCTCGCATATGCTATTTTGATAATTTATTTTACCGAATAGAACTATTATAATAGTGAAATTATATTGTATAGTATCTAGTTTGACGGATCCATAGGAGATGGAAATTCCTATAACAACTCTTATGTTATTGCACTCACGAACACATTGTATAGGAGAAGCGATTTACTATAAGCATCTCTGATGCCGTGACACTAATAAGAAACTCATATTATTAGCTGATTTTCATTTGACTGATATGAGAGTATTTTAGTTCTGATCCGAGTACTTTTGTATTTTCATTGGTGCTCGGGTCAGCTTGAGTTTTTCAGTTAGCGAAGACCACATTATATTGCAGATGAAGATGGAGCTTGACAGACGTAGTTACTAATATTATTCCGCTGCATATATTGGTATGTTTTATGACAGTTAACTCTGATGTATTATTGTAATGTGTAATCAAATATATAATTTAACAGCTTCATGAACTGTTATTTTATTATTATGTTTTGTCCTTCTGCTATGAGATTCTGTGATTGTTTTTCTTCATTCTTCTTTTTCCTAAATTAATCCCAATAACTATCTGTATTTTTAGATTTGTTTGAGTCGACATGTGAGGATTATTGTCGATTTGAACAGTCAAAACTGTGGGTCGTTACACCATCTTAGTTTCAATCTTCAAAAATCATTACTTAATGATTATTCAACATAGGAAATAAATCCTGTCTTTAACTAGTTAAAGAACAAATGTCGTTTAAGATATTGTTCACGATAAACCCAAATCAACTTCCATTAAAGTGGAATATTCGTGGAAATCTGATCAGTATATAATCGATATAAATTTCCATATCAGACTAATATTGTAAGTGGAATAACTGCAAAGCCTTTTAAATTCCATAAATAGTAATAGTCTTCCTTCACAGATACTCATCTCGATTATTATTAAATCGAATTCCATTCAATTCCAATTTAGTTTATTAAATTGGAAAACTTCTCTTTGAAATAATTCCATTAAGTCTTAATTGAAAGATTTATAAATTCCAAACCATAACTTCACTATTAATTAGGTTTAAGAACTAATGTCATTTAAAACATCGTTCACAATGAACTCAAAATCAACTTCCATTTAATTCCAATTATATTTATTATTTGGAAAGCTTCATTAAACTTAATTAAAAGATGGGTTTAAGAATAGTGTTATTTAAGACACCATTCACTACAAACTCAAAATCCAATTTGATATTAAATACAATGCTCTAAATAGAAATTATATCGGCTCATATTTAATATCAAGTTCTGAAACCAACAGATATCGTATTGGGAGTAACGATATCTTTATCTTCCAAATCCCTCAACGGTATACGTATAATTATGGTATCCAATATCGAAATATCCGAAGATTATTTCTATTCAAATCCATTCCAATTTATATACTAGGAAATTCTGTTATATCAAGACCATTCGCAATCCAAATTGTTATTTAAAACCGCTGGATTTTTACATTAATTGTTAACTAGCCTATTCAGATAAGAGTATCATTCATCTTTTCAAAACTAGAATATTTCATCCAATAATCTTTTCAAATCATTTCCTATGACTTAACCTTTCCCTATATTTAATCATTTAAAAATATGCCCTTTTAGTTAAATGACGTTCAAGTCATTTAGCTGCACTACCGCAGTTTTTATCCAAAATTGAATTTAAAATTTCTTAATATCCAACCATTAGATTTCAAATCACTTATTATCCTTGGAAAGATATTTTCGATACGAACCCAATGGTTTTGGTTTCAAGAGAATTTGACGGTCGGATCTCCCGTTACATTAATTCGAAGTTAATGGTCGAAATTCGCGAACGGTCACTGCGTGACTAATTCTATTCAGACCGTTTAAATATATAAGATAAATTTCATCGATATCCATTCAAAACGTATTTTATAAAACGTTTATAAATTCTTTTTTAAAAACGGTCTCAACTTCCATTTAAATTTTAAACCAAAATTGAACAATCCATATTATTATATTATCGAAATAATAATATTTGCAAAATATCAGATTTTGAAATTAAATCTTCTCGATATTCATTATAAAATGAATAAAATCGATAGAAAATTTCCTTCGAGGTAAAATGGCGCTTACATACTTAACTCGACTTCATATTTCAATATTTTCGTTTCCATCCAAAATCGGACATCAAAATCATATTTTGATTCTTTATTGAATATTATATTAAAATATTCATTATTTCCGAATTGGAATGAGACTCAATCAACTACCATATAATTTTAGTTTTATGAATTTCATACATCACATGTATTCAACAATAGTGATAAACAATAATTAAACATCCAATTGGCATCCAGAGTGCATCTACAACTGTATAAGCATTAAATAATTTAATAACGCTTATAACGGTATTTCAATCAATCAATTGACATATAAACTAAACAGTTGGGTTTAGTATAAGTCAAATATCATCCCAGTACCCATATGGGGTTTTCATCCATCAAATAGTGATTATTAATTGTACACTTGGATGATGTGTAAAATTATCGTTCAAATACCCGTGTGGGGTTCACATCACATTCCATGTGCATCACATTCCATGTGAACATATCTACAAATTAGGGAGACGTGTTGGTAAATTGTCATCCCAAAATAATTTTTAATATAAACGTTTTATTCTGTAACATTTATATTCCAAATTTAATAATAATAATAACATTAAAACTGTAAACATCCATTCATCCATATGGTTTTCAAACAACTGGTGATGTGAGCTACCATATAACAATTTGTAATAAATTAATCAGATAAAATTCAGCATAGGAAATCAGTCTATATTTAATTATAATTGAAATAACTGTACAAAGTAGTTGAGTGAGAGAGTTCTCATTTTGGTCATTTTAAAATCGTTATAAACGATTGTGTCTGATAGTTCAATGAATCGTTTTACTTCCCCATAAATTGAGACGAGCTCCAAATTGTTCCAAACCAGTTTCGTTGTGAACCATATGTCCGTACGGTTCCAACAGATCCAAATTTATACAATTCTGACAACGTATGGAAAAGTTATGATTTTTTACAATATATACACAAACCTAACGTCAATAACCTTTGATTAAATAATATAATTATACCTTTTTCTTGCCTAATCCCACGTAAATTCAAATCCTCATTACCTTCCCTCTCAACAAGTCAAGAACTCGCCTGTAGCTGTTAACGCAAGCTTCAGTCCACTCCCATTCCTCCATCTTAAAACAAAATCGAATGAAACAATTTCAAAACAAGATCTCTTCTCAACCTCTATCCTCCTATCACCATCCTCACATCTCCACTTTGCCATTGAAGATCGCATTTGATAGCATCTCCTGCGTGTAGACTTGGAAACATGCGACATCTTCTTCCTCTATATTCACCCAAAACTTGTACACAACCTCCTTTTTTCTTCCTCTATCCCAATATACAAACAAGAACTTCAAACGAAGCTTATGTATGCCAAGAACTTTATCCCTAACCTCATGCAACTGCCGGTCATCGAAACATACTATGTTCAAACAACCCAAAATGCATATAGAAACGAAGCTAGACTCTACACCAATCCAAATAAACTTGTTTCAAAATTTCTGGATTTTTCTTTGATTTGTTATCAATTTTTAAACCTTCGTTTTATTTGTTCTATGAAGAACGATGGCAGCGTAAAAAGTATTGACCAGAGAATTGGGAAATAAGGGTTTTAGGAGCTAAGAGTATTATACAGGTATATATGTAATATATTTATTCGTTTTTTATATTAATATTCATTGAATCGTTACCTTCGTCCAGCACTTAAAAATTCATACGATCACATACAAATCCTGTTTTCAATGAAAATGGACATACAGCTATAATTTGACATTATAGGCCTAACGAAATATGTTTCGTCGAATTCTGAGCCCATTTGCTTTGACAACATATTTTAAAGTCAAAATATTGATCGTCTTACACTTAAATCCCACACGGTCACATACTAACTCCAAAAATTATGAAATTTGGAATCTAGCAATGATTTAATATTCCAGATTCAACAAAAATTGTTTCGTCGAAAAAAGAGGTCGCTTGCAAAATGACCATTTTTAAGGGCTTTGTAATAATATAATAATCTTATCAAATTTCAAAATCACTCAAATTAATAATAAACTAATTTTTATCGTATATATCTAATAAAAGATCACATGACTGCAAAATAAACATACTTGAGTTTATAATTCGATATTACAATTTTCTAGTAAAACGGTGTTCACTTTACAATAAAAATCCTTTTATTATGTTTACTTAATCATTATAATTTATAAACGATTTCATAGCATTTTTTTAATTTTAGTTTGGCCATAACTTATAATTTATAACTTGAAATCTCAATTTTTTACATTCTTTAGAATGATATTATTAAATAGATCCTAAAGTTTCTTGTTTCATCCAATTCTGACTTACTTTGAATTCTATATATTCATTTAAAGTTTCGAACTACCGCGATGTTACGAGTTTGTTTTATTTAAAATTTATATTCTTACGTTCAAACTCCGTTTTAAAATAAATCTCAAGTTGTTAATTATTAAATTCGATTGTAAATCCTTGTAAAATTAATTAAAAATAATTTTTACATTGGTCCCAAAATTCAGGGTTATTACAGTCTCCCCCACTTATAAATTTTTCATCCCCAAAAAGAAACGGAGCCGAAGGTCGTCTACTTAACCCACTCAACCTTCATTCTAACTCAAGTACGTCAACTTTTCAGTTTCTAATAACTTACGAATTCCTCAAAATTTGGCTAATGCCTTAAATTTTCCAAGCCTCCTTTGTACGGGTAGATCGGTACAACTACAAATGGCCTCTACGGGCTCTCATCAATCAAAAGAAAATCCAAAATCCAAGAGGCTTGCCAATCGGCTCATAAAATCATCAAACCCCATCAATACAATAAATATGTATCTTTTTGTTGGGCAAGCAATTTTATTCCTCTTCTAGGCTTCAAACCAATAAACTGTCCGACATATATACACATCCAATCCGAACTAATTTTCATTTCAGCTCACTTTATATTGATTTTTATTCTAATATTGGTTTTGTTATTGCAATATTTTTTATTAGTTAACTAATAATCACACATCACAACCAGCAATCAATTAGTCTATTAGCTTTTTAAATATATAACTTTTATATACTCAAAAATACATGTTTAATGCCAAATCACAAGCAATAAACTCTAACTAAGTTTTTGGTTCTCACACCAGTGAATTGGAATTATATAGATATACTACTTTCGAAATTTGAAAATAAATGATGATGATAATGCATTAATCACCAGAATCATCCTCGGGCGACTAGAGTGTGATTCTATATCTATCCAATATATTTGAGACTTCGAATACACGTTAATTACGCGTATATTCAAAATCTCCTTATACTCGATAGTCCAAACTTCAAATAAAATACTTAAATCTCTATAATGAGATACAATAGTCAAACCTAAATTTGCTTTTATAAATTACACTCTTCAAACTAATTCTAGGGTATTACTAACCCTATCTATAATGAGTCATTCTTATAAGACATTACTAATCCTATCTCTGATGAATTCTTTAATTTGGTTCTAACGTGTCTTATACTCGAGGTTTGTAAACCAAAGCTCTGATACCACTGTAACTGTAACAACCCGTATTTTCAATAACCTGTTATAACATAAATCGAGGCAGAATTTAATTCTAAAATCTGAATCAAGGGAAACGGGCTATGCCATTGCGTTCGTCTCGGAAAAATACGCGAAATAGAGTCCGAGTTTTCGAAAATCGGAGTCCGTATGACCCAGTTAAGGCCCGTTGAAGTTTTCAGAAATTTCCATGTCAAAAACAGATTTGAATTTCAAGTTCAAAGTTGGAAATTAGGGCAAACTGGCGCAGGCGGGAAAATTCCCGCCAGGACCCCCATGTCGACAGGCATGTTGACAGGGTCCCCAGGGTGTCGACAGCCCTGTCGACAGCCCTGTCGACACAGGGTGGCCGGGCAGTTTTGCCTGGCGCACCATTTTGGGTTTGGTCTGGTCTTGTGGCTTGGTTCTAGAGAATTCCGAAATCTGATGGACCTAATTCAACCTAGGGTTAATCCTATGGTCTAAATCACTAGCCTAATCTATAAATAAGACCCTAACCTACCCTAAATCATTCATTATTCATTCTAGCAACTAAACTATGTCAAAATCAAAACTCTCATGGCCTCCACTCTCTTCATACAATTCCTAAACAAATTCCTAAGAGATTTCCATGCATACAAGTATATTTAGGCTTGTATGATCCTCCTTAACTTGCATTAAAGTCTTGTTTCTCTATTATCATCATAAAGGAGGAGTCTTGATCAAGTTTGCTTGCATTTTGGGGTTTTATTTTGTTGCATAAGGGGTTTCTTACATTTGCTATACTCATTTGAGTTCGCATAAGCGTTGTAAGCCCTCTTACCTTCATTTTAGAAACTCTAAAGTTAATATGTGATGAAAGTTGGGATTTATGCATGTTTAATAAGTTATGCATGCTTATGCGAGTTCACTATGCTATGTTATGCATGTTTAATAAGTTATGCATGCTTATGCGAGTTCGTTATGCTATGTTATGCATGTTTAATAAGTTATGCATGCTTATGCGAGTTCACTATGCTATGTTACACATGTTTGATAAGTTATGCATGTTTATGCAAGTTCACTATGCCATGATTTGCAAGTTTAACAAGTTATGCATGTTTATGCAAGTTCACTATGCCATGATTTGCAAGTTTAATAAGTTATGCAAGTTTATTTATGCAAGTATGATATGCAAGTGTCATATGTTGTGCAAGTTTGTTTATGCAAGTTTGTTATGCAAGTATGATATGCGAGTTGCCATAAGTTATGCAAGTTTATTTATGCAAGTATGATATGCAAGTGTCATATGTTGTGCAAGTTTGTTTATGCAAGTTTGTTATGCAAGTATGATATGCAAGTTGCCATAAGTTATGCAAGTTTTATTATGCAAGTTTGATATGCAAAGTTGTCATATGGTATGCAAGTATGCTTATGCAAGTTTGGGATGGTCATGTGGTTCATGTTAACATGTTATGCATGCTTTTGGGCCTAAAAATGTAATATGCAAGTGTATGAACACATGAATCTTTCATATGCCACCATGTTGAACTTGTGGCTCTAACACTTTTATGTCATGATTATGCCAAGTTCCCTCTTTCTATCCTTTATGCGCTATTGCGATATGTGAGCGATGGGATTGCGTTTGGGGTTGGGTAAACTTAAAGGATATAAAAACATGAGCTTGGGAATTTACCTATTAAGTTAGGTCTACCCCTTGGGAATTTACCTATTAAGTTAGGTCTACCCAAGTATTTGTTGACTTGTGATTATGTTTTGAAATAAAGTGGACATGACACTTAGGAAACATAAGTGTGGCCAACTCGGGGTTGGGTTGAGTTTGTAGCGTAATTCTACCCGGAACCTACCGGCTTAACTAGTGGCTACAAACAATAGGACCCAATGTGAGAAGTTGGTCATGTGTACCTTGGACCCGAGGTTAGACCAAGTTGTGGTGTAAAGCTACCCGGACCCGCCCGGCTTAACTAGTAACCGCAACAAAGTCTAATGTGAGAGGTTAAGGCACAATTAAATTAATTAATGCCTCATGATTAGGGTTAAGTCAGGGTCCACTAATACTTAACCATTTGGGGATTCGAGGGATTGAAATGGGGTTACACTTAACCAATTTAATCCATTTGGGGGTTTGAGGGATTGAAATGGGGTTACACTTAACCAATTTAATCCATTTGGGGGTTTGAGGGATTGAAATGGGGTTAAGTTGTGAACTGTCGGTTACACTTAACCAATTTAATCCATGATTAGTGAAGGGTTAAATCGCACTTAACCCTCTTAGGAAACCCTAGCAACGTGGTCTGTTCCAGCAGTAATCCCAGTTTGGTATCATCACAACCCTAGAGGCTGGGCTAGGGCGGGGCACGATTACTGGACTGATGTAAGCGACCAAAGCGACGGCTGAGTGGTACAGCGGTGCGGGTCCAGGCGGGCTACGAACGTGCACGTAATCCGGTATTGGACAAACTCGAGGCACGGGTACCAGTAGGCTTAGACTGTGCATTATTGCTTCAGTGTCTGGGGTTGACACCCGAGGGCTTGATACACCCGAAGGTGGACCCAGCACAGTCTGACTACATCCATATGTGGGCCGTATGGACACCAACACTTGACGTGTTAGGCTTATAGGGAGCCGATCAACTAGACCGTTTGGTTGGACCTTATATTAAGGTCACTTCATGTTATTGGGTCAAAGCTTGGGCCAAGGGATCAATACCTGTTATGTTGGTTTGCTAGTACACCGTGGTGCAAAACTTAACCTTGTTTATGCGATGACACCTCTATCTATCTTGTAGTTAATTTACCATGCCAGTATGTTGTTATCTATGATCATCTCAGTTTCCATCATGATGTTAACTTTATTAGTTTATAGACTGATCGTAGCAGGGCTTACTCAGTCTTTTTGACTGACCTGTTTTCTTTCGCCTCTTTTCTTCCGTTTCCCCCCCCCCCCCCAGGTTCTCAGGGAGGGAACACAGGAGCCTAGCTTGGATCTTAGCTGCTTTCTTGGATAGCTCATGTATGCTTTGGACTTGAGCTCGCTATGGTTTTTCCACTTTGGGGATAGCTACTTTTATGTTTTCCTTTTCAGTTTCAGATGATGTTATTTTATGTACTAGACTTGTTTATTTGGGAAATTGACATTATGATGTAGCAGACTTGTTTTTGAAATGGTTTAAAATTCTTCCGCTGTTTTATCTATCTACTTACTCTGTTTATTTACATATATATATGTCATGTCCTGCCTTGTTATATCATTATGCATGTTTACCTTGTTTTAAAACGCCCCACCAAAGTCAGAGTTGCTTGCAAGAGCCACCCTGGCGGAGGTGGGGTGTTAAAGTAACATCCTGAACTCCCCGACCGGCCTAGATCGAACAGGAAGGTGGATTTCCTTCAGAAGATGACTCATCAAAACACAGAACAAGAGAATTTTTCTTTGCTATTACAACAATTTACATTAGAGTACAAGATATTAGAGTACGAATAATATACAATGGAAAAATATCGGTGATTTAAATAACAAAGCAGCAAAAATATAATATACTAATACAATGTGCGGTAGAAAAACAACAACTACCACAACTGAAGAAATATACGGATTCAAAGCATTTCATAGTATAGCTCCAGCTGTAATCCAGGATCCTGCAAAAAGAAAAATTTGCGAAAACCAAAACTACTAGCTGCCTGTGTGGAAACTATGGGCACCCGGAGTTTAATTGGGAAACAATAAACTCCGAGACAATCATGGGACTGGTGTGAGAATATTAACTTTTTTAAAAGTTGGTAAATCAGAGGACCATGCCGTATAACACAGAACAAGTTTACTCCATATGAATTCCAATGCATAAAAACAAACAGTGCAATGCTAAAAGGAAAAATGAAGCTATTATAAGACTCAGGTCCGATCACACAATGCAGCCGGAAGATAGAGTTTTACCTTATAATAGCCAAACATGCTTGATATATGAAATTTATTCGTCTATTATTATAAGTGCATAAATCAATTTCAAATATAAATGTATCAATCCTAGACGACATGAATGTCTCATGCCACTATACAGCCCCATAGGTTTACAACTAAAACCGTAAAATCACGTATTGGAATTTGGATTTCCGCCTAACAAGGGATCTTGCTTACGAATTCAAGACAATATAGAACATGCCTAAGGACCTAGATTCAGGTGAGCCCTAGATCGGCAAAGCCGGTCAGCCATCGCTGATTGGGTTTACTCCTAAGCTATACATTCCTCGGTCCTATCAGACCTAATATTTGGTCAGTATGTCAACCATTCTGGTCGGTATGTCGACCATCAAGGGCCTTGTGCGGCTAAATCAAATCCGAGGTACCTCTCTATCAATCATCCAACATCCACATAAGCAAAATGTCTTGGCTCTATACCATGACATCACTCGTAGCTAGAAGGCAACGTATGTCCTTACTCTGTTGTCTTTCGTCCCTTTTTGGGTTCATAGTGGAGTGTGAAGCTCGTGAATTAACATTGTACACAAAGTTACGCTATATTAAAACCACGCTTTGGTCATCAACCACAAGGCTCTGCTTCAACAAAATCCTTGATCACTGCATCTCAGCATGCCACATTGTTAATCTATTCCATACCATTAATTTCCACCAATATATAACCTCTAAGCTTGTACGTCTCAGAGAAGGGTGTTAAGCAAGATAATAAATTTCCGACCACCAAACAGATATATATTTAGCATAGATCAACAAATACAACACAAAATACAATGTCAAACATACAATCCATTTACAATTCTGTCCTGGGTCTAAATGAAACCGGAGGTACCTTATTCCTCATCCCATATGTCTAATACAGGAGAGTGGTCCACCAAGTACGTCTAGATGACCACCACTAATTACCTCGTATTGGGTGTACATCCTAATCAAGACATCAGTAATCATCCAAACAATGTGCAGACCTTTGGTCTTCAACCACCGTCTTCAAATCTTCGACTCGTCGTATCAGTTATTCATAATGAGTTAAACCGTCTTTCCGAATAACTTGCGTGCCTTATAATCAAGTGATATAAAAACACATCATACGCCTCATTTCAATCCAGAATATTCTTTTATTCAACTATTCATTTCTCTGGGAAAGGTTCCCATTAATCTTGACGAAGATTATCTCATTTCAACTTATTTTTTAATCCATTCATTGGAAATCATTTCAAAAGATTATATAATATCTTTTCTCAACTTTAAACAAAATTAAGTTTTATAAACTAATCGAGATTGTCGAGTCTTACTGGAGTAATTATACATTTTATTATCCCAATCCTAACCTATTCATCCCATTGAGCAAAACTGGTAGTACTCCATATCTAACACCCATTGTGTTATCTGTAAATTCAATTTCCATTTAACGTTCAAATATAATTAAAATTTAACTATCGCATGGAGTAAAACTGGTGGTACTCCATCTCGAACATTTCTTGAATTTGGTAAACTTAATTACCCCATTCACATTATAATCTAATAAAAGATTCATTAAAACTCCATCTTAGTTTTAATCTTCGAAAATCATTACTTAATTGTTAACTCCGTTGTTAAATGGTATAAAAACAGCGTGTTAAAAAATATATATGTTATATATTGTACAGTATAACTTTAAATGATGAGTCAAATGTGTTTAATCCTGGTTCAAATATGTTCATAATGATGGATCAGATACTTTTTGTGTAATCCATCGGATTGGTCTTCAATACATGGATCGGTCAGAAATCAATGGACAGGACAATAAACAATGGATCGGTCTTAAATCAATGGATCGGACAATAAGTGATTGATTGGTCTGAAATCTTGGATCAGACATTGAATGATGGATCTGTCAGAAATACAATGCAGTGGAATTTTCGAAAATATGATGGATCGGGCATCCGATCCATAGCCTGCACACACATAATTACAACTCTGTCACTCCACTCAAATTTCACCTATAAATACCCCGTGGTGCTGTCCAACTCATTTGTCAACCATTCTAAATCACTCCAACCTCCATTAAACTTCTCCAATCATAGATTCAACATCAAAGCCTCCATGGAATCATTCAAAACCATCCAAGTGTTTAATTGTTGAAGATCAACATCAACAGTCATAACATTAAGAGAGATCTAGCTACTTCCTTAGCGTATTTGAGTGGATCAAAGGAAAAAAGAGAAAAAATAAAGAGAAATACTTGTAAAAGAGAGAAAATTAGTGATAAATCAAAGATTATGTACCTTGCAATTTCCATCATGATAATAAGAACTTCTTCCATAGTAGATATAGGCCGATTCTAGGCCGAACCACTGTAAATCTCCTTGTCTTTGCCTTTTCCTTGTGTTTGTGGTTCTATATTTTTCATATCTCACTTTTTTGTAAAGAGTTGTAAAAACACCTTGAGTGTTGCTATCATTTTTGATATCAACATTTTGGCGCCCACCATGGGGCCATGTTCACATTCTCAAGGTTAAGTACTTTGTGAGAGTTCCCGAAATTGAAAGCTTGTTCCTTTACGATAGATTCTCAAATCTAAAATCCAATCCAATCGAGATATTGCCTTCAAAGATCAAGAGTTTTTCTAAGATAATGCCGCCGAAAAAGCCGACTAGTAAATCCTAAGAGCTTCAGGCTTGGGAAATGTCTTGGAAAATCCTACAACTTTGTAAATTAATATTCATGAAGTTGGCCAATCTTCAGAAGCAGGAGTTGGTGTGACTAGGAATGAATTGAATGGAGTTGTTGCTGGTTTGACTGAGCAATTGTATATCTCAAGCAAAGCCATGGTGAATAGAATAGAAGCACTTCTCGCTACTCAAAACCAATGTGGCAAATGCGAGCATCAATGTCAACCATGCGAATAATGCCAATTCTTTCTCTTCAAGTCCCAATCATAATCGTTTAGATCAAGAGATTGATGATTCAGATAATTGCGAAAATGAAGAATCTAAACTAATCGTTAACAACCATTCCGCACGAGGAGCTTATCGAACCGAGTTTAGCTAACGGGGCACCTCCTCAATAAGGAGGTCTAGGGCCTAGATCCGGAACAGAGATCGTTCTCTCAAACAAACATCCTATAAAGGTGACGACGCCCGCCCCATGAGTCAACACGGTGTAGAAGAATGACTTTTGGACATGGTAAGGAAGACCATGCAAGAAAACATGGAAAGAAATGATGACAATAAATATTGGGAATTCGCCCCTTGTAAGACTCCTCTCACTGATAGAATTCGTAAGGCCAAGTTCCCGAAAAGGTTTACTCCACCAACGATTTTAGCTTATGGTGGAACTGGTGATCCCAAATTGTTCTTATACAAATACGATCAACACATGGATGGTGCACGAGCCACCGATGAGATCAAGCGCTTATACTTCCCTACTTATCTTGAAGGAGAGACATCACTCTAGTTTATAAGGTTACCACCAAAGTCCGTGGAAAACTTTTTTGCCTTAGCAAAGAAATTCAGAGAGCAGTTTAGGCTGCAAGCCACCAAAGTCAAAGATGTGATGTCACTCAAAGATTTGGGGCAATGACCGGGATAATCGGTTAAAGCCTTTCTGACTCGATTTAATGTTGCTGTAGCAGAAGTGGCAATCTAGAACCTCGATTGCTCTTGATGGCACTAAATCGGGCTATAATCAAAAAGTCAGAGTTCGGGAGGTGGATCAAGATGAAGAAGCCAAATACCATGGAGAGATTCGATAAAAAAAAGTAGAGGAGTTCATTAGTGTTGACGATGATCCTTCCTTCAATTTAGATGTTGCTTAACGCAGTGCTGTGGAAGATGAGAAAAGCAATGATATTCAGGATGAGCAGAAGAATGTCGGAGGTTTGAAAAGGAAAATTGAGGGCAACAGAGAAGTAGAGAATGATAATAGACGATTCCCCTTTCTCAAGTCTGAAGAGTTAATTCCGCTAAATGATACCCCGGAAAACATCTTCTTTGCCACCAAAGATGCAGGATATTATCCAGCTCCACGACCAATCAAAGTAGACGATAAGGCAACTAATTCTAGAATGTTCTGTCACTACCACAACCAGTCTAGTCATGATACTAATGAATGCATATACTTAAAGACCCTGATTGAGAAACAGATTAGGAAAAACAAGCTGCAATAATATGTGAAGTAGGCCACCTGTAACTAACACTTCCTTAGCGCTTGATGACGAGTTCAAGCTAATGACGGTTAATAGGATTCAAACGTTCAAAACTTGGAATAATGACCATCCATGTCAACTTTTTGTAAAACATTGTTCATTTCTTATGAAAGTTGTTGTAATTTCTTCTTACAAGTATAAACCCACCATGGCTAGGGCATTGTATCCAAACATTTAATATTTCCTTTATTGAAGAAGCTTGTATTCAATCAACTTTTACGATTCCTTGCAAAATTCTATTTCTAGCTTAGAATTGCATGGTTCTAAAACTGATTTAATATTGCAGGCTATCCAAGAAGCGCTTGCTTCCTTACAGTTCAACAAGACTGAGTGATACTTACAACACACCCCGACGATAACAACTAAAGTGTTGAGTGCAACAATCATCATTACACATGTAAGTGAAGATGTAATGTACCACCTTATAAATCGAAAGGGGGGAATCGCTTAATGTTAAGTGACAAGGAAAGGAGCGAGCAAAGCACTCAACAGGATTGCTAAAGCCCGATTGACTCATCCCAATTGCGACTAATGTTGAGTGAAATCAAAAACCTTCCTTACGCGAAGTTGAATCAAAGGTCTTCCTTATGCAAAGACGAAACCCAAAAACTTCCTTACGCGAAGGACAAATCAATGTCTTCCTTACGCGAAGACCAAACCATAAAACCTTCCTTACGTGAAGGTGAATCAAACGTCTTCCTTACACGATGGTGCCCAGTCGAATCTCTAACGCAATTACTCGGCAGGATGAGACGAACATTGGGGTAAAACTAACGTTTTCCTTACGCGAAGACGAAATCCAAAAACTTCCTTATGCAAAGGTGAATCCAACGTCTTCTTTACGCGAAGGCGCCAAGTCGAATATCTGACGCCATTACTCGACCGAAGGATATGAATACTAGGGCTAACAAAAATCTTCCTTATGTGAACATAAGCCAAAATCTTCCTTATGCGAAGATGAATCCAAACGTCTTCCTTACCCGAAGGCGCCTGGTCAAGTCTTCGACTCCATTACTCGAATGGATGAGGCAAACGTTGGGACAAACCAACGTCTCCTTACGTGAAGACCAAACCAAAACCTTCCTTATGTGAAGGTAAATGCAACATCTTCGTCACACAAAGACCAAGCCAAAACCTTCCTTATGCGAAGCTGAACCCAAAGTCTTCCTTACGTGAAGGCTCTCAGTCGAGTCTCCGATGCCATTATTCGACTGGATGAAATGAACGCTAGGGCAACCCAATGTCTTCCTTACGCGAAGGCGAAACAAACGTCTACCTTACGCGAAGACCAAATCAAAACCTTCCTTACGCGAAGGTAAATCCAACGCTTCCTTATGAGTAGACCAAATCAAAACCTTCATTATGCGAAGGTGAACCCAAAGTCTTCCTTACGTAAAGACTCTCAGTCGAGTCTCTAACGTTTACTTAGACGAATGAGATGAACGCTGGGGAAATCCAACGTCTTCATTACATGAAGACGAGAAGTAAATCTTCCTTATGCGAAGGCACCCAATGAAGTCTCTAACACTTTAATTAATCGGCTGGATTGTAGACAAAAGTCACCAACCCTTGAGTCAACTAAGAAGGATTGTAGACGAACATTGGGTTAGAATATAAAACCTCCTAAACGAGGGCACATTATCTAAAGACTTTTACAGGGAGAAATGCAAGATCAATCAGTAAAGCGGGGTTTCTTAATAAATTGACAAGCTCAGAAGTTCTTAACATACTAGCAAAAGCAAAAGAGACTTTACCAACAAAGTGGAAGCTTCTAGTGCGCCAATCAAAATTAAAGGAACCCAAAAAACTGATCAAGTCCAACTTCAGAAGACCGAGATGATCCATGGTATGGGGAAAATACCACCACATTGAGATGGACTAATGCTTACATGACATACCACAAGCTCATCACGAAATTGCAACGAACAAAAGGCTTGTTGTAACACCCCACATCCGTTAGTGTCACTCACAAAGGGAATGCACTAAGTTCTGTGGAGCATTTAGGGTAAAAGATGCAGATAAATTACAAGACAGACAGAAATTAAACAGCGGAAAATAAAACATTGCTTTATTGATAAAATAGTTTGTACAATGGTTTCTTTACAATATCAGAGTATCATTTGTCTTACAAAATAAAGAAGCATAAAAACAACATTTATATTCCCCGAATTTAGCAAGAGCCAGCCACAGCATCTGAAAAGAGAATCCAAGCAAACTTCGACAAATCTTCAAGCTGGAAAGGGTGACAGTCCAACTTAACCTGAGCCAAACTATTCCCTCCTTTACTACCTGGGGGGGGAACGGAAGAAAAGAAGATGAAAGAAAAACAGAGTCAGACATAAAGCCTGAGTAAGTTCAGTAACTTCTAGCATGTGAACATGGAAAACAAAACGACATGAATTAACTGAATACAAGATAACACCATGATGATAGGGTCAGCAAGATTAGACAAGATCAACACAATATATGCTAAGATAAGATAAACTGGATGTTCTCTAATACTTTCACCGCTTCGCCATTTCCTTATTATACGGATTTCTATTATCTCTGCACCAGCTAACTAATGTCCCAACTAGTAACGCTAACGTGATCCCAATCCCTGTATTTTCCATCGCCCTTAGGCATCCATTTATTTATTTGTTACCTAGATTTAATCTAGGGTTTTCTACCAAGTGCCTTCTAGATTCCACTAGAGTTTACGTTGTCTGCTGAACACTTCTCAGATTCAAGATTTATGCCACCTAGTTCAACTAGGAATTATGCTACCTATCAAACGATGCCCCCAAGTCTAGGACACACTACCTTGAGTGGTATATGTTCCTATACTTCCCCACGCATGTATCGCGAATCGTTATCGCTTGTCTAGATGCACATGTCCTGTAATGTGCGGTCCGAGTCTTGTGACAGGGCAAATCAAGGAATACAGAACTCGGTCGGGAGCTTTCAGATATCTGCCGATGCAGATGCTAAGGTCTGTTTTTATTCCAGTGGCTATGGTCCTACTTGACCCCTCCCTCAACTAATGAAAGGCACACCTTGTAAAATGAGAACTATACGCCGGCCCCCGGTGCCCCACTATCCTATAGCCATCCTCACCCATAACTAGATAGAAAGTATATGGTCTTTTGGAGTTCTCCGCCTTTCCGCATCACGTATCTCGATTGACTCAAAATGGATGGTAGACGACGAGTCGCTATCACAGGGCTACCGTTTGCTCGCCGAATCACGCCGGTCCATCCTAGTCTTTAGGTTGCCATGTATTGCAACCAAGGCATACCCCTGGTTCTTCTACGCAGACCTTAACCTCTGTGAGCCCAGGAGGATCATCTGCAGCCTCACAGAGGGATACCAAGAGTACCCTCATGTCCCCTTGAAGCCTCGGGCTTCGTAACCCAATTCGTTGGAGCCTATTTTTTACTCAGACGGACATTCGCTCCTTCCCGTGTTGTACTAAGAATTACTACTTAGTTTTACTAACTAAGATTTACCAGTTAGTTTCCAGAATTGTTGTTTTCTTAACTAAGGTTTACTACTTAGTTCTCTTTCCCGTCAATTTGGATTGGTTAAGTGTCATTAGTCAATTCAAGCTAAATTAACCTTCTTCCTTTATCCTATTAAACTGGTTAAGTGTTATCAGTAATTCATGTTGACTTAACCCGACCACAAACCAAGTTATATTGGTTAAGTATTACTTAACCCTACCCGTTCCTCCTGTATTGGTTAAGTGTTCCTTTTTAACTTAACCTTGCCCGTCTGTTTTAACTAACATGTTATTAATGGTTAAGTATTATCCCTTCATGTTTTAGACTTAACCCTATTCCTTTATCTCAATCTGATGGTTAAGTGTTCAAGTTTACTTAACCCTACAGTCTAGCCCAACTAACATATCAAATTGGCAAAGTGTATTAAATCTTACTTAATCCCAACCTCCAGTCCAGTTAACATGTTAATTTGGCTAAGTGTATTAAGTTTACTTAACCCCAACTTCTAGTCTAGTTAATATGTTAATTTGGATAAGTGTTTTCTCAGTTACTTTTGTTATGATGTTAAGTTTGGTTAAGTGTCCCTATGGACTTAACCCTCCCACTCTAGCTTAACTGTATTAAGTTGTTTAAGTGTTCCTATGGACTTAACCCTCCCATTCCAGCTTAACTGCGTTAACAGTTTGTATGAACCTAACCCCGCCCATTGGTTTGGTTATCATGTTGAATTGGTTAAGTGTCTTAGTTAACTTAACTCTACCATTCTTGTTCTAGCTTTAACTAAATAAATTAAAGTCGTGACCACTCACATTAGACAGATATTGTTGCCAACACTGGATGTGCCGGTTGGTTCCGGGCAGGTTTACATCGCTACTCAGTCTAACCTCGGGTTAGGCATATTCGTGTTTTCTAAGTTCAAAGGATTTTTGATTAATTTTCAAATCAGGTTTTGAAAGTAACCATCCCGTCCGTCAGATCAGTTAGGGATAGCCAGGGAGAGCAGGAAACTTGTATTTTCCAAACCCAAGCCTAGACACTATCCTCTCTGTCACCCTAGAACTTTCTGGCTTATTATTAAAAGAGATGTCGTTAATAAACCTTTAATTTGTCTAAATTCACATTTCCTCATTTAGGCCAGATTCTATAGGTAAATTATTCCTAATTTACTTATTTCCCAATTACTCTTTTAATGTAAATTGTCTACATTTATTTCTATGGCCCATTTCCCTTCCTAAATCATATTTATGCTTTTTGGTATGTAAACTATACCAAATTAAGTGTCACTAACCATGATTTTTCTAAACCTGGTAGTTATTCCCAATTATGGCCAATTTCACATTTATGCCAATATACTCACTGTGCCAAATTAGCTAATCCAATTCAGATTCAACATTCTAATTCATGTCAAACTAGACTTATTACTCTAGTTCACTATTCATGTAAATGCTAGATTTACATGTCAATACCAGATTCAAATTACACATCTTATAATTCATGTCATATTTATCCAATTTGCATTTCTATGAACATGCCATAATACATGTTCCCAATTTATGCCAATTTCCAAGTTATACTACGTTTTTAGTAAATTTCATATTTTGCCCAAACCGCATTCCCACCGTTCGTATAATCGTGATTCATTCTAGATTATAAATAAAGCTAGGTTCGTAGAAAATAGGGAATGAACCAAAGATGCTATGCAAAAGATAGACATGCTACCTGGCATAAAAAGGGTTGAATAACGACGTCGGTTCAAGAACATGGGTAGACCTAACTTAATAGGTAAATTCCCAAGGTCTACAACCAAGAATAGACAAAATAAAGACGTAGGTTCAAGAACATGGGTAGAACTAACTTAATAGGTAAATTCCCAAGGTCTAAAACCAAAGAAAACCAAGAATAGACAGAATAGAAAGACAGGTTTAGACCCAATTTCACAGTCATAAAACTTAAGCAACACTTTCCTAGTCATGAATCCTAGGTGTTTAATCACAGATGTCCTTGTTATGTCATAGGCAATAGTTTATGTTTTCTAATCAAAGGCATATGTTTAGTCAAGGAAATAATCCTCATAGTCACAGTCACAGTCATAGGCAATGTCCATAGTCATAGGCAATGTTCATGGTCATAGGCAATGTTCATAGTCAAAGAGGCATATGGTTCTAAGGTCCATAGTTTCATAGTCACAGTCTTATTTGTCCTTGAATCACAACAGTTCTTAATTAGGTCCAAGAGTATAGGCACTGATTCGAATAGAGAGAGAGAGAGAGATTTGGCATATTCTTTTATTCCTTTAATTTCATGTCACGAACAGAGAAAAATTTTCAAATCAAAAATAACTGACTTACAGAGATTAGACTAGAATAGAAAGGAGGCGTTGCTATGATTCGTGCGACGTTTAGCCTTTAATCCTTATCTTGAAGCTTTGAATCTCTTTTGAGCAGCATAACCTTGTCTTGGATTTTCGTATTATCTTCTTATTTTTATTTATTTATATATTTTCTCAGAGGCAGCATAAGGATAGAAAAGAATTGTGAATAGAGAAGAAGACCAGGGCTGTTTATATAGTGTAGAAGTCAACGAATCTGGTCAGAAGGGCATCCAAATACAGAGAAATGAATCTAGTTCAGAAAGATGGAAAAAATGTGGGGTCGACTACCCAGTCGACCTGGGGGGGGGGGGTCGACTACCCAGTTGACTCCCCAATCGACCTAGGGGGGTCGACTACCCAGTCGACTCCCCAGTCGACTTGGCCCGCTTCTGAGTCTGTTTTGAAATTTGAACTTTGCTGAAACTTTCGGAGGCCATATCTTTCTCATACGGACTCCGATTTACGCAAACTCAGACTCGTTTTCATGCAGAATTCCGAGACGAACGCAATGGCGCAGCCCGTTTCCCTTGATTTTGATTTTAAATTCTAATTCTGCATTGATTTGTGAATCTAAGTGTTACAGAATTACGGGGTGTTGCATTCTCCCCCACTTAAAAGGATTTCGTCCCCGAAATCTTCAATTTAGGAAGAATGTGTCCTACCATCCAATCACCCATCTACTCAACCATTCAATCACAGGCATCCATTGTCCTTAAAAGATTTCTAATGCTTTCATGTTCATATGCATAGTGTGTGTATATGTCTTTATCTAATGCAAAATCAGGCGGTCTATTGATTCAGTTGACCTCCTTAATGCAAATCATGTTAGTGCCATGCGTCCAATCATGTATGCAAGCATCCTTAATTATGTAAATACTACATGTGTGCATAGCCATTCATCCGTATGCAACGTCCATATGATATCACATCAAGTTCAACTTATAAACAAATACATATCTGTAAATGCAATATGAAAGTGTCCGAACTTGATCTAGTGTCTAATACGTATGCATATGCATTCACGAGCAACCATTAGCAACCACTTGCAACCATTCAACCATAACATGTTCCAAATACATGTTTACATCCATTGGCTTCTACCTAAGGATCGAAAATACGGCCTAGAGGATTTACTTTGGAAAGAGAGAAACAATTATACGTAAAGCTCTTACAACTGAAGAAATCAAGGATGCACCCTTAAGGGAAAAGGGTATGATGCTAGTATCTAGCCTTCTTGAGCTATTACCCCACTATACCTTAACTAATTTTACTTCACGATTGTGAAGTTCCCGATCTCCATTTCCAAAATAAACAGATGTCAATCACGGTACCAAGTGCACATACCAAGATGGCTTGAGATTTCTCCTCTTAGCTTATTTATCATGCCTTAACTATGAGGGTCGAAAGGTTACTACGTGCTTTTTGGAGTGCCTGCCTCAACTATTCATCTCTCATGCAAACCATCCTAGTCGAACTCGACATTCCCCAAGTACAAGCCCCAAAGGCCTAAACCAATATCAGAAAAGCACCCAAGGAATATCTCCTCCGAATTTAGATGACCTACGTGAGATGATATAAGAAAACTTGATAGCTATCCTCAAATCCCTACTAACCAAAAATAAACTGGTCGGACCACCATTTGGATTTGAAATTCTAGTGGGATCTTTCTACTATACAAGTACTATGGTGCAGAGACTCAACTATGGAAGTAAATATGAACAAATGCGAAGCGCTAAAACCAAAGGAAAGAGTACGAACAGAAAAACTAGACTCTTCCAACAGAACTTCACTACCCTTCTCCTAGGTACGCTTGGTGGCGAAAGTATGTACTTGCCCTTCTGAAAAACTTGTTCCTCGTTCTTGCCCTTGTCATTAATTATATGCCCTATCATACCCTAGTAAAGATACTTCCTCTTGTCTTAGGTTTTATAATTTCTTCCTCCTTCGTGAGCTAAATCTACATCCATGAGTTCCTCATCCTAGGGTTGTGCTCCCTAGCCAAACTCCTCATCCCCTTCCGTGTGTAACCATGTCGACAAATCTCTCGAAAGCTGCTTCCATCGTACAGAAAACCCTATAAGCTTTGAAAGCAAACTGCCCGTAGGTGAAACAACTACGGCTTTGGATGGAAGCCGGGAACTACTTTGCCCATCGATGAGGTTATCTCCCAGAAAGCCAGGAGCCCCAGATACTCAAGAAAGAATGAAACAAGGATTCAAACAGAGGAAGAGAAGATAGTGCGTATGGCTTTGGGGAATATGCCTTTAAAACAAATCTTTTCTCTTGAAAATGCTTCTTTAAACACCGTTCTAGAAATAATTTTTCAAATCCTTTATCTGATCTGGTAACCTTCAGCTCTGATACCACGTGTAACACCCCACATCCGTTAGTGTCACTCACAAAGGGAATGCACTAAGTTCTGTGGAGCATTTAGGGTAAAAGATGCAGATAAATTACAATACAGACAGAATTTAAACAGCGGAAAATAAAACTTTGCTTTATTGATAAAATAGTTTGTACAATGGTTTCTTTACAATATCAGAGTATCATCTGTCTTACAAAATAAAGAAGCATAAAAACAACATTTATATTCCCCGAATTTAGCAAGAGCCAGCCATAGCATCTGAAAAGAGAATCCAAGCAAACTTCGACAAATCTTCAAGCTGGAAAGGGTGACAGTCCAACTTAACCTGAGCTAAACTATTCCCTCCTTTACTACCTTGGGGGGGGGGACGGAAGAAAAGAAGATGAAAGAAAAACAGAGTCAGACATAAAGCCTGAGTAAGTTCAGTAACTTCTAGCATGTGAACATGGAAAACAAAACGACATGAATTAACTGAATACAAGATAACACCATGATGATAGGGTCAGCAAGATTAGACAAGATCAACACAATATATGCTAAGATAAGATAAACTGGATGTTCTCTAATACTTTCACCGCTTCGCCATTTCCTTATTATACGGATTTCTATTATCTCTGCACCAGCTAACTAATGTCCCAACTAGTAACGCTAACGTGATCCCAATCCCTGTATTTTCCATCGCCTTTAGGCATCCATTTATTTATTTGTTACCTAGATTTAATCTAGGGTTTTCTACCAAGTGCCTTCTAGATTCCACTAGAGTTTACGTTGTCTGCTGAACACTTCTCAGATTCAAGATTTATGCCACCTAGTTCAACTAGGAATTATGCTACCTATCAAACGATGCCCCCAAGTCTAGGACACACTACCTTGAGTGGTATATGTTCCTATACTTCCCCACGCATGTATCGCGAATCGTTATCGCTTGTCTAGATGCACATGTCCTGTAATGTGCGGTCCGAGTCCTGTGACAGGGCAAATCAAGGAATACAGAACTTGGTCGGGAGCTTTCAGATATCGGTTGATGCAGATGCTAAGGTCTGTTTTTATTCCAGTGGCTATGGTCCCACTTGACCTCTCCCTCAACTAATGAAAGGCACACCTTGTCAAATGAGAACTATACGCCGGCCCCTGGTGCCCCACTATCCTATGGCCATCCTCACCTATAACTAGATAGCAAGTATATGGTCTTTTGGAGTTCTCCGCCTTTCCGCTTCAAGTATCTCGATTGACTCAAAATGGATGGTAGACGACGAGTCGCTATCACAGGGCTACCGTTTCTCGCCGAATCACGCCGGTCCATCCTAGTCTTTAGGTTGCCATGTATTGCAACCAAGGCATACCCCTGGTTCTTCTACGCAGACCTTAACCTCTGTGAGCCCAGGAGGATCATCTGCAGCCTCACAGAGGGATACCAAGAGTACCCTCACGTCTCCTCGAAGCCTCGGGCTTCGTAACCCAATTCGTTGGAGCCTCTTTTTTTACTCAGATGGACATTCGCTCCTTCCCGTGTTGTACTAAGAATTACTACTTAGTTTTACTAACTAAGATTTACCACTTAGTTTCCATAATCATTGTTTTCTTAACTAAGGTTTACTACTTAGTTCCCTTTCCCGTCAATTTGGATTGGTTAAGTGTCATTAGTCAATTCAAGCTAACTTAACCCTCTTCCTTTATCCTGTTAAACTGGTTAAGTGTTATCAGTAATTCATGTTGACTTAACCCGACCACAAACCAAGTTATATTGATTAAGTATTACTTAACCCTACCCGTTCCTCCTGTATTGGTTAAGTGTTCCTTTTTAACTTAACCTTGCATGTCTGTTTTAACTAACATGTTATTAATGGTTAAGTATTATCCCTTCATGTTTTAGTCTTAACCCTATTCCTTTATCTCAATCTGATGGTTAAGTGTTCAAGTTTACTTAACCCTACAGTCTAGCCCAGCTAACATATCAAATTGGCTAAGTGTATTAAATCTTAATTAACCCCAACCTCTAGTCCAGTTAACATGTTAATTTGGCTAAGTGTATTAAGTTTACTTAACCCCAACTTCTAGTCTAGTTAATATGTTAATTTGGATAAGTGTTTTCTTAGTTACTTATCCCCTACAAATCTTGTCTTATTACGATGTTAAGTTTGGTTAAGTGTCCCTATGGACTTAGCCATCCCACTCTAGCTTAACTGTATTAAGTTGGTTAAGTGTTCCAATGGACTTAACCCTCCCATTCTAGCTTAACTGCGTTAACTGTCTGTATGGACCTAACCCCGCCCATTGGTTTGGTTATCATGTTGAATTGGTTAAGTGTCTAAGTTAACTTAACCCTACCATTCTTGTTCTAGCTTTAACTAAATAAATTAAAGCCGTGACCACTCACATTAGACAGATATTGTTGCGAACACTGGATGTGCCGATTGGTTCCAGGCAGGTTTACATCGCAACTCAGTCTAACCTCGGGTTAGGCATATTCATGTTTTCTAAGTTCAAAGGATTTTTGATTAATTTTCAAATCAGGTTTTGAAAGTAACCATCCCGTCCGTCGAATCAGTTAGGGATAGCCAGGGAGAGCAGGAAACTTGTATTTTCCAAACCCAATCCTAGACTCTATCCTCTCTGTCACCCTAGAACTTTTTGGATTATTATTAAAAGAGATGTCGTTAATAAACCTTTAATTTGTCTAAATTCACATTTCCTCATTTAGGCCAGATTCTATAGATAAATTATTCCTAATTTACTTATTTCCCAATTACTCTTTTAATGTAAATTGTCTACATTTATTTCTATGGCCCATTTCCCTTCCTAAATCATATTTATGCTTTTTGGTATGTAAACTATACCAAATTAAGTGTCACTAACCATGATTTTTCTAAACCTGACAGTTATTCCCAATTATGGCCAATTTCACATTTATGCCAATATACTCACCGTGCCAAATTAGCTAATCCAATTCAGATTCAACATTCTAATTCACGTCAAACTAGACTTATTACTCTAGTTCACTATTCATGTAAATGCTAGATTTACATGTCAATACCAGATTCAAATTACACATCTTATAATTCATGTCATATTTATCCAATTTGCATTTCTATGAACATGCCATAATACATGTTCCCAATTTATGCCAATTTCCAAATTAAACTACGTTTTTAGTAAATTTCATATTTTTCCCTAACCGCATTCCCACCGTTCGTATAATCGTGATTCATTCTAGATTATAAATAAAGCTAGGTTCGTAGAAAATAGGGAATGAACCAAAGATGCTATGCAAAAGATAGACATGCTAACTGGCATAAAAAGTGTTGAATAACGACGTCGGTTCAAGAACATGGGTAGACCTAACTTAATAGGTAAATTCCCAAGGTCTAAAACCAAGAATAGACAGAATAAAGACGTAGGTTCAAGAACATGGGTAGACCAAACTTAATAGGTAAATTCCTAAGGTCTAAAACCAAAGAAAACCAAGAATAGACAGAATAGAAAATCATGTTTAGACCCAATTTCACAGTCATAAAACTTAAGCAACACTTTCCTAGTCATGAATCCTAGGTGTTTAATCACAGATGTCCTTGTTATGTCATAGGCAATAGTTTATGTTTTCTAATCAAAGGCATATGTTTAGTCAAGGAAATAATCCTCATAGTCACAGTCACAGTCATAGGCAATGTCCATAGTCATAGGCAATGTTCATAGTCATAGGCAATGTTCATAGTCAAAGAGGCATATGGTTCTAAGGTCCATAGTTTCATAGTCACAGTCTTATTTGTCCTTGAATCACAACAGTTCTTAATTAGGTCCAAGAGTATAGGCACTGATTCGAATAGAGAGAGAGAGATTTAGCATATTCTTTTATTCCTTTAATTTCATGTCACGAACAGAGAAAAACATTCAAATCTAGAAATAACTGACTTACAGAGATTAGACTAGAATAGAAAGGAGGCGTTGCTATGATTCGTGCGACGTTTAGCCTTTAATCCTTATCTTGAAGCTTTGAATCTCTTTTGAGCAGCATAACCTTGTCTTGGATTTTCGTATTATCTTCTTATTTTTATTTATTTATATATTTTCTCAGAGGCAGCATAAGGATAGAAAAGAATTGTGAATAGAGAAGAAGACCAGGGCTGTTTATATAGTGTAGAAATCAACGAATCTGGTCAGAAGGGCGTCTAAATATAGAGAAATGAATCTGGTTCAGAAAGCTGGAAAAAGGGGGGGTCGACTACCCAGTCGACTCCCCAGTCGACCTGCGGGGGTCGACTACCCAGTCGACTCCCCAGTCGACCTGGCCCACTTTTGAGTCTGTTTTGAAATTTGAACTTTGTTGAAACTTCCGGAGGCCATATCTTTCTCATACGGACTCCGATTTATGCAAACTCGGACTCGTTTTCATGCAGAATTCCAAGACGAACACAACGGCGCAGCCCATTTCCCTTGATTTTGATTTTAAATTCTAATTCTGCCTTGATTTGTGAATCTTAGTGTTACAGAATTACGGGGTGTTACACTTGTAATATGTAAAGGAGTGAATGCATAAAAAGTATGACAAAGATAAGAGTGAAAGATAAAGTAAAAAAAACAAAAGCAGTTTCATTACACCTAAAGCAAGTCTTAACAAAGTTCATAAGCATAAGCGAGGGTCGGAACTCGAATTACATCCGGTCAAAGTAAAGAAAACAGCCAAAAGCCCTATTCCTTCTTCTTCACGCCTCTGGAAGAACCACTAGACCTCAAAGGCTGGCGGGAAAATCAATATGTGGCACAACATAATCCATGGGATCAGAAACAGTAATGTCAGCAGAAGTAATGTCGACAGCGGTGGCAGTTGTGTCCGGGGCATGCTCCCCAAAAGGCCCAGCTCCAACTGGTAATTCCTGCTCCTTCATAAGTGCTTTCTTCCCCTTGGCCAAAGCCTTGTGGGATTCCTCGTCTAAAAGACTCTCTAAGTGATACTCTTCAGTATAAGTGTCTCCAACTCGGACAAGTACTGATTCCTAGACTTGAGCCAGAGTCACTGGAAAATCAGGTCCCAAATAGTGCAAGCAACATCGGCTCATAACATTGAAAACATAGAATCTGAATAGAGTGGAGTCAGAATAAGCCTCAGTATTTGCATAAGCCTGCTCGACAGTCACCTTGCCAAAAAGATCCTGATCTCTTTCTCGTTCAAGTTCCTACACTCTATGTAACATCCCAGAATTTTAGAGATTTAATAATTAATTTATTCAATTATTTTAATATATTGGTTTGACAATTTAAATGGTTTAAATTTAAATATTTTGAATATTTAATTAATATAAATAATGGGATAATATAGTTATTTCTGTAATAGTCAGAAATGGTTGAATTTACAATATTGTGTAATTTGAATAATATAAGATATTTAATTAAGTTTATATTCGAATTAGAATAAAGAATATAGTTATAAACGACAGTTGAACGTATTTATCATAATATAATTATAAGGAGCTCGTAATGTCGTAGTAGTTCATAACATTGAGTTTTGAACTTCAACTGAGTGTACAAGGTTCGTTATAAGTCGAAATTCTGTGAAACAAGAAACGTTTGAATCTGTTAGATTATATTTTTCTAATGGAAGTGAAAAATCGAGATTTCGCCTTATAGATTGTTAGTTACGTCCAAATCAAATTTTCAGAAAGTTGATATGGAATCATTTATAAACCATAATGATTTATTTAATTATAATTAAATATTGGTTTCGAGTTTGGATAAGATTTTCAAGATGTATGGTTAATTTAATTTATAGAATTTTTCTGTAATTTTTATTTTGGAAAATAAGCAACTTTTTATTTGGAGTATTATACATCCTATATCAACATTTTTGAATTTCACAAAATAAATTAATTTGTCTATTTTGTTTTATTTTTGGAATCATAGCACATTGCTCGTCAAAATGATACTCTATTTTTATCGATAACGGTCTTTAAATTTTTATGTAGCACGTTAATGTAAAATCTAACATAGATACACGTTTGCCAAAAATGACTATATAATGGATATAAAATTTTCTAGACATGACAATATACTTTTCCTTACATGAAAATATATTTTTCCTTATGTAACTTGCCTGCAAAGTAGCATCGTACGCTCTTTTCTAATGCTATGATCGACCTATGCTTTAGAAATCAAATCAGGTGATAGAAATGAAAACTCAAAGCTTCTTGACAACTACTCATACTTAAGTATCATCCTATTATAAATATTCTGTTTCACTTCACCTATCCCTGGCAAGAAAAATGAAAACGAAAATTTCCCATTACAAGAAAACAAACCTTCAGAATAAATTCAAATCCCAGGTTTCAAAAGATTTAAAATATAATAAAATTAAATATATATATAGCTATAAGTATATACATCTATATGATGCACGACCTGCTGTATTGCATGAGGTAGTGGGACAACGCAGCGAACGTAGAGCAGGTGAGCCGACCCTTTTCGGAAGTAAAGGTAGAGTACCTGTTGACCTTTAAAGGCATAGGCTTGTAGCTCTAGTAAGAAGAGGTATGTTGGGTTGTGGATTCATGGTTTGAAGAGATGGAAAGGATGGGTTGCCTGTACTATTCACGTAAAAGAAGTGCTGACATGCTGACGGGATCAAAATTAGAGAGAAGAAGCCAGAATGAAGGGTGTGAGTTGGCAGAAAAAAGAAGGCCAATGCATGAAAGAGTTTATGGACCAACATAAAATTGTGCGTGACCTGCAGCAGCGGGTACAGGCGTTGCAACGGGTCGGGAACGCGACGAACAATAGCCAACGAATGGAAATTCGTGATTTTAGGAAGGAGGTTGAGTCATTCCTGGTGATGCTCATGGAGGAAAGGCCGCGAAGATGTGAACATCTGAGGTGGTCCTAGTTTTGAAATGACGTGAAGTGTTTGTATAGGGAAGTGGGTTTGAAAACAATGGGCAGGCACATTTTTTTACTGGAGAATGGCATGTTGGTTTTGAGAAGATGATGGACACGGTTGGGAGTCTGCATAAGAATTTCTGAAGGGTGGAAATAGTGGGATGTTTTTTTATGTGAATGGGTTTTTTTGTGAATAAGGACGGAGCAGCACAATGAGTAAACTGATGGAGAAGAAGAAATACGTGCAAGCGATATGGGGTGTTTACAAACGCGGGCATGGGCCATTTACAAAGAGGTTAGCCCAACAACGAAGAAAGGGAAATTTTCATGGTAGGGAAATGGGTTTAAAGTCAGAAATGGAAAATACTGAAGAGGCGTCTTTTGTTTATGCTTTCGGCAAGAAGAAAGAACAGAAAGCGAGTTTAGGCCGAATTGAAACGTGAGGCCCACCTTTTATTTTAATTATGTTAAAAATCTAAGTTTTTTTATAACGTACTAACTTGTAAATACCATAACGTATGCATACAATATCTGAATTCAACAAAATAAGATCCGCTGGGATCGTATGGACGCAGGCTTCATAATGGAACTGGTTTGGAGCCATTTGGAGCTCGTTACAATTTATGGCAGAATGAAATGTCTCAATGGAACAATTGACCTTTATTCGTTATTTAACGATTAACGAACAAGGTGAGTAAACTCACTAACTCTGTCCGGTTTTATAATTTTGTAAACATAATTTAATATTGATAAAAATGATCGAATGTTGTGTGTGATGGTTATTTAGATGATTTACTAATAAATTAGGTGAAATAATATTCATAGTTACACATATATTTAAGTCGTTAATTTAATACAGATTATATTTATTTTTATTGATCTGAACTTGGTATTATTAATGTTGATTAACATCTGTGGATGCAGGGAAACAGGTTGGGGGGATCTGACTGGATTCCTCAACAATTATATTGTTATTTTTCATATATTACATTATATGATGTGGCAAATAATCGATGATGGATTATTGTGTGTTTTGGGATGTTTGAATAACACTGACCTAGAATAATTGGTATTTAAATACCGTAAAACATATTAGAATATATTGGAAAAGAATTTGGGTTTTTTAAAAGGAAAATGTATTTAAAAATAGAAATGGAATTTCAATTGGGCTAGAATATACTAACTTGTTTTTATTAAAAACAAGTGATTTAATTTATAAATGATGTCGTAAATATTGTGAAATAATTATTATTAAATTAATTGGGAATTTCCTGAAAAGTAAATATTGAATCTATTTCGATGTTTCGAAACATATATAGAATTAAATAAATACATAAGGATTTATAATTAGAGTTTGACTATGTTCAGTAATATAGAACAATTTATTTTTCGGAATGATATATTTTATAATCCAGAATTGGACAAGATAGTTTTTTGATTTATAACCAATAAATCAAATTTGTATTCAAAATTTAGTTATCATTTATATAACGAGTTCAATTTTCCGTAAAGGAATAATATTCACATTTCAAGTGAATGATGGTTTTAAAAGCAAACGGTTTGCAGATTGAAATGATTTGGTGGATATGAAATATGAATGGAATTACTGAAATTAGAAACTGATTCGAAATTATCTGAGTTGAATGACTTTCTGAGTATCGATCTGATGTTGGTTTCTGCCTTCGGGGTTGGTATTTAAGGATTTATTCTCTTACTAGTTTAAAGTTGGGAACTGATAAAAAGTGAGGTGTGGATAAGGTATGGAAATGTTTTCCAATGTTAATAACATTTATTTTCTAAATACGGAAAATAAGAAATTATGGACATATGGAAATGTTTTTCCAAAAATCGTAGGAGTATAAACTGGGTTTAAGAAATATAGGAAATAGGTGGTTGGGAAATGAATAAAATTTTGATAAATTAATTAAAAAGGCTCAGTGTTGATTGATAGTTGATCGATAAAATTCCCATTTAGAAATAGGATTATTGTGTGTATGATTGTTTTCCTTTGATAGTTAAATAACTGACTATCAAATTTGTTGACCAGTTTTCCATTGTCAATACAGAGAGACCGGGATCAGATTTATTATCTGAAAACCACTCCGTATGGGCATTAGCATTGTGAATCAAATATGTAAAGATAATTGAAGATGGAGTAATGCAAGGGCTGTTCTGGCAAACCTAGCTAGTAATAGCCTAAGATGGATTTACAGAATAGTGCCTTCGGTTTATTCAGTCCCAGGACAACTTGAATGGACGGATGCCTGACAGAGTATATCAAATAGATATCATAAGTTGATCTCTTCAAACGTATTTACATTTGGCAGTGGAGGAATTCGTTTCTCTGAGCTTTATACCAGTGGTGTTTTTAGAGAAATTTTTGGTGGGTGTGACGGTGTGGCATTCAAAGTGAATGAAGGTATGATCTTTAAAACGATACGTTATGACCGCAAGCCTCATCAAATGGAAATGACAAAAATCGGTAAGGCATCATGGCTAAGTGGGTCGTACCCAATTAGGGTAAATTTTCACCATCTAGAGAATATACATATTTGTTACTTCTTTCAATTATGTATCTCCCGGGAATAGTTATGTTGACCGTAAGGTGACAATATATTCGGAACATTCAAGCGAAATGAATGGTCGGCCATTTGTGGCTCAGTTATAAGATGTTCTTGTTGAACTCCAGTGTATTGCTTCTATAGTACGGTGATCGGAAGGTGGTTCCATACCTTCTCATAGTTGGAAATTCATTCTCCAGTAAGAGCCTAAGGTTTTGATTTTATATTATATATGTAGAGCGTGAGATGAAAGCATTCTACTAGATTATTATTTACTTGTATTAGATACTATTATAATATCAGAATAATATTGATTTTAAAAGGGATGTTTTAGGTTATCGTAAGGTAAAAACCATCCGTGTTTATGTGTGGATTGGTCTTATGATTATCATTTCTTTTAAAATGATTTTTAAAAGTTAAACCAAGTGATTTGAATTTACTCACACCAGTCCCATAACTAACCTAGAGTTTTATTTTGTTTTGTTTTACCTAAACTCTTTGGTGCCCAAATTTGTACGAGCAGTCCATTAATCAGGATTTTACAGATATACTTGGAAGAGCTTGTAGCTGGAGGCTTCGACATTAGTTATATATAGAATTTATTTCCACCATGATGTTATGTGATAATGGTATGTATAGATAGTTATATTTTTGTATTTCAATAGTTGTCATATAATATATTTTATTCGTTTTGGTGTGAGATTTGTGTTACTCTGATTATGTTCTGTTGTATTCTTCTTCTTCTTCTATTCTAATTTTCTTTCTTTCTATTTCTCACCCTCTAACTTATTTCTATTAATGATTGGGTTTTTTCGATGCTTGAATAGTCGACATGGTGTTTCTATCAATTTTCGAGATCGAAAATTCTTGGGCCGTTACAGTGGTATCAGAGTTGAAGGTTAAGTGATTACCTTGGCACTATGGCATAACTCAGTAGAGATGAGGTTAGTAATACCCTAGATTAAGTTGAGTATATATATGACACGTGGTTGTAAATTGATATAAAAACCATTTTATATTGTGTTAATTGGTGTGTCGAGTAGTTTATGAATTCTGGTCGATACAGTAATGCAAACTGTGTCGATAGGTGTTTCTAAACTATTGGACAAAGAAATTCGACATAGTATATTTTGAAAAGAGGGTAAATGAAATAATTTTACCCAAACTATATTTTGATATGAAAGAAGTATATATTTTAGAATTACTATAGAAGATTGGATGTGTTGGTTGTTATTATAATCAAACATGATTTATAACTGGGTTGGTTATAAAATAACCGATCAGAATTCGTGTAACAAACGAATTAAATCTGAAGATAAACCATAACTAGAATTAAAATTCTGGAATTTGGAAAAGTGTTTGTAAATGGATTTTGGATTTCATATATTGAAATTTTTAGATCCTAGGTGATTTGAAATTGTTTTTCAAATGTTATAAAAGGGATTTTGAAGTAATTTAAAATTTTAAATGTTTAAAAATGGTTGTAAAAGTGATATAGTATTTAACTCACTTTGATTACTAGAAATAATTCTGACAATGACGGCCGCATCACCAGTGTCATTTTCGAGATTCTAAGTGATTGACTACTACCAAAGATTTTGTTTGAAGTGTTTTGAGGAAATAAGTTGTTCAGAAATTCAAATATTTTGAATTGTTATTGTTATATATGTTTTCAAACTGATTTGAAATAAAGCCCAGGGACTTAAAATTCTGAAATTTAAATTTAACTTATGAAATTGAATAGATTGAAATGGTAAAAGTAAATTAATTAATTAGAAATTAACTTAAACAAAGTTAAATAAATTTGGATTAGATTAGGGATAATCTGGAACGAAATTGAATTGATAAGTTAAGAGTTTGGAATTGAGATTGGAATAGAAGTTTGAATGGAATTTGGCTTGGTTATAATTAAATGGTTTGGTTCGAGAATGAATTGAGTGGAGATCGATTGGGAATACATTACAAATGGAAGAGATAGAGTTGAATGCCCAACAAAAAGGTACTAGTTTATATTTTATTTGGATATGATATTTTTATAAGCCTGTTTGGCAAGCCTCTTGGCTGTTTTATTTTCTTTTGGATTGGAAAAGGCCTAGAGAGGCAAGTTGTAGTTGTAGCAATGGAACCATGCAAAGGAGACACTAGCGAAATTTTTCAGAAAATTTAAGATGTTAGAAAATTTTGGGTAATAAGAATAAATTAATATTATAATTTAAATTAATTGGTATAGTTGAAACTAAGTTAAGAAGTAAAATTAAGATTTTTAACCTAGTTGATTGGGTTTGTAGCATTTTCCTACCTTAGTAATTTCGGGGACGATATTCTTTTAAGGGGGAATGAATGTAACGCCCCAGAATTTCAGCAATTTAAAAATTAATTAATTTAATTATTTTAATATATTGGTTTGATAATTTAAATGGTTTAAATTAAGATATTTTGAATATTTAATTGATATAAATAATGAGATAATATAATTATTTCTGCAATAGTCAGAAATGGTTTGATTTGCAATATTGTGTAATTTAAATAATATAAAATATTATTTAAGTTTATATTCGAATTAGAATAACGAATATATTTGTAAACGATAATTGAACATATTAATTATAATATAATTATAAACGAGCTCGTAACGTCGTGGTAGTTCATAATATTGAGTTTTGAACTTCAATTAAGTGTACAAGATTCGTTATAAATCGGAATTCTATGAAACAAGAAACGTTTGAATCTATTAGATTATAATTTTCTAATGGAATTAAAACTCAAGATACACGCCTTATAGATTGTAAGTTATGTCCAAATCAAATTTTCAGAAAGATGCTATGGAATCGTTTATAAAGCATAACGATTTATTTAACTATAACTAAATATTGGTTTTGAGTTTGGATAATATTTTCAAGACGTATGGTTAATTTAATTTATAGAATTTTTCTGTAATTTTTATTTTGGAAAATAAGCAACTTTTTATTTGGAGTATTTTACACCCTATATATCATTTTTGAATTTCACATAATAAGTTAATTTGTCTATTTTATTTTATTTTTGGGATCGTGGCATATTGCTCGTCACAATGATATTCTTAATTTTTTCGATAATGGAATTTAATTTTTTATGTATCACGGTAACCTAAAATCTAACATAGATACATGATTGCCAAACACGACTGTCACATTTGATATCTTTATGAAGAATTAGCAACAAAGGACATAAAATTTTCTAGACATGACAATATACTTTTCCTTACATGAGAATATATTTTTCCTTATGTAACATGCCTGCGAAGTACTATCATACACTCTTTTCAAATGCTATGATCGGCCTATGCTTTCCAAATCAAATCAAGTGATAGAAATGAAAATTCAAAGTTGCCTACCTTACGTCTTGCAACTACTCATACTTAAGCCTTAAGTATCATCCTCTTATAAATATTCCGTTTCACTTCACCCATCCTCGGCACGAAAAATGAAAACGAAAATCTCCCATTACAAGAATACAAACCTTCAGAACAAATTCAAATCCTACGTTTCAAAAAAATAAAAATAAAATAAAATTACTTATGTATAGCTATAATTATATACATATATATGATGCACAACCTGCTGTAGTGCATCAGGCTGTGGGACCACGCAACGAACGTAGAGCAGGCAAGCCGACCCTTTTCGGAAGTAAAGGTGGAGTGCGAGTTGGCCCTTAAAGGCATAGGCTTGTAGCTCTAGCAAGAAGAGCTATGTTGGGTTGTGGATTCATGGTTTGAAGAGATGGAAAGGATGGGCATCTTGTACTATTCACGTAAAATAAGTGCTGACATGCGGATGGGATCAAAATTAGAGAGAAGAATCCAAAATGAAGGGTGTGAGTTGGCAGAAACGAGAAGGCCAACGCATGAAAGAGTTTATGGGTCAACATGAAATTGTTTGTGACCTACAATAGTGGGTATAGGTGCTGCTACGGGTCAGGAACGCAATGAACAGAAAGCCAATGGATGGAACTTCGTGATTTCAGGAAGGAGGCCGAGTCATTCCTGATAATGCTCAGGGAGGAGAGGCCGCGAAGATGTGAACATTTAAGGTGATCCTGGTTTTGAAATGACGAGAAGTGTTTTATGGGGAAGTGGGTTTAAAAACATTGGGTAGGCGCGTTTTTTTTACTGGAGAATGGCATATTGGTTTTGGGAAGATAGTGGACATGGTTGGGTGTCTGCATGAGAATTTGTGAAGGGAGGAAATGGTGGGATGTTATTTCTCTACAAGCGGGTTTTCTTTTATCATGAATAAGGACGGAGCAACAAGCTGAGTAAACTAATGGATAAGAAGAAATACATGGAAGTGGTATAGGGTGTTTACAAACGCGGGTATGGGCCATTTACAAAGAAGTGAGCTCTACAACGAAGAAAGGGAAATTTGCATGGTGGGGAAATGGGTTTAAAATCAAAAATGGAAAATACTGGAGAGGCATCTTTTGTTTATGCTTTCGGCAAGAAGAAAGAACAGAAAGCGGGTTTGGGCCGAAATTAAAAATGAGGCCCATCTTTCATTTTAATTATACTAAGTTAAAAATATAAGTTTTTTTATAACGTACTAACTTGTAAATATCATAACGTATGCATACGATGCCTGAATTCAACAAAACAGGATCTGTTGGAATCGTATGGACGTAGGCTTCATCGTGGAACCGGTTTGGAGCCATTTAGAGCTCATTATGATTTACGGCAGAAGAGAATGCCTGAATGGAACAATCGACCTTTATTCGTTATTTAATGATTAACGAACAAGGTGAGAAACTCACTAACTCTGTCCAATTTTATAATTTTATAAACATGATTTAATATTGATAAAATTGATTGAATGTTGTGTGTGATGGTTGTTTAGATGATTTGCTAATAAATTGGGGAAATAATATACATAGTTATACATATATATATTTGTCGTTAATTTAATACTTATTCTATTTATTTTTATTGAACTGAACTTGGGATTATTCAAGTTGATTAACATCTGTGGATGCAGGGAAACAGGTTGGAGGGATCCGAATGGATTCTTCAACCATTATATTGTTATTTTTCATATATTACAATATATGATGTGAAAAATAATCGGTGATGGATTATTGTGTGTTTTGGGATATTTGCATAACATTGACTAAAATTATTGGTATTTAAATAACGTAAAACATATTTGAATATATTGGAAAGGAATTTTGGTTTTTAAATAGGAAAATATATTTAAAAATAGAAATGGAATTTCAATTGGGCTAGAATATACTAACTTGTTTTAACCAAAAAAAAGTGATTTGAATTATAAATGATGTCGTAAATATTATGAAATAATAATTATTAAATTAGTTGGGAATTTGCTAAAAAGTAAATAATGAATCTATTTCGATGTTTCGAAATATAAATAGAATTTAATAAATACATAAGGATTTATAATTAGAGTTCGACTATGTCGAGTGATATAAAACAATTTACTTTTAGGAATTATATATTATATAATTCAGATTTGGACAAGATAGTTTATATTTTATTAGAAACCAACAAATCAAAGTGTATTCGAAATCTAATTATAATTTACACGATGAGTTCAATTTTCTGTAAAGGAATAATATTCACGTTTTAAGTGAATGATGGTTTTAAAAGTAAACGGTATGCAGATTGAAATGATTTGGTGGATATGAAATTAATGAGTGGAATTCCTAAAATTACTGAAAATTAGTTGAGTTGAATGACTTCTGAGTATCGATCTGATGTTGGTTTCGCCCTTCGGGGTTGGTATTTAGGGAGTTATTCTCTTACTGGTTTAAAGTTGGGAACTGATCAATAGTGAAGCATGGATAAGATATGGAAATGTTTTCCAATGTTAACAACATGTATTTTCTAAATACAGAAAATAAGAAATTATGGGCATATGGAAATGTTGTTCCGTAAATCGTAAGAGTATAAAATGAGCTTAAGAAATATGGGAAATAGGAGGTGGGGAAATGAATAAATTTTTGATAAATTAATTAAAAATGCTCAGTGTTGATTGATGGTTGTAACACCCCACCTCTGCTAGGGTCACTCACAAAGGGAATGCACTAGCTTTGGTGGAGTATTATCTAGGTAAACAAACACAGAAATATTACAAGACAGAACATAAATAAAATAGCGGAACCCAAATTTCATTGCATTAAAATCTACTAAGGTCTAAAGCCTTTTACATCAAAGTGCTATTAAGTCAATTACATCGAAATATGTCTTTCAATAGTAAAGAAGCATAAAACCATAGTTATAAATCATTCCCCAATAAAGCAAAGCAAGCCATAGCCAAGAGAAATCCAAGACGTACATGAAAGAGCTTTGGAGCTTGGTAAGATCCGAACTAAGCTGTATTCCCACCCTGCGAACCTGGGGGGGGGGGGGGGGACGGAAGAAAAAGAGGCAGAACAAAACGGGTCAGTCATAAAGACTGAGTAAGTCCTAGTGACTTTCAGCATAAAAACAGGTAAAGATAACATGGCATGAATAAACTGAAAGTAAACATAAGCATGATGACAAGATAAGCTACAGAAAAGATAACTAAGAATATCCTCATATGGTTTTTGTCAAGTATAACATCGTCAGGTTTCCATTCAATATAAACTAAGTATAATTTCGCAAAATTTCTATCAAGCATCGCAAGATTTCTCTGCTTTACCATTAAAATATTTCTATGGTATCTATTTGCTCTGCACCACCGTACTAGTACCCCAACCCGTGTCATGTGTTGACTATAAAATGATCCCTTGCCCAATGTCATGAAATGATCCATTACTTGGTCTCACGAAACGATCTATTAATCGATCGGCTCCCTACAAGTCCTATCTCGTTCATGTGTCTGTGTCATACGGCCCTATCACGAATGTAGTCACCTGTGCTATGTCCACCATAGGGTGTATCAAGCCCTAGGGTGCCAACCACCGACACGAATCAAGAATGCACAGATAATCCTACTGATGCCCAATGCCTGCTTTTTCAACTCCGGACTAAATGCACGACCCTAGTCCGCCTGAACCTACAATGGCGCACCAACTCAGCCATCGTTTTGGTCGCTTACAATCAGCCCAGCAATCGTGCCCCACCCTGCCTAGTCCCAGGGTACCATGGTACATCTAGTGGGTTACTGCTGAAAAGGACCGCGTAACTAGGGTTTCGTCCAGCAGGTTAAGTTGTCATTTAAAATCGAGACTTAACCCCATCTACGTGTCATGTCAAATTGGCTAAGTGTTGTCGTTCAAGTTCATGACTTAGCCCTACGAATCATGTGTCAAGTTGGTTAAGTGAAATACCCCACCTCCGTTAAGGTCACTCTCAAAGGGAATGCCCCAATTTTGGTGGAGGTTTATAAGTATAAGTCACAGATACACAAGACAGATATAAATACACATGTTTTTGAACAACGGAAAACAACAGCAATTTTTATTTCAACAAAATACGTGTTACACAAACCATGTCATAATTTGTCTTACAATACTTCCAAAAACATAACATCTTCATAACTGTCTTGATTACATTATTTAAAGAAGCATAAAAACATAAGTAAACTGCATAAGTCCCATAATTGTTGTCAGAAGCCATAGTCCAAAACGAAAAAGATCCAAGCAATACATTCTTTCTCTTCAAGCTGGGTGTGAAAACTGGTCAAGCTGCGGTATTCCCTCCCTGTGGACCTGGGGGGATGGGAAACGAAAGAAAAGAAGACGAAAGAAAAGTAGAGTCAGACATAAAGCCTGAGTAAGTCTAGGACTATTCAGTCTATGAATAAAGAACTGGGTATGATAAGTATAAACTGGAAATGGGAAAGCACCATAAACTAAGTTAAGTTGTCTAGAGTCGAATATACTTATCGTACCCCATATTAATCTCTGCATCCATATAAACTAGTTCCCAACAGACACCCCATAATCAGGGTGAAGTGATTCGTTTCTAATGATCGGCCCCTACTCGCATAGTTACATGTGTCTTACGGCCCCCGTTGTTGTAGTTACCTATGCTGGTCCCACCATGGGGTGTATTAAGTCCCATGGTGGCGGCCCGACATAATTCTAGAATGCACAGGTATTCTACTGGCGCCCAATGCCTTATTTTTCTGCGCCGGAGTGTGTGCACGCCCGCACCCCGTTAGAACCTACACTGCTGCACCACCGCCGTCGATTTGACCTCTTACAGTCAGCCCAGTAATCGTGCCCCACCCTGCCTAGTTCAGGGTATCCTGATACACCTTGTAGGGTTACTGCTGAAAAGGGTCCCCCGCTACTAGGTTTTCTATTCCTAGCCAACATGCTAAGTTGGTTAAGTGTTTTGTAAACCTAACCCCCAATCAGTCTGTATAGTTTAGCATGTTCCATTTTGATTAAGTATTAATTCAATTACTTAATCCTATCAATCCTGACTCAGCCTTAATTGTCTTATTAAAGCCTCGACCTCTCACATTAGACAGGTATTGTTGTGGCTGCCTGTTGCCGGTTGGGTCCGGGCAATCTTACGCCACAACTCAGTCTAACCTCGGGTCCTTATTGGGCTCCGTTTTTAACCACCCACATTGGATAGGTATTGTTGTGACTACTGGACAGCCGGGCGGTTCCGGACAGGTTTACATCACAACTCAATCCAACCTCGGGTTAAACACATCGTATTTTCTAAATTTACATATTTTGTCTCTTTTCTTTTTATATGTAAACATTTGCGGCCCATTATTCAAATTCATCTTTATTGGGTAAAATTAATTTATACCACTTAATTATTTTTCAAGGTTGTTGGCAGGCGTCAAACATGCCAACACATATGTTCTATATTTTAACCCAATCGTCATTACCCTCGTTTTATACGTTCGCTACAATATAACATATGTTGGGTTTAACATTTAAACCCAACTTAGCCACATGAAAAAGGGGAGGCTTATAACATGGTGTTTATATAACATAAAAAGGGGAGTGTGAACGCATGAATTTGCAACATAGCGAACTAATTAACATAAATTAGGCACTTGTGAACTTGCATTGTAATAGCATATAATCATGGCATAAACATACCTAAACATGAATAATGGTTTTTAATCTATTCATAGAATCATGGCATAAACATACCTAAACATGAATCATGGTTTTTAATCTATTCATAGAATCATGGCATAAACATACCTAAACATGAATCATGGTTTTTAATCTATTCATGTAAACTTGCAAGTGGAATGTAAATCTAACTTAATTATGTGACACATATATTATCATATGATTTTGATAACAACATAAGCCTAAAACATGTTTTTCAATTAGGCATAACAACAAACATAGTTTAGTCATGTTCATAGAATTAATACAAGTTCACAAAGATGCTTGCTTTTGTCACTACTACAAAGGTATGGTTTTACACTTGAACCATGATGCCAATTCCAACATAACATCATATGAATCATAATACTCAGATGGATCCAATTACACTAAAGATGACCATAAAATTATACATCATGTTGGCATAATAGTAAATCATATACTTGCATGAATCTCAAATAAACTACCACAAACATATAGTCGTTAACTTTCAACATGAATCATATACTTGCAATTATCCAATAGGTGTTGTAATAAACAACCACAAACATGTAGTTGTTAACTTTCAACATGAATCACATACTTGCAAATATCCAATCGTTATACCACAACATCCCAAATCGATTAGAATCATAGCAACGTACAAATATGAATTATTGTCGCCACAAATTAATTACAATTCTATTTCTCACTTTACACAAATCAAAACACAATTATTTATTCACATCGGAATAGCACTCTACTTACAACGTATGACGAATCTTCAATTCAGGAATCCGAATTCTGAATATGGAGATGCTATCCTTTGTTGTAGGCGTTGTTTTGATTTAATTGACGTTGCTTAAAGCTTTCGAATTGTCTCCTAATTGTCTCTTAATTTTGATGGCTACTCCTAGTCCTTCCTCAGCAGTATGACGGTCTCATTCTTATTTTTATTTGTATGAATTAGGTGGAGTCTTAGGTCCTTTTTATAGAGTTTGTGGATTGATTAGGACCGTCGATGGAGCTTGGATGAATATTAGCTGTTTGTTTGAAGGAGAGACCAATCAGGAGCTGACACCTAGCCCTAGTGACAAGGCAAGACTCAGAAATTCGGCCAAGCACAGACCAGGCCAGCCAGGAGGGGCTGGGTTCGACCTGGCTCAGAGGCTAGGTCGACTATCCAGTCGACCCCCAGGTCGACTATGTAGTCAACCTGGGTGCCCCAGGTCAACTACCCAGTCGACCTGGGTAGCCCAGGTCGACTACTCAGTCGACCTGGGTGCCTTGGGCGGGAAAATTCCCGCCCTATCCAATCCGGCCCGATTTTTGAAATTTGAATTTTTTTCTAAGCTGTTTTTGTCTGTTTGAATTTTAAACTGAATTCTGAAACTTCCGGAGGCCATATCTCCCTCATACGGAGTCCGTTTTACGCAAACTCGGACTCTATCTCAAGCAGAATTCCGAGACAAATGCAATGGCTTATGCTGTTTCCCTTAATTCTTTGATTTAAAATTAATTATACATTAATTTGTGAATTTCACTATTATAGAATACATGGGGTGTTACATTGTCCCCCACTTAAAAGGATTTCGTCCCCGAAATCTTCAAGTTCAGGAAGAATGTACATCCTAACATGCAAACATCCATCTACTCATCCATCAAACACAAGCATCCATTGTCCTTAAAATACTTCTAATGCTTCATGATCATATGCGAAGTGTGTGTACGTGTACTTATCTAATGCAAAATCAGTCGGTCTACTGATTCAGTTGACCTCCTTAATGAAAATTATGTAAGTGTCATGAATCCATTATGTATGCAAGTTTTCCTATTCATGATTCTACATGAGTGCACAGTCATTCATATATAAATGCAACATCCATATGGCAACACATTAAACTCCAACCATATACGAATATAAATACATTTATGCATATGCAATATGAAGTGACTGAGCCGATCTAAAACCTAGATTGTATGTGTATATGCAACCACGAGCAACCACTAGCAATCACTTGCAACCACTTGCAACCATCATCCATAACATGTTTCAATTGCATATTTTCATCCAAAGAGTTTCTACCTAAAAGATAAGGTCGAGGAGATATACCTAAAAAGATAGATAAAAGCGCAACTTAAGGAAAAAGAAAGATCAAAGATGTACCCTCGAAAAGAAAAGGGTAGGCTGCGCCTATTCTAGCTTCAGTTTCCCAAGTTGCGTCTACCTCGGCGTCGCTCCACTGAACTTTGACGAGCATGACTTCGCGGTTGCGTAGCTTCTTCACTTCCGTTCCTAATATGCGGGTTGGAACTTTCCTCACGGTTGCTTCGCGTTCCACTTCAGCTTCTTCTAGGATATTTGGCTCTACCACTTCAGCAGATTCATGTAGACATTTTCGGAGGTGCGAAACATGGAAAACGTTTTGAACTCCGGCCAGCTTTTCGGGTAGCTCTAATCTATAGGACATTTTCCCAATTTTCTCAATAATAGGAAATGGTCCTACAAACCTTGGTGCTAGCTTTCCTGTGGTTCCAAAACGAACAACTTTCCTTAGCGGAGATACCTTAAGAAAAACTCTGTCCCAAACCTCAAATTCAAGGTCGGTCCTCCTCTTGTCGGCGTAGGATTTTTGTCTGTCTTGGGCTGTCTTCATTCTTCTCCGTATTAAGTCTACCTTTTCTGAAATCTCTCGGATCATATCCGGTCCAAGTATGAGCTTGTCAGTAGACTCCCACCAACAAGTGGGCGATCGGCACGGTCTTCCATATAAAGCTTCGAAGGGCGCCATTCCGATGGTTGCTTGGTAGCTGTTGTTGTAGGCAAATTCCACCAAAGGAAGATGGTCTTCCCACGTCCCTCCGAAGTCAAGGACGCACAGACTTAAAAGGTCTTCCAAAACTCTGTTCACTCTTTCTGTCTGGCCGTCGGTTTGGGGGTGATAGGCTGTGCTTAAGCATAACTGTGTGCCTACCGCTTCTTGCAGACTCCTCCAAAACTCACTTGTGAAGATAGGGTCTCGGTCACTAACAATGCTAGATAGTATTCCATGGAGTCAAACAATTTCCTTGAGATAAAGAGATGCTAGGGATGAGGCAGTTCTTTTAGTCTTGACAAGTAAGAAGTGGGCGCTTTTAGTAAGCCTATCCACTATTACCCAAATGCTAGTATTGCCTCTTCTAGACCTAGGCAGCCTATCAATGAAGTCCATTGAGATGCTATCCCACTTCCACTGCGGGACCTCTAGAGTATGGAGCAGACCGCCAGGCTTTTTCTGTTCCGCCTTAACCTGTTGGCAAACCATACACTTTGAAACGAATTCTGCCACGTCCTTCTTCATGCCGTTCCAAAAGAAAGTTCTCTTTATGTCCTTGTACATTTTATCCCCGCCTGGGTGTATCGTCATCTTGGAGTGATGTGCTTCCTCGAGAACCTTCTTTACCAAATCCCTTGTCTGTGGGACGCATAGTCTTCCATCTCGCCTTAGCCAACCCTTGTCGTCGATGGAGTATCTGCTGAGGTGATTTGAAGTCTCACCCTTAATGAGCCTATCAATCGTCTCCACAAGCTGAGGGTCTTCGCGTTGTGCTGTCCCTATTGCGTCCACTAAAGTCGGCCGTACTTCGAGAGATGCTGCAAGCCCAGTACAAAATCGGAGGAGGGCCTAAAGTCAAAGTTGGCTATAAACTCTAGTCTTTGTCTTTCAACAAACAGTGGGCTTAGGGTCAGTTTCTTTCGGCTCAACGTGTCTTCCACTACGTTACCTTTGCCCGGAGTGTAGGAGATCTCGAAATCGTACGAGGCAAGAAACTCCATCCATCTCTGTTGCCTCTAGTTAAGATCTTTCTACGAGAAAAGATATTTCAACGATTTATGGTCAGTGTAAAGTTCGAACTTCTCACCTAGGAGATAGTGTCGCCAAGACTTGAGTGCAAAGACAATGGCAGCTAACTCAAGATCGTGGGTCGGGTAGTTCTTTTCATGCACTTTCAATTGCCTTCCACCATAAGCTACTACCCTCCCTTCTTACATCAAGACAACGCATAGCCCTGTCCTACATGCATCTGTATAAACTGTGAACATCTTGCTTCCATCTGGCAACGTCAAAACTGGGGCTGTTGCAAGAGCCCTTTTTAGTCGTTGAAAAGCAAACTCGCAATCCAAGTCCCAATTGAACACTAGATTCTTTTTGGTCAGCTTTGTGAGCGGAGCTGATATCTTTGCAAAGTCTCTGATGAATTTCCGATAGACGCCTGCTAGCCCGAGAAAGCTTCGGACTTCTGTTGCGTTCTTTGGTGTCTTCCAGTCCTGCACCGCTACTACCTTAGCCGGGTCTACAGCTAACCCTTCTTTGGATACTATGTGCCCAAGGAACCTCACTTCTTCTCTCCAAAAGTGGCATTTGGAGAATTTGGCTTTTAGCTGATGGACTCACAGAGTTTCCATGATTGCCCTTAGGTGCTGAGCATGCTCTTCTTCATTCTTTGAGAAGATCAAGATATCGTCTACGAAGACCACTACGAACTTATTGAGGAAATCTCTGAACACCCTACTCATTAGGTCCACGAAGTAAGCGGGTGCGTTTGTCAAGCCGAAAGGCATGACAAGCCATTCAAAGAAGCCGTTTGGGGTTCTGAATGCTGTCTTATCGATACTATCTTCAGCCACCCTTAGCTGATGAAATCCGGTGGCTAAATCGAGTTGGGAGAAAACAGACGCTCCTACAAGCTGATCAAACAGATCGTCAATTCTGGGGAGAGGGTGCCTATTCTTTTTCGTTAGCTTGTTGAGCTCCCTATAGTCAACACATAGACGGAGTGAACCATCCGCCTTTGTAGCGAACACCACTGGAGCGCCCCATTCTGAAACGCTCCTTCTAATGAACCCCTTCTCTAGAAGCTCTTTAATCTGTTTACTGAGCTCTTTCCTTTCCCGTGGAGCCAAGTGTCTGACGGGCAACGCAACTGGCTTTGCATTATCTACAAGATATATGCAGAAGTCTATCTCCCGCTTCGGAGGCAAGCCCTTCACCTCTTCGAAGACATCCGGATATTCCCGGACCACTCTAACCGATTGCAAACTTTCAACAGAGGCATCTAGCGATTCAAGATAACTAAGCATAACCGCATACGAGGGATTACATGTAATTTCCAAAGTGTTACCGAGTTGGGTCAGAAGCCTAACTACCCTTTTCTCACAATCCAGGATGGCACCATTACTGGATAGCCAATCCATGCCCAAAATCAAACCATATCCCGAAAAGCCCAAAACAAAGGCACCACATTTAAATTCTATGCTTAGAATAGAAATTATCAATCCCACACAGATCATAGATAAATAAGCTGGGCCCCCAATTGGATTTGAAACAATTAAGGGGTCCTCTACCATTCTAGTTTCTAGGTGCAGAGATTCTACTAAAGCAGATGAGATAAAGGAGTGTGATGCGCCAGAATCAAATAAAGTGCGATCTGGGAGATCATAAAGATAAACTACACTTTCTACAGAAGTATTTATACCTCGCTGCTGCAGAGGTGGCGCTTCTAGCGCATGAACTTGTGCCCCCGAGGTGGATCCAGCCCTCTGCCCCTGCCCTCGCTTCTTTGGGCAATCCTTAGCCAGGTGGCCTGTCTCACAGCAAGAAAAGCACCCACCATTCATCTTGGCCTTCTTTTTCCGGCAATCTTTCACTAAGTGCCCCACTTTGCCACAGAAATTACACTTCCTCTTCTCTTTGTTGTCTTTCCCGCCCTTCTTAAAGTCTGTCTTCTTAGGCTGCAAACCCTCTTTCTTCCCTTGAGAGCTTTCTGCCTTTGTCTCCTTCTTGCCCTTATCCTCTTCGTTCAGCAATGCCATCTGGACCAACCTTTCATACGTAGCTCCCATAGGTATATGGGTCATGGCCAAACTGCGTAATGGCTCATTCAACCCCTTGACAAAGCGGAGAGCCTTCTTGTGCGGGGTGTTGACTAGGTCCAGTCCAAACCTAGCCAGCTGATCGAACTGGTTAACATACTCTTTGACTGTCATATTCCCTTGCTTAAGAAATAAGAATTTTTCCAACTGAAGACTCCTTTTAGCTTCAGAGAGAAATTTAGCCTCAAACCTTGCCCTAAAGTCCTCCCATGTTTCCACTAGTCTTTCTGCATTAGTGACTTCCCACCAGTAGGAAGCCTCGCCTTTAAGTAGCCATACTGCCAGTTGTACCTTCTGCCTATCTTCTACCTCAAAGATGACGAATAAGTCCTCGGTTACTTTCAGCCAATTCCTGGCTACCACAAAGGACTCGGTTCCATGAAAGTCCTTTCCTCCCACAGCTTTAAAATCTTTACATATCTTAGCAAAAGTATTTTCCCGCGGAGGAGGTGGAGGAAGAGGTGCTGCTGCAGCTGGATGATTTCCTGTAGCTGGGAGAGGAGGAACGGTAGGACCTGGCTAAGTGGCCCTTGCTTCTAAGAATCATCTAAACCAACCAGGTATTGGTATACCCTCTGGCAAGTTAAGTTCTACGGACATGCTGAAACAAAAGGATAGGTTCAAAACAAAGGATAAAAGATAATACCTATGGCTTTGGGGGGGGGGACTATGCCTTTTTAAAATAAAATAATATTTTATCTTTAAAAATGCTTCTTTAAATTTTCTTTTGAAACTAAATTTTCAAAACTTTTTATCTTATCTGGTAAACCTATGCTCTGATACCAAGTGAAACACTCCACCTCCGTTAGGGTCACTCTCAAAGGGAATGCCCCAATTTTGGTGGAGGTTTATAAGTATAAGTCACAGATACACAAGACAGATATAAATACACATGTTTTTGAACATCGGAAAACAACAGCAATTTTTATTTCAACAAAATACGTGTTACACAAACCATGTCATAATTTGTCTTACAATACTTCCAAAAACATAACATCTTCATAACTGTCTTGATTACATTTAAAGAAGCATAAAAACATAAGTAAACTGCATAAGTCCCATAATTGTTGTCCAAAGCCATAGTCCAAAACGAAAAAGATCCAAGAAATACATTCTTTCTCTTCAAGCTGGGTGTGAAAACTGGTCAAGCTGCGGTATTCCCTCCCTATGGACCTGGGGGGGAAACGAATGAAAAGAAGACGAAAGAAAAGTAGAGCAGACATAAAGCCTGAGTAATTCTAGGACTATTCAGTCTATGAATAAAGAACTGGGTATGATAAGTATAAACTGGAAAAGGGAAAGCACCATAAACTTAGCTAAGTTATCTAGAGTGGAATATACTTATCGTACCCCATATTAATCTCTGCATCCATATAAACTAGTTCCCAACAGGCACCCCATAATCAGGGTGAAGTGATTCGTTTCTAATGATCGGCTCCTACTCGCATAGTTACATGTGTCTTACGGCCCCCGTTGTTGTAGTTACCTATGCTGGTCCCACCATGGGGTGTATCAAGTCCCATGGTGGCGGCCCGACACAATTCTAGAATGCACAGGTATTCTACTGGCGCCCAGTGCCTTATTTTTCTGCGCCGGAGTGTGTGCATGCCCGCACCCCATTAGAACCTACACTGCTGCATCACCACCGTCGATTTGACCTCTTACAGTCAGCCCAGTAATCGTGCCCCACCCTGCCTAGTTCAGGGTATCCTGATACACCATGTAGGGTTACTGCTGAAAAGGGTCCCCCGCTACTAGGTTTTCTATTCCTAGCCAACATGCTAAGTTGGTTAAGTGTTTTGTAAACCTAACCCCCAATCAGTCTGTATAGTTTAGCATGTTCCATTTTGATTAAGTATTAATTCAATTTACTTAATCCTATCAATCCTGACTCAGCCTTAATTGTCTTATTAAAGCCTCGACCTCTCACATTAGACAGGTATTGTTGTGCCTGCCTGTTGTCGGTTGGGTCCGGGCAGTCTTACGCCACAACTCAGTCTAACCTCGGGTCCTTATTGGGCTCCGTGTTTAACCACCCACATTGGATAGGTATTGTTGTGACTACTGCACAGCCGGGCGGTTCCGGGAAGGTTTACATCACAACTCAATCCAACCTGGGGTTAAACACATCGTATTTTCTAAATTTACATATTTTGTCTCTTTTCTTTTTATATGTAAACATTTGCGGCCCATTATTCAAATTCATCTTTATTGGGTAAAATTAATTTATACCACTTAATTGTTTTTCAAGGTTGTTGGCGGGCGTCAAACATGCCAACACATATGTTCTATATTTTAACCCAATCGTCATTACCCCCATTTTATACGTTCGCTACAATATAACATATGTTGGGTTTAACATTTAAACCTAACTTAGCCACATGTAAAAGGGGAGGCTTATAACATGGTGTTTATATAACATAAAAAGGGGAGTGTGAACCCATGAATTTGCAACATAGCGAACTAATTAACATAAATTAGGCACTTGTGAACTTGCATTGTAATATCATATAATCATGGCATAAACATACCTAAACATGAATCATGGTTTTTAATCTATTCATGTAATCATGGCATAAACATACCTAAACATGAATCATGGTTTTTAATCTATTCATAGAATCATGGCATAAACATACCTAAACATGAATCATGGTTTTTAATCTATTCATGTAAACTTGCAAGTGGAATGTAAATCTAACTTAATTATGTGACACATATATTATCATATGATTTTGATAACAACATAGGCCTAAAACATGTTTTTCAATTAGGCATAACAACAAACATAGTTTAGTCATGTTCATAGAATTAATACAAGTTCACAAAGATGCTTGCTTTTGTCACTACTACAAAGGTATGGTTTTACACTTGAACCATGATGCCAATTCCAACATAACTTCATATGAATCATAATACTCAGATGGATCCAATTACACTAAAGATGACCATAAAATTATACATCATGTTGGCATAATAGTAAATCATATACTTGCATGAATCTCAAATAAACTACCACAAACATATAGTCGTTAACTTTCAACATGAATCATATACTTGCAATTATCCAATAGGTGTTGTAATAAACTACCACAAACATGTAGTTGTTAAATTTCAACATGAATCACATACTTGCAAATATCCAATCGTTATACCACAACATCCCAAATCGATTAGAATCATAGCAACGTACAAATATGAATTATTATCTCCACAAATTAAGTACAATTCTATTTCTCACTTTACACAAATAAAAACACAATTATTTATTCACATCGGAATAGCACTCTACTTACAACGTATGACGAATCTTCAATTCAGGAATCTGAATTCTGAATTTGGAGATGTTATCCTTTGTTGTAGGCGTTGTTTTGATTTAATTGACGTTGCTTTAAGCTTTCGAATTGTCTCCTAATTGTCTCTTAATTTTGACGGCTACTCCTAGTCCTTCCTCAGCAGCATGACGGTCTCATTCTTATTTTTATTTGTATGAATTAGGTGGAGTCTTAGTTCCTTTTTATAGAGTTTTTGGATTGACTAGGACCGTCGATGGAGCTTGGATGAATATTAGTTGTTCGTTTGAAGGAGAGACCAATCAGGAGCTGACACCTAGCCCTAGTGACAAGGCAAGACTCAGAAATTCGGCCAAGCACAGACCAGGCCAGCCAGGAGGGGCTGGGTTCGACCTAGCTCAGAGGCCAGGTCGACTACCCAATCGACCCCCAGGTCGACTATGTAGTCGACCTGGGTGCCCCAGGTCGACTACCCAGTCGACCTGGGTAGCCCAGGTCGACTGCCCAGTCGACCTGGGTGCCTTGGGCGGGAAAATTCCCGCCCTGGCCAATCCGGCCTGATTTTTTAAATTTGAATTTGTTTTCAGAGCTGTTTTTGTCTGTTTGAATTTTAATCTGAATTCTGAAACTTCCGTAGGCCATATCTCCCTCATACGAAGTCCGTTTTACGCAACCTCGGACTCTATCTCAAGCAGAATTCCGAGACGAACGCAATGGCGTATCCCATTTCCCTTAATTCTTTGATTTGAAATTAATTATACTTTCATTTGTGAATTTCATTGTTATAGAATACATGGGGTGTTACATTAAGTGTGTTCAAGCGGTTCATGACTTAACCCTATCAAATAAACGTGTCGAATTGGTTAAGTATATTCAAGTGGTCCATGACTTAACCCTATCAAGTCATCGTGTCAAATTGGTTAAGTATATTCAAGCGGTTCGTGACTTAACCCTATCAAGTCATCGTGTCAAATTGGTTAAGTATATTCAAGCGGTTCGTGACTTAACCCTATCAAGTCATCATGTCAAATTGGTTAAGTATATTCAAGCGGTTCGTGACTTAACCCTATCAAAGTCATCGTGCCAAATTGGTTAAGTATATTCAAGCGGTTCGTGACTTAAGCCTATCAAGTCATCGTGCCAAATTGGTTAAGTATATTCAAGCGGTTCGTGACTTAACCCTATCAAGTCATCGTGTCAAATTGGTTAAGTATATTCAAGCGGTTCGTGACTTAACCCTATCAAGTCATCGTGTCAAATTGGTTAAGTATATTCAAGCGGTTCGTGACTTAACCCTATCAAGTCATCGTGTCAAATTGGTTAAGTATATTCAAGCGGTTCGTGACTTAACCTTATCAAGTCATCGTGCCAAATTGGTTACGTATATTCAAGCGGTTTGTGACTTAACCCTATCAAGTCATCGTGTCAAATTGGTTAAGTATATTCAAGCGGTTCGTGACTTAACCCTATCAAGTCATCGTGTCAAATTGGTTAAGTATATTCAAGCGGTTCGTGACTTAACCCTATCAAGTCATCGTGTCAAATTGGTTAAGTATATTCAAGCGGTTCGTGACTTAACCCTATCAAGTCATCATGCCAAATTGGTTAAGTATATTCAAGCGGTTCGTGACTTAACCCTATCAAGTCATCGTGTCAAATTGGTTAAGTATATTCAAGCGGTTCATGACTTAACCCTACAAGTCATTAATTCATTAATGCACCCCAACCTCTCACATCAGACCTGTTGTTGTGGTCACTGGATATGCCGAGCGGTTCTAGGCAGAATTACACCACAACTCAGTCTGACCTCGGGGTTTCAAGTGCGATATGACCAACTACCCACATTGGATCCTATTGTTTGCAGTAACTGGATTTGCCGGGCAGTTCCGGGCAGAATTACACTGCAAACTCAACCCAACCTCGAGTTGACCATTTTCTAGTTCATTCTAAATGTCATGTCCATGTTCAAGTTTCATGTCAAGTTCGTGTGTAGTTTCATGGCGAGTTTCATATCAAGTTTCATGTTTTCACTTATGCCTATTATCAAGTTAATGATTCATATTCATAACCAATTCATGTTTTAAGTTCATAAGCATGTTTACGTGCCTTCTAGATGTCCAATACATACCAACTACCCAAAACCCAACTTAGGCGCGTTCATATTAAACTTTCTCCAAGTCATAAATTATCATATATGTTTCTACTCCAAATTTTACATAATTAGCATATGCCCAAGTTCTAGGTTACATGTCAGTTTTACATATGCCCAATTCATACCAAATTTACATATGTTCAATTCATGACGTTTTACATATGTCAAGATTCATGATTTACATGTTTACAAAGCTATGCTCAATTTACATAGATCCAGTTTTATACCCAAAATTACATGTATAACATGTTTACACCAATTTACCCATAACGAGTTCTAGCCAAATTACATATATCAAGATCCATGTCATATTACATATATCAAAATCCATGTCAAATTATATATATGCCAATCCCCATTCTTGTAATTACTATTATAATGATAATACCCAAATATTCAAGTTCATGTTAATGGTAGTAATACCCAAATATCCAGTTTTTATGTTATGCCATCAATTCCACCAAACACATATATCCAAATAGGTATTATCCCAATATTCCCCCGTATTCAACCGTACGCAAATCGCGGTTTAGGCCTAGGTCCGAAATTGACCAAGGTTCATCAAAAGAAAATAAATAGGGGGAGGTAGAAGTTGCAATAAGAACAAGATCAGAAAGAAAACAACATAAATCATCATGATAGGCATAAAGATTACAATTTGGTGATAACATCATTACGAATCAAGAAAACTGCTGAATAGATCATAAACTTGGCATGAGAATAAGGATAGACAAGTCTCAAAACTCAAGATTCAATAGAAATAGATCTGAATCGATAAACATACTTAGATCCAATTCCACTTTATTTCATGGCCATGTTATAATTAAGCGTTTCAATCTAAAAAGTAACTAGAACTTACATTGATTGGCTAAGAGAGGACAAATCGATTCGTTGTCGCATTGAAACGTTTAACTTGATTAATCTTCTGATTTGATTCAATATGGTCTAGGCGTCGTTGCTTGAAGCCGTCGAATCTTTACTTGAATCCTAACTAGATTTGAATCTCCTCTTGAAAGACTTGAACAGCATATCCTCGTCTCATACTTATATATTATTATTTTATTCATTTTCTCAGAGGCAGCATAAGGACAGAATGAAATGGTGTAGAGAGAATGAGGCGAGAGGTTGTTTATATAGGATTAGGCGGACAGAATGAAAACGAGACCAGGTACATCAGAATGCACCCAGGCCCAAAAGCAGATTCGGGGACCAGGTCGACACCCAAGTCGACTGCGTAGTCGACCTGGTCTTGGGGGTGTCGACTGCCCAGTCGACTCCCCAGTCGACCTAGGTGCTGGGCGGGAAATTTCCCGCCCAGTCTGTCTAGGTTTTGAAATTCGAATTTGAACTCGAATTCGAACTGTTTTGAACTTTGAAATTTTCTGAAACTTTGGAGAGCCATAACTTGGTCATACGGACTCCGATTTTCGTAAACTCGGACTCGTTTTCAAGCAGAATTTCGAGGCGAACGCAATGACGCAACCCGTTTTCCCTGATTCTTATTTTAAAATTTAATTCTTCCTTGATTTCTTGTTTTAGCATGTTATTAAAATTCGGGTTGTTACAATGGTTGATCGATAAAATTTCCATTTAGAAATAGGATCGTTGTATGTATGGATGTTTTTCTTTGATAGTTAAATAACCGACTATCAAAGTTGTTGACCAGTTTTCCTTTGTTAATACAGAGAGACCGGGATCGGATATATTATCCGAAAACTACTCCGTATGGGCATTAACGTTGCGAATCAAATATGATGAAGATGATAGAAGACGGAATAATGCAAGGAATATTCCGGCGATCTAGGTAGAAATAGCTTAACATGGATTTACAGAATAGTTACTACGTTTGTCCAGTCCTAGGACAACTTGAATGGACAGATGCCTGATAGAGTATATCTAATAGAACGCGTAAGTTGATCTCTTCAAGCGTATTTACGTTTGGTAGCGGAGGAATTCCTTTCTCTTAGCTTTATACCTGTTGTATTTTTGAAGAAATCAATTTGTGATTTGGCAGGTATGACGATATGGCATTTAAAGTGAATGAAGTTGTGATCTTTAAAATGATACATTGTGACCTCAAGTCTCATCAACTGCGAATTGACAAAAATCGGACAGGCATCATGGCTAAGTGGGTCGCACCCAATTAGGGTATATTGTCACCATCTAGAGAATATTCATATTTTTTACTTCTTTCAATTCTGTATCTCCCGAGAACAGTTATGTTGGTATACCAAACGTAAGGTGACAATATATTTGGAACATTCAACCGAAATGAATGGACGGTCTTGTGTGACTGAGTTACAAGATGTTCTTGTTGAACTCCAGTGTATTGCTTCTAGAGTACACTGATCGGAAGGTGGTTCCATACCTTGTTATAGTTGGAAATTCATTCTCCAGTAAGAGCCCGGGATTTTTGATTGTATATTATATATGTAGAGCATAAGATGAAAGCGTTCTGCTAGATTATTATTTACTTGTATTAGAAACTATTATAATATCAGAATAGTATTGATTTTAAAAGGTTGTTTTTGGTTATCGTATGGTAAAAACCATCCGTGTTTATGTGTGGATTGGTATTACAATTATCATTTCTTTTGTAAGGATTTTTAAAAGTTAAACCAAGTGATTTTAATTTACTCACAACAGTCCCATGACTGACCCATAATTTTATTTTGTTTTGTTTTACCCTAAACTCTTAGGTGCCCAAATTTGTATGGGCAGTCAAGTAGTCGGGATTTTACAGGTATACTTGGAATAGCTTGGAGTAGGAGGCTTCGACATTAGTTATATATAAAGTTTATTTCTGATATGATGTTATGTGATAATGGTATGTATAAACAGTTATACTTTTGTATTTCAATAGTTGTTATATAATATATTTTATTTGTTCCACTGTAAGATTCGTGTTGCTCTGATTCCATTCTGTTGTTTTCTTCTTCTTCTTCTTCTATTCTAATTTTCTTTCTTTCTATTTCTCACCTTTTCACTTATTTCTAGTAATGATCGGGTTTTTCCAATGCTTAAATAGTCGACATAGTGTTTGTGTCAATTTCGAGTTCGAAAATTCTTGGGTTGTTACACTCTGGCTTTCAAAGAAGAAAATTCTAACTCCTGAGAAGAAGTCTTTTCCCGCAAACTAGCATTGGCTTGTTGTTCCGCAGCTAATCTATTATCAGCAGTCTTTTAAGCTGAATGAGCATCTTTAATTTGAGCAGTTGGCATGGCTTTCTGCTGCTTGCGAGAAGAAATGACAGCGGGGGGCATAGCAAGATGTTTAAGGCTTGCGGAAGTATGTGCAGCGGAAGCAAAATCTTTATCTATTCTAGAATTCTTATGCGAATCATTTCCTCCATGGTCTTTATCCCGATCATCCCTGTGTTTCCTCCTCTTCAGGTCATCCCTCTCCGACTTATCCTGGTCATGACGATCATCACGGGATTTGCCCTTGCGAAGTATAATCAATTCCCCATCAATATAAGGTTGTCTCGACTGGGCAGCTGATCTGGCTCCGCTTTGAGGATCCAAACACCTTCAATGAGAATTCCTTGATGGAATTTTCCAATGCAGCGTCCCCGTCAGAGGCTGAGGCATCAAATGCTTCGAGTATAAAATGAGAAACAGAAGAAATTCCTTGAGAGGGAAAGAGCCGAGAAGGGTCGAGCAACCCAAATTGATGAAGAAATTATTTCTTGATCAAGAACTTTCTAGCCCTCTCTTCGGCTTTGACGACTATCAAACTTTCAAGGGTAATTTGGCGAATATCAGATACCTTGATAGGGGGTGGTAGTTCTGAAAAACAATAGGAAGATTTTTTGACTGATACTTAGAAAAAATAAGATGAAAAAAGTTCTAAGCGAGTATGTTCACCTCCATGCATCCAGCTTCCATAAAAGCTCTCGAGGCATCGAACATAAAAATATTGATTCAGGAATCCCCGAGCATTTTCTAACAGATCAAGGACAAGTTTGCAACTGCGAGCACTTTCGACAATAACAATAGATGGGTTTTCAAGTTGCATTCACGAAATGTTGCAACACGGTTGAGTGGAAATCGGAATGTACATCATCAAAATCAAACAAGTTAACACGTGCAGACATTGGTTTGTTCAAAAAAAATGGCATCAAAATAATAGCTCAAAAAGGTAGTTAAAAATCAAGCAGCATTTCGAAGTTTAAAATCCCAAGCAACGATTCAGATTGTTCATGAAACAAAACCGAAGCATACGGATTAGTATCACAAGTCCAAAATGCATATTTTTTTCAGCTTGTCATTTTTGAGGAGATACAAATCAGTGAAATCATTGTTTCACATTTGGAGTTTTGAGCAACACAATAAAGCCAAACCTGCATGCACCCTTGCCTACAAGGCTATGATCATTATATACTATAATAGTAGCCAAATGGTTGCTGTAAATGGCAAATATACTACTAGAGACCTATCGATGGATTGGGTTAGATCAAAATGAGGGCAGGTGAAGATTGGTCCAATCCATTTATGATCAAACTTGTTGACTCATTAAACAAACATGTTTACTTGACCTAACTCCTTTAATATATGGGTTGATAAGTTAGACCCATTTAACAAAAACTTTTTAAGATCAAAGTTTAAGTTCAGAGAAAAATAGTCAACCATCGATTCAAATCGCGCAAGTAAAATCTATAAGTTGGTGCAAAATTATCATAAGGATCTAGGGTGCACTCCACGTAAAATGTATGGCTAGAAAATGGAATTGAACGGAAAAAAATCTTGCTGAAGAATATAGCTAACTTTAGGACTTGAACAACCAATTCATTCAAATAGAATTCGAATGCAGATTCAGATCCAAAAACAAGAAATTGAAGCCGGTATACAAACGATGGTTGAATCTCAAGCACAAAAGGCATCATCAACATTCACAGAGAAATGATTCGAACGCAAATATCCTAGTCTACAGTTCGAGATCCAGTCAACCGAAGGCATAGAATCAACTCAGCAAACTCTGGAAAAATTCTGGATCCTCAAAACTAAATCGGCATCAGCTCTGAATAATCATCGCCTACAATAATCTCGAGCAAAAACGAGTCCAACAACAAAGCTTTTAAGATTATTCACAGCAGAGGTTGATACGATGATTTGGTTTCAAATCTGGAGGAAGAAAACTCACGGTTGTGCTGTGGATCCGATGGAGTTGATGAATTATGCGGGTCTGACACTTGTGAAGGGTCGGGCATGCTTAAGTGAAAAGCAGTGGATCCACCGTGTTTGCACATAGAAAAATAGTAATCTACTGAGGAACGCGAAATAATTTCCTGAATTTGGCATTTACCAAACAAAATGGTTCGGACATTGAAGTGTAGATTCATCTAGCTAGCTTAACCGGTCCGTTAAAGAAGCCAGTGTGTGGCCTATTAGTGTGGTAAAGTCTGATCCATCAAGAACTGTGAGCATACATTCTATATTTATATATAGCCTTTCATCTCCGATTCATACTAAATAATATTGTCAGCAATTTAATATTATGTTTTAACACAAATTATGACATTCATTTTGATGTTTACAATTTTTCAAACAAAAATGTAAGTTTCGAAGGACAAATGTTAACCTCATTGTAAAACGGTATAAAAACAGCATGTTAAAAAGTATATATGTTATTAATTCAACAATATTACTTTAAATGATGAGTCGAATGTGTTTAATCCATGGTTCAAATATGTTCATAATGATGGATTAGATACTTTTTGTGTGATCCAACGGATTGGTCTTCAACTCATGGATCGGTCAGAAATCAATGGATCGGACTTTAAATAATGGATCGATCTGAAATTAATGGATCGAACAATAAATGATGGATCGGTCATAAATCAATGGATCGGACTTTAAACAATGGATTGGTCTGAAATTAATGGATCGAACAATAAATGATGGATCAGTCAGAAATCAATGGATTGGACTTTAAACAATGGATCGGTCTGAAATTAATGGATCGAGCAATAAATGATGGATCGGTCAGAAATCAATGGATCGGACTTTAAACAATGGATCGGTCTGAAATTAATGGATCGAACAGTAAATGTTGGACCAGTCAGAATTCAATGGATCAAACTTTAAACAATGGATCGGTCTGAAATTAATGGATCGAACAATAAATGATGGATCAGTCAAAAATCATGGATCATAGTTTAAACAATGGATCGGTCTGAAATTAATGGATCGAGCAATAAAGGATGGATCGGTCAGAAATCAATGGATCGGTCTGAAATTAATATATCGAACAATAATGGATCGGTCAGAAATCAGTGGATCAGACTTTAAACAATGGATCGGTCTGAAATCAATGGATCAGACAGTAAACGATGGATCGGTCAAAAATATAGTGTAGTGGCGTTTTCGTAAATATGATGGATCGGGCATCCGATCCATGGCCTGCACACACATAATTAAAACTCTGCCACTCCACTCAAATTTCACCTATAAATACCCCGTGACTTCCCACATTTGGGGGGACCGAATTTCCTCTCCACGGAGTGTTGTCCAACTCATTTCTCAACTATTCCAAATCACCCCAACCTTCATTAAACTTCTCCAAGCATAGATTCAACATCAAAGCCTCAATGGAAGCATTCAAAATCATCCAAGTTCCAACTATTGAAGATCGACATCAACAATCATAACACTTAGAGAGATCTATCTATTTCCTTGGCGGATTTGAGTGGATTAAAGCAAAAAGAGAAGAAATAAAGAGAAATACCTGTAAATAAGATAAAATGAGTGATTAATCAAAGATTATGTACCTTGTAATTTCCATGATTATAATGAGAACTTCTTCCATAGTGGATGTAGGATGATTCTAGGCCAAACCACTCTAAATCTCTTTACCTTTACATTTTCCTTGTGTTTCTGATTCCATATTTTTTAGATCTTACATTTTTGTAAAGTGTTGCAAAAACACCTTGGGTGTTATTATCATTTTTGATATCAACATTAATGATTATTCAACTTAGGAAATCAATCCTGTCTTTAACTGGGATAAAGAACGAATATCGTTTAAGACACCGTTCACAATAAATCCAGATAAACTTCCATTAAAATGGAATTTTCACGGAAATTTAATCAGTATATAATTGATATAAATTTCCATATCAGATTAATACTATAAGTGTAATAACGGCAAGGCCTTTTAATTTCCATAAATAATAATAGTCTTCCTTCACAGAAGCTCATCTCGATTATTATTACATCGTATTCCATTCAATTCCAATTTATTTTATTAAATTGGAAAACTTCTCTTTGAAATAATTCCATTAAATCTTAAATAAAAGATTTATAGATTCCAAATCATATTTTCATTGTTAATTGGGGTTGAGAACTAATGTCATTTAAAACATCGTTCACAATGTACCCAAAACTGACTTTCGTTTAATTCTAATTATATTTATTAATTGGAAAACTTAATTAATCATAATTAAAAGATTTATTCTTTTCTCAACTGGGTTTAAGAACAGTATTATTTAAGACGCCATTCACTACAAACTCAAAATCGAATTTGATATCAAATACAAGGCTCTGAGTAGAAATTACATCGGCTCATATTCAATATCAAATTCTGAAACAAACAGATATCGTATTGGGAATAACTATATCTATATCTTCCAAATTCATCAACGATATCCGTATAATTACGGAATCCAATATCGAAATATCCGAAGATTATTTCCATTCAAATCCATTCCAATTCATATATTGGAAAATTCTAGTTATATCAAAACCATTCGCAATCCAAATTGTTATTTAAAACCATTGGTTCTTACACTAGTTGTTAACCAGCCTATTCCGATAAAAATATCATTCGTCTTTTCAAACTTGGAATATTTCATCCAAAAATCTTTTCAAATCATTTATTATGATTTAACATAATTTTCCCCTAATTTTAATCATTTAAAAATAGGTCCTTTCAGTTAAATGACATTTCAGGTCATTTAGCTGCAATAGCGCTGTTTTTATTCAAATTTGAATTTAACATTTCTTAAAATCCATCCATTAGATTTCAAATCTCTTATAGTCATAGGAAACATCTTTTCGATACGAACCCGATAGTTCCGATTTCAGGAGAATCCGAAGGTCGGATCTCCTGACACGTCAATTCGAAGTTAATGGTTGAAATTCGTGAACGGTTGTTGCTCGACTCGTTCTATTCAGACCATTTAAGTATATATACTAAATTTTATCGATTTCCATTCAAAACTTATTTTATAAAACGTTTTTAAAAACGATTTCAACTTCCATTCCAATTGTAAATCAAAATTGAACAATCCATATTATTATAATATCGAAACAATAATATTTGCAAAATATCAGATTTTGAAATCAAATCTTGTCGATATTCATTATAAAATGAATAAAATCGATAGAAAAATCTGTTCGAGATAAAATGGCGTTAACTTACTTAACTCGGCTTCACATTTCAATATTTTATTGTCCATCCAAAATCGGACATCAAAATCATATTTTGATTCTTCACTTAATATTATATTAAAATATTCGTTATTTCTGAATTGGAATGAGACTCAAGCAATTACCATATAGTATTAGTCATATGGATTTCATACATCACAAGTATTCAACAATAGTCGTAAACAACTATTAAACATCCAATTCACATCCAGAGTACATCTACAACTGTATAAGCATTAAATAATTTAATAACACTTATAACGATCGGTAAATCAACCGATTGACTTAAAACTAAACACTTGGGATTAATGTAAGTCAAATATCATCCCAATACCCATGTGGGGTTTTCATCCATCAAATAGTGATTATTATTAGTACACATGGGCGATGTGTAAAATTATCGTCCTAATATCCGTGTGGGGTTTACATCACAATCCATGTGAACATATCGACAAATTCGGGAGACGCGCGAGAAAATTGTCATCCCAAATAATTTATGATATAAATATTTTATTCTATAACATTTATATTCCCAGTTTGATAACGATAACATTAAAACTGTAAACATCCATTCATCCATATGGTTTTCAAACAACTGGTGATGTGAGCTACAATACACCGTATAACAATTTGTAATAAATTAATCAAATAAAAATCGGCACAGACAGTCAATCTATATTCAGTTATAAATGAAATAACTGTAAAAAAATAGTAGAGTGAGAAAGTTCTCACTTTGGTCGTTTTAAAATCGTTGTAAAATTGTAACACCCCACGTCCGTTAATGTCACTCATAGAGGGAATGCATTAAGTTTCATGGAGCATTATAAGTAAACAGAACGGAATATTACAAGACAGAAAAGTTAGTACTTGAAATTTTGTAATTTTATTGCAGCGGAAACAGAAATAAGTTTGATTACCTTTCCAAATACCAAAATCAAGTACATAATATCAGTCTTGTACAAAACCTTCATAGTACATAATTTTAAAGCCATAATCCCCAACAAAAAAATGCCATATGCAGAATCAAAGCCAAGTAATACACCTTTCAACTTCAAGCTGGAAGAAAGAGATATCTGAAATAAGCTTGAGTATTTCCTCCCTAAGAACCTTGGGGGGGGGCTGAAGAAAAGAGGCGAAACAAACTAGGTCAGACATAAGTCTGGTGAGTCCAGTGACTTTAACAATATAATCATTAAAGTAACAGGATAAGAACATAAACTGGAAAGCAAGAAATGACTGTAGAATAAACAGGCATGGCAAAGCAGACAAGATGAACAAGATATAACGTTGATTTCGCTTCTAATCACTACAGGATAATTACTACACTACACCAATGCTAGTAACACCGTATCATTACTAGTTACACCGCACCCTTACTAGTCCCCTACTAAAAGTTGATCCCTCTTACTAATCATGATAATGGTAGTTTCGTATACTCCTAGTTGCTATCGTAGGTGCCCCTCTTTGCTCCTACCTCCCCCCCCCCTTCCGAGTTGTACCCACTACCAACCTCGTTCGATCGACTCCTTAACTCGCATATATTTATTACTTGTGTCATTCGATCTCGTTTGTATGTATTCAGTACTTGTGTCATTCGGCCCCGCTTGTATGTAGATACATGTGCTGGCCCCATCAAGGGGTGTATCAATTCCCATGATGGCAACTCGACACGATTCAAGATGCATAGTATATACTACTGATGACCAGTGCCTGCTTTTTCCACTCCGGAGAATGTGCACGCCCATACTCCGTCGGAATCTACACTGCTGCACCACCCGCCGCTATTTTGACCGCTTATAATTAGCCCAGTAATCGTGCCCCACCCTGCCTAGCTAAGGGTACCATGATACATCTATGTGGGTTACTGTTGAAATGGGTCCCCGTTACTAGGGTTTCCTAATCAACATGTTATAATGGTTAAGTGTTCTCAATTTAACTTAACCCCACCCATTTGCTTAATTAACATGTTGTACTGGTTAAGTGTTGCCCATTCATATGTTACTTAACCTTTTCATTGATTCACGCATGATTATTTAATGGTTAAGTTTGTGGGCCTATATATACTAATATTACCCACTTACCCAAGAATTACTTAACCCTTCCCCTTGTCAAGTCCATATGTATTATTGGTTAAGCTTGCCTTAACACTATCCACTTTGTTCATGTAGTATTGGTTAAGTTGTCTTCTTGTCCATGTTAACTTAACCCGCCCACCTAACATGTTGTATTGATTAAGTGTCGCCTGTTTATATGTTACTTAACCTTTCCTTTTTTAGCATGTCTGTTCCTTAGCTTTAATTTATTCATTAAAGCACCAACCTCTCACATTAGAATTGTTGTTTGAGGTTGCTGAATGTGTCGGGCGGTTCCGGGCAGACTTCTACCGCAAACTCATTCTAACCTCGGGTTTTTGGGCTTAATGCGCTAACCTCTCACATTAGATCTACGTTGTTGCGGTCGCTGAATGTGCCGGGCGGTTCCGGGCAGTCTTACACCGCAACTCAATCTAACCTCGGGTTAGGCACGTTCATCTTTTAGCCAATTTGCATATTTACCATTCATGTCCTAGTTTGTATGTAAATTATCCATAAGTGTGGTCAATTCAAGTTATGCCACATTTTCTAGTTATGCCCAAAATTAATTATATGATTACAACCCGTTTTTATGCCAATTACATAATATTCAACTTTTACTCAAACTTTTCCCCAATGTTCCCACGTTGTTCATACATATAGTTCATGTGATACGTTAGGCTCGCAATTAGCCCAACTCATAAAAAAAAGGAAAAAGGGAAGAAACACATGACATCATAACTGGCATAAACAATATAGATCTAAGACGGCATAAATCTAGTAAACATATAAAAATAGATCCAATCGACATATTGAGTGCGAACTAGCATGGATCTAAACAAAAACTTGCATGGATTTAAATATATGAACATATAGTTCTAAACGTATGGACTGATATGGATCTAATCATATAAACATGTAGATCTAAACATATGGACATATAGTTCTAAACATATGGACTGATATGGATCTAATCATATAAACATGTAGATCTAAACATATGAACATATAGTTCTAAACATATGGACTGATATGGATCTAATGATATAAACATGTAGATCTAAGCATATGAACATATAAAATATGATCTTACATATATGAACATGACTTGCATATAATCTTTCATAACTTGCATAGATCGAGCAAACTTGCATACATAACTTCCATATGTAATTAGGCATATGAATTAACATGGAACATAACTTGCATATAATGAATCAAATCAAGCATAAATCAAAACATAGTTTGCAAAGACATAAACTTTATATGATTTACAAACATTTTCATACAGTCCAATTCATAACTCATCACAATTACGTTTAAACAATTATCTTGTGAAAGTAACTGCACTCACAGAAAACGGATCTTGAATTCTGGGATCTGATTTCTGAAATTGCTAACCTTATTCGTTGATGTAGGCATTGATTCATTTTTTGTTGTTCTAGAATTCCTTTTTGCAATTCCTAGGCTTTGAATCTTTATCTCTTATCTTTTTATCTTAAATCTAGAATTTGATTTGTTATGGTGGCAGCTAGGTTAATTTGTAGATGAACAACATGGCTGCATCATAGTTTAGGGTTGTGAGGTCTAGGGTTTGAGGTTTGGGGTGATTATATAGAAGTTTAGGATTAATATGGGCCTTTAGATCAACCTAGGAGTCATCGGAGCCATCCAAACCCAAGAGAGCCAACCAGAACATGACACATATGCTCTAACACCTCAGAAAATCGTCACTGCCCCTATCAGCTCGCTGGAGTCGACCTCTACAAGGGGGTCGACACCTATGTCGACACCCCTAGGGGGGTCGACACCCTATGGAGGGACTTTTCCCGCCTAGCCTTCTCTGTAGATTTGAATTTTGAACTCGATCTATTTAATTATTAATTTAATTTAATTTCTACTTAAACTTGAAAACTTCTAACCTCTATAACTTCTTCTTACGGAGTCCGATTCACCCAAACTCGGACTCTATCTCAAGTAGAATTCTGAGACGAACGCAATGGTGTAACCCGTTTCACCCAATTCTTCTTTTAAAGATTAATTATTCTTTATCTCTTATGTCCCATTTTAAAATTACGGGGTGTTACATTCCCAGCTACTTAAAGGATTTCGTCCCCGAAATATTCAGGTCAAGAAGAATGTGTATCCTACCATGCAACAACCATCTACTCAACCATTCAATCACAGGCATCCATTGTCCTTGAAGAGGTTTCTAATGCTTTCATGATCATATGCATAGTGTGTGTATTGTCCTTATCTAATACAAAATCAGGCGGTCTACTGATTCAGTTAACCTCCTGAATGCGAATTATGTCAGTGCCATGAGTCCATCATGTATGCAATTATTCCTAATCGTACTTTATAACTTCTACATGAGTGCACAATCATTCATACAAATGCAACATCTATATGATAACACATCAAGTTTCAATCCATATACAAATACATATATGCATATGCAATATAAAAGTGACTGAGCCGATCTAGTGTCTAATGTGTGTGTAAATGCATCCACGAGCAACCACTAGCAAACACTTGCATCCACTTGCAGCCACCAAACATAACATGTCTCAAATACATATTTACAACCATAAGATTGTCTACCTAAAGATTAAGAATGTAATCGAGAGTATACACTAAATGATAGGTCAAGTCTAAAAAAAGTGATAGAAAAAGGAGAAATTAAGAGTATACCCTTAAAAATGAAAGGTACAGCGTACGCATCTTGTCTCATGTCTCCCAAGTCGCGTCTCCTTGATTATCTCCTCACTGGATTTTAACCAACTTGACCTCTCTGTTGCGTAACTTCTTGATCTCCGATCCAAGGATGCATGTAGGAGCTCGTCTAATCGTGGCATCTTGCTCCACTTCCACTTCTCTAAGCATGCTCGGCTCCACTATTTCCGCAGTATCGTGTAAACACTTCCTTACATGCGACATGTGAAACATGTCATGAACACCACTAAGCTTTTTCGGCAACTTCACTCTGTTGTCTGTCCAACTCTTTCTGTAATGGGGAATCGCCCTACGAACCTTGGTGCTAATTTCCCCACACTCCCCAAAGCGAACTACGTTCCTCCACGGTGTACACTTTAATAAAAACCCTGTCTCCAACATTGAACTCAAGGTTGGTTCATCTCTTGTCAACATTTGACTTTTGTCGGCCCTGTGCCGTCTTCATTCATCTTCGAATCAAGTCTATCTCCTCAGAAGTTTCCCTAACCATATCTGGCCCAAGTAAAATCTTATCCGTAGATTTCCACCAACAAGTTGGTGATCGACACGGTCGTCCATAAAAAACCTAATACTAGCTTAATAACTGTTGTTATAAGTGAACTCCACAAATGGAAAGTGCTCTTCTCATATCCTCCAGATTCTAGGATGCATAACCTTGAAAGATCTTCAAGGATTCTATTCACCCTTTCTGTCCGTCCATCCGTCTGTGGACGATACGCAATGCTCAAACATAACTACGTACCTACTGCCTTCTGCATATCACCTTTTCCTCTTGCATCGAAAAGTGCTCCAAGCCTTGCCTCGCAAGTGCCGGTATATACTGTGAACGGTTTGCTCCCATTTAGCAAAGTCAAAATTGGGGCTAATACCTTCGAAAAGCCCTTAACGAACTTCCTATAGTAGCCAGCCAACCCTAGAAAACTTCTTACTTCCGTTGCTTTTCTAGGAACCTTCAAATCTTGGATTTCCACCACCTTTGTAGGATCCACTTCTATCCCTTCCTTAGAGACCACATGTCCTAAGAAACTCACTTCTTTCCTCCAAAAATGACATTGGGAAAATTTAGCTTTGAGTTGATGCACTCTAGGGTCTCCAAGACTTCCCAAAGATGTAGGGCATACTCTTCCTGGCTTCTAGAGAAAATCAAAATACTATCCACAAAGACTACCACAAACTTGTTTAGGAACTCCCTAAACACCCTACTAATCACGTCTACTAAAAATGTGGGTGCATTCGTCAACCAAAAAAAAGTATGATGTGCCCTTCGAAGAAACCATTAGGAGTCCTAAAGCAGTCTTATCTATGCTATCCTAAGCTACCCTCAACTGGTGAAATCCTGTCGCTAAGTCCAACTGCGAGAAAACCGAAGCACCAGCTAACTGATAGAACAAATCATCTATCCTCAGCAATGGGTGTCTATTCTTCTTCGTGAGCTTGTTCGGCTCCCTATAGTCCACGCACAATCTAAGTGAACCATTAGTCTTCATAGCAAAAACAACTGGTGCACCCCATTCTGAAATGCTTCTTATGAACCCTTTCTCAAGTAGCTCCCCTACTTATTTACTGAGTTCCCTCCTCTCTCTCTCTCGGAGCCATGTGGCGCACTGGCAATGCAACCGGCTTTTCATTATCTACAAAGTATATTCGGAGGTCTATCTCACTCCTCGGGGGTAGACCCCGGACCTCATCAAAGATGTCACCAAACTCACAGACTATACGAACAGATTTCAAATCATCGACGAATGCATCAAGAGATTCTAGGTAGCTAAGCATCACTGAACCCCTAGGGTCACAAGAAATATCAAGGGTCTTCCCACAACGAGTCAACAGTCTAACTACCCTCTTTCTACAGTCTTGGATGGCACCATGCCTGGCTAGCCAATCTATCCCTAGAATCAATCAATAGCCCGTGAAACCAAGAACGAAGGCGTTGCATTCAAACCCAACGCCCAAGATAGACACTCTCAAAACCCGACAAACCATAGATAAGTGAGCTGAACCACCAACAGGATTTAAGACTACAATGGGATCCATAACTAGACCAGTATTTAGGTGTAGTGTTTCAACTAACGAAGCAGATACAAACGATTGCGAAGCGCAAGAGTCGAACAAAGTTTGAACAGGATGACTGAAAAAGGAAAATCAAACTTTCAACAGAAATGCTTCTATCTCTCTCCTGTCCTAGTGCCATGAGAGCATGAACCTGTCCTCCAGAAGTAGGTCCTGTTCTCTGTCCATGCCCTTGTCCTTACCTCCTTGGGTAATCTTAAATCATATGTCCTGCCTCGCCGCAATGGTAACAACCATGCTTCTTCTTCTTCCTACAGTCCTTGATTATATGGCCCATTATACCACAATAAGGACACCTTCTTTTGCTGTGGGGGTTAATTATTTTTTCCACTTTCTCCTTTACCTTCTTCGTGGATTAAAGCCATATCAACAAATTCCTCATCCTTGGGTTGTGTTCCTCAGCCTAAACTTCCTCAACGACCAAGCAACTAGCTGAACTTTCCTTCGATTGTCTATCTCCAAAATACTAAATGAGTCCTTTACTTCCTTGAGCCAATTTATAGCCTCGACAAACGTCTTAGTCCCATGAAAAGGTTTTCCGCCCATCGTACCAAAGTCCTTCCATATCTTAGGGAATGCATCTAAACACGGAGAAAGAGACTCAAGAAGGAAAAAGGAAGAGATTCGAAACAAAGAATCGAAAGATGGATATATGGCTTTTGGGGATTATGTTATTCATAGTAAATCTTTCTCTTGAAAACTCTTTCTTTGAAACATGTTTTTGAAAATAATACTTTTGAAAACGGTTTTCAAAATCTTTTAACTATTCTGGTAACCTTCGGCTCTGATACCACGTGTGATACCCCACGTTAGTTAATGTCACTCACAAAGGGAATGCGTTAAGTTTCGTGGAGCATTATAAGTAAACAGAACGGAATATTACAAGACAGAAAAAGTAGTACTTGAAAATTTTGTAATTTTATTGCAGCGGAAACAAAAATAAGTTTGATTACATTTCCAAATACCAAAATCAAGTACATAATATCAGTCTTGTACAAAACCTTTAGAGTACATAATTATAAAGCCATAATCCCCAACAAAAAAATGCCATATGCAGAATCAAAGCCAAGAAATACACCTTTCAACTTCAAGCTGGAAGAAAGAGATATCTGAACTAAGCTTGAGTATTTCCTCCCTAAGAAACTGGGGGGGAGGGGGGAACAGAAGAAAAGAGGTGAAACAAACTAGGCAGACTTAAGTCTGGTGAGTCCAGTGACTTAAACAATATAATCATTAAAGTAACAGGATAAGAACATAAACTGGAAAGCAAGAAATGACTGTAGAATAAATAGGCATGACAAAGCAGACAAGATGAACAAGATATAACGTTGATTTCGCTTCTAATCACTATAGGATAATTACTACACTGCACCAATGCTAGTAACACCGTATCATTACAAGTTACACCACACCCTTACTAGTCAGCTACTAAAAGTTGATCCCTCTTACTAATCATGATAATGGTAGTTTCTTGTACTCCTAGTTGCTATCGTAGGTGACACTTTTTTCTCTTACCCCTACGAGTTGTACCCTCTACCTTCCTTGTTCGATCGACCCCCTAACTCACACATATTTATTACTTGTGTCATTCGACCTCGCTTGTATGTATTCATTACTTGTGTCATTCGACCCTGCTTGTATGTAGATACATGTGATGGCCCCATAATGGCGTGTATCAATTCCCATGATGGCAAACCGACACAATTCAAGATGCACGGTGTATACTATTGATTCCCAGTGCCTTCGTTTTCCACTCTGGAGCACGAGCACGTCCATATTCCGTTGGAACCTCCACTGCTGCACCACGCGCCGCTATTTTGACCTCTTATAATTAGCCCAGTAATCGTGCCCCCCTGCCTAGCTCAGGGTACCATGATACATCTTTGTGGGTTACTGCTAAAATGGGTCCCCGTTACTAGGGTTTCCTAATCAACAGGTTATAATGGTTACGTGTTCTCAATTTAACTTAACCCCGCCCATTTGCTTAATTAACATGTTGTACTGGTTAAGTGTTGCCCATTCTTATGTTACTTAACCTTCTCACCGATTCATGCATGTTTATTTAACGGTTAAGTTTGTAGGCCTATATATACTAATATTACCCACTTACCTAAGATTTACTTAACCCTTCCCCTTATCAAGTCCATATGTATTATTGGTTAAGCTTGCCTTAACCCTATCCACTTTGTTCATGTAATATTGGTTAAGTTGTCTTCTTTTCCATGTTAACTTAACTCACCCACCTAACATGTTGTATTGGTTAAGTGTCGCTTGTTCATATGTTACTTAACCTTTCCATTTTTAGCATGTCTGTTCCTTAGCTTTAATTTATTCATTAAAGCACCAACTCTCACATTAGAACTGTTGTTTGCAGTTGTTGGATGTGCCGGGCAGTTCCGGGTAGACTTCTACCGCAAACTCATTCTAACCTCGGGTTTTTGGGCTTAATGCGCTAACCTATCACATTAGATCCATGTTGTTGCAGTCGCTGGATGTGCCGGGCGGTTCCGGGCAGTCTTACACAGCAACTCAATCTAATCTCGGGTTAGGCACGTTCATCTTTTAGTCAATTTACATATTTACCATTCATGTCCAAATTTGTATGTAAATTATCCATAAATGTGGTCAATTCAAGTTATGCCACATTTTCTAGTTATGCCCAAAATTAATTATATGATTACAACCCCTTTTTTGCCAGTTACATAATATTCAATTTTTACGCAAACTTTTCACCAACATTCCCACGTCGTTTGTATGTATAGTTCATGTGATACGTTAGGCTCGCAATTAGCTCAACTCATAAAAAAAGGAAAAAAGGAAGAAACACATGACATCATAACTGACATAAACAATATAGATCTAAGACTACATAAATCTAATAAATATATAAAAATAGATCCAATCAACATATTGAGTGCGAACTAGCATGGATCTAAACATAAACTTGCACATATTTAAACATATGAACATATAGTTTGCAAAGACATAAACTTTATATGATTTACAAACATTTTCTTATAGTCCAATTCATAACACATCACAATTATGTTTAAACAATTATCTTGTGAAAGTAACTGAACTCACAGAAATGGATCTTGAATTCTGGGATCTGATTTCTGAAATAGCTAAGCTAATCTATTGATGTAGGCGGTTATTCGTTCATTTTTGTTCTAGGATTCCTTTTTGCAATTCCTAGGCTTTGAATCTTTATCTCTTATCTTTTTATCTTTAATCTAGAATTTTATTTTTTATGGTGGTGGCTAGGTTAATTTGTAGATGAACAGCATGACGGCATCATAGTTTAGGGTGTGAGGTCTAGGGTTGAGGTTTGGGGTGATTATATAGAAGTTTAGGACTAATATGGGCCTTTATATCAACCTATGAGTCATCAAAGCCATCCAAACCAAAGAGAGCCAACCAGAACATGACACATATGCCCTAACACCTCAGAAAATCGTCACTGTCGTGATTAGCTTGCTGGAGTCGACCCCTATGGGGAGGGGGGGTCGACACCCCTATAGGGGGTTGACACCCTATGGCGTGACTTTTCCCGCCCAGCCTTCTCTGCAGATTTGAATTTCGAACTCGATTTATTTAATTATTAATTTAATTTAATTTCTGCTTAAACTTGAAAACTTCTAACCTCCATAACTTCTTCATACGGAGTCCGATTCACGCAAACTCGGACTCTATCTCAAGCAGAATTCTGAGACGAACACAATGGCTTAACCCGTTTCACCTAATTCTTCTTTTAAAGATTAATTATTCTTTAATTATCTCTTATGCCCCGTTTTAAAATTACAGGGTGTTACAAAAACGATTGTTTCTGATAGTTCAATCAAGCGTTTTATTTCCCCATAAATTGAGACAAGCTCCAAATCACCCCAAACCAGTTCGTTATGAAGCATGTATCCATGCGGTTCCAACGGATCTAAATTTGTCCAATTCTGACAAAATATGAAAAAGTTATGATTTTTACAATATATACAAAAACGTAACATCATAAACCTTAAACTAAATAATATAATTATAACCTTTTTCTTTCCTAATCCCACGTTAATTCAAATACTCATTATATTCCCTCTCAGCAACCCAAAAACTCGCCTGTAGCCATTAACGCAAGTTTCATTCCACTCCCATTCCCCAATCTCAAAACAGAATCGAATGAGACAATTTCCAAACATCGACTCTTCTAAACCTCTATCCTCCTATCACAATCCTCACATCTCCACTTCGCCATTGAAGATTGCATTCGACAGAAGCTCCTACGCGTAGACCTAGAAACGTGCAACATCTTCTACCTCCATATTCACCTAAATCTTGTACAAAACCTCCTTTTTCCTTCCTCTATCCCAATATAACAAAAAGAACTTCAAACAAAGCTTATAAATCCCAAAAACCTTAGCCCTAACCTCACGCAACCGTAGATCATTGAACCATACTGTTTGAACAACCCAAAATGCATATAGAAACGAAGCTAGACTCTCCACGGATCCAAATAAACTTGTTTAAAAATTTCTGGATTTTCCTTTTCTTTTATCAATTTTTAAACCTTTGTTTTATTTGTTTTGTGAAGAATGATGGCGGTGTAAAAGTATTGACCAGAGAATTAGGAAATAAGGATTTGGGGAGTTAAGGGTATTATATTGGTAGGTATATAATCATTTTATTCGTTTTTATATTAATATTTATTGAATCGTTACCTCCGTCAGCATTTAAAAATTCATACGATCACATATAAATCCCGCTTTCGATGAAAACGGACATGCATCTATAATTTGACATTACAGACACAAAGAAACTTGTTTCATCGAATTCCAATCCTGTTTTCTCCAATAGCGTATTTTAAAGTCAAAATATTGATCGTCTTACATTTATATCCTACACGATCACATACTGACTCCAAAAATTACTAAATTTGGAATCTAGCAATAATTTAATATTCCGAATCCAACAAAAGTGGTTTTATCGAAAACGGAGATCGCTTGCAAAATGCCCATTTTTAAGGGCTATGTAATATTATAATAAGGGTAAGTTTGGCTCAGGTCCCTAAAAGGTTTGGAAATTAGGCTCACATCCATTACTAAACTTATTATAAATTAGGTCCGTATTTTTTGAAAATTCATCAAAAAAAATCACATAAATGCATATTTAAATTAAACATGTAAACGTAATAAAATCCAAGCATTAAAACCTCCAAAAAACAAATCAAAAACAAAACAAAAAACTGCAGATTTATGCATCAAAGGATGCATAAATTTGAATTTGTTGCTTACATTTTTGCAACTATTTCAGTTATGCATCTGTTTTAACTTTTATGCATAAATGTATGCATATATTGAGAATATAGGAAACTTGGTTCAAGGAAGAACATCTTGTGTTTTTTAGTTTGAAGGACGCACTTATTATTTTTATACAGTAAGGACGCACATATTCTAAATTTCAGCTGAAGGAATTTTTTTTATAGAAATTTTGTTTGTTCACTATTCTTCTCCAATCTCTGTCTTCACTCCTAGTGGTTGAAAAAAAGACAAATTGTTCTTAAATCTCAAATCGTGCGTGTTCTTTCTACAGTTGCCGCCTTCAAAATGAAATCAGTCTCAATTTGTGCACTTTGAAGATTTAGGTTGTTGCTAATTTGATCGATCCATTTATCTTTTGTCAAATAACTCGACAACGACAACGAGTTCACTCGGCGGCGGCGGTTTCACTCGACGACGACGACTTCACTCCAAATGACGGCGGTGGCTTCAGATTCGTGATTTTGGAAATAACAAATTTTGCTACTGTGAGTTTTTTTGATTTGTTTTGTTTTTCCCTAGAATAATGATATATAAACTATCATTTCTATGGGTAGTATGAAAGTTTGTCTATTACAGTGCAATCTATCTTGTCATTGTTGTATTTTATGCTAAGAATAAGAGATATTATTGTATTTTATGTTAATATATTTTAAGTTGTATTATATATAAAATTTAGTTTGTTGAAACTATCATTTATGTTGATCGATCTCAAATTGTGCATTTTCTATCAAATAAATTGATTTTTCTATTCATCTTGTGTTTTGTGATTTTGATAAAATAGATGCGGCTATTGTGTTTTGTTTCGATTTAGTTTTGGTTTTGGTTTCAGCTCAGAACAATTATATATGAAACTATCATTTCTGTGTGTGCTATGAAATTCACTCTGTTATATGTGCAATTTAGTTTATTGTTCTTATATTTTGTGTTATTCTATTTTTTGCAAGTTTCAGGCTGTTGTTGAATTTGCTTAGGAGTAATGCTAAATGTATATAGCATTTAGTTTTAGTAGTTAAATATTTGCATCATTTGTAAACTTGTGGGTAATATGAAATTTTGTCCATTACAGTGCAATTTACCTTGTTGTTGTATTTTATGCTGAGAAAATGTAATTATATTTTAAGTTGTATTATATGTGCAATTTAGTTTATTGAAACTATCATTTATGTTGATCAACCTCAAATTGTGCATTTTATATCAAATAAATCGATTTTTATTCCTCTTGTGCTTTGTGATTTGATAATAAGAGATATGGCTGTTGTGTTTTGTTTCGATTGGGTTTTGGTTTCATCTTAGAATGATGATATATGAAACTATCATTTCTGTGTGTGCTATGAAATTCACTCTATTATATGTGCAATTTAGTTTGTTGTTCTTGTATTTTGTGTAATTCTAATTTTTTGCAAGTTTCAGGCTGTCGTTGAATTTGATTAGGTGTAATGCTGAATGTATATAGCATTTCATTTTAGTAGCTAATTATTTGTATCATTTGTAAATATTTTTAAATTTATATGTATACTAAATATTTATAGCCATTTAAGTAGTCAACAATATATTCTATTTATGGATTTCATAGTACAAATATTGAACATCTAGTAATAGACTAATATACCTCATAACTAAAATGCCACAAGATACAATCATTTCAAATTAATATCATAAACATGTTATTAGAATTTATAAAAGAATGCTACATTAATATATCATTTGTAATGTTATAAATATTGAAGTGGATTAAATTTTTATGTATCATAAGCATTCTACTTGATCTTGTAACAAAATGCTAGATTTTATTATCACTGGTACCCATTCAGTTAATCAATCACTTCTGCATGCAGATTCGTTGTTAAAGTATCCGTTTAGGTCTTGCGTGTGGATGTATTTTACATGTCATAGGTACCCGATTAGGCCTTGCATACGGATGTCTTTTACATGTCACAGGTATCAGCTCGATTAATCAATTCCTACTGGATGCAGATAAGTTGTTGAAGTACCTGAATAGGCCTTGCGTCCAGATGTGTTTTACGTATCATAAGTACCCGATTAGGCCTATCGTCCAGATGTCTTGTACGTGTCATCGGTACCCGCTTAGTTAATTAATCTCTATTGGGTGCAGATTCGTTGCTGAAGTACCCAATTAGGCATTGCATCCGGGCATCTTTTACGTGTCATAGTTACCCGATTAGGCCTTGCGTCCGAATGTCTTTTACGTGTCATCGGTACCCGCTCGATTAATTAATCCCTACTGGGTGCAGACTCGTTACTGAAGTACCCAATTAGGCCTTGTGTCCGGACGTCTTTTATGTGTCAAAGGTACCCGATTAGGCCTTGCATCCGGATGTCTTTTACGTGTCATAGGCAAAGCTCAGTTATTTAATACCTACTGGGTGCAGATCATTGCTGAACCACCCAATTAGGCCTTGCGTCCGAACGCCTTTTACGTTTCATAGGTACCTAATTAGGCATTTCGTCCGCTTGTTTTTTACGTATCATCGGTACCCGCTCGGTTAATTAGTCACTTCTTGTTGCAGATTCGTTGCTAAAGTACCCGATTAGGCCTTGCGTCCGAATGTATTTTATGTGTCATAGTTACTCGATTAGGCCTTGCATCTGGATTTCTTTTACGTGTCATCGGTACCCGCTCGGTTTACTAATCCCTGCTGGGTGCAAATTCATTGCTGAAATACCCGATTAGGCCTTATGTCCGGACGTCTTTTACGTGTCATTGGTACCCGATTTGGCTTTGCGTACATATGTATTTTAAGTTTCATCGGTACCACTCGGTTATACTGATGCAGATTCGTTGCTGGATCACCCGATTATGCCGTGTGTCCAGACGTCTTTTACATGTCATAGGCCCCCGATTAGGCCGTGTGTCCGAATGTCCTTCACGTGTCATCGGTATCGTTCGGTTAATTAATACCTACTGGGTCCAGATTCGTTGTTGAAGTAGCCATTCGGCCTTGCGACCGAATGTCTTTTACGTATCATAGGTACCCAATTAGGCCTTGCGTTCGGATGTCTTTTACATGTCATCGGTACCCGCTCGGTTAATTAATCCCTACTTGGTTCAAATTTGTTGCTGAAGTACCTGATTAGGCCTTGCGTCCGGATGTTTTTATGTGTCATACATACCCAATTAGCCCTAGCGTCCTGATGTCTTTTACATATCATCAGTACCCGCTCAGTTAATTAATCCCTACTGGGTGCAGATTAGTTGGTGAAGTAGCCGATTAGGTGTTGTGTCCGGACGTCTTTTATGTGTCATAGTTACCCGATTAGGCCTTGCGTCTGGATGTCTTTTACGTGTCATCGGTACCCGCCCGGTTAATTAATCCCTATTCGGTGCAGACTCGTTGTTGAAGTACCCAATTAGGCCTTGCGTCCGGACGTCTTTTACGTGTCAAAGGTACCCGATTAGCCCATGCATCCGGATGTCTTTTACGTGTCATCGGCACCTGCTTAGTTATTTAATACCGAATGGGTGCAAATTCATTGCTGAACCACCCGACTGGCCTTTCGTCCGGACATCTTTTACGTTTCATAGGTACCCAATTAGGCATTGCATCCGGATGTCTTTTACGGATCATCGGTACCCGCTCGGTTAATTAGACTCTACTTGGTGCAGATTCGTTGCTAAAGTACTCGATTAGGCCTTGCATTCGGATGTCTTTTACGTATCATAGGTACTCAATTAGGGCTTGCATCCGGATTTCTTTAACGTGTCATCGGTACCTGCTCGGTTAATTAATCCCTACTAGGTGAAGATTCGTTGTTGAAGTACCCAACTAGGCCTTGTGTTCGGACATCTTTTACGTGTCATAGGTACTAGATTAGGCTTTGCGTACAGATGTCTTTTATGTTTCATCGGTACCGCTCGATTATACTGGGTGCAGATTCGTTGTTGAAGCACCCGATTAGGCCTTGGGTACGGACGTCTTTTACATGTCATAGATACCCAATTAGGCTGTGCGTCCAAATGTCCTTTACGTGCCATTGGTACTGTAATGGCCCGCCTCGCACCAGCCGACATTTCCAATGAAAGTGCGCTGTGCCAATGCCTGACTAGCATGGGACGGTCGCCAAAGAAAGGAAAAGAAAGGAATTTGAACTAACAAGAAACCTGTAGTATATATCATAGTGCATGGAATAAAATATAATAATAACATAACTTGACATAAAACAGGCGAGACAGTGCATAAGTTGAAAACTTCAACCATCATAGTAGCGGAAAATCCAAAATTACAGCTTATGTTCCACATCATCTTTATTACAACTTCTAAAACTGTATTTAAAGATAAATAAGAAAAGTACACTACTAATGCACAAAGTAGTGACCAGCAGCGACACAAGGAGAATATATATATATATATATATATATATATATATATAGAATAGTATGTGTAAGCCTCCAGCTCGTCTCCGGACAGCTACTCGTGCACAACTAGCTAACCTGTCTCTAGTATGCCCGTTTAAGAGCATCCAGAGTAATAAGAAGAGACATAAAACTCTGGGTCAGACAAAAGTCTGGAATGAGCGATAAGTAGCAAAAAAGAACAATAACAGGTATACTAAACCATACCTGAACCTAGACCTGCAACCAAAGAGTTAGAACAACAAGATGTACAATACTCTAAGGTGACACTAACATATGGTGTAAAGATACGGGGATGGGGGTGTACATGTCATAGTGATGTCAAACAATCAAGCATAGCAACCATCCTCACATCTCTCACTCAGTGCGTAAAGCATACGATATCCACTACTTTGATCACCCAAATCCTTGCTATGATCACTTTGCCCCATGGAGTCATGGCGACTCCACTGCATTGATCCATAGCCACTAGTCCTTGCTATGTCCACTCTGCCCCCATGAAGACATAACGACTCCACTGCACTGGCTCATAGCTATGCTACGATCACTCTGCCCCATGGAGTAATAACTACACCACTGCACTGATCCGTAGCCTAACATCCGTCTCGGTGGTGAATCAAAGTTATGGACGTCGATAACCCCTTAGCACACGTCCCGCGGCAAAGCCCAACTCATGAAGTTAACTCGTTGGTTCCCAACTGGATCCTGAGTTCTACTTTCCATTTGGACTACCTTTGCATCTCGGGTTTTAGTCTCCTCCTGGTCGTGATCTCCAATTGGTTCGATTTGTGATGCCCCTATGGTTTGTGAGTGATAATCACTCTTGCTTGAGTCGTGTCGTCTTCTCTAAGTCGGATCAGTTCGTGGAAGATCCTCCGAGTCGGGTCGTGAGTCTCTTCGGATCGGGGTCCTCCATTTGCTCATGGTCGAGTCTTCATCGGTTCGGGTCGTGATACATGGATCAGCCTGTGACTCCTCCTCTTGGTTCGGTTCGGCTTGCTCCATACGGGTCGGATCGGAATGCTTCGATTCGGAGAAGGCAACCAGATCGTGCTCCTCCCTCTTGGTCACCGGTTCGTGGTCCATGCCATGTTCCCTGGTTCGGATCGGAGGAAAGGTGTGGTTCAGTCCTAGCTTCCTTCTCGTGGTGCAAGCACGGTTCGGATCAGGGTGCACCGGTTCGTGGAAGGGGTATGGGTCGTGAGCTTCAGGTGCGAGCAGTCCTCCAGCTCGTGGTCTTCACATTCACAATCGGGTCGGTTCGGATAGGGGGAGGGGGCGATCCGATACAGTTCTGGGTCATTTCCTGCAACTTTTCCAACGACTGTTTTTACGCTACACGACGGCGTTTTTGATCATTCTAACTGTTCTAAACAATCGCAAAGCATACCATACAGTCATAGCAACATGTAGAATTGACCACAAATACCAAAACAACAATTTGATATGTTAAAATGGATCAAACATACCCAAAACCCATATTTTCCCCTTAATCATGTTTAACAATAACTAATGTTAGGATTAACAAAACTTAACCAAGTCAACCCAAATTTCTAACAGAGACCTAAAACAATATTTCAAAATTTATAAATATTTTTCCAGAATTTAATCATGTATACATTCACTAATTATCACTACTTACCCTTAATTAACCTTAATTAGTGTAAAAACAAGGCTAATCACTCACTTTAGCCAAAAATACACTCAGATTTGAAACTTTTGGACAAAATGGTTCGGATTCCAATACACTCTAGCAGCTCTACCTCGATTTTTGTGCTAATCCGCTTTGATTTGATGTAGATTTGCCTTGATTAGCGATTAGAAGGTGATTTGGGGTGTTTTAGCAAGTGGAGGCCATTGCTAGGGTTCAAAGGTTGTAAGTGGCGGCTAAGAAATGAATTAAAAACTGATTTACTAACTCATCTCAGCCCTCCCATAACCCTAATCCCAAAATGGGTTATGGGCCCTCTTGTTGATCACCCTAATTAGGCCCGGTTAAGCTGTTTTTCCCCTTCTAAACCTTGTTTCAGCCATATCTCCCAAACGATGAGTCCATATGGCTATACTGACCACTCTACGGAAAGGTAAACCATCATCCGAATCTAATGGAAATGGTTTTAGTTCAAAATTCCTTACCAATCAAAAGTTATGGCCAAAACAAGATCAGCTAAGGGAAAAATGGTCATCTAAAAATCGACAAAAGTCATAAACATGGGAAATGACCCCAATAGTCGTCTCCCAAAGTTACATGGCTATATGACTTTGCATGAGAAAGAAATAAATATTCAACGATCCTTCGATGCGTAGAATGCGAGTCCTTGCATTCTCCTCCCCCCCCCCCCCCCCTTTAAGAAATTTCGCCCCCGAAATTCCTTAACTAAGAAACAAGAAAAAGATCCTGCATGCCTACAAACTATTCACAACAATCAAACATACAAAAAACAACAAACAAGCCTATCCTAACATGTTGAAAACTAATTTGCGATTAAAATCTTACCAGGCAAAGAGTTCTGGGTATGTCTTACTAATGCTCTCCTCCGTCTCCCAAGTACAGTCATTCTCATTCTCGCCCCACTGAACTTTGACTAGATTCACCGCTTTCATTCGAAGTTGCTTCGTATCATGCTCGACAATACAAATCGGCTTGTGGTTCCCAACCGCCTCGGGTTCTACTTCGATATCATCCAACTGATCAGGTGAAATAGATACATCGGGGTTGTGCACGAATTTCCTTAACTGGGAAACATGAAATACGTTATGAACTCCCGCCATCTTGTCTGGGAACTCAACTTTATATGCCAAATTCCCAACTTGCTCGAGGATTGGGAATGTACCAACAAATCTTGGTGTTAACTTGTCTCTCCTACCAAATCATATTACGCTCTTTAATGGAGAAATCTTGACAAAAACCAAGTCTCCAATGGATAATTTTAAATCTCTTCTCCTCTTATAAGCATAACTCTTCTGCCTATCTTGGGCAGCCTTCATTCGCTGTTGAATGATCTTAATCTTGTCTGAAGTTTCTCTTATTACATCTAGTCCAAGCACAAACTTTTCACCAGTTTCTAACCAACATGACAGTGATTTGCACGGTCTTCCGTACAAAGCTTCAAATGGAGCCATACCAATACTGGATTGATAACTATTATTATATGCAAGCTCTACTAGATGCAAATGGTCATCCCATGATCCACCAAAATATAATATGCAAGCTCTCAAGAGATCTTCTAATACTCAATTCATCCTCTCTGTATGACCGTCAGTTTGAGGATGATTCGCGGTACTGAGGTGTAGTTCTGACCCTAGAGCCTCTTGTAAGCTCTTCCAAAAACCACTAGTAAATAAAAGGTTTCGGTCACTCACAATGCTTTTAGGTACTCCATGAAATCTCAATACCCATTTCATATATAGTTCCGCTAACTTAGCTACCGTTCTATTTGACTTGACGGGTATAAACCTTGCACTCTTAGTCAATCGGTCCACAATCACCCAAATGCTATCATGGCCTGATCTAGTTCTTGGTAACCCATCAATAATATCCATTGAGACTTGTTCCCATTTCCATTTTTGAATTTCTAACGGTTGCAGCAAACCACTAGGCTTCTTTTGCTCAGCTTGAACTAGCTGGCAATTCATGCATTTGGATATAAACTTCCCAACGTCTCTTTTCATCCCTTCCCAGTAGTAAATCTGCTTCATGTCTCGATACATTTTGTTACCAGTGGGATGTATAGTCAGTTTTGAGTGATGACATTCTCTAAGCACTTCATCTCTCAATCCATCGACATTGGGCACAACTAGTCTACCATTCTTTCTAAGCCATCCATCTCGATCAAGCCTATACTTGTTCATCTCTTTATCAATTCCCATCTCTAACTTTGAGATGATTTCCAATAGGTTAGGATCGTCCCTCTGACTGGAACCAATACGCTCAATCAAAGTGGGTCTGATCATCAACCTTGCTAACATTTTTGGATCCAATTCGCACTTTGGTCTGAAATAATACCCATTGATGTACTCCAGTTGCTTCCATTCTAGAAACATAGCCCCTAAACTGGCATATCTCCTACTCAAGGCATCAGCTACCGCATTGCCCTTTCCTAGTGTATATGCGATATCAAAATCATACGAAGCCAAGAATTCTAACCATCTTTGCTGTCGGAGATTTAGATCCTTCTGAGAGAACAGATACTTTAACGATTTATGATCGATAAACAACTCGAATCCTTCTCCCAAGAGATAATTTCTCCACATCTTCAATGCGAACACGATAGTTGCCAATTCCAAATCATGGGTAGGATATCTTTTCTCATGCGGTTTCAGTTGCCGACTAGCCTAAGCTACAACCCTACCTCCTTACATCAATACAACACCTAGTCCGGTACCACAGGCATCTGTGTATACTATCATCTCTTCATTCCCTTTAGGAATGACTAAGACTGGGGAACATGTCAACTTTTCCTTTAGACTCTTGAATGCATTTTCACACCTTTCGTCCCAAACGAAAGCTTGATTCTTCTTGGTCAACTGAGTCAACGGTGCCGCTATCTTGGAGAAGTCTTGGATAAACTTACGATAATATCCAGCTAACCCCAAGAAACTTCTTATGTCTATTGCATTCTTGGGCGTAGACCAATCTTGTACCGTAGCCACTTTCATAGGGTCCATGGCAATACCATTTTTTGAAACAATATGGCCGAAGAATCTCACTTCCCTCCTCCAGAAGTGACACTTAGAAAACTTTGCTTTTAATTGGTGTTTTCTCAACACCTCAATCACTATCCTCAAATGTTCCCTGTGTTCTTCCTCTGTCCTCGAGTAAACCAAGATATTGTCTACGAACACAAGAACAAACTTATTCAATTGATCCCTGAATATGCTATTTATAAGATCCACAAAATATGCTGGTGCATTGGTCAATCCGAATGTCATGACCAACCACTCATAAAATCTAGATGGCATCCGAAATGCCGTTTTAGCTATACTCTCAGCTTCCACTCTGAGCTGTTGAAAACCTGTCGCGATATCCAACTAGGAGAACACTCTCGCGCCACTCAACTGATCAAACAAATCATCTATTCGCGGAAGAAGATACTTATTCTTCCTCGTTACCTTATTCAACTCGTGGTAGTCCACACACAATCGAAGGGAACCGTCTGCTTTGGTAGCAAAAACAACTGGTGCTCCCCACTCAAAAACACTTCTTCCGGTAAATCCCTTCTTCAATAGATCGCTTACTTGCACCCCGAGCTCTCGTTGCTCCCTTGGTGCCATATGACGAAGTGGCATCACTATAGGTCTGGCATCTTTCACTAAATCAATACGGAACTCAATCTCTCGGTGTGGTGGAAGTTCGGTCACTTCCTCGAAGACGTCCGGATACTGGCCAGACACGAGCACATCTGACAACTCATCATGCGGGATGTCGAGGGAATTTAAAAAACTAGCCATTACCCCATCACTAGGTAGACCACCAAACACTACCCTCCGCCCATCATCCACTCCAACTGTCACCAAAAAGCCCTCACAGTCTACTACCACCCCGTATCTTTGGAGCCAATTGACTCCCAAAATAATGCCAAACCCAGTAAAACCCAAAACAAAGAAATCACAAGAAAACATGCATCCATGACTCGATAAGACCACATTATGACAAATCTTGCTAAGGCTAGTTGAACCACCAATCGGGTTTGTCACTTCTAAAGGTCTATCGACTATCTCGGGTTCCAATCCCAACCTATCTACCAGGTCACTAGATATGAAGGAACGGGAAGCTCTGGTATTAAACAATACTCGAACTGGAATATCATAAACAGAAAGCATACCTTGAATGATGACATTCTTTCCTTTCTCCATCGCGGTTGGGGCATTCGACGAAGAAGGAACAACATTGATAGCATATGCTTTCACAATCTGCTTTTCTTTAGGGGGTTGCGGACACTTATCCTTGTGGTGTCCCACTTGGCCACAATTGAAGCACTTCCTTCCACTGGCTTTGCTCGACATTCTTTAGCATAATGGCCCTTCTTGCCACAGCTAAAGCACTCAACATCTTTCTTGCTCTTTTTCTGACTATCCTTAGCTTGTTTCTAACTCTTCTTCCTTTTATTCTAAGAATTATTCTTGCCTCCACCGCTTGCTTGCGGCTTTGGCCCCTCTGCAGATGCGACAACGACTTCAGTCTTGGTTTTAGGATAAAGGCTCTCTGACCTCAATGCTTTCCCCACAATCGATTCAAACGTGTCATCGATATGGTTTATAATCATTTCCCCCAAGTATTGATCTAAGCATGTTATAAACTTCTCATTCTTCTTCTCGGGAGTGTCGATAAGGGATAATCCATACTTGGATAATGTATCGAACTCAGCAATATACTCCGAGATTGCCCTACCATTCTTATTAAACTCCAAGAACTTCCTAAACAACTCTGACTTCTGAGCAGCTAGGATAAACTTTTCACCAAATTGGGCCTTAAACTGATCCCATGTAACGGTATGCAAGCTTTCTCTTCATCGCATCCTCAATACCCAAGTCTTCGAAGATACGATCACAACTATCCCACCAATCTTGAACTTCTGTAGCCGATTCCGTTCCATGGAACGGCTTTCCACCAAGACTAGTGTAATACTTGCATAGCTTGGCGAAATCGGCCCTAGGCGCCTGCACCGCTTCACCACCACCATTTGCAGCATTAGGAGCTGCCCTCTGAACATCCCTAAGCATCTCTTTCATGAGGTCAGTGAACATCGTACTCATATCAGGAGCATTCCCATTATTAGCTCCTCTACCATTACCCCTAGTATATCGACTCATCGTTTAATCTGTAAGGAGAAAACGATTAACTATCTCTTCAGTGGTGCCAATGCAATGCGACTTCATCCTTAAATATACTAATAGTATATATATAGCTTTTGAAAACCAAAATATCACAAATACGCACTCTCATATACATACTATCTCTCTCTGGTGTCTTCCCTAGGTTAACTACGCAACCTAGAGCTCTAATACCATATGTGATGGCCCGTCCCGCACCAGCCGACATTTCCAATGAAAGTGCGTTGTGCCAATGCCTGACTAGCACGGGACGGTCGCCAAAGAAAGGAAAAGAAAGTAATTTGAACTAACAAGGAACCTGTAGTATATCTCACAGTGCATGGAATAAAATATAATAATAACATAACTTGACATAAAACAGGCGAGACAGTGCATAAGCTGAATACTTCAACCATCATAGCAGCGGAAAATCCAAAATTACAGCTTATCTTCCACATCATCTTTATTACAACTTCTAAAACTGCCTCTAAAGAAAAATAAGAAAGGTACACTACTAATGCCCAAAGCAGTGACCAACAGGGACACAGGTAGAATATATATATATATATAGAATAGTACGTGTAAGCCTCCTGCTTGTCTCCGGACAGTTACTCGTGCACAACCAGCTAACCTGTCTCTAGTCTGCCCGTTTAAGAGCACCCAGAGTAATAAGAAGAGACATAAAACTCTGGGTCAGACTAAAGTCTGGTATGAGCGATAAGCAGCAAAATAGAACAATAACAGGTATACTAAAACATACCTGAATCTGGACCTGGAACCAAAGAGTTAGCATAACAAGATGTACAATACTCTAAGGTGACACTAACATATTGTGTGAAGATACAGGGGTGGGGGTGTACATGTCTTAGTGATGTCAAATAATAAAGCATAGCAACCATCCTCACATCTCTCACTCAATGCGTAAAGCATACGATATCCACCATTTTGATCACCCAAATCCTTGCTATGATCACTCTGCTCCATGGAATCATAGCGACTCCACTGCACTGATCCATAGCCTAACATACTTCTCGGTGGTGAATCAAAGTTATGGACATCGATAACCCCTTAACACACGTCCCGCAGCAAAGCCCAACTCATGAAATTAACTCGTTGGTTCCCAACTGGATCCTGAGTTCTACTTCCCATTTGGACTACCTTTTGCATCTCGGGTTTTGGTCTCCTCTTGGTCGTGATCTCCAATCGGTTCGGTTCGTGATGCCCCTCTGGTTCGTGAGTGATAATCACTGTTGTTCGAGTCGTGCCATCTTCTCTAAGTCGGATCGGTTCGTGGAAGATCCTCCGAGTCGGGTCGTGAGCCTCTTCGGATCGGGGTCCTCCATTCACTCGTGGTTGAGTCTTAATCAGTTCGGGTCGTGATACATGGATCAGCCCGTGACTCCTCCTCTTGGTTCGGTTCGGCTTGCTCCATACGGGTCGGATCGGAATGCTTCGATTCGGAGAAGGCAACCAGATCATGCTCCTCCCTCTTGGTCACTGGTTCTTGGTCCATGCCATGTTCCTCGGTTCAGATCGGAGGAAAGGTGTGGTTCAGTTATGGCTTCCTTCTCGTGTGTTCAAGCACGGTTCAGATCAGGGTGCACCGGTTCGTGGAAGGGGTTCAGGTCGTGAGCTTCAAGTGAGAACAGTCCTCCAGCTCGTAGTCTTCACATTCACGATCGAATCGGTTCAGATAAGGGGGGCGATCCGATCCAGTTTTGGGTCATTTCCTGCAACTTTTCCAGCGACTTTTTTTATGCCATACGACGGCATTTTCGACCATTCTAACTGTTCTAAACAATCACAATGCATACCATACAGTCATAGCAACATGTAGAATTTACCACAAACACCAAAACAAAAGGTTGATATGTTAAAATGGATCAGACATACCAAAACCCATATTTCCCCCTTAATCATATTTAACAATAACTAAAGCTAGGATTAGCAAAACTTAACCAAATCAACCCAAATTTCTAACAGAGGGCTAAAACAATATTTTGAAATTTATAAATATTTTTCCAGAATTTAATCATGTATAAATTCACTAATTACCCTTAATTAACCTTAATTAGTGTAAAAACAAGGCTAATCACTCACCTTAGCCACAAATAACATCAGATCTGAAACTTTTAGACAAAATGGTTCGGATTCCAATACACTCCATTATCTCTACCTTGATTTTTGTGCTAATCCGCTTTGATTTGATGTAGAATTGGCTTAATTGGCGATTAGAAGGTGATTTGGGGTGTTTTAGCAAGTGGAGGCCATTGCTAGTTTTCAAAGGTTGTAAGTGGCGACTAAGAAATGAAATAACAACTAATTTACTAACTCATCTCAGCCCTCCCATAACCCTAATTCCGTAATAGGTTATGGGCCCTCTTGTTAATCACCCTAATTAGGCCCGGTTAAGCTGTTTTTCACCTTCAAAGCCTAGTTTCAGCCATATCTCCCAAACGATGAGTCCGTTTGGCTAATGTGACCACTCTACGGAAAGGTAAACCATCATCCGGACTTAATGAAGGTGGTTTCAGGTCAAAATTCCTTACCAATCAAAAGTTATGGCCAAAAAAGATCAGCTAGGGGCAAAACGGTCATTTAAAAATCGGCAAAAGTCATGAACATAGGAAATGACCCCAATAGTCGTCTCCCAAAGTTACATGGGTATATGACTTTGCAAGAGAAAGAAATAAATATTCTATGATCCTTCGAAGCGTAGAACGCGGGTCGTTACAGGTACCGTTCGTTTAATTAATCCCTACTAGGTCCGGATTCATTGCTGAAGTACCCGATTAGGCCTTGCGACCGAACGTTTTTTACGTTTCATAGATACCCCCATTAGGCATTGCGTCCGGATGTATTTTACATGTCATCGGTACCCGCTCGGTTAATTAATCCCTACTTGGTTCAGATTCGTAGATGAAGTACCTGATTAGGCCTTGCGTCCAAATGTTTTTACATGTCATACATACCCGATTAGCCTTTGCGTCCGAATGTCTTTTACATATAATTGGTACCCGCTTGGTTAATTAATCCCTACTGCTGCATATTCATTGCTGAAGTACCCGATTAGGCCTTTTGTCCGGACATCTTTTACATGTCATAGGTACCCGATTAGGCCTTGTGTCCGGATGTCTTTTACGTGTCATGGGTACTGCCCGGTTAATTTATCCCTATGGGGTCCAGATTCGTTGTTGAAGTACCCGATTAAGCCTTGCGTCCGCATGTCTTTTACGTGTCATAGGTACCCGATCAGGCTGTGCGTCCAGATGTCTTTTACGTGTCATTGGTACCCGCTTGGTTAAATAATCCTTACTGGATGCATATACGTGGCTGAAGTACCCGATTGGGCCTTACGCTTGGATGTCTTTTACTTGTCAGGTATCTAATTAGGCCTTGCGTCCGGATGTCTTTTACGTGTCATCGATACCCGCTCAGTTAATTAATCTCAATTGGGTGTAGATTCGTTGCTGAAGTACACGTTTAGGCCTTGCATCCGTGTAACAACCCATAATTTTAACAACACTAAAGATGATAAATTAAAGAATACTTAATTAAATATTCAATATTAAGTAAAAGAGACTATGCCATTGCATTCGTCTCGGAATTCTGGTTAAAATAGACACTTGGTTTGCGTAAAACAGACACCGTATGAAGAAGTTATTATGGTTTAAAGTTTGTATACGCATGAGAAGAATATATTTGAATAAAATAAGCCCAGACTTCAAAAAAGTTCAAAATTCAAGCAGAAAAGGGTAGCGGGAAAATTCCCATCCAACGGCGTCGACCCCATCAAGGGGGTGTCGACCCCTGGGTCGACCCTATCAAGGGGGTGTCGAGCCCTTGGTCGACACACCAATGGGGGTCGACCCCATCATGGCAGATCTGGGCAGAATTCTTTTGGCTGAATGTGGACTCCTTTCTTGACTTGGTTCGTTGACTCTAGGCTATAAATAAGACCCCATTTCTCTTGTTTCTCCACACCTAATACAATGGAGAACTAGATGTTGCCTCTGCCCAGATTAAATCAAGTCTTTTCTTCTTTAACAATCAACTAGAGTTATTCAAGTTTAGAGATATGTGATTTAACATCTGCAATCCCTCTTCTATTTCTTCGATCCAATCATAATGAGTCCATGTTAATTATAAACCAAAATACTTAAAAGTTAATCTTGACATGACTATAACTTGGATCTAAGCCTATGACTATTTGAATCATATCAGATCTGTTATAACCTGTGTATTTAAGTTAATCTGACATGACTATAATCTAGATTTAAGCCTATACCTGTTTATCATGTCAGATCTGCCATTGTTAGTTGATATAATTCATTACATAGATCTCATCATGCCTGTTTATGATGTCCCTATTATGTTAGAATTAGTTCTACTATCACATGTTCATCAGATCTGTTCCTATAAGTCTATCTTGTCATTATGCCCAACTTTGTCACTGTATGTTTATTAATTGCTATTTTTGCCATTATATGTCAACCTTGTTATTGTGTTCATTTCTGTCCTCTTCCATTCTACTTTTCCCTTTTATTTTTATAGCCAGACTACCTTCGAGCCTATGCAGGCCGCTGAAATATGCGAACGCGTAAAATTGGAAACGAGGGCGAAACGTTAAAAATGGATCATAACTTTTTTTAGGAAATTTAGGCATAAATTGAATGTAATACATAAATGTGGATTTAGGGCATAAACCGCAATTGTGATTAAAAACCTTAATTTGGGGCTTATGGTTCATTATGAACATGACTTGGGAAAGGGGCATGAAAACATATAATGACATAGGAATAATTTGTTAATAATGAAAATGCCTAGAATTATAGTATCTAGAAATTGTAACCACGCTTAGACACGAGGTTACATTACATTTGTGGTGGAAGTCTGCTTGGAACTGACCGGCATATCCAATGACCACAAGTGGTGAATCTAATATAAGGGGTCTAAGTGCATAAACATGAAATGTGCTAAGGCACGAGGTTAAGCTCGACTTGTGGAAGAAGTCTGCCCGGAACCAACCGGCATATCCAACATCCACAAGTTGTAGGCTTAATGTGGGAGGTCTAGTACATTATAACCATAAATGAATATGGTAATAAACTTGAATACTTAACCTAGTTGAATCCATAGGGATTGTATAAGTTAACTAGAGCAGGGGTTAAGTAAAATTGTATGAAACATTGGGACGGTTAAGTATATCTTGGGTTGGTGGGTGATATTTATATATAGGCCCACAAACTTAACCTGTGGGATTATGCAATCTTTTACTTTGGTATGGCATAACCTATGGAAAACCTAGTGGGGATGCAAGCATATGGGGAAGCTTGTATCATCTTGTTTGTGGGACTCGTTTCAGTCAGTAACCCATATATAGGTATCAAACGAGTACTCTGAACTAGGTCAGAGTCGGGGCACGCTTGCTGGGTTGATTGTAAGAGATCCAAACGAAAGGGTGGTGTGGGCGGCGCATTCCGGCGGGGTCATATGCATGCATGGATCTGACATAGGAGGTTTAGACGCAGTGACATCAGTAGATATAGTTGTGCACATCCTAAAAACGAAAGGTTGCCACTTTAGGAAGTGATACTTCCTACTGTAGGGCCAACACATGGTATCTACAGAGTAGGGAGCTGATCGATTGGGTTAGTAATTGGGGTACATCTAGACTATGGTATGTTTAGGAGCCCATTATTATCCTTAGGCGTAACACCGGTATGTTGGGCTGCCTGTTAATTGTATAGGGTTAAAACCTCTCATTAGAAGTACACCTAAGTCTACCATCTTATAGTTGTTGGGATCATCTCATCTTGGTTATACTAGTATTGGTGCATAGAAAAAGAAATTAGTAGAGAAGTGCAATACATTCTATGCCTGTCATACCTGCCTTTTTACGATGTTATCCCTCTTATCCACTTTATATACCTGTCATGACACTTTTACGTATTTATATGCTAAAAGTAATTGGACTCGCCAGACTTTATGTCTAGCCCATTTTGTTTCCTCTTTTTCTCTTCCGTTTCACTCCCCAGGTTCTCAGGATGGGAATACTCAAGCTTGATCAGGATTCTACTTTCATCTTGCTTGGAGCTGCTTAGTTGTACTGCTTGATTTCATATCTATCTATTATGGCTATATTTTAGGGATTATGCTTCTTTTATTATTGTACTTTGATGTTTTAAGTACAAGACAGAAGTTTTAATAATGTAATTATATGCATTTCAGACATACGATGTAACCATGTTTTGAACTATGTTGTTTTCTGCTTAATAAAATTTTATATTCCGCTGCTATTTTATATATGTCTTGTAATGTTTCTATTTTTGTTTACCTTTAACGCTTCAAGAAACTTAACTCATTTTCTTAATGAGTGATATTAAAGGATGTGGGGTGTCGTAGTCTGGACGTCTTTTACGTGTCATTGGTACCCGATTAGGCCTTGCGTCTAGATGTCTTTTATGCGTCATGGGTACCCGCTCGGTTAATTAATCCCTACTAGGTGCAGATTGGTTGCTGAAGTTCCCGATTAGGCCTTGCATCTAGATGTCTTTTACATGTCATAGGTACCCAATTAGACCTTGCGTCCGGATGTCTTTTACGTGTCATCAGTTCCCCCTTGGTTAGTTAATCCCTAATGGGTGTAGATTGTTGCTTAAGTACCCAATTAAGTGTTGCATCTGGACGTCTTTTACGTGTCATAGGTACCCGATTAGGTCTTGCGTCCATATGCCTTTTACGTGTCATCGGTACCTGCTTGGTTAATAAATCCCTACTAGGTGCAGACTCGTTGCTGAAGTAACTGATTAGGCCTTGTGTCCAGATGTCTTTTATGTGTCATAGGTAGCCGATTAGGCCTTGCATCCATATGTTTTTTTCTTGTCACCGGTAGCCACTCGGTTAATTAATCCCTACAAGGTGCAGAATTGTTACTGAAGTACCCGATTAGGTCTTGCATATGGACGTCTTTTATGTGTCATAGGTACCTGATTAGGCCTTGCTTCCGGATGTCTTTTACGTGTCATCGGTACCCACTCGTTTAATTAATCCCTACTTGGTGCAGATTCGTTGCCGAAGTAACCGATTAGTCATTGCATCCGTACGTCTTTTACGTGTCATAGTTACCAGATTAAGCCTTGCGTCCTGATTTCTTTTACATATCATTGGTACCCGCTTGGTTAATTAATCCCTACTAGGTGCAGATTCGTTGCCGAAGTACCCGTTGAGGCCTTCCGTCTGAACATCTTTTATGTGTCATAGATACCTGATTAGGCCTTGCGTCCGGATGTCTTTTATGTGTCATCAGTCCTTATTGGGTGTAGATTCATTGCAGAAGTACCCGATTAGGCCTTGCATCCAGACGTCTTTTACGTGTCATAGGTACCCGATTGGGCCTTGCGTCCAGATGCCTTTTACGTGTCATTGGTACCCTCTTAGTTAATTAATCCATAATGGGTGCAGATTTGTTGCTGAATACCCGATTAGGCCTTATGTCCAAACGTCTTTTATGTGCCATAGGTACCAGATTAGGCCTTGCGTCTGGATGTCTTTTACCTATCATTGATACTTTCTCGGTTAATTAATCTCTACTGGTACATATTTGTTGCTAAAGCACCCGATTAGGTCTTGCGTCTGGACGTCTTTTACGTTTCATAGGTACCCGATTAGGCCTTGCGTCCGGATGTCTTTTACGTCTCATAGGTACCCGCTTAGTTAATTAATCCCTACCGTGTGTATATTGGATGCTGAAGTACCCGATTAGGCCTTGCGTTCAGATGTCTTTTACGTGTCATCGGTACCCTCTTTGTTAAATAATCCTTACTAGGTGCAAATTCATTGTTAAAGTACCCGATTAGGCCTTGCGTCTAGATGTCTTTTAAGTGTCATAGGTACCCAATTAGGCCTTGCGTCCGGATGACTTTTACGTGTCATAGATACCCGCTTGGTTAATTAATATCTACAGGGTGTATATTCGTTGCAGAAGTACCCGATTAGGCCTTGCATCCAGACATCTTTTACGTTCCATAGATATCTGATTAGGCCTTGCGCACGAATGTCATTTACGTGTCATTTGTACCCGCTCGGTTAATTAATCCCTACTGGGTGCAAATTCGTTACTGAAGTACCCGATTAGGCCTTGTGTCTGGATGTCTTTTACGTATCATAGGTACCCGATTAGGCCTTCTTTTACGTGTCATAGGTACCTGATTAGGTCTAGTGTCTGTAAGTCTTTTATGTATCATCGGTACCTGCTCGGTTAATTAATCTCTACTTGGTGCAGATTCGTTGCTGAAATACCCGATTAGGCCTTGCATCTAGATGTCTTTTATGTGTCATAGGTACCCGATTAAGCCTGGCATCCGGATGTCTTTTATGTGTCATCGGTACCCGTTATGTTAATTAATACATAGTGTGTGCATCCAGATGTCTTTTACATGTCATAGGTACCCGATAGGCATTGCGTCCAGATCTCTTTTACGTGTCATCGGTACCCGCTTAGTTAATTAATCCATCTAAGTGTAGATTTGTTACTGAAGTACTCAATTAGGCCTTGCATCTGGATGTCTTTTACGTTCCATTGGTACCCGATTAGGCCTTACGTCCGGATGTCTTTTACATGTCATTGATACCTGCTCGGTTAATTAATCTCTACTGGTGCAGATTCATTGCTGAAGTACCCGATTAGGCCTTGTGTCCGGACGTCTATTATGTTTAGTAGGTACCCAATTAGGCCTTGCATCCGGATGTCTTTTACGTATCATCGGTACCTGCTCAGTTAATTAATCCCTACCGGGTGCCGATTCATTGCTGAAGTTACCGATTAGTTCTTGCATCTGGATGTCTTTTATGTGTCATAGGTACCCGATTAGGCCTTGCGTCATGATGTCTTTTACGTGTCATCGGTACCCGCTCGGTTAATTAATCCCTACTGGGTGCAGATTTGTTGCTGAAATATCCGATTAGATCTAGTGCACGTACGTCTGTTACGTGTCATAGGTACCCGATTAGGCCTTGCGTTAGTATGTCTTTTAGGTGTCGTGGGTACCTTCTCGGTTAATTAATCCCTACTGGATGTTGATTTGTTGCTGAAGTACCTTGCGTCCAGATGTCTTTTATGTGTCATAGGTTCCCGATTAGGCCTTACGTCTGGTTGTCTTTTATGTGTCATCGGTACCCTCTTGGTTAATTAATCCCTGTTGGGTGCAAATTCATTGCTAAAGTACCCGATTAGGACTTGCGTCTGGTCGACTTTTACGTGTCATAGGTACTAGATTAGGTGTTGCATCCAGATGTCTTTTATGTGTCATCGGTACCTGCTCGGTTAATTAATCCCTACTGGGTGCAGATTCATGGCTGAAGTAATTGATTAGGCCTTGTGTCCGGATGTCTTTTACATGTCATAGTTACCTGATTAGGCCTTGCGTCCCGAAGTGTTTTACATGTCATCGGTACCCGCTTGGTTAATTAATCCCATTTGGGTACAGATTCATTGCCGAAGAATCCATTTAGGCCTTGCGTCCGGACGTCTTTTACATGTCGTAGGTACTCGATCAGGCCTTGCGTTCAGATGTCTTTTATGGGTCACCCATACCCGCACAGTTAATTAATCCCTACTGGGTGCAGATTCGTTGTAGCAGTACATAATTAGGCCTTGCATCCGGTCGTCTTTTACATGTCATTGGTACCCGATTAGGCCTTGCGTCCCAATGCCTTTTACGTGTCATTGGTACCCGCATAGTTAATTAATCCATAATGGATGTAGATTTGTTGCTGAAGTACTTGATTAGGCCTTCTGTCCGAATGTCTTTTACATGTCATAGGTACCCGATTTAGCCTTGCGTCCGGACGTATTTTACGTGTCACGGTACCCGCTCGGTTAATTAATCCCTACCGGGTGCAGATTCGCCACTGAAGTGCCCGATTAGGACTTGCGTTTGGACAACTTTTATGTGTCGAAGTTACCCGTTTAGGCCTTGCTTCTGTATGACTTTTACGTGTCATCGGTACCTGTTCGGTTAATCAATCCCTACTGGGTGCAGATTGTTTACTGAAGTACCCGATTAGGCCTTGCGTACAGACATATTTTATGTGTCATCGATACCCGATTTGATCGTGCATCTGAATGCCTTTTACATTTCATAGGTACCCGCTCGGTTAAACAGTCCCCATTGGGTGCAGATTCGTTGTTGAAGTACCCAATTAGGCCTTATGTCCGAACGTCTTCTACATGTCATAGATACCCAATTAGGCCTTGTGTCTGGATTTCTTTTACGTGTCCCCGACACCCGTTCGGTTAATTAATCCCTACTGGGTGTAGATTCGTTGCTGAAGTGCCCAATTAGGCATTACGTCCGAACGACTTTTATGTTTCATAAGTACCAGATTAGGCCTTGCGCCCGGATATCTTTTACATATCATCGGTACCCGCTCGTTTAATTAATCCCTACTGGGTGCAGATTCAATATTGAAGTAGCTGATTAGGTCTTGCTTTCATAGGATGAAAGTTCAATATCATCTTATTAGTTTCATGGATCATATAGAAATAGTAGATGGATAGTTGTAGAATAATAAGTAAATATAGCATTGAAAAAAATGGTAAACAAATATATTATCTTATTACTTGCCTATAACCGTGCCCTTGACCTAGCCTATGACTGTGCCCTTGACCGAGCTCATGACTGAGCACTTAACCGAGCCTATGACTAAGCACTTAACCGAGCCAATAACCGAGCACTTGACCAAGCCCATGACCGGGCACTTCACCGAGCCCTTGACCAATCCCATGACCGAACACATGACCGAACCCATAAACGAGCCCATGACCGAGCCCATGACCGAGTCCGTTACCGAACCCTTGACCGAACCCATGACCGGACACTTGACCATGCCCATGACCATGCCCCTAACCGAGTCCATGACCAAGCACATGACAGAACCCATGACCAAACCCATGACCAAGACCTTGACCAAGCCCATCACAAGGCACTTCATCGAGCCAATGATCATGCCCATGACCGAGCCCTGACCGAGCCCTTGACCGAGCCATGACTGAGCACTTGATCGAGCCTATGATATAATTTTCTATTTTTTTATAATGCTATATTTGTCTATCATTCTATAACTTTTCATCTTACTTTTTTCTATAACTTCCAAATTCTGAATGTTATGTGTCTCTATAATTTAACATTCTATCATTACACATTAATAAAAAAAGTAACATATTCAACTATAATTTTTTCCTGTTATGTTTGTTTATCTTTATTCCTAATGTTATATTTGTTTATTATTCTATAGCTAATCATCTTACTTTTTTCTTTCATCAATCAAACACCGAATGCTATTTTTCTCTATCATTTATCATTACAACATAATACATTAAGAAAACAAAGTAACATATTCAAATGTAAATATATCATACTATGTTTGTGTATCATTTTTTTTAATGTTATATATGTCTATCATTACTCAAATGAACTAACATTATAGAATATTATAAATGATAGATGAATATAGCATTGTGTTTTCAAAGTGAACTAGCATGTTTATAGAAACGACCCAAACTCACCCTTACGGGAAAGCCCGAATTGAGTTGAGAACATGACAAATCTGACAAAACATTTCATTGCTTATTTCAACAATTACACCAGAGTACAAGAATATAACAGAGTATGAATACATAATATAAATTTGATAAACATCAGAGATTTAAATTACATTAGCAGTGGAAGAATAATTCATAACACAACTGAAAAAAATACACAGATACAAAGCTTTCTGAATATAGCTCCAGCTGTAAATCCAGGATCTTGGAAAAGAAATATTTGCAAAAACCCAACTAATAGCTGCCCGTGTGGAAAATAGGGGCATCCAGAGTTTAGGTTAAAACAATAAACTCCAAGTCAGTCATGAGACTGGTGTGAGAACTAAAATAGTTATTTAAAACTTTACTTTAAAGTTAGGTATATCAAGGGACCACGCCGTATAACAAGGAACGGGTTTCCTCCCAAGAATACCAATGCATAAAACAAACAGCGCAATGCTTTTTGGAAAAATGAAGCTATTATAAGACTCAGGTCCCATCATACAATGCAAAGCAACCCGGAGGACAGAGATTTCCCTTATAATAGCCAAATATGCTTGGTATGTTTAATCAAATCATTTGATACTATTCTAAGTGCGTAGTGTTAAAAACAACTTCAAATATAAATGCATCAATCATAGACGGCATAGGTACCATATACCATGTCTCCATACTAGTTCTACAATCAAAACCGCATGATGTCGAATTGGAAGTTGGATTTCCATCATGAAGCAAGGCAAGGGATCGTTCTTACCGAATTCGAGACATTCTAGACCGTGCCTCAGGACCCAGACTCAGGTGAGACTGGTAGCGTCAGGGTCGGTCCACACTTACGCTAGTGGATCATAATTCCTGAACAATACGTTTCCCCGTCTTATAGGGCGTAAATCTGGTCAGTATATTGACTATACCTTCCATCGGCCCCATAGTGACAATTATATCTGAGGCGCCTCGCTATCCATCAAATAATCTGCAACATCCACATGAGTAAAATGTCTGGGCTCCATACCATGACACCACTCCTAGCTAGAAAGAAACACATGTCCTCCCTGAGGTCCTCTCATGTTTCTGGTTCACACCGGGGTGTGTGGCTCGCGAATTAACGCTATACACAAAGCTATGCTATTTAAAGTTGAGCTTTGATCATCAACTACAAGACTCTGCTTATCAACAAAAGCCTTGATCATTTGCATCTCAGCATGCCACACTGACAATTCATGCCATGCGACTGATGTCTATCGATATATAACCTCTAAGCTCGTACATCTTAGAGAAGGGTGTTGTAACGACCTGCTTTTCTGACGGTCTCGAATCCGTATTTAATCCGACTTTAAACGATCAAAACGACAGACCGTTATTTAGCTTACAAGGTTTAACAGAAATAAACACAGAATCACAATGCATAAATATATGTGGCGAAATAAATTTAAATAAATAATATCAGAGTTGTACAAATTTTCCTTATACAGCGGCAGAAAATAAAATATGTATACATAAGTTTCAAAAATAAAATTTACAGCTTTGTCGAGTGCGCACGCATAAGCGTCTTGCATCTTCACATTCCTTTCCATTTTTGCGAGCTGAAACCTTAAGCCTGGAACACTTAGGACAATGACGTGAATGTAACAACGAGTCATGCAACACACACAACTGCTAGGGACCAAAAGGGTAAGGAAAAAGAACAACAGAGATGGTCAGTTCAAATTCCAATGGTCTACATATATCTTTTGTTTGAACTTTAAGATAGCTGATACCAAAATGTGTTTTTACATATTCCCTTTAATGCAAAGTAAATTCTAGTTTTTTTTTTCAAACATAAATGCTTATGTAAAAGACAACAAATCCATAGGCATGCATTAAGGGATCCAATATGAATTCCTGACCCAGGTTACACACATAAAATGCATAGGTTAATTTTAAAGCATGCAAGTTTTAAATGACTATAGTGAATATAATTGCAGCTTTCATTGTCATACTTTTCATTCCCTATCAGTTACATGCAGTAAACTTTTGAAATAATTTAGATTATTAGGGACAGCTTATTGGTTTGTTTCCTTTCAAAGCTTAACACAACATAATGCACACATTTTTGAAATCATTCCATGGGCCCTGAATAAGGAACAAATGCATGCATCAAACCGAAAGGACTACCCAGAAAATCAATAGGAAACTTTGGCAAGGGTGGCATGCATTCCTTATTTAGACCATGACTAACAAGCTTCACATCAGAATTCAAAGATTGAAATGTGAACAATAGATATTGCATGCGCCAGTAAATGAAAGTTAGGTGTGATTGGAGAAAAATGCCAATTGTACAGGTGATGCAAACAAGAACCGCAGGCCACCAACTGAACCAAACAGTGAGAATCCTGAGTGTGTTAATATAGAATTACGGTTTATGTGGAAAGAAAGGAAAAAATGCACAATAATTTTCAGGTTAAAAGAATACTGAGATAACCTTGATTTGCATAAAGTAAAACAAGGTGAACTAAATTTCAACTATAGGTTTTTCCACTGTGAAGCAACACTATATGTGTACATATATTCATTTACACGAACAAGGTTGAGTAGCAAGATATGATAATTAGATGTTTTCACAGCAAACACAACATAACAATAGCATGCCAACATGCAAAAAAAAACAACAACAACTATAAATGATGGAATAAGGAAGAAACAACCTAAACTAATCATGTTTAGTGAGATCGAAGTGGAAACTCGCTACAAGTTTAATCGTAAGCAGACCTTACCATCGTTGGCGATGGAGTAGTGCTCGCCAGTCGATGGAAGCAGACAACATCGACTTGATTTGGCTCGCCGAAGGCGAAGGCTGGATGCTGAACGAATAACGAATAACGATCAGTCTCGTGGTGATGAAGGATTTTAGGCGGTGAAAGCTTGCTGGAGATAGCGCGGACCAGAAAAGAAGAAAGGATTCTGATTGTCGGTTGAAGGCGGCCAGTGGTCAAAATGGCAACTGCTGCGAAGGAGGAAGGCAACGCTAATAAATGGTGGCGGCTAGGAGGCGAAACTGGAGAGGGAAGCGGAGACGAGGAGCGAAAGGCGACCGAAGCAAGACGGAGGAGCGGTCGACGGATAGGAAAGAGCCAACCTTTTCTTGTGATTGCCATTCAAATTTCCGAATTGGGGAAAAATGTTTGTGAAGAAGGAGCAAACTAATTTTTGGGAAAGGGAACAAATTGGTCTGGTATAAAATAATGAGAACGAAACATTTGTGTAGTGGTGAAGAGAAGGAAAGCATGCATAGTATAAACAACAGTAACCTGCCAAATGTGCTACAAGCAATTTCAAGTCCTTACAAGTGGAAAAACCCAAATAACAAATAATTTTTCCAAATTTTAGTGTAAACCAAATTCAAATAAAACAGAAGTAAATTAAAATTTTCAAGTTCAAAAGGAAAACAAATTCTATAATTTCACTAAACAACTTTGTTTAAAATCAAATTTTTAAATCTCTAATTAAATCTAGTTAAATCCAACTACAATTCTCATATTGAATTAATTTAAAATTTCTCAACAATATATCTCAAAAAAAAAGTTAACATTTAATTTAACAGAGCAATTCAAATTCAATAATAAAAGTTTAAATTATTATCACAAAATTAACTCAAAACCATTAAATTTTAAATGGACCAGATTTCACACTGTAACAAAAATCAAGTATAAACGCACATTTCAATTACCAAATTAAATTCTATCTGAAATTGTAAATGCCGAAAATTCTGGTTCGTTACAATCTCCCCCCTTAAAGCTTTTCGTACTCGAAAAGAAGAGATCGTAAAATGAAATCAAACTATGAAATAATTTCTCCAAATTAACATCCCGGTTTAACTTTCAAATCATTCGAAATACTACATTTTCTTTTCATATCGAATTTATACTTGCTTCGGGACTTTTAAAACCAAAAAGTCATTTCGAAAGTTTCAAAAAATTTATGATAAGCGACATAAAACATTTATGTCCCAAGTCGAGAGGTTTCTCCCAATGACAAGGCCACGAGGCATGGCCTACTCTCGCATCGATATCGAATAATGATGTCTCTCCGGACCCCAGAGCAGACCATCATCAATCAAGGGCTTACACCCACATTGTGCCTTTCTTTAGTCACGGGTTACTCGAATCTTAGTACGAATCATTTCATTTCATGTCCATAAGTTAAAACATTTGGAAATCATAATTTACAAGTACTTTCAAAACGTAAAATTGTTGTTTCTAAACACTTCAAAATATCGGGATTTCTAGTCGTCGACATTTCTATATTTATAAATCACTTTATAACATTTCAAATTTTCAAGTCGTATCGAATTCCATAAATTTCAAATTATTCTGAAATGTCATTGATATAAGATTTCAAATATCTATTCAAAAGATAACATTTTCAGAAGATTCATAAAATCACAAAATTTCCCTTCTCAAAAATCGTTTGTTCAAAATATAGGCTGAATTCAATTTGGTGTCAAATATTAAATCTCATTCGAAAAGGGTACATTACTCAAATAGTCGAAAAATCTCTTGAAACCATTTTTATTTGAAAATATCTTCACGCTTTCACTGCGCTACTCTAATTTAGCATATACGTTTCAAACAAAATTTGTTTCAAAATATTAATAATCGATTTCAAAATTTTGAAAAATCAAAATCTCAAATAAACCTTCCTATTCCAATAAAAAAATCCAACTTGTCCATCAATTTATCAATGCAAGACTAAAGGGAAGGGTTCGAAAACAAGGTTTAACGGTTTCGAATTTGAGCACGACCGGTTCGAATCGATAAGCGAAGGATAACGTCAAGTAAAGGAAAACAACGCAACAACAAGCAAAATGGACAAATTATATTTTTGAAACATGCATTTGTGTCTTATCTCAATGATTTCTTATTTTTCAAATTATTTCCAATTTCATCGCAATTCATTTGCAATATCAGTCGATACTTTACGAACAATGAAAGTGTCATTTATTTTAATTTCGCTTATATATTCCAATTCATATTAATTTATCGAAACATTTATTAAAATTTATCCAAACATTATCAAACCCTTTTCTAAACGGTTTCAAGTATTTCTCGACGTTTTAAATCGGAACCATACAGTCATCCCATTTTCGAAACTTGGAGATAATCATTGATGATGTCCAGATCATCAACAGAATTATCTTCCATTGTTTAGAATGTGATTCTATATTTATCTAGTACATACTAGATTTCGTATATACTTTAGCTAGGCGTGTATTCAAAATATGTACATACTTGATAGTCCAATCTCGACGTCCAATAGTATACTCAAAATTCTTATTATAAACTATATTTCGAAAATAATTTTGCTTTTCAAGACGGTTTATTTTATTCCAAAATAATTTTTATTTACAAAATACGCTCCCTCTACAGAAATTCTTGTGTCAATTCCGCTCATTCTAAGATATCGCTATCCTATCTCTAATGAGTTTTTAAACCCAATAAGCTAAGCTTTGTCAAACCAAAGCTCTGATACCAACTTGTAACGACCTGCCTTTTTTACCGTCTCGAATCCGTATTTAAACCGACTTTAAACGGTCAAAATGACGAACCGTTATTTAGCTTACAAGGTTTAACAGAAGTAAACACAGAATCACAATGCACAAATATATGTGGCGGAATAAATTTAAATAAATATTATCAGAGTTGTACAAATTTTCCTTATACAGCGGAAGAAAATAAAATATGTATACATAAGTTTCAAAAATAAAATTTACAGCTTTGTCGAGTGCACGCGCATAAGTGTCTTGCGTCTTCACGTTCCTTTACAGTTTTGCGAGCTGAAACCTTAAGCCTGAAACACTTAGGACAATGAAGTGTATGTAACAAAGAGTCATGCAACACACACAACTGCTAGGGACCAAAAGGGTAAGGAAAAAGAACAACAAAGATGGTCAATTCAAATTCTGATGGTCTACATATATCTTTTCTTATAACTTCAAGATAGCCAATACCAAAATGTGTTTTTACATATTCCCTTTAATGCATAGTAAATTCCAGTTTTTTTTTTCAAACATAAATGCTTGTGTAAAAGACAACAAATCTATAGGCATGGTTAAAACATGAATTCATGACCCAGTTTACACATATAAAATGCATAGGTTTATTTTAAAGCATGCAAGTGTTAAACGACTATAGTGAATATAATTGCAGCTGTCCTTGTCATACTTTTCATTCCCTATCAGTTACATGCAGTAAACATTTGAAATAATTTATATTATGAGGGATAGCTTATTGGTTTGTTTCCTTTCAAAGTTTAACACAACATAATGCACACATTTTTGAAATCATTTCATGGGATAAGAACAAATGCATGCATCAAACCCAAACGACTACCCAGAAAATCAATAGGAAACTTTGGCAAGGGTGACATGCATTCCTTATTTAGACCATGACTAACAAGATTCACATCAGAATTCAAAGAGTGAAATGTGAATAATACATATTGCATGCACCAGTAAATGAAAGTCAGGTGTGAATGGACAAAAATGCCAATTGTATAGGTGACGCAAACAAGAACCGCAGGTCATCAACTGAACCAAACAGTGAGAATCCTGAGTGTGTTACTATAACATTACGGTTTAGGTGGAAAGAAAGGAAAAAATGCACAATAATTTTCAGGTAAAAAGAATACTAAGATAACCTTGATTTGCATAAAGTAAAACATGGTGAACCAAATTTCAGCTATAGGTTTTTCCACTATGAAGCAACACTATATGTGTACATATATTCATTTACACGAACAAGGTTGAGCAGCAAGATGTGATAACTAGAAGTTTTCACAGAAAACACAACATAACAATAGCATGCCAACATGCAAAAAAAAAAAACAACTATAAATGATGGAATATGGAAGCAACAACCTAAACTAATCATGTTTAGTGAGATCGCAGTGGAAACTTTCTACAAGTTTAATCGTAAGCAGAACTTACCATCGTTGGTGATGGAGCGGTGCTCGCCCGTCGATGGAAGTACACAACATCGACTTGAGTTGACTCGCCGAAGGCGAGGGATGGATGCTGAATGGATAACGATCACTCTCACGGTGATGAAGGATTCTTGGCGGTGAACGCTTGCTGGAGATAGCATAGACCAGAAAAGGAGAAGGGATTTCGATTGTCGGTTGAAGGCGGCCAGTGGTAAAAATGGCAAGTGCCGCGAAGGAGGAAGGCAACGCTAATAAACGGTGGCGGCTAGGAGGCAAAGTTGAAGAGGGAAGCGGAGACGAGGAGTGGAAGGCGACCAAAGAGAGATAGAGGAGCGGTCGACGGATAGGAAAGAGCCAACCTTTTCTAGTGATTGCCGCTCAAATTTCCGAATTGGGGGGAAATACTTGTGAAGAAGGAGCGAACTAATTTTTGGGAAAGGGAACAAATTGGTCTGGTATAAAATAATGAGAAGTATACATTTGTGTAGTTGTGAAGAGAAGGAAAGGACGCATAGTATAAACAGCAGTAACCTGCCAAATACATATTCTATTTTTATTCCAATTACTAAATATGTAACATCTGGTAAATTTTGAGCATTTAAGTTATTGAATTAAAATTTATTATTGAATTTGAAGTGGTTAAAAAATAAAATTTATGATGTTATTTATGAAATTTATTAATTTTTGGTGAAAGATGGATTGAAAATAATGTGTACATTCCAGAGGAAATAAATTCTAATACATAAATGTATATATCTTTGGCTATCGTCATTAATTTTTTCCCTATTTGTTTAAAATGTAAATTTTAGGAATTCAGTGCGTGGATTTGATGCCCAATTAAACCTTCATTAATTAATTTAATTTGCAATGTTAATTTTGCATTCATTTCATTCCTTTATATATTTATTTATTTTCTTTCATTCTATTAATTTCTTTCACTTCATTCCATTTTTACACATCCTATTTTATTTACTAATTTTTTTTTCTTGAATTTACATCTTATTTCTCCTTTCCTGTTTTCTTTCCCATCACTATTTTTTCCAAAAACGAACCATCTCCATGTGTGTGTGTGTGTTTGTATTTATATATATATGTGTGTGTCTTTCCCTTCGCTTCAATATCATGTTGTCTATATTTAAAAGAAAAAAAACTAAACTTTTCAAAAACCATGCGAACATTCATTTATTCCCATTTATTTTCATGCATGTGTTTCATTATTTCAAAGTAAAATATGTAAGATTTTGTAACCTACGTCTTCCCTTTCTTATATTTCAAGGCATGCATCCATGTTACATAATTTTTTTTCATTTATATAAAAAAACCATGCATTTTATTTTCAATGCCTTCCCTCTTTAATGTTTCCTTAATGCAACTTTCATTTCTTTTCTCTTCATTCTATTTTCATGCATCTTATTCCATTTATGTACATTCATTCCTTAAAAAATTAATTTTGAGTTGAATTTGGTTTGCTTGTATTTACTTTAGTTTAAGCAAATTAAGTTGACCATTGATAACAATGAAAACTTTTCACGATTTTATTAATGCACAGCTTAAATTACATAGTTAATGGGAACTAACATCAAAATTTTACAATCAAATTTAATTGTATTGAAATGCATCTAATTAAATATAACGATGAAGGAACTTCCATAGTAATAAAAGGAAGTTTGTTTTGTCAATAGTGTAAATATATTACCCCTTCTATTCCAATATTTATGTATTCTTAGCCTCTTTATTTTTGTACATTCAAAATTTACCCCACTAATTCAGTTTCCTTTTGAAACCAAAGCAATTAATGAAAAAAGAATAATAATAATAATAATAATAATAATAATAATAATAAGAAGAAACGTAACCAGTGTTTTCTCATTTTCTTCCTATGCTTATTTATTGAATCAAAAAATCACTTTTTTTTTAGCTCCTCTCTCCATAACGTCTCTCCTTCCCTTCCTTATTTCATTCCTATAACTTATAAAAAAACAATGGCCACCACCAAATTGATCGTTGTTCCCTTATCCATTGATCTACCCTTCGCCGTTCATCGCTTCCTCCTTCCACTTCAAAATCATGCCTCGCGTTTTCAGGCCCATCGCCACATCCAGCAGCCTTCGCCCGAATCGTGCTTGAGCCCCTTCCTTTGCTTCAACTCCAAACAATCCACCCTCACATCATCGCTTTGTTGATTTATAGTGAGTATTTGCTCACGATTAATTATTGATTCAAGTTATTAACTTTTGTAATTTAACTAAATATAATAGTTAACATTTTTATTGCTTGCCACTTTGGATTTTGTGTTTTTGCTATCTTCGCACCAGTCATTTTTTATTTTTATTTTGCAATTATCTTATGAAATCTTGGCTTGCATGATTTGCTTGTGTTTTATTTCCTATTTTGTTCACTATATATTCTGTTTATTACATGACCTGTTCATGCCACTAATCATGCGTAGGAATGTTCCTAATATATGAATATATTTTATACTACCTTGATTTCACCCTGCTATGTATAAAAAATATAATTATTTTGTTTGCATACTCCCCAGTTTGCCAAAAATCTAAACTTCTATGCATGTGTCTACTGTTTGCATCTGAATATTTTGGTCTTTGTTGCCCTGCTTCAGTTTCATTTACAAGATGCATGTGATCAAATTTGTCATGTTCAAGACTGTGAAGATAAATCCACAATCACTTGGATTATATCTAAAGAAACCCTGTACAAGTATATACTTTCATCTCGTTAGGAAGGCAGTTAAATTTAATATTGGTCTAAACAATTTAAATCTATAGACCGCAAGTGACAATACATTAGAATCATGATTTACTGTTCAAATCTTTATTTAGTCAATTGCATATGTATTTTATCCAATGTTTGAACTTTTTACCATGTATAATTTGAAAACCATACGGAGAAATTTGATAACTATAATCATACAAAGAATGAATTAATGATCAGTGTAAAGCGTAAAGTAAGACAATTGCTTTTGAATAGTATGGAGATGTATAGGGAAGTCAAAATTTAGCCTTAGAATGTCAGGTATACCTTTAGAATATTAATTTGGAAATGAAAATCGAAATTGTTTCTGATTATCAGTTTTATATAAAAAATTATATAGAATGAATTACATGAAATTTTATTTGATGGTAGTTAAACATGTACTAATCGATGACTGAACATTCTAGTAACTTGACAATTATTGCTGCAGCTTTGTGCATTATGCTTTGATTATATATCTGGGTGCGTGTGGATGGATACATATGCATATGAACCTGGAAGCTTATATTTTGCCTCTGTTTGTGTATTATACTTCATATTATAACTTTAGTTTGTAAAGGTAGATATATTATGCATGTCTTGAGACCTAGAATATGAAATATATTTTTTTATTATTAAAAAAAACTTGTTCATTGTTTTGTTACCTGCTGCATCATGTTGAGAAATATATGCATTAGTCAATTACATGCAAACACTTTGAAAGTTGCATTTTATTTGGCCAATTTGTTCGTATGCAACTACGTTGTTATTTGCCTTTAAATGCACTGTTTTGTGTATATTTATGCTACCTGTTTTATTGTTATTCGCGCACACCCTATTGAACTGATACTAAACTAGATTTGCACCTAGTTTAAACTAATTTTAATAGACACTGCTCCCATTTTAAGTTGATACTGAATACATACTACACAACTGTTTATTTTGCATATGATATATTTGATGTTTGATTTAATTATTATATTCAGTTTTTATTGAAGTTAATTTACTTGAACAATGATTAATCCTGACTCGAGAGTTTTATGTTTTTGCATGAAATGTTCGGGTTAGATACGAGTGTTGCAGATTTAAAGGTTTCGTTTACTGAAGTTACAGAGTCACAAAGACGCCCGCTTTTGATCCGCTTAAAATTCGCAAATTTTTGGTACATAAATTAATGTATATTTTCATCCACTATGTTTAAAAATATTGCAAAACTCTGATATTTTTGTAAAAATTATTCCGCTGCATGTTATTATGTTATGTGATTCTGTGTGTTGATTATGTTAAACCTCATAAGCAATAAAAATCTGTCGTTTCGAACGGTTTAAGTTCGTTTAACTACCGATTTGAAGCGGTCGAAAAGGCGGGTTGTTACAAAATATAACTAGAAACTCTAATAATTTTAATTAAAAGATTTATTCTTTTCACATGGGGTTTAAGAACAGTGTTATCGAAGACACCATTCACGACAAACCCAAAATCCAATTCTTTTATTCAATCCCAACTAAATATTAATTAATTGGAAAACTTCACTAAATCTTAATTAAAAGATTTATTCTTTTCTCAACTGGGTTTAAGAACAGTGTTATTTAAGACACCGTTCATGACAAATCCAAAATCCATTTCTTTTATTCAATTCCAATTAAATATTAATTAATTGGAAAACTTCACTAAATCTTAATTAAAAGATTTATTCTTTTATCAATTGGGTTGAAGAACAGTGTTATTTAAGACACCGTTCATGACAAACCCAAAACCTAATTCAATATTATATACAAGGCTCTGAACAAAAATAATATCGGCTTATATTCAATATCAAATTCTGAAACTAACAGATATCGTATTGGGAATACCAATATCTGTATCTTCCAAATTCCCATAACAGTATCTGTATAACCACGGAATCCAATACTGAAATATTCCGAAGATTATTTCCATTCCAATTTGTTCATTGGAATATTCTGGTTATTTTAAAACCATTTCAAATCCAATTTATTTCTTTAAAAATATTGGATTATTATTCTAGTTAATAACTAGTTCATTTTGATAAAAATATATTTTTATCTTTACAAACGTGCAAATTTTCATCCCTATTCTTTCCAAATCATTTATTATGATTTTACGCAAATTATTAATATTTCCAATAATTTTATTAAGGCCCTTTCAGTCAATTTACCTAAACGGTCATCGAACTGCACTTACAATGATCTTTTCCAAATTTGATTTGGACATAATTCCAAATCCAACCCTTAGATTTTAAATCTCTTATATTCGTTGGAAAGCTCTTTTCGATACGAACCCAAAGATTCCGGATTTAGGAGAATCCGACAGTTTGATCTTCTGTAATATCAATTCGAAGTTAATGGTCAAAATTCGCGAACAATCGCTGTGTGGCGTGTTCTATTTAGGTCATTAAATATATATAATATATATTATATATATTTCATCGATTTCCATTAAAAACGTATTTTATAAATCGTTTAAAATTCATTTTAAAATGATTTCAACTTCATTTTCAAGTTTAAATCAAAATTGAATACTCCTTATCATTATAATATGCAAATGATAATATTTTCAAAATATCTGATTTTCAAATCATTTCCTTTTCGATATTCATTATGAAAATGAATAAAATCAATATAAATATCGTTCGCGTTAAAATGGCGCAAATCTAATTAACACGACTTCACACATTTCAATATTTTCGTGTCTATTCCGAATCGGACATCAAAATCATATTTTAATCCTTTACAGAATATTATTTTAAAATATTCGTTCTTTCTGAATTGGAATCAGACACAATCAATTACCATATAATGTTATTTATACGGATTTTATACATACAAGTACTCAACAATAATGATACACCGTCAACCATCATTCAAAGTGCATTATACAACTGCATAAGGATTAAATATAAATAATTAACGTTTATAATAGTTTGTCAACCCGTCGATTGACATACAACTAAACAATTGGGATTAGGGTACATCAAATATCACCCCAATACCTGTGTGGGGTTTCAATCTCCAAACACAGATTTTTTGTGTGCAGTTAGGCGTAAAATTTATCGTCCCAATCAATGTCAGTTAATGTGTGTACATAAAAAAAATCATCCGATTTGTAAATAAATATTCATTTTCATTTCAGGAGAATTTTATGCCATTCATATATACGTTAAAAATTATATTTTAGCGATAAAATATTTATTTCAACACATAAATATATTTAATAGTTCATACATTCAATAAAAATGATATTTTTATTGTTCAAACATTTTATTCAACACATGAATATTTTATACGGTTCATATACACATTAAAAATTATATTTTAATGAATTAATATATATTTTAGAAAATTTCGGCATTATAACGGCGCGATATTAAAATAGGAGTAATGTCAAGCACTACCCCTCTCTTGTTATTGGCTCGCACCATACATATCAATCACAATCGATCCAAACAATTCCACAAACAATTCACAGTCAATTTCATAACTACAATCCAAATTTCCACAATACAATTCAAACAAACATCCATTGTTTGTGCAATAAATAGTGTCAGGGGCTACTAAGCCCCATTTGCATCCTAAAATATACTTAACTGTAAATTAATTAGAGTGAGAAGGAGTTCTCACATTGGTATCCACTCCATCGTGCTTTTCTGACATTCTGAATTACTGTTCCGATCCCAGACTTTGCAAACGAGCTTCAATTTTCAAGCTATCTTTTTTAGCTTAAATGCGCCATTTCGGATGACTTTCGCCTAGTGGGCTTTCTTCCGAAATTGCTCCATTTCGCCAGAAATCGCGAAAAGATAATATATGGATAGATGAATTTGGACGCGCTTTCTGAATAACTCCACAATCCAAAATCTGACTTCTATATACTAAAATCGAAGAGAAAATCATGCTCTTCGATTTTGGTACAGTGAAGTTTTGGCTAGTAGTGCTCAGATTGGGAGTTATGGGAGGAAGAGCGTCAGGGTGTTAATTGCAAATTCAAAAAAAATATAAAAATCGGGTTTTTAGTTGAATCGGGGTCCACGGTCGGAGCTATGGCTGGAGGAGGTGGCGTAGGGGTCGCTGGTGATCGCGGGTGGCATGACTGGTCGTTGGTGGTGGTTATTGGGTGGCGGCGGTTTTTGGGGGATAAAGGGTTTGTGGTTTTAATTGGCCGGAGAAGGAGGTGGGGTGCCTGACGGCGGCGGTGGAGCCGGGGGGGAGGGGGTGCGATGAGGTGGCGACGACCTTGGGGTGGTAGGCCACGGTGGATTAAGGTGGCGGCGTGGGCTGTGGATGGGGGGCGACGGGGTTAGAAGGGGGGCCCCTGAGCGATTTAGGTTTTTTTTCTTCTAATGAATGCAATTCGGGTAATGAAATTATACATAACACTTCTCCATTCGACCTCCAAATCGAACCCACCGAGTGTTGCCCCTAGCCAAATACCCCCATTCCGTACACAATGGGATATGTTTCATAAGCCAATTCGACTATTTCAATTTGTTTTTCTCTAAATTAAAATATAAATCATTATATATTAAACGTGAACGAACATTTTAATTTACCGGGGCCACGTACTAACTCCAAAAATTCCCGAAAAATAAATCTAGCTATGTTTTGACGATACGGTCCTAACAAAACTAATTTCAACGAATTTGGAGACCGTTTGAAAATTGGTCAGTTTCCAGTCGATTAAATTCAAACTAAAGTTGCCAAACACACTTTAATTCACCATGCTTACATATTAATTCCAAAAATTATCAAAATTGGAATCTAGCAATAATTTGACATTCCAGATCCAACAAAAGTAGTTTCGTCGAAAACGGAGATCATTTGCAAAATGGCTATTTTTTAGGGCTATAAATAATATAAAATATATGTAAATTCCATAGCGACTATTCTGAATTTTAAACTGGCCATAACTTTCAATTCTCGTTTTGAAATATTTATTTTTCACATTCATTAGAAAGATATAATTAAAAAGATTCAAATATTTCTGGTTTTACTGAAATCCGGTTTGTTTTGAATTTTGTACATTCATTTGAAATTTAAAATCGAATTTGCAAACTACCACACCATTTTAGACTCGTTTTATAATTAAAATAAATTTATTCGTTCTAACTTCGATTAAAATAAATTTATAGTCGTTATTATTTAAAATAAATCATTTTAAATATTCAAAATCCATTAAAATAGTTAAATAAAATTTTAAAATTGGTTCTGAAAATCCGGGTTGTTACAATCTCCCCCACTTAAAATATTTTCGTCCTCGAAAAGAAACGGAGCTGAAAGTTGTTTTACTAACCAACTCAACTTTCATTCTGGCTTTCATTCTTCAACTTTTCGGTTTCTAAGAATTTTCCAATTTCTCCAAAAATTTGGCAAACACCCTAAATTTTCAAATAATTTCGCCATAACCTCCTTTATACGGGGAGACCTTTAAAACCACAACTTGCCTCACAGGGCCCTCATCAATTCGAAAGAAAAAGAAAAAGCCAAGCGGCTAGCCAATCGGCTCATAAAATCATCAAAACCCAATAAAATGGTAAACATGTACCTATTTGTCCGGCATACAATTTTGCTTCTCTTCTTAACTTCCATGCTATGACCTGTTTACACACACACACACACACACACACACACACACATATATATATATATATATATATATATATATATGTACATATATGCAATTCTAACAAATTTCAATTTAGTTCAATATTTGATTCAATTTGGCCAATTCTACCTTTTATTCACATATTAGTTAAATTAATAATCATTCCAATATTTTTATTAGTTAAACTAATAATCAATCATCACAACCAGCAATCAATTAGTTGGTTAGCTTTTCAAACATGTAATTTTAATATATTCAAAAATCCATTTTTGATGCTAATTTACAACCAATGTACTCTAACTAAGTTTTGGTTCTCACACTAGTCAATTGGAAATATATAGATATCCCACTTTCGAAACTCGAAAATAATCATAGAGATGTTTCAAACCATCATCAAAAACATCTCCGAGCGACTAGAGTGTGATTCTATATCTATCTAGTATATTTGAGACTTCGTATACACGCTAGCTAGGCATATATGCAAAATCTGCATATACTCGATTGTCCAAATCAATTTAAAATAAAATATTCAAATACATATAATATTATATAAATTTTCAAAACAAAATTTGTTTTCATCTTTATTTTTAATAAATAATACTCTTCCAACTCATTCTAGGATACTATTGATCCCATCTATAACGAGTCATTCTTATTGGATATTACTAATCCAATCTCTGATGAATTCTTTCGTTTGGTTCTAACGTGCCTTCTTCTCGAGCTCTGTAACCAAATATCTGATACCACGAAGAAACGACCCAAACTTACCATTACGGGAAAGCCCGGATTGAGTTGAGAACACAACAAATCAGACACAAATGATAGAACATTTCATTGCTTATTACAATATTTACATCAGAGTAGAAGAATATAACAGTATAGGAATACATAATATACATTTGATAAACATCAGAGATTTAAATTACATTAGTAGCGGAAAAATAATACATAACACATCTGAAAGAAATACACGGATATAAAGCTTTCTGAATATAGCTCCAACTGTAAATCCAGGATCTTGGAAAAGAAATATCTGCAAAAACCCAACTACTAGCTGCCCCTATGGAAAATAGGGGCACCCAGAGTTTAGGTTAAAACATTAAACTCCAGGTCAGTCATGGGACTGGTGTGAGAACTAAAACAGTTATTTAAATCGTTACTCTAAAGTTAGGTAAATCAAGGGACTACACCGTATAACACGGAACAGGTTTACTCCTAAGAATACCGATGCATAAAACAAACAGCGCAATGCTTTTTGGAAAAATGAAGCTATTATAAGACTCAGGTCCCATCACACAATGCAACGCAAGCCAAAGGATAGAGTTTTCCCTTATAAAAGCTAAATATGCTTGGTATGTTTAATCAAATCATATGATACTATTATAAGTGCATAGTTTTAAAAACAACTTCAAATATAAATGTATCAACCATAGACGGCATGGGTACCATATATCATGTCGCCATACTAGTTCTACAATCAAAACCGCATGATGTCGTATTGGAAGTTGGAGTTCCATCGTGAACAAAGGCAAGGGATCACCCTTACCGAATTCGAGACACTCTAGCTCGTGCCCCAGGACCCAGACTCAGGTGAGCCCTTGGAGCATCAAACACTTACGTTAGTGGATTATATTTCCTGAACAATACGTTTCCCCGCCCTATGGGGCATAAATCTGGTCAGTATATCAACTATACCATCCATCGGACCCGTAGTGACCGATATATCCGAGGCGCCTTGCTATCCATAAAATAATATGAAACATCCACATGAGTAAAATGTCTAGGCTCCTTACCATGACACCACTCCTAGCTAGAAAGAAATTAATGTCCTCCCTGGGGTCCTCTCCCGTTTCTGGTCCAAACCGGGGTGTGAGGCTCGCGAATTAACGCTATACACAAAGCTATGCTATTTAAAGCTGTGCTTTGATCATCAACCACAAGACTCTGCTTTTCAAAAAAAGCCTTGATCATTTGCATCTCAGCTTGCTTCACTGACAATTCATGCCATGTGACTGATGTCTATATATATATATATATATAACCTCTAAGCTCGTACATCTTAGAGAAGGGTGTTAAGCAAGAGATTAAATTCTCCGCCGCCAAATAGAAATATATTTAACAGAAATCAACTAACATGTAATAAAATCCAATGTCAGACACACATCCATTTACTAGTTCATTCTGGGTCTGAACGAAAACGGAGGCACCTTTTTCCTCGTCCCATATGTCCAATTTAGGAGAGAAGTCCTCGCATATCCGGTCGATCTCCAAGTACGCCTGGATGATCACCACCTATTACCTTGTCTTCGGTGTACAGCCCAATCAAGACATCGGCAATCATCCAAATGATGTGAAGAACTCCGGTCTTCAACCACCGTCTTCATCGTCGACTTATCGTCGAATTGATTATTCAGAATGGTATAAACCCGGTCTTTCTGAATAACTCAGGTATCTTATAAACAAGTGCTGTAAAAACACAACATACGCCTCATTCCAATCCAGAATATTATTTCATTCAAATATTCTTTTCAGAATTTAAACCAAACTAAGGTTTTCCAAACTAGGTGGGATTAGCGAACCTTACCGAATTAATCACTTATTATATTTCCCGATCCCAACCTATTCATCCCATGGAGCAAAACTGGTGATACTCCTGTAACACCCCGTATTTCTGTTAATATTAATGTTCACAAATTAAAGAATAACTAATCTCATAGGTGAGAATTAAGGGAGACGGGTTGCGCCATTGTGTTCGTCTCGGAATTCTGGTTGAGATAGAATCCGAGTTTGCATGAATTAGACTTCGTATGAAGAAGTTAAGGCCATCGGAAGTTTCAGAAAATTCAAAAAAGATTTCAAAATTCAAATTTTCAGAGTCAGATGGGCTAGGCGGGAAAATTCCCGCCAGGGCCAGGTCGACCATAGGGTCGACCTGGGGGTCGACCTACCCTAACCAGGTCGACCTGGGGGTCGACCTGCCCCCCGGGTAGATTTGATTGTGACCTGTTTCTGACTGTATGCTGACTCATTAGGGTTTCTGATCTGCTCTGATTGGCTAGGATTAATTCTGGGTTGATCAGACGGTTTAAAATAATCCTAAACTCTATAAAAAGACATGTAGACTCAAACCCTAAAATCAAAATAAAATTAGATTCATGGCCTCCATGCTGTCACCTAGCACCTCAGAATAGCCGCCACCAATTAGAGAGGAAGAAAGCTAATCAAATTCAATTCTTTTCAACTCTAACAACAAATCTACTTCAAAGGAAAGTTAATTCAACTTCAGAACTCAGAATTCAGAACTCAAGACCTTCTTTAAGTTGTGAGTTCGATTTCTTTAATAAAATAATTAGCAATTCAATTGGATTGAGTTATGATGGGAATTATATGGCTATGTTGTGAATTATTGACCGCATGTTATCATCTATGTTGTAAAATTGTGATGTTATCATTTATGTTGTAAATTCTATGATGTTATCTTCTATGTTGTAAAGTTGTGATGTTATCATCCATGTTGTAATCCTATGATTAGCTTATGTATAATCAATCCATAATGATGTTTCATATGCTAGTTTGGTTATGTTGATTCATATGATAAATCATATGTATTTATGCAAGTTCAGGTGTTGATTTAGATATGAATCATATGCAAGTTAGTGAAAATTTTATGTATAACCTTACATGTTTCATGACATCTATTTTAGATCTAAAGTTAGGCTATGACGTGTGTGAGTTATATGCTAAATTCTACATGCTATTTTACATGTTTAGATGTAAGTTTACACCATCGTTATATTGCATAAATCACATATGCAAGTTTATATAAATATATGTGTTTGGAATACGAATCATGTTATGTAAGTTTGTGTTTATTTCCTATGCAAGTTTACACCTTTAGATGTAGATCTATGACATACATGGATTATGAAGTTTGTGACCATTACCTAAACAAGTTTACACCTTTAGATTTGGATCTATGACATATGTAGTTTTATGCAAGTTGTGTCTTTGGCCTATGCAAGTTTTAGATGTAGAACCTCATTCACACATGCAAGTTCACCCCTTATGTTTAGATCTAGTTTTAATTATATGTATGTTGTGATGTTTTCTCTTTATTCCATGAGTTAGACTATTCGAGTCTAACATATATTTTACGTTAAATGAACGAACATACAACGTGGGGTAAAGGGGATAATATTGAAAGATTTAATATTAAGCATTGGCATAAATGCCTTAAATGGCATAAAATAAATTTGTGATGAAAATTGGTATGATTTTACATACCATAAATAGATGGACATAATTGAGTCAATTATGGCCATAGTTAAATTTGGAATTGATTGATAATTTGAATAGGGAAATTAATTCAAATTGGGGAATGATTAATTAGGAGTAATTAATGGTCTAAGACACGAGGTTAGGCTCTTTTATGGTGTAAGACTGCCCGGACCCGCCCGACAAATCCAGCTGCCACAAATGCCAGTATAATGTGGGAGGTCTTAGGCATAAATTAAATACGTAACAATTGTAAAGATACGAGGTTAGGCTCGTTTGTGGTGTAAGACCGCCCGGACCCGCCCGGCAAATCCAGCTGCCACAAATGCCAGTCTAATGTGAGAGGTCTTTATAAGGTTACGGTCTTTATGAATTGAGAAACACTTAACCAGATAAACATGTAGTGGGACATGAGGGGGTTAAGTGGGTGCCTTGGGTGGCATGTGGAATCTAGTGGGTGCCTTGGGTGGCATTTGAAATATGATTAGAAACACTTAACCAAAATTGAAACATGTAAGTGAACATGAATAAGAAGAGGGTTAAGTGGGATGTACTAGAGGGGACCAAGCTTAGGTGGATAGCTTGTGTCAAGTAATGGGGGCCGTTTCAACCAGTAACCCATAAGTATCTTTGTGGGCTCGACCCAAGTCGAGGACGGGACACGCGTACTGGGCTTGACTGTAAGAGGCCAAAACGGGTTAGCGGTGGCAACGCAAGTCCAACGGGTTCATGTATGTGTGTGGGCCCGGGCTGGTAGGTAAGACGTTGTTGCATCGTGTAGGTATAAGCCGTGCATTGTTGGTTGTATCGGGTTGCCACTTTAGGGAGTGATACACCCCACTGTGGGACAAGCACGGGTATCTACGAGTTAGGGATCCGGTCGCATGGGGGTAGTGGGTACACCTAGTGGAGGTAGGGGCAGGCGGCACCTATGAAGGAAGCTAGGGGTGCACGAAACTACCATTATCATTATTAAGTTCTGTAGGCGGGATCAACCTAAGGGTGACTAGTGGTGGTGCAGTATAGTAGTGGTGGTGCAGTATAGAAATTATCTTATAGTGGTTTAGGTGTGTTTTAACGTTATCTTAGTTCAATCTTATTTACTTTTTTACTCTGTCGTACTCAATTATTCACAGTCATTTACTTATTTTCCAACTTATGCCTTAGCCTAGTTGTTTTGGTAATTATATTGTTAAAGTTATCGCACTCGCCAGACTTTATGTCTGACCCACTTTGTTTCTACCTCTTCTCTTCCTCCCCCCCCCCCCCCCCCCCAAGGTGCTCAGGTTGGAGCTAGCACCAGTGGAGCTTGATTTTGGACAGCTGTATCTCTTGCTTTTAGAAGTTGCTTAGATCGCTGAAGTAAAGTTCAACCTCTCTTATTTATGGCTATTTTGTACTGGGGTTATGTCTTTCAATTTATGTACTTTGAGTTGGTCAAGACGGATATTATGTACTTTGACTCTGGTTTTTGATGATGTAATCAAACGTATGTGTTTACCGCTGCAATGAAATAAAGTTTTAAATTTTTAAGTACTGTTTATTTCTGTCTTGTTGTTAAGTTTCTGTTCTATACTCACTTAAAACACTCCACAGAAGTTAGTGCATTCCCTTTGTGAGTGACATTAATGGACGTGGGGTGTTACAACTCCATTCTCCATCATTTCCCAAATTTGATAATTTAAATTATCACATTTACATTTCAATCTAACTGAAGATTTATTAAAACTCCACTTAGTTTTAATCCCCAAAAATCATTATATAATGATTATCCAAATTTAGGAAATAAATCATGTCTTTAACTGGGTTAAAGAACCAATGTCATTTAAAAACACAGTTCACAATAAACCCAAAATCACATTCCATTAACTATGGAATCTTCATGGAAAACAGATCAATATATAACCGATATCAATTTCCGTATCCGATAATAATATAAATGGAATAGCGACAAAGCCCTTTAAATTCCATATGTACTAACATACTTCCTCCACAAAAGCTCACTACGATTATTACCAAATCGAATTCCATCCAATTCCAATTTATTATATTAAATTAGAAAACTTTATTTTGGAAATTTTCCATTAAATAATATTAAAAAGATTTATAAATTCCAAATCACATTTCACTGTAAATCGGGTTAAAGAACGAATGTCGTTAAAAACATAGTTCACAATAAACCCAATACACATTCTATTTTTATTCCAATTACTAAATATAACTGGAAACTCTAATAATCTTAATTAAAAGATTTAATCTTTTCACACGTGGTTTAAGAACAGTGTTATTGAAGACACCATTCACGACAAACCTAAAATCGAATTCTTTTATTCAATTCCAATTAAATATTAATTAATTGGAAAACTTCACTAAATATTAATTAAAAGATTTATTCTTTTCTCAATTGGGTTTAAGAACAGTGTTTTAAGACACCGTTCATGACAAACCCAAAATCCAATTCTTTTATTCAATTCCAATTAAATATAAATTAGTTGGAAAACTTAACTAAACCTTAATTAAAAGATTTATTCTTTTCTCAATTGGGTCCAAGAACAGTGTTATTTAAGACACAGTTCACGACAAACCCAAAACCTAATTCAATATTAAAATACAAGGTTTTGAATTGAAATTATATCGACTTATATTCAATATCAAATTTTGAAACTTACGGATATCGTATTGGGAATAACGATATCTCTATCTTCCAAATTCCCATAACAATATCTGTATAAACACGGAATCTAATATCAAAATATTCCGAAGATTGCTTCCATTCCAATCCTTTCCAATTTATTCATTGGAAAATTTTGGTTATTTTTAAAACCATTTCAAATCCAATTTATTTCTTTAAAAATATTGGATTATTATTCTAATTAATAACTAGTTCATTTTGATAAAAATATATTTTTATCATTACAAACGTGGAAATTTACATCCCAATTCTTTCCAAATCATTTATTATGATTTTACACAAATTATTAATATTTCTAATTATTTTATTAAGGCCCTTTTAGTCAATTTCCATAAAAGGTCATCGAACTGCACTTACAGCGAACTTTTCCAAATTTGATTTGGACATAATTCCAAGGCTAGCCATTAGATTTCAAATCTCTTATATTATTGGAAAGCTCTTTTCGATACAAACCCAATGGTTCCAGTTTTACGAGAATTCGATGGTCGGATTTCCCGTAATATCAATTCGATGTCAATGGTCGAAATTCGCGAACTAACACTGCGCGGTGCGTTTTATTCATGCCATTAAATATAATATATATATATATATATATATTATATATTTCATCGATCTCCATTTAAAATGTATTTTATAAATCGTTTTAAATTTGTTATAAAAACGATTTCAACTTCATTTTAAATCAAAATTGAATACTCCTTATCATTATAATATATAAATGATAATACTTTCAAAATATCAGATTTTGAAATCATTTCCATTTAGATATTCATTATAAAAATGAATAAATCAATATAAATATCGTTTGCGTTAAAATGGCGCAAATCTAATTAACACGGCTTCACACATTTCAATATTTCCATGTCTATTCCATATTGGACATCAAAATCATATTATAATCCCTTATAGAATATTATTTTAAAATAGTCGTTATTTTAAAATATTCGTTCTTTCTGAATTGGAATCAAACATAGTCAATTACCATATAATGTTATTTATATGAATTTTATGCACACAAGTACTTAACAATAATGATACACCGTCAACCATCATCCAAAGTGCATTACACAACTGCATAAGCATTAAATATAAATAATTAACGCTTACAACAGTACGTCAATCCATCGATTGACATACAACTAAACAATTGGGATTAGTGTACGTCAAATATCATCCCAATACCCGTGTGGGGTTTCAATCAACAAACACAGATTTTTTTTTGTGTAGTTGGGCGATGTGTTAAATTTATCGTCCTAATCAATGTCAGTTAAATGTGTGTACATAAACAAATTATCCGATTTGTAAATGAATTTTCATCTTCATTTCAGGAGAATTTTATGTCATTCACATATACGTTAAAAATTATATTTTTAACAATAAAATATTTATTTCAACACATGAATATTTTTAATAATTCATACATTCAATAAAAATGGTATTTTTATTGTTCAAACATTTTATTCAACATATGATTATTTTATACAGTTCATATACACATTGAAAATTATATTTTTAATGAATAAATATTTATTTTAGAAAATTTCGGCATTATAACGGCACGATATTAAAACCGGAATAATGTCTAGCACTACCCCTTCCCTGATATTGGCTCGCGCCATACATATCAATCACAATCAATCCAAACAATTCACAATCAATTTCACAACTACAATCCAAATTTCCACAATACAAATCAAACAAACAATCATGGTTAGTACAATAAATAGTGTCGGGGGCTACTAAGCCACGTCTGCATCATAAAAAATATTTAACTGTAAGTTAATTAGAGTGAGGAGTTCTCACGTTGGGATCCACTCTGCCGTGCTTTTCTGACATTCTGATTTATTGTTCTGATCTCAGAATTTGCAAATGAGCTCCAATCTTCACACCGTCTTTTTTTCTATCTTAAACGTGCCATTACGGACGACTTTCGCCCAGTGGTTTTTCTTTCGAAATTGGTACATTTCGCCAGAACTCGCGAAAAGACATTATTACACAGCAGACTTTGGATGCGTTTTCTGAACAACTCCGCAATCCAAAATCTGACTTCCATATACTCAAATCGAAGAGAAAATCGTGCTCTTCGATTTTGGTATTGTGGAGTTTTGGCCAGAAGTGCTTAGATTGGAAGTTATGGGTTGTGGATTAAGGCGGCGACGTAGGCTGTGGATGGGGGCGACAGGATTTGAAAGGGGGCCTAAGCGATTCAGGTTTAATTTTTTTATATTTTTTTTCTAATGAATGAAATTAGGGTTTTAAAAATATATATAACACTTCTCCATTCGACCTCCAAATCGAACCCACCGACTATCGCCCCTAGCCAAATACCCCAATCTCGTACACAATAGGATATGTTTCATAACCAATTCGAATGTTTCAATTAGTTTTTCTTTAAATTAAAATATAAATCAATATATATTAAATTTGAACGTACATTTTAATTTACTGGGGCCACGTACTGATTCCAAAAATTCCCGAAAAATAAATCTAGCTATGTTTTGACGATACGGTCCTAACAAAACTAATTTCGTCGAATTTGGAGACCGTTTGAAAAATGGTCATTTTTCAATCGATTAAATTCAAACTGAAATTGCCAAACACGTTTTAATTCACCACGCTCACATATTAATTCCAAAAATTATGAAAATTGGAACCTAGCAATAATTTGACATTCTGGATTCAACAAAAGTGGTTTCGTCAAAAACGGAGGTCGATTGTAAAATGGCTATTTTTAAGGGCCATATATAATATAAAAAATATATAAATTCCATAGCGACTACTCTGAATTTTGAATGGCCATAACTTTCAATTCTTGTTATGAAATCTGGATTTTTCACATTTGTTAAAAAGATATAATTAAACAGATTCAAATATTTCTGACTTTACCGAAATTCGGTTTATTTTGAATTCGGTACATTCAATTGAATTTTAAAATTGAATTTTCAAACTACCACGTTATTTCAAGCTCGTTTTATAACTAAAATAAATTTATTCATCCTAACTTCGATTAAAATAAATTTATTTTGTTATTATTTAAAATAAATCATTTTAAATATTTAAAATCCATTAAAACAGCTAAAATAAAAATTTTAAATTGGTTCTGAAAATCGGGTTGTTATAATATGATGAATGATATCAGAATATAGCATTACATTTTTAAAGTGGTAATTGATAGATGAATTTAGTATTGTATTTTTTAAAGTGAAATAACATATGTACAATATACTAAATGATAACTGAATATAGCATTTCATTTTTAAAGTGAGCTACCATGTATAAAATATAATAAATGATAGTTGAATTTATCATTTGTACTTTTGAAGTGAGTTAGCACGTGTAGAGTTTGCAAAATAATGTTTGAATATAGAATTTATTAGTAAAATGAATTTGCATGAATAGAATATAATAAATGATAGTTGAATTTTGCATGGGGATAGTTATTGACACTCCAAATATTGTTAAGGGGGGTCAATTTTTTAAAAAGGAAGAATTTGTTAAGGAGAGTACCAATGCATAGAGCACCCCCCTTAACAAATAAAGTTTATTTTACCAAATTATCCTTCTTTGCAATAATCTCCTTTTTAGTTGTTTATCAATTAAAAAATTATGTGGTATATTGGTCGAACTGCATTAGATTTTGTACCAAATTATCAATAATTTCATTTGTCGATATGTATCAGATCAGATGAAAATATATCATTCATAGGAGATCGATATAAATATATCAAACAATTTATTAATACAATATCCCACTGCCAAATTTGTCGATACAACCTATTTTCTCCACTTCAACAACCCAACAACGAATACAAATTTCAAAAACGATGAACAATGTCAAACAAAAATATATAATACGGCAGACCTACGTCGTTCATACCGTTATGCAGTAATTAACCTATTTTGGCAATGACAAATCGAAAAATAAACAACCATCTCCACCGAACAAAATTTGACACTACAGCGTTTCGCTCTTGAGACTGACAAAGTTAAAATCTTAACTTCCATCGTTTCCGGCATTATACAATCGATTTCACATACCTTATCAACAAATTCTCCACAATCTTAGTATCTTAGGAGAAGCGTTTCACATTCATCTTTTACACCATTATTTCTCCTCAAACAATCGATTTTTTTGTTTGCAAATAATTTAAAGATTTGGTTTTTTTTGGTTTGAGATTAATTGGGATTTGAGATGGTAAGGGTAAAAAGGGAACGTAAAAAATTAAGTACGTGACCCCACTTAACATTTTTATTATGATTGGAGTGTTTTTAAAATTTGACCTCCCCTTAACAATAATTGGAGTGTCAATAACAACACCCTTTTGCATTGTATTTTTTATAAGGAACTAGAATGTTTAAATATGCTCAATGGTAGTTGAATATAGCATGGTATTTTTTTAATAAACTAGAATGTGGAACATAATAAATGATAGTTGATTTCAACATTGTATTTTAAAGTGAACTAGCATGCATAGAATATGCTAAATAATATCTTAATATAGCATTATATTTTTAAAGCGAACTAGCACATATAAGATATGAAAAATGATACACAAATATAGCAGTGTGTTTCCAAAAGAGAACTAGCATGTATAGACATGATAAATGATAGTTCAATATAGCATTGTATTTTAGAAAGTGACCTAGCATGAGTATAATATTCTAAATGATAGTTAAATATATCATTGTATTTTTAAACTTCTATAAAATATATTGCATAGATAGTTGAATTAAATATTTTTTATGTTGTTATAAAGTAAACGATGCAGTCAATGGCAAAAGATAAATCTTTTATAAAATGCTATATTAATTTAGCATTGAACAGTAATATTATCTACTATACAAATCTATGGTTTATAGCAATAAAACAATGCTATATTTGATTAGCATTAAATTTAGACTAAAATAACACATATGCTAAAGTACATTAGCATTATAAGTTTTTCGAAACTGTTAAAATGCTAGATTGAATTAGTAGTAGATAAAAAATTTGACATATCAAAATAATGTTATATGCAACTATCATATGAAAATTTAAATATAATTGTCAGAAAAAACATCAAAGTTAGAAAATAAGTAGGGGAAAATGTTATGTTTAAGAAATATTTACCAAATTTAATCATCAGTGACCTGAAAACAAAATGCTATATCTGATTGTCAATTCAAAAAATGTATCATTGAATATGTAAAAAAGAAAAAGAAGAAAGAACTATATGGAAAAAATGTATGTAAGAAAAGAATTTTTTTATCAGACTATCATATTTAAGTTTGAATAAAACAATAAGTACAACTACCATTTAAAAATAAAATGATAAGTACATCTACAGTTTTTAAAAATGAACACTACACTATAAAAAAAAGATAAGTATAACCATAGTTTCAACGTTTGGATATATTTGACCTGAACCAAAAAAAGGAAAGAAAATACACTCAAATTAAATAAGTGTTTCCTTTTTTTACTTTATATTTTTTTACTGAAATGCTAACTAATGTAAAAAGGTAAAAAAGAAAACACTTATGTTATTAGAATTCGACTAAAATGCTAAGTACAGTTAGCATTGAAAGAATTGGTAATACTGAAAGTAGAAATATAATAGCAAATTGGCATTCGACTCAAATGCTGTGACGAAAAGGAATTTCGCTCGATCCGAACCAGTGGCTAAACCGACCCAGACCGTTCGAAACACCCTATCGTTTGAGAACACGGCAAAATAGAACGTAGACGGAAGAACATTTCATTGTATATTACAACAATGCATCAGATTACAAGAATATACAGAGTATAAATGAATATTACACAGAAATATCAGAGTTTTAAATTACATTTAAATACATAGCAGCGGAAAATATTACAATACACAACTAGAAGAGATATATGGATACAAAGCTTTCCAGATATCATTCCAGCTGTAAACCAGGATCCTGTGAATATAAATCTGCAAAACCAAAACTACTAGCTGCCCGTGTCAAAATAGGGGCACCCAGAGTTTAGGTTAAAACAATAAACTCCAGGTCAGTCATGTGACTGGTGTGAGAACCAAAACAGTTATTAATCTTTGTTTTTAAAGTTAGGTAAATCAAGGGACCACGCCGTATAACACGGAACGGGTTTCCTCCCAAGAATACCAGTGCAGAAAACAAACAGCGCAATGCTAAATAAAGAAAAATGAAGCTATTATAAGACCCTGGTCCCATCACACAATGCAACGCAAGCCGGAGGATAGGGTTTTTACCTTATAATAGCCAAGAATGCTTGATACGTTTAAAAGAAATCATTTTATACTATTTTAAGTGTATAGTGTATAAAACAACTTCAAATCATAAGTATCAATCATAGGCGGCATGAATGCCCCATACCACTATGTCGCCATATATAGGTTATACAATCAAAATCGCAGAGTCACGTATTTGGAAATTGGATTTCCATCTATGAACCAAGGCAAAAGATAGTCCTCAACCGATTTGAGACGCTCTAGCCCGCCCCTCAGGAACAGCCGCAACTGCCCCTTGGATCGTCAGGGCCGGTCCACCGATGTGGATTATTATGCCTGAACACTACGTTTCCCCGCCCTTTGGGGGCGTAAATGAGCCAACGAATGACTCCATCGGACCCGGATCGTCCGATCAAACCGAGGCGCCTCGCAACAACAACAACCACACATGTGAAAAGTATATAAATGTCAGGGCTGGTAGGTCACTGACACCACCCTAGCTAGAAAGAAACGCATGCCCTCCCTGAGGTCCTCTCCCGTTTCTGGTTCACAACCGGGGTGTGAGGCTCGCGAATTCACGTTACACAAAGCTGTGCCACACAGGCTGTGCTCTGATCATCACCACAAGACTTTGCTTTTCAACAGAAGCCTCGATCAATTGCCACTTAGGCATGCCACACAGGCAATTCACTCCATGCGTTTGATATTCATCAGTATATAACCCCTGAGCTCGTACGTCTCAGAGAAGGGCGTTAAGCAAAAGAATAAATTCTCCGCCGCCAAACAGATATATATTTAATAGAGATCAATCACACGGACTAAAATCCAATGTCAGACACACAGTCCATTTACAAGTCCGTTCTAGGTCTGAACGAAACCGGAGGCACCTAGTACCCCGCATATCCATCGATCTCCAAGTACGTCTGGACGATCACCAACTGTTTCCATCTTCTTGGGTGTACAGCCCAATCAAGATCATCAGTAATCACCCAAACGACGTGAAGACTTCTGGTCTTCGACCACCGTCTTCATCTTCGACTTATCGTCGTATCAGTTATTCAAAATGGGATAAACCCGGTCTTTCCGAATAACTCACGTATATTTTAAATAAGTGTTACACAAACACAACATACGCCTCATTCCAATTCATTAGTCACTAACTGTAAATTAATCAAGAGAATAATTCCCCAAATATTAACCCCGAAGGCCGAAACCAACATCAGATCAATATCCAGAAAACCATTCTACTTGGCTAACCAACAGTTAGTTTCTAAATTTTACATTCATAGGGAAAGGTTCCCATTAATTTTATCAAAGATAAATCATTAAAATTTATTCTTTAATCTATTTTTGAATATCAATTCAAACTAGTCGGGATTAGCGAACCTTACCGAAGTAATCATTTATTTTAATTTCCCAATCCCAACCTATTCATCCCATGAAGTAAAACTGGTAATACTTCATATCTAACACCACAGTGATATCGGTAAATTCAATTACCATTTCACGTTCAAATCTAATTAAAGATTTAACTATCGCCTGGAGTAAAACTGGTGATACTCCATTCTCGATCTTTTCAATCTAATTAAAGATTCATTAAAACTCCACTTAGTTTTAATCTTTAACGGGGTTAAAGAATCAGTGTCATTTAAATACACTGTTCACGATAAACCCCAAGATCACATTCCATTAACTATTGGGTTAAAGAACAAGTATTATTTAAAACACTGCTCACGATAAACCCAAAAATTAATTCGAATTCAATTCCAATTAAATATTATTTAATTGGTACACTTCATTAAATCTAAATAAAAAGATTTAATCTTTTCTCAACTGGGTTCAAGAACAGTGTTAATGAAGACACCATTCACGACAAACCCAAATCACATTTGATATTCAATACAAGGCTCTGAATAGAAAATATATCGGCTTATATTCAATATCAAATTCTACGATTAACAAATGTCGTATTGGAAATAACGATATAAATATATATATCTTTCAAATTTCCATAACAACATCTATATAATCACGAATTCCAACATCGAAATATTCCGAAGACAATTTCGATTCAAATCCACTCCAATGCAATCATTGGAAATTTCGGTTATTTTTAAAGCCCTTTTCAAATTCAATTTATTTATTAAAAAATAAATAGAGTTATAATTCTAGTTCAAAACTAGTTCATTTCGATAAAAATCTATTTTTATCTTTTCAAATATGGGTTTTTCCATCCCAATCCTTTATAAATCATTTCTTATGATTTTAAACAAATTATTACTATTTTTAATAATTTTATCAAGGCCCGTACAGTCGATTTCCATCAACGGCCATCGAACTGCACTTACAGCGACCTTTTTCAAATTTGATTTGGACATAATTCCAAATCCAACCGTTAGATTTCAAATTTCTAATATTCTTAGAAAGCTCATTTCGATACGAACCCGACGGTTCCGGTTTCAGGAGAATCCGACAGTCGGATCTCCCGTAATATCCGTTCGAAGTCAATGGTCGAAATTCGCGAACTGCCGCGGCGCAGCGCGTTCTATTCAGGCCATTATATTATATATTCAATATATATAATATATACTTCGTCGATTTCCTTTTAAAAACGTATTTTATAAATCGTTTTAAATTCGTTTTCAAAATGGTTTCAACTTCATATTCCATTTCAAATCAAAATTGAATATTCCAATATAAATTCATTTCAAATTCATTTCAAATTGATTTCAATTCAAATTGATTTCTAATTCAATTTCAGTTCGTTTTCAATTCAATTCAATTCAATTTCAATTCGAATTCATTTCTATTCAATTTCTATTCGAATTCATTTTAAAACGATTTCAACTCTATTTGAATTCATTTCAAAACGATTTCAATTCTATACGAATTCATTTCAAAACGATTTCAATTCTATTCGAATTCATTTCAAAACGATTTCAATTCTCTTTAATATTCACTTCAATTTGAATAAAATCGATATAAATATCGTTCACGTCAAAATGGCATCAATCTATCAACGCGGCTTCATATATTTCAATTTTTAAATATTCTACTTCAAATATTTCTTTTTCAAATATTTCTATTCAAATATTTCATTTCAAATATTCTATTTCAAAACTGGAATGAGGCCCAAACAATTACCATATAATGTTAATTATATGGATTTTCTACAACACATGCATATATCAACAACGATGAATAATCAACCATCATCCAAAGTGCATTCTACACTGTATAAGCATCAAATATAAATATTCAACGCTTATAACAGCCTGTCAATCAATCGATCGACATACAACTAAATAATCGGGATTAGTGTACATTAAATATCATCCCAATACCCGTGTGGGGTTTCAAACAATCAAACACAGATTTTATTTGTGCAGTTGGGCGATGTGTAAAATTTATCGACCCAATCAATGTCCTTCAAATAGGTGTACATAAACAAACCGTCCGGTTTGTAAATGAATATTTATTCACATTCACGTTAAAAATTATATTTTTAACGATCAAACTATTTTATTCAACCTATGAATATTATATTCGGTTCATTTATTAAATAAAATGTTATCTTTATTTTTCTAACTTATTTTAGAAAATTTCGACGGCATAACGGCACGATACTAGAAATGGGACGAAGCCTAGCCTTATCCCAGGTCTAGTGAAGGCCCACGCCATTCACACATCAATCAAATCAATTTCATTTCACCAAACAATTCAATTCAAACCAAATAATCTAACCAACTACACAACCAAACAATTAAACAAACAAGCCATCCATGGTCTGTGGATGACGGGTGTCGGGTGCTGCTAAGCACCGTCTGCATCCTAGTATATATATAACTAGAAAAAGAAATTGAAGAGTGAGAAGTTCTCACCGATAGCTATCCTAACTCCACGGCACTTCTAATGCAGGAAATCTTCATTGTTCTCGTCTCTTATCCCTTTCTCTGCCCGCAGCCACTACATATATAGAAATCGAATTTTCACTTCGCTATTCAATATATAAAAATCAAATTTTTCCTTTATAATTCAATATATAAAAATCAAATTTTTCCTTTATAATTCAATATATAAAAATCGAATTTTTCCTTTATAATTCAATATATAAAAATCGAATTTTTCCTACGATGTCATATAGATAAAAATTCCATTTCTATCCCGCTATTCTTCATATAAAGATTTCGCCTTTTCAAAAATATAGATTTCATCATTATAAAAATCACCACTTTATTTCAACGTATATAAAAATAAAAATCAGATTTTTATTTTTCTACATACACAAAGATGATATTTATAATATTCCTATCATGCAAAAATTTATAGTTTTACTTCTCTACATAAACAAAAATCATATTTTTACTTTGATATAAGTCTAATCCTTTTTGTAAATAAAAACTGTAGCTTTAACTATAAATATTCAATCTTTGTTGTCAATAAAAATCCGAACTTTGTTGTCAATAAAAATCCGAACTTTGTTGTCAATAAAAATCCGAACTTTGTTGACAATAAAAACAATCCTTTTTATTTATAAACTAAAACTGAATTCAACCAAAGTAGTTTATAATTCAAAACTGAATTAAAATAAATAAATAATAAAATTAAAAAAAAGGAAAGCTCACTGTTTTTTTTTGACGGAGGAGGTGAATGTGGCTGCGCTGGAATGGGTTTCTCGAACTGGGGGGCGGGGGGGCGGGGGGCTCGAGCTGACGAAGCTCGCGTCAGAGCTGTGGAGGATCGGAAGGGTTCGTCGGCGTTGGAGGTGAAGGGGGGGCAGAGCAACGGGTGGTGGAGGCGGTCGTGGGTAGCGTGGTGGTCTCGTGCGTCGAGCAGAAGGGGGGGAGTGGAGGCTGACGCGGGTTGGCACGGGGAGGAGGGCGCCTGCCCTAGGCGGCGGCGAACGATCGGAGGGGGCTTCGAGCTCCTCCGATCCCCTCTTCTTCCCTTTTTCTTTTTTTTTATTTTGATTTCATTCTGATAATAACGACACGGGGGGGGCGGGGGGGCTGCTTTGACCTAGTCAAAAGGAAAGGGGGGTAGAGAGGAAAATTTATATTATTTATTTAATATTTACTTTGAATTTCAAATTCTATAAAGTACCCTTACCATACGAACTCGAAATCGAACCTACCGACTGTCGTCCCTAGCGTATTACCCCCATTCCGAACACAATGGGATATGTAACGTAGGCTGATTCGATCGTTTCGATCAGTTTTCGTTAAATTTACATTTAAATCACTATATTGAACTTTAAACGTACATATCATATTACCGGGGTCACATACGAACTCTATAAATTGCAGAAAAATATTTTCTAGCTTCGTATTCACGATACGGTCCTAACAAAACTAGTTTCGTCGAATTCTGAGACCGTTTGAAAAATGGCCATTTTCTAGTCGATTAAAATCAACTGAAACTGGTCAAACGCGTTTTCCTTTGCCACGCTCACATATTGATTCGAAAAATTATGAAATTTGAAACCTAGCAATAACTTGACACTGCGGATCCAACAAAAGTGGTTTCGTCGAAATCCGAGGTCGTTTGCAAAATGACTATTTTTAAGGGCCTGAATTCCATAGCGACTATTCAGAATTTTCAACTGGACATATCTTTTGATTCCCGCTATGAAATTTGATTTTTCGGATTCGTTGGAAAGATATTCTCAATTAGATCCTAATGTTTTTGGTTTCGCTAAAATCCGGATTGTTTTGCACCCGATACATTCATTTGAAGTTTGAAATCGAATTATCGAACTATCGCGCCATTTTCAATTCCTTTTATAAATATAAATAATTATTTATATTCTAACGACGATCTATAATATATATACGTTCGATTTATATTCAAAATAAATTTCTCGTCGATATTATTTAAAATGTTCTATTTTAAATAATCAAAATTTGCTAAAATTGCCAAAATAAAAATTTTAAACTGGCCCAGATTTTCGGGTTGTTACAATCTCCCCCACTTAAAACTTTTCGTCCCCGAAAAGGAACAAAGTCGAAAGTGGTTTGCTTAATCAGCTCTACGTTCGATCTGGCTTCCATTCTCCAACTTTTCAGTTTCTGAGAATTTTAAAATTCTTCAAAAATTTGGCTAACACCCTAAATTTTCGAAATATTTCGCCATAACCTCCCCTGCACCGGGAGCCACGGGAAAATCCCGAAATTGCCATATAGGCCTTCTGATCTCAAAAAGAAAAAGAAAAAGCCAAGCGGCTAGCCAATAGGCTCATAAAATCATCATCATCCAAACAAAACAGTAAATTATGTAGCAAACATGTACCTATTTGTCGGGCAAACAAATTTTATTCTCTGCTCTAGCCTCCTTGCTATGACCTGTTCAATGTAAGTACATGTATATGCGAGCAAATGTGACCAATTTTCAATATAACCCAATATTTGATACAATTAGGCGTAATGGTTCAAAATTGTCAAACAAATAAACAAACAACACAATCATCAATCAATTAGTGGATTAGAGTTTTCAAATTCATAACTTTGATACATATACAAAAATCACATTTTTGATGCCAAATCACAACAATAGGCCCTATCTAATTTTTGGTTCTCACACCAGTCAATAGGAAATATATAGATATTACACGTTCGTCACTTGAATATAAATTTTGATGATGATATATCAATCATCAGAATCACCCCCGGGCGACTAGAGTGTAATTCTATATCTATCCAATATATTAAAACTTTGAATATATGTTTGCAAGGCGTATATGCAAATTCTTTATATACTGGACTGTCCTAATCAATATAAAATAGATATTCAAATACGTATACAACGATTTAAATTTTCAAAACAAAAATTTGTTTTCATTTTTAAAAATATACTCTTCACACTCGTTCTAGGATACTACTGATCCTATCTCTAACGAGTCATTCTCGTTGGATATTACTAACCCAATATCTGATGAATTCTTTCGCATGGTTCTAATGTGTCTTGTTCTCTAAGCTTTGTAAACCAAAGCTCTGATACCAACTGTGAAGAAAAGGAATTTCGCTCGATCCGAACCAGTCGCTAAACCGACCCAGACCGTTCGAAACGCCCTATCGTTTGAGAACACGACAAAATAGAACGCAGACGGAAGAACATTTCATTGTATATTACAACAATGCATCAGATTACAAGAATATACAAAGTATAAATGAATATTACACAGAAATATCAGAGTTTTAAATTACATTTAAATACATAGCAGCGGAAAATAATACAATACACAACTAGAAGAGATATACGGATACAAAGCTTTCCGGATATCGTTCCAGCTGTAAACTAGGATCCTGTGAATATAAATCTGCAAAACCAAAACTACTAGCTGCCCGTGTCAAAATAGGGGCACCCAGAGTTTAGGTTAAAACAATAAACTCCAGGTCAGTCATGTGACTGGTGTGAGAACCAAAACAGTTATTAATCTTTGTTTTTAAAGTTAGGTAAATCAAGGGACCATGCCGTATAACACGGAACGGGTTTTCTCCCAAGAATACCAGTGCAGAAAACAAACAGCGCAATGCTAAATAAAGAAAAATGAAGCTATTATAAGACCCAGGTCCCATCACACAATGCAACGCAAGCCGGAGGATAGGGTTTTTACCTTATAATAGCCAAGAATGCTTGATACGTTTAAAAGAAATCATTTGATACTATTTTAAGTGTATAGTGTATAAAACAACTTCAAATCATAAGTATCAATCATAGGCGACATGAATGCCCCATACCACTATGTCGCCATATATAGGTTATACAATCAAAATCGCAGAGTCACGTATTTGGAAATTGGATTTCCATCTATGAACCGAGGCAAAAGATAGTCCTCAACCGATTCGAGACGCTATAGCCCGCCCCTCAGGAACAGCCGCAACTGCCCCTTGGATCGTCAGGGCCGGTCCACCGATGTGGATTATTGTGCCTGAACACTACGTTTCCTCGCCCTTTGGGGGCGTAAATGTAATAACCCGGAAAATCTGGGCCAGTATAAAATTTTTATTTTGGCCATTTTAGCGAATTTTGAATATTTAAAATAGATTATTTTAAATAATATCGACGAGAAATTTATTTTGAATATAATTCGACGTATATATTATATACGTCGTCGTTAGAATATAAATATTTATATATAATTATAAATAGAATTGAAAATGGCGCGGTAGTTTGATAATTCGATTTCAAACTTCAATTGAATGTACCGGGTGCAAAACAATCCGGATTTTAGTGAAACCAAAAATAATGGAATCTAATAGTGAATATCTTTCCAACGAATCCGAAAAATCAAAAGTTCGTAGCGGGAATCAAAAGATATGTCCAGTTGAAAATTCTGAATAGTCGCTATGGAATTCAGTCCCTTAAAAATGGACATTTTGCAAACGACCTCGGATTTCGATGAAACCAGTTTTGTTGGGTCCGGGATGTTAAGTTATTGCTAGGTTTCAAATTTCATAATTTTTCGAATCAATATGTGAGCGTGGCAAAGGAAAATGCGTTTTACAATTTTCAGTGGATTTTAATCGACTGGAAATTGGCCATTTCTCAAACGGTCTCAGAATTCGACGAAACTAGTTTTGTTAGGACCGTATCGTCAGTACGAAGCTAGAAAATATTTTTCGAGAATTTTTAGAGTTAGTATGTGACCCCGGTAATTTGAAATGTACGTTTAAAATTCAGTATAATGATTTAAATGTAAATTTAACGAAAACTGATCGTAACGGCCAAACTGGCTTACGAAACTTATCCCATTGGGTTCGGAATGGGGGTAATATGCTAAGGACGACAGTCGTTAGGATTTGTTTGGAGTTCAGAGCGATTAACAACTAAAGGTGAAATTAAATATTAATTTAATAATATATATATACAGTTAAAAGGGTCAAAGCCCTTACCTTTTAATTCACACAGTCAACCCAAGAACCCGCCGTTATCACCTTAAATGGACGATGGAAAACCCCCAAACGACGATCGAAGACGCTCCTTCCCCAGGCGCTGCGCGCCACCGCTATCCCCTGGCGATCGGAATCCGCCCCTTTCTCCGATGTTCGCTCTCCTCCCTTCCCCATTCTTCCTCGATTCGAATCCGTAAACTCCCCAAAACCCTAACCCGTTCGAGTCAACCCCTTCGCACACTGCCCCTCACGACTTCGAGCCCCATCGCCAGTCTCCGCCTCACCCTCCTCTGACCAGTACCACGCGCACCCACAGACGAGGACCGCCACTGCAGCGCTCCCCCTCCACCGCAGCGCGAGCACAAAACCCCCCTTCCAATCAAAGAAGCTGTAAGTTTTATTACTTGTTTATTTCTCTTATTTTTACACATGATTTTCAGTTTATTTATATGTAATTTTTTTTAGAGTATTTTAAATACGATAAAGTTTAGGATTTTTATATATTGAACTTCGAAATAAAAATAGGATTTTTATATATTGAACTTCGAAATAAAAATAGGATTTTTATATATTGAACTTCGAAATAAAAAATAGGATTTTTATATATTGAACTTCGAAATAAAAATAGGATTTTTATATATTGAACTTCGAAATAAAAATAGGATTTTTATATATGGAATAGCGAAGTAAAAATTCGATTTTTACATATGTAGTGAAAGCGGACAACGAAGGTGACAAAAAGGCGATAGCGATGAAGATTTCAATCAATTAAGTGCCGTGGAGCTAGGATAGCTATATGTGAGAATTTCTCACCTTTCAATTTCTTCTTCTAGTTATATATATATACTAGGATGCAGACGGTGCTTAGTAGCACCCGACACAATCGTCCACAGACCATGGACTTGTTTGTTTGGTTGCGTAGATTAGTTGGATTATTTGATTGAAATTGAATTGTGTGGTGAAATGAATTGATTTGATGATGTGTGAATGGCGTGGGCCTTCACTAGACCGGGGATAAGGCTAGGCCTTGTCCCGTTTCTAGTATCGTGCCGTTATGCCGCCGAAATTTTCAAAAAAAAAAAAAAGTTAGAAAAATAAAAATATCATTTTTTTTAAAGAATAAATTGAATAGAAATTCATAGGTTGAAATAAAATGTTTTATCGTTAAAAATATAATTTTTAACGTGAAGTGAATAAAATAGAATATTCATTTACAAACCAGACGGTTTGTTTATGTACACCTATTTGAATGACATTGATTGGGACGATAAATTTTACACATCGCCCAACAGCACAAATAAAATATGTGTTTGATTGTTTGAAACCCCACACGGGTGTTGGGATGAAATTTGAAGTTCACTCATCCTGATTGATTAAATATGTCGATCGATTGATTGACAGGCTGTTATAAGCGTTGAATATCTATATTTGATGCTTTTACAGTGTAGTGCACTTTGGTTGATGGTTGATTATTTTCAATGTTATTATATACATGTGTTGTATGAAAATCCATATAATTAACTTTATATGGTAATTGATTGGGCCTCATTCCAATTTGAAAAATAAAGAATATTATAAAATAAAAGTTCATGTGTTGACAGTACTCATCCATTGAGATTGGTCATGTGTTGAACGAAATATTTTAGTAATAAAATTTACATCTTTATCGATATAAAATAAAAGTTCATGTGTTGACAGTACTCATCCATTGAGATTGGTCATGTGTTGAACGAAATATTTTGATAGTAGCAACTATTTTGAAAAAGAAATATTTGAAATAGAATATTTGAAAATAGAAATTTATGAAGCTGTGTTGATTAGATTGACGCCATTTTGACGTGAACGATATCTATATCGATTTTAAACGATTTCGAAATGAATTGAATTGAAAACGATTTCGAAATGAATTGAATTGAAAACGATTTCGAAATGAATTGAATTGAAAACGATTTCGAAATGAATTGAATTGAAAACGATTTCGAAATGAATTGAATTGAAAACGAATTCAAATTGAATTGAAAGCAAATTGAAACGAATTCAAATTGAATTGAAATTTGAATTGAATAGAAATGAATTTTAAAACGAATTTATAGAGAAGAATTCAATTTTGATTTGAATTGAAACGGAAGTTGAAATTGCTTTTGAATCGAATTTAAAACTATTTATATAATTCGTTTTAAATAGAAATCGACGAAATATATTATATATATATTATATATATAATATAATGGCCTGAATAGAACGCGCCGCGCCGCGGCAGTTCGTGAATTTCGACCATTTATTTCAAACGGACATTACGGGAGATCCGACCGTCGGATTCTCCTAAAACCGGAACCGTTGGGTTCGTATCGAAAAGAGCTTTCTAATGAATGTTAGAAATTTGTAATCTAACGGTTGGATTTGGAATTATGTCCAAATCAAATTTGAAAAAGGTCGCTGTAAGTGCAGTTCGATGGCCGTTGATGGAAATCGACTGTACGGGCCTTGATAAAATTATTAAAAATAGTAATAATTTGTGTAAAATCATAAGAAATGATTTAGGAAAAATTGGGATGAAAAACTCCATATTTGAAAAGATAAAAATAGATTTTTATCGAAATGAACTAGTTTTGAACTAGAAATATAATTCTATTTATTTTTAAATAAATAAATTGAATTTAAAAAGGGTTTTAAAAATAACCAGAATATCCAATGATTGCATTGGAGTGGATTTGAATCGAAATTGTCTTCGGAATATTTCGATGTTGGAATTCGTGATTATACAGATGTTGTTATGGGAATTTGAAAGATATATATTTATATCGTTATTTCCAATACGACATTTGTTAGTCGTAGAATTCGATATAGAATATAAGCCGATATATTTTCTATTCAGAGCCTTGTATTGATTTTTGGGTTTATCGTGGACAGTGTTTTAAACAACACTCGTTCTTTAACCCGATAATCAATGGGATGTGACTTTGGGTTTATCGTGAACTGTGTTTTAAATGACACTGATTCTTTAACCCAGTCAAAGACTAAAACTAAGTGGAGTTTTAATGAATCTTTAATTAGATTGAAAAGATCGAGAATGGAGTATCACCAGTTTTACTCCAGGCGATAGTTAAATCTTTAATTATATTTGAACGTGAAATGGTAATTGAATTACCGATAACACTGTGGTGTTAGATATGAAGTATTACCAGTTTTACTTCATGGGATAAATAGGTTGGGATTGGGAAATTAAAACAAATGATTACTTCGGTAAGTTTCGTTAATCCCGGCTAGTTGAATCGAAATTCAAAAGTAGATTAAAGAATAAATTCAAGAATTTATCTTTGATAAAATTAATGGGAACCTTTCCCTATGAATGTGAAATCAGAAACTAACTGTCGGTTAGCTAAGCAGAGTGGTTTTCCGGATATTGATCTGATGTTGGTTTCGGCCTTCGGGGTTAATATTTGGGGAATTATTCTCTTGATTAATTTACGGTTAGTGATTGATGAATTGGAATGAGGCGTATGTTGTGTTTGTGTAACACTTATTTAAAATATACGCGAGTTATTCGGAAAGACCGGGTTTATCCCATTCTGAATAACTGATACGACGATAAGTCGAAGATGAAGACGATGGTCGAAGACCGGAGGTCTTCACGTCGTTTGGGTGATTGCTGATGATCTTGATTGGGCTGTACACCCAAGAAGATGGAAACCGTCGGTGATCGTCCAGACGTACTTGGAGATCGATGGATATGCGGGGTACTAGGTGCCTCCGGTTTCGTTCAGACCCAGAACGGACTTGTAAATGGACTGTGTGTTTGACATCGGATTCCATTCTCTGTGACTGATATCGGTTGCATAGAATGGTTTGCCTGTGTGGCATGCTAAGATGCAAATGATCAAGGCTTCTGTTGAAAAGCAATGTCTTGTGGTTGGTGATCAAAGCATGGCCTTTGTGGCGTAGCTTTGTGTAGCGTTGATTCGCGAGCCTCACACCCCGGTATGAACCAGAAACGGGAGAAAGGACCTCAGGGAGGGCCTACGTTTCCTCCTAGCTAAAAGTGGCGTCAGTGGTTTTACACGCCCTGACGAGTTTGACTTATGTGGTTGTTGCTGTTGCGAGGCGCCTCGGTTAGATCGGACGATCCGGGTCCGATGGAGTCACTTGTTGGCTCGCTTACGCCCCAAAGGGCGGCGAAACGTAGTGCTCAGGCATTTTTAATCCACTCCGTGTGGACCGGCCCTGTCGCTCCAAGGGTCGATGCGTTCTGATCCTGAGACTCGGGCTAGGCAGTCTCGAATCGGTTGAGGACTATCTTTTGCCTCGGTTCATAGACGGAAATCCAATTTCCAAATACGTGACATTTGCGGTTTTAATTGTAAAACTAGTATGGCGACATGATATATGGTACCCATGCCGCCTATGATTGATACTTATGATTTAAAGTTGTTTTATACACTATGCACTTATAGTAGTATCAAATAATTTGTTTCAAACGTACTAAGCATGTTTTGGCTGTTATAAGGGAAAACCCTATCCCCCGGCTTGCGTTGCATTGTGTGATAGGACCTGGGTCTTATAACAGCTTCATTTTTCTTTATTTAGCATTGCGCTGTTTGTTTTATGCACTGGTATTCTTGGGAGGAAACCCGTTCCGTGTTATACGGCGTGGTCCCTTGATTTACCTAACTTTAAAAATAAAGATTAATAACTGTTTTAGTTCTCACACCAGTCACATGACTGACCTGGAGTTTATTGTTTTAACCTAAACTCTGGGTGCCCCTATTTTTGACACGGGCAGCTAGTAGTTTTGGTTTTGGAGATTTATATTCACAGGATCCTGGTTTACAGCTGGAACGATATCCGGAAAGCTTTGTATCCGTATATCTCTTTCTAGTTGTGTATTGTATTATTTTCCGCTGCTATGTATTTAAATGTAATTTAAATCTCTGATATTTCTGTGTAATATTTATTCATTTATACTCTGTATATTCTTGTATCTGATGCATTGTTGTAATATACAATGAAATGTTCTTTTATATGCGTTCTGTTGTGGCTTGTTTTCGAACTATCCGTCGCTTTCCTCTACGGGGAAGTTACGGGTTTTCACAGTTGAGCCAACGAATGACTCCATCGGACCCGGATCGTCCGATCAAACCGAGGCGCCTCGCAACAGCAACAACCACACAGGTGAAAAGTATATAAATGTCAGGGCTGGTAGGTCACTGACACCACCCTAGCTAGAAAGAAACGCATGCTCTCCCTGAGGTCCTCTCCCGTTTCTGGTTCACAACCGGGGTGTGAGGCTCGCGAATTCACGTTACACAAAGCGGTGCCACACAGGCTGTGCTCTGATCATCACCACAAGACTTTGCTTTTCAACAGAAGCCTCGATCAATTGCCACTTAGGCATGCCACACAGGCAATTCACTCCATGCGTTTGATATCCATCAGTATATAACCCCTGAGCTCGTATGTCTCAGAGAAGGGCGTTAAGCAAAATAATAAATTCTCCGCCGCCAAACAGATATATATTTAATAGAGATCAATCACACGGACTAAAATCCAATGTCAGACACACAGTCCATTTACAAGTCCGTTCTGGGTCTGAACGTAACCGGATGCACCTAGTACCCCGCATATCCATCGATCTCCAAGTACGTCTGGACGATCACCAACTGTTTCCATCTTCTTGGGTGTACAACCCAATCAAGATCATCAGTAATCACCCAAACGACGTGAAGACTTCTGGTCTTCGACCACCGTCTTCATCTTCGACTTATCGTCGTATCAGTTATTCAAAATGGGATAAACCCGGTCTTTCCGAATGACTCACGTATATTTTAAATAAGTGTTACACAAACACAACATACGCCTCATTCCAATTCATTAGTCACTAACCGTAAATTAATCAGGAGAATAATTCCCCAAATATTAACCCCGAAGGCCGAAACCAACATCAGATCAATATCCAGAAAACCATTCTGCTTGGCTAACCAATAGTTAGTTTCTAAATTTTACATTCATAGGGTAAGGTTCCCATTAATTTTATCAAAGATAAATCATTAAAATTTATTCTTTAATCTATTTTTGAATATCAATTCAAACTAGTCGGGATTAGCGAACCTTACCGAAGTAATCATTTATTTTAATTTCCCAATCCCAACCTATTCATCCCATGAAGTAAAACTGGTAATACTTCATATCTAACACCACAGTGTTATCGGTAAATTCAATTACCATTTCACGTTCAAATCTAATTAAAGATTTAACTATCGCCTGGAGTAAAACTGGTGATACTCCATTCTCGATCTTTTCAATCTAATTAAAGATTCATTAAAACTCCACTTAGTTTTAATCTTTAACGGGGTTAGAGAATCAGTGTCATTTAAAAACACTGTTCACGATAAACCCCAAGATCACATTCCATTAACTATAGGGTTAAAGAACAAGTGTTATTTAAAACAATGCTCACGATAAACCCAAAAATTAATTCGAATTCAATTCCAATTAAATATTATTTAATTGGTACACTTCATTAAATCTAAATAAAAAGATTTAATCTTTTCTCAACTGGGTTCAAGAACAGTGTTAATGAAGACACCATTCACGACAAACCCAAATCACATTTGATATTCAATACAAGGCTCTGAATAGAAAATATATCGGCTTATATTCAGTATCAAATTCTACGATTAACAAATGTCGTATTGGAAATAACGATATAAATATATATCTTTCAAATTTCCATAACAACATCTGTATAATAACGAATTCCAACATCGAAATATTCCGAAGACAATTTCGATTCAAATCCACTCCAATGCAATCATTGGAAATTTCGGTTATTTTTAAAGCCCTTTTCAAATTCAATTTATTTATTTAAAAATAAATAGAGTTATAATTCTAGTTCAAAACTAGTTCATTTCGATAAAAATCTATTTTTATCTTTTCAAATATGGGTTTTTCCATCCCAATCCTTTCTAAATCATTTCTTATGATTTTACACAAATTATTACTATTTTTAATAATTTTATCAAGGCCCGTACAGTCGATTTCCATCAACGGCCATCGAACTGCACTTACAACGACCTTTTTCAAATTTGATTTGGACATAATTCCAAATCCAACCGTTAGATTTCAAATTTCTAATATTCGTTAGAAATCTCTTTTCGATACGAACCCGACGGTTCCGGTTTCAGGAGAATCCGACGGTCGGATCTCCCGTAATATCCGTTCGAAGTCAATGGTCGAAATTCGCGAACTACCGCGGCGCGGCGCGTTCTATTCAGGCCATTATATTACATATTCAATATATATAATATATACTTCATCGATTTCCTTTTAAAAACGTATTTTATAAATCGTTTTAAATTCGTTTTCAAAATGGTTTCAACTTCATATTCCATTTCAAATCAAAATTGAATATTCCAATATAAATTCATTTCAAATTCATTTCAAATTGATTTCAATTCAAATTGATTTCTAATTCAATTTCAGTTCGTTTTCAATTCAATTCAATTCAATTTCAATTCGAATTCATTTCTATTCAATTTCTATTCGAATTCATTTTAAAACGATTTCAATTCTATTTTAATTCATTTCAAAACGATTTCAATTCTATTCGAATTCGTTTCAAAATGATTTCAATTCTATTCGAATTCATTTCAAAACGATTTCAATTCTCTTTAATATTCACTTCAATTTGAATAAGATCGATATAAATATCGTTCACGTCAAAATGGCGTCAATCTATCAACGCGGCTTCATATATTTCAATTTTTAAATATTCTACTTCAAATATTTCTTTTTCAAATATTTCTATTCAAATATTTCATTTCAAATATTCTATTTCAAAACTGGAATGAGGCCCAAACAATTACCATATAATGTTAATTATATGGATTTTCTACAACACATGTATATATCAACAACGATGAATAATCAACCATCATCCAAAGTGCATTCTACACTGTATAAGCATCAAATATAAATATTCAACGCTTATAACAGCCTGTCAATCAATCGATCGACATACAACTAAATAATCGGGATTAGTATACGTCAAATATCATCATAATACCCGTGTGGGGTTTCAAACAATCAAACACAGATTTTATTTGTGCAGTTGGGCGATGTGTAAAATTTATCAACCCAATCAATGTCCTTCAAATAGGTGTACATAAACAAACCGTCCAGTTTGTAAATGAATATTTATTTATTCACATTCACGTTAAAAAATATATTTTTAACGATCAAACTATTTTATTCAACCTATGAATATTATATTCGGTTCATTTATTAAATAAAATGTTATCTTTATTTTTCTAACTTATTTTAGAAAATTTCGGCGGCATAAGGGCACGATACTAGAAACGGGACGAGGCCTAGCCTTATCCCCGGTCTAGTGAAGGCCCACGCCATTCACACATCAATCAAATCAATTTCATTTCACCAAACAATTCAATTCAAACCAAATAATCTAACCAACTACACAACCAAACAATTAAACAAACAAGCCATCCATAGTCTGTGGATGACGGGTGCCGGGTGCTGCTAAGCACCGTCTGCATCCTAGTATATATATAACTAGAAAAAGAAACTGAAGAGTGAGAAGTTCTCACCGATAGCTATCCTAACTCCACGGCACTTCTAATGCAGGAAATCTTCACTGTTCTCGTCTCTTATCCCTTTCTCTGCCCGCAGCCACTACATATATAGAAATTGAATTTTCACTTCGCTATTCAATATATAAAAATCGAATTTTTCCTTTATAATTCAATATATAAAAATCGAATTTTTCCTTTATAATTCAATATATAAAAATCGAATTTTTCCTTTATAATTCAATATATAAAAATCGAATTTTTCCTATGATGTCATATGGATAAAAATTCCATTTCTATCCCGCTATTCTTCATATAAAGATTTCGCCTTTTCAAAAATATAGATTTCATCATTATAAAAATCACCACTTTATTTCAACGTATATAAAAATAAAAATCAGATTTTTATTTTTCTACATGCACAAAGATGATATTTCTAATATTCCTATCATGCAAAAATTTATAGTTTTACTTCTCTACATAAACAAAAATCATATTTTTACTTTGCTATAAGTCTAATCCTTTCTGTAAATAAAAACTGTAGCTTTAACTATAAATATTCAATCTTTGTTGTCAATAAAAATCCGAACTTTGTTGTCAATAAAAATCTGAACTTTGTTGTCAATAAAAATCTGAACTTTGTTGTCAATAAAAATCCGAACTTTGTTGACAATAAAAACAATCCTTTTTATTTATAAACTAAAACTGAATTCAACCAAAGTAGTTTATAATTCAAAACTAAATTAAAATAAATAAATAAAAAAATAAATAAAAAATAAGAAAGCTCACTGTTTTTTTTTGAAGGAGGAGGTGAATGTGGCTGCGCTGGAACGGGTTTCTCGAACTGGGGGGGGGGGGTGCTCGAGCTGACGAAGCTCGCGTCGGAGCTGTGGAGGATCGGAAGGGTTCGTCGGCGTTGGAGGTGAAGGGGGGCAGAGCAACGGGTGGTGGAGGCGGTCGTGGGTAGCGTGGTGGTCTCGCGCGTTGAGCAGAAGGGGATGGGAAGTGGAGGCTGACGCGGGTTGGCACGGGGAGGAGGGCGCCTGCCCTAGGCGGCGGCGAACGATCGGAGGGGGGCTTCGAGCTCCTCCGATCCCCTCTTCTTCCCTTTTTTTTTATTTTGATTTCATTCTGATAATAACGACACGGGGGGGGGGGGGCTGCTTTGACCTAGTCAAAAGGAAAGGGGGTAGAGAGGAAAATTTATATTATTTATTTAATATTTACTTTGAATTTCAAATTCTATAAAGTACCCTTACCATACGAACTCGAAATCGAACCTGCCGACTGTCGTCCCTAGCGTATTACCCCCATTCCGAACACAATGGGATATGTAACGTAGGCTGATTCGATCGTTTCGATTAGTTTTCGTTAAATTTACATTTAAATCACTATATTGAACTTTAAACGTACATTTCATATTACCGGTGTCACATACGAACTCTATAAATTGCAGAAAAATATTTTCTAGCTTCGTATTGACGATACGGTCCTAACAAAACTAGTTTCGTCGAATTCTGAGACCGTTTGAAAAATGGCCATTTTCCAGTCGATTAAAATCAACTGAAACTGGTCAAACGCGTTTTCCTTTGCCACGCTCACATATTGATTCAAAAAATTATGAAATTTGAAACCTAGCAATAACTTGACACTGCGGATCCAACAAAAGTGGTTTCGTCGAAATCCGAGGTCGTTTGCAAAATGACTATTTTTAAGGGCCTGAATTCCATAGCGACTATTCAGAATTTTCAACTGGACATATCTTTTGATTCCCGCTATGAAATCTTGATTTTTCGGATTCGTTGGAATGATATTCTCAATTAGATCCTAATGTTTTTGGTTTCGCTAAAATCCGGATTGTTTTGCACCCGATACATTCATTTGAAGTTTGAAATCGAATTATTGAACTACCGCGCCATTTTTAATTCCTTTTATAAATATAAATAATTATTTATATTCTAACGACGATCTATAATATATATACGTTCGATTTATATTCAAAATAAATTTCTCGTCGATATTATTTAAAATATTCTATTTTAAATAATCAAAATTTGCTAAAATTGCCAAAATAAAATTTTTAAACTGGCCCAGATTTTCGGGTTGTTACAAATGCTAAGTACAGTTAGCATTCGACTGAAATGCTAAATACAATAGCATATTTGCATCGTCGACTTGAACGACGGCGGCAAGGGTTGGAATGAACGATGACGACAACTGAAGCTTGGATGGTGGTGGCTAGAAAGTAGAAACGCAGTGGCTAGGGTTTGATTGAACATCAACGATATTTGACGATAGTGGACACAACAACGCTGGCTTAGGGCGTCGACTGCAAGGTTTGGGGCAGCGGTGGTTAGGGGCGGCGGCTTCGAAGGCGGCGGCTAGGGTTAAGGTGGCGGTGGCTTAGGGCATTAACTTCGAATGAAATGGCGGCTACGAAGGGAGACAATTGAGTTGGCCGAGAAAAATTGCACGTGCCCTTCCGCCTAATTTATGGAACTTACGTACCTGATTTAAAAATTAAATTAAAGTTTTTCCTTTAAACTAAGGCTAATTCTATTTATACACCAAAAATTACTATACATATACCAATATTTATAGTAAACTACTACACACCATATATTACTTTACATACACCTTTTCTTCTACTAAATTATCCATGTTCTCATCTTCTTTTTCTTTCCTCTTTCATACTTAAAACACAATTACCCCAAATTAAAATTCTTTGCATCGACTTGAGTAAATTTAACTAAATGAACTTTATTTCTTGTACTAATATTGTAGTTTTTGTAAATTTTTTGAATAAAAAAATTCAATTTCAATAAAATTACTCTAATTTTACAAAATAAATCAACACTACTAAATTAGACTAATATTTATGAATGTTTTCTTAACTGAAATTTTAGGTTTAACATGATTAAATTATTCATAACATCTTCATTAATACATCCAGTTTACATCAAGTTTCAATACTTTTAAGAATAATTTGACTATTTATATGTAAAAGTTAAAAAAAACAACTATGAGAAAAGGGTAATATAGTAATAGAATTTTATAGAAAAATAATGGTGTATGCTAAGTGTTTTTCTGTGTATAAATAGATTTTGCCTTAAACTAATTATCTCTTGAGAACAAATGCATACATTTCTGCAACAATTCGTAGCCCATGTCTATTAGTTCTTCTTTATTTGCATAAATGTATGCAATAAAACTCAATAATTGCTTACATGGATGTATATATTCATCCAGATTTTCAGTAGAAAGTCTAGATGAATATATGCATATATGTATGCATATATTGAGAATAAATGTATACATTTCTGCAACAATTTGTAGGCATGCATATTAGTTCATCTTTATTTGCGTAAATGTATGCAATAATTCATGCAGATTTTCAAAAGAAATGCTGCATGAATTGTTGCATACATGTATGCAATAAAACTGAATAATTTCATATATGTATGCAGTTTTTTTTTTCAGATTACTTCTGGGAATATTTGCAATTTTTTGAATCTTTTTATATATATAATAGCACATAATACCCTTTGAAAACCACGTAACTCTCAAAATAGGGACCCGCTTTGAATATGAAAGTTGAGGTAGATGTCGTTTGTATTTTGAAAGTTTTTAAGGATGTATGACTTATTTTCACTTATAATAATCTTATTAAATTCCAAAATTATTAGAATTAGTAATAACTAATTATTATTATCGTATATATCTTAATAAAAGATCATATGACTGTAAAATAAACATGCTTGAGTTTATAACTCGATATTACAATTTTCTAGTCAAACGATGTTCACTTTACAATAAAAATCCTTTTATAATGTTTACTAAATTGTTATAATTTATAACGATATCATAGAGATTTTTTTTGAAATTTTAATTTGGACATAACATACAACTTATAACTTAAAATCTAAATTTTTTTACATTCGTTAGAAAGATGTTATTAAATAGATACTAACGTTTCTTGTTTCATCAACTTCTGACTTACTTTGAATTCTATATATTCATTTAAAGTTCAAAACTAAATTTTTTGAACTATCACGACATTACGAGTTCGTTTTATTTAAAATTTATTTCTTACGCTCAAACTCCATTTTATAATAAATCTCAAGCATTAGTTATTAAATTCGACTGTAAATCCTTGTAAAATTCGTTAAAAATAATTTTTAAATTGGTCTCAAAATCGAAGTTGTTACAATTTATATTTATTTGGGGCTTTGTATCTAAATTATATTCATAGTTAACCATAGGCAACTGCCATAGATTCGTATCCTAGAACAAGAAACAGAAATGAAACTATAATTTCAATTCTAAATTACCATATTCAGATTGCTTAAAGGTGAAATAATGAAGTGCTTTCTGTAATAACCCGGAAATCCGAGCCAATTAAAAATTTTTATTTTGGCAATTTTTGCGAATTTTGGATATTTAAAATGAATTATTTTACATAAAAATGATGAGAAATTTATTTTGAAAAGAATTTGAATGTATATAGTTATATAGATTGTCGTTTGAATATAAATATTTATTTTAAATTATAAAAGGAATTGAAAATGGCGCGGTAGTTTGAAAATTCGATTTTGAAGTTCGAATGAATGTACAGGATTCAAAATAAACCGGATTTTAGTGAAACCAAAAATATTTGAATCTAATTGAGAATATCTTTCCAACGAATCCGAAAAATCAAAATTTCATTGCGGGAATCAAAAGATACGTACAGTTGAAAATTCAGAATAGTCGCTATGGAATTCTGGCCCTTAAAAATGGAAATTTTGCAAACGACCTCGGTTTTCGACGAAACTACTTTTGTTGTATCCGTGATGTCAAGTTATTGCTAGGTTTCGAAATTCGTAATTTTCTGAATCAATATGTGAGTGTGGCGAAGCAAAACGTGTTTTAACAGTTTTAGTTGATTTTAATCGACTGGAAAATGGCCATTTTTCAAACGGTCTCAGAATTTGACGAAATTAGTTTTATTAGGACCGTATCGTCAATACGAAGCTAGAAAATATTTTTCGGGAATTTTTAGAGTTCGTATGTCGCCCTGGTAAATTGAAATGCGCGTTCAAATTCAACATATAGAGTTATATTTTGATTTTGACGAAAACTGATCAAAACGGCCGAACTGGCTTGCGATACATATCTTATTGTGTTCGGAATGGGGGTAATTAGCTATGGATGACAGTCGGTGGGTTCGATTTCGAGGTCAAAATAAAAAGTTTCTTTTTTTGAAATTAAATAATTAAATAAAAAAAAACCCTTTTCATCTCTTACCCGAAGTCAATCCCCCCCCTTCGTTATCTTCCAAACCGATTGAGAATAGAAAAAAAAAACCAAAACCTAATCCCACCCAAACCCGCACCCCACGTCGTCGCCCCCTCATCCTCGTCGCCTCCCCCTCTGCCAGACCGCCGGCGATGTCGAGCCTCGCCCCCTCAGCCACCACCGGCCACCCATCCCTCCTCTCCCCTTCCAGCGCGAGCCCGACGTCCACGAGCCCGCCACCAGACCTCGCGCGCCACCTGCTTCTCCTCCTCCACTAGATTAGATCGACGTGGATCCCCCCCTCCCCGTAGCAGCTTCGATTTAGGTGAAAAGGTGAGTTTTTTTGATTTTTTTTAGTTAATATAAAAACTGATTTTTTTTTGTTATATAAAAACTGATTTTTATGTTAAGTAAAGATAAGGTTTTTTATAGTATAAAGATAGGATTTTTAAATAGATTTCCTACGATATAAAAATATGATTTCTTAAGTAATGAAAATATGAAATCTTCGATTGAAAAAGTTAATTTTCCTTTGAAATAAAAATATAAACTTTACTTTATATGAAGCGAACAAAAATATAAACTTTACTTTATATGAAGCGAATAAAAATATAAACTTTACTTTATATGAAGCGAATAAAAATATAAACTTTACTAAAGTTAAGTTTATATTTTTATTCGCTTCATATAAAGTAAAGTTTATATTTTTATTTCCAAGAAAAATTAACTTTTTCAATCAAAGATTTCATATTTTCATTACTTAAGAAAATCATATTTTTATATCATAGGAAATCTATTTTTCATAACATATGAAATCTATTTAAAAATCCCATCTTTATACTATAAAAAACCTTATCTTTACCTAACATAAAAATTAGTTTTTACATAACAAAAAAAAAAACAGTTTTTATACTAACTAAAAAAACAGCTTTTATATGAACTAAAAAAAATCATAAAAACTCACTTTTTCACCTAAATCAAAGCTGCTTCGGGGAGGGGGGGTCCACGTCGATCTGATCTGGTGGAGGAGGAGGAGCAGGTGGAGCGCGAGGTCTGGTGGCGGGCTCGTGGACGTCGGGCTCGCGCTGGAAGGGGAGAGGAGGGATGGGTGGCCGGTGGTGGCTGAGGGGGCGAGGCTCGACGTCGCCGGCGGTCTGGTAGAAGGGGAGGCGACGAGGATGGGGGGGCGACGACGTGGGGGTGAAGGTTTGGGTGGGATCGGGTTTTTTTTTCTATTCTCAATCGGTTTGGAAGATAACGAAGGGAGGGTTGACTTCGGGTAAGAGATGAAAAGGGGGTTTTCTTTTTTTTATTTAATTATTTAATTTCAAAAAAAGCAACTTTTTATTTCGACCTCGAAATCGAACCCACCGACTGTCGTCTATAGCTAATTACCCTCATTCCGAACACAATGGGATATGTATCGCAAGCCAGTTCGGCCGTTTCGATCAGTTTTCGTCAAAATCAAAATATAACTCTATATATTGAATTTGAACGCGCATTTCAATTTACCGGGGCCACATACGACCTCTAAAAATTCTCAAAAATTATTTTATAGCTTCGTATTGACGATACGGTCCTAACAAAACTAATTACATCAAATTCTGATACCGTTTGAAAAATGGCCATTTTCTAGTTGATTAAAATTAACTAAAACTGTTAAAACACATTTTGCTTCGCCACGCTCACATATTGATTCAGAAAATTACGAATTTTGAAACCTAGTAATAACTTGACATCACGGATCCAACAAAAGTGGTTTCGTCGAAAACCGAGGTCGTTTGCAAAATTTCCATTTCTAAGGGCCAGAATTCCATAGCGACTATTAGGAATTTTCAACTGGACGTATCTTTTGATTCCCGCTATGAAATTTTGATTTCCCGGATTCGTTGGAAAAATATTCTCAATTAGATTCAAATATTTTTGGTTTCACTAAAATCCGGTTTATTTTGAATCCTGTTTATTCATTCGAACTTTGAAATCGAATTTTCAAACTACCGCGCCATTTTCAATTCCTTTTATAATTTAAAATAAATATTTATATTCTAATTACGATCTATATAACTATATGCATTCGAATTCTATTCAAAATAAATTTCTCGTCGTTTTTATTTAAAATAATTCATTTTAAATATCCAAAATTCGCTAAAATTGCCAAAATAAAAATTTTAAATTGGCTCGGATTTCCGGGTTATTACACTTTCTTTACCACTCACTCGATTTATACTAAATTTTGGTAATTAAGGACATGAGATTATATACCATGCCTATTGTTCTAATAGTAATGGGAAAATTCTAAAAGCCACCGCAAATAAGTTAATCGTTTAATCACAAAGAAGAATACTTATGTAACAGCCCGCATTCTACGCATCGGGGGATCGTAGAATATTTATTTCTTTCCCATATGAAGTCGTATGGCCATGATACTTTGGAAAACAACTATTAGAGTCATTTCCCATGTTCATGATTTTTTCTAATTTTTAAATGACCATTTTGCCCCTAGCTGATCTTGTTTCAGCCATAACTTTTGATTGGAAAGGAATTTTGACCTGAAACCACTTCCATTAGATTCATTTGATGGTTTACCCTTCCGTAGAGTGGTCACATGTGAGAAACGGACTTACCGCTTGGGAGATATGACTGAAATAAGGTTTGGAAGGTGAAAAACTGCTTAACCGGGCCAAATAGGGTGATTAGTGAATGGGCCCATAACCCATTTCGGGATTAGGGTTATGGGGAGGGTGAAAAGAGTTAGAGAATCATTCCATTTCAGTTTTCTAGCCTCCACTTACCTCTAAGAAACCCTAAAAATGGCCTCCAACCTCTAAATCACCTCCAAATCATCTTCTAATCAAGGATTAAGCTTAGCAACATCAAATCAAGGGAGATCTACACCAAATCAACGTTAGAGCTGCTGTTTAGCATTGGGATTCGCATCAAATCAGAGATTTATTTCAATTCTAAGGTTTATTTGTGGCTAAGGTGAGTGATTTGCATAGTTCCTCACTAAATATGGTTAATTAAGGGTTATTAGGGGTAATTAGCGAATTTATATGTTAATAAATTCTGGAAAAATATTCATAAATTCTTAAACACCATTTTAGACCTTTGTTAGAAGTTTGGATTGATTTGGTTAAGTTTTGCTAATCATATCATAGTTTTGCTTAAACATGCTTAAGGGAAAAATATGTGGTTTTGGCTATATTTGATCCATTTTATCCTATCATATTGTTGTTTTGGTGTTTGTGGTCTATCCCATATGTTGCTATGACTGTTTGACAAGATTTATGATTGCATTATAAAGTTAGAATGGTTGAAAACGCCGTCGAGAGGCGAAAATAGCTTGCTGAAATGGTGCAGGTTTTCTTCGGGTCGTGTTAGACCGACCAGGGGAGGGTTTTGACCGACCGACCCGAGCTCACGACCAACCCCAATAGAAGGAGGACATCATGACCGACCCTGTATGAAGTGTTCTACCGAGCAGGGGAGACCGATCAGGTTGGGAAAGACCGACCACTACGCGATGTTCGACTGACCCCATACGATGATGAAGTACGACCGACCAGGGATGGTAAAGTACGACCGATCAGGAAGGATGGAGTGTTCGACCGACCAAGGGGAAATACCGATCGACCAGGGTAGAGATGAAAACCGACCAGAATGAGAGGTGCTTGACCGACCGACCCGAATAGGTGAAGACCAATAACCCGAGATGCAAAGGCAGTCCAAATGGAAGTTAGAGCTCAAGATCCAGTTGGGAACCAATGAGTTCACTTCATGATTGGGCTTTGCTGCGGGACGTGTGCTGAAGAGTTTTCGACGTTCATAACTTCGATTCACCACTGAAATGGATGATGGGCTACTTATCAGTGCGGTAGAGTCATTATGACTTGAGGGGCAAGGTGATGGTAGCAAGACTACGTTAGCAGTGCAGTAGAGTCATTATGACTTGAGGGGCAAAGTGATGCGTAATAAGACTATGAGCCAGTGCAGTGGGGTCATTGTGACTCCATGGGGAGAAGTGGACATAGCAAAGGATTAGTGGCTATGTATCAGTGCAGTGAAGCCATTTATGACTTCATGGGGCAAAGTGATCATAGCAAGGTATGTTGGGTGATCGAAGTGGTGAATATCGTATGCTTTATGCAGAAAACCATTCTACTTGGCTAACCAACAGTTAGTTTCTAAATTTTACATTCATAGGGAAAGGTTCCCATTAATTTTATCAAAGGTAAATCATTAAAATTTATTCTTTAATCTATTTTTGAATATCAATTCAAACTAGTCGGGATTAGCGAACCTTACCGAAGTAATCATTTATTTTAATTTCCCAATCCCAACCTATTCATCCCATGAAGTAAAACTGGTAATACTTCATATCTAACACCACAGTGATATCGGTAAATTCAATTACCATTTCACGTTCAAATCTAATTAAAGATTTAACTATCGCCTGGACTAAAACTGGTGATACTCCATTCTCGATCTTTTCAATCTAATTAAAGATTCATTAAAACTCCACTTAGTTTTAATCTTTAACGGGGTTAAAGAATCAGTGTCATTTAAATACACTGTTCACGATAAACCCCAAGATCACATTCCATTAACTATTGGGTTAAAGAACAAGTATTATTTAAAACACTGCTCACGATAAACCCAAAAATTAATTCGAATTCAATTCCAATTAAATATTATTTAATTGGTACACTTCATTAAATCTAAATAAAAAGATTTAATCTTTTCTCAACTGGGTTCAAGAACAGTGTTAATGAAGACACCATTCACGACAAACCCAAATCACATTTGATATTCAATACAAGGCTCTGAATAGAAAATATATCGGCTTATATTCAATATCAAATTCTACGATTAACAAATGTCGTATTGGAAATAACGATATAAATATATATATCTTTCAAATTTCCATAACAACATCTGTATAATCACGAATTCCAACATCGAAATATTCCGAAGACAATTTCGATTCAAATCCATTCCAATGCAATCATTGGAAATTTCGGTTATTTTTAAAGCCCTTTTCAAATTCAATTTATTTATTAAAAAATAAATAGAGTTATAATTCTAGTTCAAAACTAGTTCATTTCGATAAAAATCTATTTTTATCTTTTCAAATATGGGTTTTTCCATCCCAATCCTTTATAAATCATTTCTTATGATTTTAAACAAATTATTACTATTTTTAATAATTTTATCAAGGCCCGTACAGTCGATTTCCATCAACGGCCATCGAACTGCACTTACAGCGACCTTTTTCAAATTTGATTTGGACATAATTCCAAATCCAACCGTTAGATTTCAAATTTCTAATATTCTTAGAAAGCTCATTTCGATACGAACCCGACGGTTCCGGTTTCAGGAGAATCCGACGGTCGGATCTCCCGTAATATCCGTTCGAAGTCAATGGTCGAAATTCGCGAACTGCCGCGGCGCAGCGCGTTCTATTCAGGCCATTATATTATATATTCAATATATATAATATATACTTCGTCGATTTCCTTTTAAAAACGTATTTTATAAATCGTTTTAAATTCGTTTTCAAAATGGTTTCAACTTCATATTCCATTTCAAATCAAAATTGAATATTCCAATACAAATTCATTTCAAATTCATTTCAAATTGATTTCAATTCAAATTGATTTCTAATTCAATTTCAGTTCGTTTTCAATTCAATTCAATTCAATTTCAATTCGAATTCATTTCTATTCAATTTCTATTCGAATTCATTTTAAAACGATTTCAATTCTATTTGAATTCATTTCAAAACGATTTCAATTCTATACGAATTCATTTCAAAACGATTTCAATTCTATTCGAATTCATTTCAAAACGATTTCAATTCTCGTTAATATTCACTTCAATTTGAATAAAATCGATATAAATATCGTTCACGTCAAAATGGCGTCAATCTATCAACGCGGCTTCATATATTTCAATTTTTAAATATTCTACTTCAAATATTTCTTTTTCAAATATTTCTATTCAAATATTTCATTTCAAATATTCTATTTCAAAACTGGAATGAGGCCCAAACAATTACCATATAATGTTAATTATATGGATTTTCTACAACACATGTATATATCAACAACGATGAATAATCAACCATCATCCAAAGTGCATTCTACACTGTATAAGCATCAAATATAAATATTCAACGCTTATAACAGCCTGTCAATCAATCGATCGACATACAACTAAATAATCGGGATTAGTGTACGTCAAATATCATCCCAATACCCGTGTGGGGTTTCAAACAATCAAACACAGATTTTATTTGTGCAGTTGGGCGATGTGTAAAATTTATCGACCCAATCAATGTCCTTCAAATAGGTGTACATAAACAAACCGTCCGGTTTGTAAATGAATATTTATTCACATTCACGTTAAAAATTATATTTTTAACGATCAAACTATTTTATTCAACCTATGAATATTATATTCGGTTCATTTATTAAATAAAATGTTATCTTTATTTTTCTAACTTATTTTAGAAAATTTCGGCGGCATAACGGCACGATACTAGAAATGGGACGAAGCCTAGCCTTATCCCAGGTCTAGTGAAGGCCCACGCCATTCACACATCAATCAAATCAATTTCATTTCACCAAACAATTCAATTCAAACCAAATAATCTAACCAACTACACAACCAAACAATTAAACAAACAAGCCATCCATGGTCTGTGGATGACGGGTGTCGGGTGCTGCTAAGCACCGTCTGCATCCTAGTATATATATAACTAGAAAAAGAAATTGAAGAGTGATAAGTTCTCACCGATAGCTATCCTAACTCCACGGCACTTCTAATGCAGGAAATCTTCATTGTTCTCGTCTCTTATCCCTTTCTCTGCCCGCAGCCACTACATATATAGAAATCGAATTTTCACTTCGCTATTCAATATATAAAAATCAAATTTTTCCTTTATAATTCAATATATAAAAATCGAATTTTTCCTTTATAATTCAATATATAAAAATCGAATTTTTCCTTTATAATTCAATATATAAAAATCGAATTTTTCCTACGATGTCATATAGATAAAAATTCCATTTCTATCCCGCTATTCTTCATATAAAGATTTCGCCTTTTCAAAAATATAGATTTCATCATTATAAAAATCACCACTTTATTTCAACGTATATAAAAATAAAAATCAGATTTTTATTTTTCTACATACACAAAGATGATATTTATAATATTCCTATCATGCAAAAATTTATAGTTTTACTTCTCTACATAAACAAAAATCATATTTTTACTTTGATATAAGTCTAATCCTTTCTGTAAATAAAAACTGTAGCTTTAACTATAAATATTCAATCTTTGTTGTCAATAAAAATCCGAACTTTGTTGTCAATAAAAATCCGAACTTTGTTGTCAATAAAAATCCGAACTTTGTTGACAATAAAAACAATCCTTTTTATTTATAAACTAAAACTGAATTCAACCAAAGTAGTTTATAATTCAAAACTGAATTAAAATAAATAAATAATAAAATTAAAAAAAGGAAAGCTCACTGTTTTTTTTTGACGGAGGAGGTGAATGTGGCTGCGCTGGAACGGGTTTCTCGAACTGGGGGGGGGCTCGAGCTGACGAAGCTCGCGTCAGAGCTGTGGAGGATCGGAAGGGTTCGTCGGTGTTGGAGGTGAAGGGGGGGCAGAGCAACGGGTGGTGGAGGCGGTCGTGGGTAGCGTGGTGGTCTCGTGCATCGAGCAGAAGGGGGGGAGTGGAGGCTGACGCGGGTTGGCACGGGGAGGAGGGCGCCTGCCCTAGGCGGCGGCGAACGATCGGAGGGGGCTTCGAGCTCCTCCGATCCCCTCTTCTTCCCTTTTTCTCTTTTTTTTTATTTTGATTTCATTCTGATAATAACGACACGGGGGGGCGGGGGGGCTGCTTTGACCTAGTCAAAAGGAAAGGGGGTAGAGAGGAAAATTTATATTATTTATTTAATATTTACTTTGAATTTCAAATTCTATAAAGTACCCTTACCATACGAACTCGAAATCGAACCTACCGACTGTCGTCCCTAGCGTATTACCCCCATTCCGAACACAATGGGATATGTAACGTAGGCTGATTCGATCGTTTCGATCAGTTTTCGTTAAATTTACATTTAAATCACTATATTGAACTTTAAACGTACATATCATATTACCGGGGTCACATACGAACTCTATAAATTGCAGAAAAATATTTTCTAGCTTCGTATTCACGATACGGTCCTAACAAAAATAGTTTCGTTGAATTCTGAGACCGTTTGAAAAATGGCCATTTTCTAGTCGATTAAAATCAACTGAAACTGGTCAAACGCGTTTTCCTTTGCCACGCTCACATATTGATTCGAAAAATTATGAAATTTGAAACCTAGCAATAACTTGACACTGCGGATCCAACAAAAGTGGTTTCGTCGAAATCCGAGGTCGTTTGCAAAATGACTATTTTTAAGGGCCTGAATTCCATAGCGACTATTCAGAATTTTCAACTGGACATATCTTTTGATTCCCGCTATGAAATTTGATTTTTCGGATTCGTTGGAAAGATATTCTCAATTAGATCCTAATGTTTTTGGTTTCGCTAAAATCCGGATTGTTTTGCACCCGATACATTCATTTGAAGTTTGAAATCGAATTATCGAACTATCGCGCCATTTTCAATTCCTTTTATAAATATAAATAATTATTTATATTCTAACGACGATCTATAATATATATACGTTCGATTTATATTCAAAATAAATTTCTCGTCGATATTATTTAAAATGTTCTATTTTAAATAATCAAAATTTGCTAAAATTGCCAAAATAAAAATTTTAAACTGGCCCAGATTTTCGGGTTGTTACAATCTCCCCCACTTAAAACTTTTCGTCCCCGAAAAGGAACAAAGTCGAAAGTGGTTTGCTTAATCAGCTCTACGTTCGATCTGGCTTCCATTCTCCAACTTTTCAGTTTCTGAGAATTTTAAAATTCTTCAAAAATTTGGCTAACACCCTAAATTTTCGAAATATTTCGCCATAACCTCCCCTGCACCGGGAGCCACGGGAAAATCCCGAAATTGCCATATAGGCCTTCTGATCTCAAAAAGAAAAAGAAAAAGCCAAGCGGCTAGCCAATAGGCTCATAAAATCATCATCATCCAAACAAAACAGTAAATTATGTAGCAAACATGTACCTATTTGTCGGGCAAACAAATTTTATTCTCTGCTCTAGCCTCCTTGCTATGACCTGTTCAATGTAAGTACATGTATATGCGAGCAAATGTGACCAATTTTCAATATAACCCACTATTTGATACAATTAGGCGTAATGGTTCAAAATTGTCAAACAAATAAACAAACAACACAATCATCAATCAATTAGTGGATTAGAGTTTTCAAATTCATAACTTTGATACATATACAAAAATCACATTTTTGATGCCAAATCACAACAATAGGCCCTATCTAATTTTTGGTTCTCACACCAGTCAATAGGAAATATATAGATATTACACGTTCGTCACTTGAATATAAATTTTGATGATGATATATCAATCATCAGAATCACCCCCGGGCGACTAGAGTGTAATTCTATATCTATCCAATATATTAAAACTTTGAATATACGTTTGCAAGGCGTATATGCAAATTCTTTATATACTGGACTGTCCTAATCAATATAAAATAGATATTCAAATACGTATACAATGATTTAAATTTTCAAAACAAAAATTTGTTTTCATTTTTAAAAATATACTCTTCACACTCGTTCTAGGATACTACTGATCCTATCTCTAACGAGTCATTCTCGTTGGATATTACTAACCCAATATCTGATGAATTCTTTCGCATGGTTCTAATGTGTCTTGTTCTCTAAGCTTTGTAAACCAAAGCTCTGATACCAACTGTGAAGAAAAGGAATTTCGCTCGATCCGAACCAGTCGCTAAACCGACCCAGACCGTTCGAAACGCCCTATCGTTTGAGAACACGACAAAATAGAACGCAGACGGAAGAACATTTCATTGTATATTACAACAATGCATCAGATTACAAGAATATACAAAGTATAAATGAATATTACACAGAAATATCAGAGTTTTAAATTACATTTAAATACATAGCAGCGGAAAATAATACAATACACAACTAGAAGAGATATACGGATACAAAGCTTTCCGGATATCGTTCCAGCTGTAAACTAGGATCCTGTGAATATAAAACTGCAAAACCAAAACTACTAGCTGCCCGTGTCAAAATAGGGGCACCCAGAGTTTAGGTTAAAACAATAAACTCCAGGTCAGTCATGTGACTGGTGTGAGAACCAAAACATTATTAATCTTTGTTTTTAAAGTTAGGTAAATCAAGGGACCATGCCGTATAACATGGAACGGGTTTTCTCCCAAGAATACCAGTGCAGAAAACAAACAGCGCAATGCTAAATAAAGAAAAATGAAGCTATTATAAGACCCAGGTCCCATCACACAATGCAACGCAAGCCGGAGGATAGGGTTTTTACCTTATAATAGCCAAGAATGCTTGATACGTTTAAAAGAAATCATTTGATACTATTTTAAGTGTATAGTGTATAAAACAACTTCAAATCATAAGTATCAATCATAGGCGACATGAATGCCCCATACCACTATGTCTCCATATATAGGTTATACAATCAAAATCGCAGAGTCACGTATTTGGAAATTGGATTTCCATCTATGAACCGCGGCAAAAGATAGTCCTCAACCGATTCGAGACGCTCTAGCCCGCCCCTCAGGAACAGCCGCAACTGCCCCTTGGATCGTCAGGGCCGGTCCACCGATGTGGATTATTGTGCCTGAACACTACGTTTCCCCGCCCTTTGGGGGCGTAAATGTAATAACCCGGAAAATCTGGGCCAGTATAAAATTTTTATTTTGGCCATTTTAGCGAATTTTGAATATTTAAAATAGATTATTTTAAATAATATCGACGAGAAATTTATTTTGAATATAATTCGACGTATATATTATATACGTCGTCGTTAGAATATAAATATTTATATATAATTATAAATAGAATTGAAAATGGCGCGGTAGTTTGATAATTCGATTTCAAACTTCAATTGAATGTACCGGGTGCAAAACAATCCGGATTTTAGTGAAACCAAAAATAATGGAATCTAATAGTGAATATCTTTCCAACGAATCCGAAAAATCAAAAGTTCGTAGCGGGAATCAAAAGATATGTCCAGTTGAAAATTCTGAATAGTCGCTATGGAATTCAGGCCCTTAAAAATGGACATTTTGCAAACGACCTCGGATTTCGATGAAACCAGTTTTGTTGGGTCCGGGATGTTAAGTTATTGCTAGGTTTCAAATTTCATAATTTTTCGAATCAATATGTGAGCGTGGCAAAGGAAAATGCGTTTGACAATTTTCAGTGGATTTTATCGACTGGAAATTGGCCATTTCTCAAACGGTCTCAGAATTCGACGAAACTAGTTTTGTTAGGACCGTATCGTCAGTACGAAGCTAGAAAATATTTTTCGAGAATTTTTAGAGTTAGTATGTGACCCCGGTAATTTGAAATGTACGTTTAAAATTCAGTATAATGATTTAAATGTAAATTTAACGAAAACTGATCGTAACGGCCAAACTGGCTTACGAAACTTATCCCATTGGGTTCGGAATGGGGGTAATATGCTAAGGACGACAGTCGTTAGGATTTGTTTGGAGTTCAGAGCGATTAACAACTAAAGGTGAAATTAAATATTAATTTAATAATATATATATACAGTTAAAAGGGTCAAAGCCCTTACCTTTTAATTCACACAGTCAACCCAAGAACCCGCCATTATCACCTTAAATGGACGATGGAAAACCCCCAAACGACGATCGAAGACGCTCCTTCCCCAGGCGCTGCGCGCCACCGCTATCCCCTGGCGATCGGAATCCGCCCCCTTCTCCGATGTTCGCTCTCCTCCCTTCCCCATTCTTCCTCGATTCGAATCCGTAAACTCCCCAAAACCCTAACCCGTTCGAGTCAACCCCTTCACACACTGCCCCTCGCGACTTCGAGCCCCATCGCCAGTCTCCGCCTCACCCTCCTCTGACCAGTACCACGCGCACCCACAGACGAGGACCGCCACTGCAGCGCTCCCCCTCCACCGCAGCGCGAGCACAAAACCCCCCTTCCAATCAAAGAAGCTGTAAGTTTTATTACTTGTTTATTTCTCTTATTTTTACACATGATTTTCAGTTTATTTATATGTAATTTTTTTTAGAGTATTTTAAATACGATAAAGTTTAGGATTTTTATATATTGAACTTCGAAATAAAAATAGGATTTTTATATATTGAACTTCGAAATAAAAATAGGATTTTTATATATTGAACTTCGAAAATAAAAATAGGATTTTTATATATTGAACTTCGAAATAAAAATAGGATTTTTATATATTGAACTTCGAAATAAAAATAGGATTTTTATATATGGAATAGCGAAGTAAAAATTCGATTTTTACATATGTAGTGAAAGCGGACAACGAAGGTGACAAAAAGGCGATAGCGATGAAGATTTCAATCAATGAAGTGCCGTGGAGCTAGGATAGCTATATGTGAGAATTTCTCACCTTTCAATTTCTTCTTCTAGTTATATATATATACTAGGATGCAGACGGTGCTTAGTAGCACCCGACACAATCGTCCTCAGACCATGGACTTGTTTGTTTGGTTGCGTAGATTAGTTGGATTATTTGATTGAAATTGAATTGTGTGGTGAAATGAATTGATTTGATGATGTGTGAATGGCGTGGGCCTTCACTAGACCGGGGATAAGGCTAGGCCTTGTCCCGTTTCTAGTATCGTGCCGTTATGCCGCCGAAATTTTCAAAAAAAAAAAGTTAGAAAAATAAAAATATCATTTTTTTAAAGAATGAATTGAATAGAAATTCATAGGTTGAAATAAAATGTTTTATCGTTAAAAATATAATTTTTAACGTGAAGTGAATAAAATAGAATATTCATTTACAAACCAGACGGTTTGTTTATGTACACCTATTTGAATGACATTGATTGGGACGATAAATTTTACACATCGCCCAACAGCACAAATAAAATATGTGTTTGATTGTTTGAAACCCCACACGGGTGTTGGGATGAAATTTGAAGTTCACTCATCCTGATTGATTAAATATGTCGATCGATTGATTGACAGGCTGTTATAAGCGTTGAATATCTATATTTGATGCTTTTACAGTGTAGTGCACTTTGGTTGATGGTTGATTATTTTCAATGTTATTATATACATGTGTTGTATGAAAATCCATATAATTAACTTTATATGGTAATTGATTGGGCCTCATTCCAATTTGAAAAATAAAGAATATTATAAAATAAAAGTTCATGTGTTGACAGTACTCATCCATTGAGATTGGTCATGTGTTGAACGAAATATTTTAGTAATAAAATTTACATCTTTATCGATATAAAATAAAAGTTCATGTGTTGACAGTACTCATCCATTGAGATTGGTCATGTGTTGAACGAAATATTTTGATAGTAGCAACTATTTTGAAAAAGAAATATTTGAAATAGAATATTTGAAAATAGAAATTTATGAAGCCGTGTTGATTAGATTGACGCCATTTTGACGTGAACGATATCTATATCGATTTTAAACGATTTCGAAATGAATTGAATTGAAAACGATTTCGAAATGAATTGAATTGAAAACGATTTCGAAATGAATTGAATTGAAAACGATTTCGAAATGAATTGAATTGAATTGAAAACGATTTCGAAATGAATTGAATTGAAAATGAATTCAAATTGAATTGAAAGCAAATTGAAACGAATTCAAATTGAATTGAAATTTGAATTGAATAGAAATGAATTTTAAAACGAATTTATAGAGAAGAATTCAATTTTGATTTGAATTGAAACGGAAGTTGAAATTGCTTTTGAATCGAATTTAAAACTATTTATATAATTCGTTTTAAATAGAAATCGACGAAATATATTATATATATTATATATATATAATATAATGGCCTGAATAGAACGCGCCGCGCCGCGGCAGTTCGTGAATTTCGACCATTTATTTCAAACGGACATTACGGGAGATCCGACCGTCGGATTCTCCTAAAACCGGAACCGTTGGGTTCGTATCGAAAAGAGCTTTCTGATGAATGTTAGAAATTTGTAATCTAACGGTTGGATTTGGAATTATGTCCAAATCAAATTTGAAAAAGTTCGCTGTAAATGCAGTTCGATGGCCGTTGATGGAAATCAACTGTACGGGCCTTGATAAAATTATTAAAAATAGTAATAATTTGTGTAAAATCATAAGAAATGATTTAGGAAAAATTGGGATGAAAAACTCCATATTTGAAAATATAAAAATAGATTTTTATCGAAATGAACTAGTTTTGAACTAGAAATATAATTCTATTTATTTTTAAATAAATAAATTGAATTTAAAAAGGGTTTTAAAAATAACCAGAATATCCAATGATTGCATTGGAGTGGATTTGAATCGAAATTGTCTTCGGAATATTTCGATGTTGGAATTCGTGATTATACAGATGTTGTTATGGGAATTTGAAAGATATATATTTATATCGTTATTTCCAATACGACATTTGTTAGTCGTAGAATTCGATATAGAATATAAGCCGATATATTTTCTATTCAGAGCCTTGTATTGATTTTTGGGTTTATCGTGGACAGTGTTTTAAACAACACTCGTTCTTTAACCCGATAATCAATGGGATGTGACTTTGGGTTTATCGTGAACTGTGTTTTAAATGACACTGATTCTTTAACCCAGTCAAAGATTAAAACTAAGTGGAGTTTTAATGAATCTTTAATTAGATTGAAAAGATCGAGAATGGAGTATCACCAGTTTTACTCCAGGCGATAGTTAAATCTTTAATTATATTTGAACGTGAAATGGTAATTGAATTACCGATAACACTGTGGTGTTAGATATGAAGTATTACCAGTTTTACTTCATGGGATAAATAGGTTGGGATTGGGAAATTAAAACAAATGATTACTTCGGTAAGTTTCGTTAATCCCGGCTAGTTGAATCGAAATTCAAAAGTAGATTAAAGAATAAATTCAAGAATTTATCTTTGATAAAATTAATGGGAACCTTTCCCTATGAATGTGAAATCAGAAACTAACTGTCGGTTAGCTAAGCAGAGTGGTTTTCCGGATATTGATCTGATGTTGGTTTCGGCCTTCGGGGTTAATATTTGGGGAATTATTCTCTTGATTAATTTACGGTTAGTGATTGATGAATTGGAATGAGGCGTATGTTGTGTTTGTGTAACACTTATTTAAAATATACGCGAGTTATTCGGAAAGACCGGGTTTATCCCATTCTGAATAACTGATACGACGATAAGTCGAAGATGAAGACGATGGTCGAAGACCGGAGGTCTTCACGTCGTTTGGGTGATTGCTGATGATCTTGATTGGGCTGTACACCCAAGAAGATGGAAACCGTTGGTGATCGTCCAGACGTACTTGGAGATCGATGGATATGCGGGGTACTAGGTGCCTCCGGTTTCGTTCAGACCCAGAACGGACTTGTAAATGGACTGTGTGTTTGACATCGGATTCCATTCTCTGTGACTGATATCGGTTGCATAGAATGGTTTGCCTGTGTGGCATGCTAAGATGCAAATGATCAAGACTTCTGTTGAAAAGCAAAGTCTTGTGGTTGGTGATCAAAGCATGGCCTTTGTGGCGTAGCTTTGTGTAGCGTTGATTCGCGAGCCTCACACCCCGGTATGAACCAGAAACGGGAGAAAGGACCTCAGGGAGGGCCTACGTTTCCTCCTAGCTAAAAGTGGCGTCAGTGGTTTTACACGCCCTGACGAGTTTGACTTATGTGGTTGTTGCTGTTGCGAGGCGCCTCGGTTAGATCGGACGATCCGGGTCCGATGGAGTCACTTGTTGGCTCGCTTACGCCCCCAAAGGGCGGCGAAACGTAGTGCTCAGGCATTTTTAATCCACTCCGTGTGGACCGGCCCTGTCGCTCCAAGGGTCGATGCGTTCTGATCCTGAGACTCGGGCTAGGCAGTCTCGAATCGGTTGAGGACTATCTTTTGCCTCGGTTCATAGATGGAAATCCAATTTCCAAATACGTAACATTTGCGGTTTTAATTGTAAAACTAGTATGGCGACATGATATATGGTACCCATGCCGCCTATGATTGATACTTATGATTTAAAGTTGTTTTATACACTATGCACTTATAGTAGTATCAAATAATTTGTTTCAAACGTACTAAGCATGTTTTGGCTGTTATAAGGGAAAACCCTATCCCCCGGCTTGCGTTGCATTGTGTGATAGGACCTGGGTCTTATAACAGCTTCATTTTTCTTTATTTAGCATTGCGCTGTTTGTTTTATGCACTGGTATTCTTGGGAGGAAACCCGTTCCGTGTTATACGGCGTGGTCCCTTGATTTACCTAACTTTAAAAATAAAGATTAATAACTGTTTTAGTTCTCACACCAGTCACATGACTGACCTGGAGTTTATTGTTTTAACCTAAACTCTGGGTGCCCCTATTTTTGACACGGGCAGCTAGTAGTTTTGGTTTTGGAGATTTATATTCACAGGATCCTGGTTTACAGCTGGAACGATATCCGGAAAGCTTTGTATCCGTATATCTCTTTCTAGTTGTGTATTGTATTATTTTCCGCTGCTATGTATTTAAATGTAATTTAAATCTCTGATATTTCTGTGTAATATTTATTCATTTATACTCTGTATATTCTTGTATCTGATGCATTGTTGTAATATACAATGAAATGTTCTTTTATATGCGTTCTGTTGTGGCTTGTTCTCGAACTATCCGTCGCTTTCCTCTACGGGGAAGTTACGGGTTTTCATAGTTGAGCCAACGAATGACTCCATCGGACCCGGATCGTCCGATCAAACCGAGGCGCCTCGCAACAGCAATAACCACACAGGTGAAAAGTATATAAATGTCAGGGCTGGTAGGTCACTGACACCACCCTAGCTAGAAAGAAACGCATGCTCTCCCTGAGGTCCTCTCCCGTTTCTGGTTCACAACCGGGGTGTGAGGCTCGCGAATTCACGTTACACAAAGCGGTGCCACACAGGCTGTGCTCTGATCATCACCACAAGACTTTGCTTTTCAACAGAAGCCTCGATCAATTGCCACTTAGGCATGCCACACAGGCAATTCACTCCATGCGTTTGATATCCATCAGTATATAACCCCTGAGCTCGTATGTCTCAGAGAAGGGCGTTAAGCAAAATAATAAATTCTCCGCCGCCAAACAGATATATATTTAATAGAGATCAATCACACGGACTAAAATCCAATGTCAGACACACAGTCCATTTACAAGTCCGTTCTGGGTCTGAACGTAACCGGAGGCACCTAGTACCCCGCATATCCATCGATCTCCAAGTACGTCTGGACGATCACCAACTGTTTCCATCTTCTTGGGTGTACAACCCAATCAAGATCATCAGTAATCACCCAAACGACGTGAAGACTTCTGGTCTTCGACCACCGTCTTCATCTTCGACTTATCGTCGTATCAGTTATTCAAAATGGGATAAATCCGGTCTTTCCGAATGACTCACGTATATTTTAAATAAGTGTTACACAAACACAACATACGCCTCATTCCAATTCATTAGTCACTAACCGTAAATTAATCAGGAGAATAATTCCCCAAATATTAACCCCGAAGGCCGAAACCAACATCAGATCAATATCCAGAAAACCATTCTGCTTGGCTAACCAATAGTTAGTTTCTAAATTTTACATTCATAGGGTAAGGTTCCCATTAATTTTATCAAAGATAAATCATTAAAATTTATTCTTTAATCTATTTTTGAATATCAATTCAAATTAGTCGGGATTAGCGAACCTTACCGAAGTAATCATTTATTTTAATTTCCCAATCCCAACCTATTCATCCCATAAAGTAAAACTGGTAATACTTCATATCTAACACCACAGTGTTATCGGTAAATTCAATTACCATTTCACGTTCAGATCTAATTAAAGATTTAACTATCGCCTGGAGTAAAACTGGTGATACTCCATTCTCGATCTTTTCAATCTAATTAAAGATTCATTAAAACTCCACTTAGTTTTAATCTTTAACGGGGTTAAAGAATCAGTGTCATTTAAAAACACTGTTCACGATAAACCCCAAGATCACATTCCATTAACTATAGGGTTAAAGAACAAGTGTTATTTAAAACAATGCTCACGATAAACCCAAAAATTAATTCGAATTCAATTCCAATTAAATATTAATTAATTGGTACACTTCATTAAATCTAAATAAAAAGATTTAATCTTTTCTCAACTGGGTTCAAGAACAGTGTTAATGAAGACACCATTCACGACAAACCCAAATCACATTTGATATTCAATACAAGGCTGTGAATAGAAAATATATCGGCTTATATTCAATATCAAATTCTACGATTAACAAATGTCATATTGGAAATAACGATATAAATATATATCTTTCAAATTTCCATAACAACATCTGTATAATCACGAATTCCAACATCGAAATATTCCGAAGACAATTTCGATTCAAATCCACTCCAATGCAATCATTGGAAATTTCGGTTATTTTTAAAGCCCTTTTCAAATTCAATTTATTTATTTAAAAATAAATAGAGTTATAATTCTAGTTCAAAACTAGTTCATTTCGATAAAAATCTATTTTTATCTTTTCAAATATGGGTTTTTCCATCCCAATCCTTTCTAAATCATTTCTTATGATTTTACACAAATTATTACTATTTTTAATAATTTTATCAAGGCCCGTACAGTCGATTTCCATCAACGGCCATCGAACTGCACTTACAGCGACCTTTTTCAAATTTGATTTGGACATAATTCCAAATCCAACCGTTAGATTTCAAATTTCTATTATTCGTTAGAAATCTCTTTTCGATACGAACCCAACGGTTCCGGTTTCAGGAGAATCCGACGGTCGGATCTCCCGTAATATCCGTTCGAAGTCAATGGTCGAAATTCGCGAACTACCGCGGCGCGGCGCGGCGCGTTCTATTCAGGCCATTATATTATATATTCAATATATATAATATATACTTCATCGATTTCCTTTTAAAAACGTATTTTATAAATCGTTTTAAATTCGTTTTCAAAATGGTTTCAACTTCATATTCCATTTCAAATCAAAATTGAATATTCCAATATAAATTCATTTCAAATTCATTTCAAATTGATTTCTAATTCAATTTCAGTTCGTTTTCAATTCAATTCAATTCAATTTCAATTCGAATTCATTTCTATTCAATTTCTATTCGAATTCATTTTAAAACGATTTCAATTCTATTTTAATTCATTTCAAAACGATTTCAATTCTATTCGAATTCATTTCAAAATGATTTCAATTCTATTCGAATTCATTTCAAAACGATTTCAATTCTCTTTAATATTCACTTCAATTTGAATAAAATCGATATAAATATCGTTCACGTCAAAATGGCGTCAATCTATCAACGCGGCTTCATATATTTCAATTTTTAAATATTCTACTTCAAATATTTCTTTTTCAAATATTTCTATTCAAATATTTCATTTCAAATATTCTATTTCAAAACTGGAATGAGGCCCAAACAATTACCATATAATGTTAATTATATGGATTTTCTACAACACATGTATATATCAACAACGATGAATAATCAACCATCATCCAAAGTGCATTCTACACTGTATAAGCATCAAATATAAATATTCAACGCTTATAACAGCCTGTCAATCAATCGATCGACATACAACTAAATAATCGGGATTAGTATACGTCAAATATCATCACAATACCCGTGTGGGGTTTCAAACAATCAAACACAGATTTTATTTGTGCAGTTGGGCGATGTGTAAAATTTATCGACCCAATCAATGTCCTTCAAATAGGTGTACATAAACAAACCGTCCGGTTTGTAAATGAATATTTATTTATTCACATTCACGTTAAAAAATATATTTTTAACGATCAAACTATTTTATTCAACCTATGAATATTATATTCGGTTCATTTATTAAATAAAATGTTATCTTTATTTTTCTAACTTATTTTAGAAAATTTCGGCGGCATAAGGGCACGATACTAGAAACGGGACGAGGCCTAGCCTTATCCCCGGTCTAGTGAAGGCCCACGCCATTCACACATCAATCAAATCAATTTCATTTCACCAAACAATTCAATTCAAACCAAATAATCTAACCAACTACACAACCAAACAATTAAACAAACAAGCCATCCATAGTCTGTGGATGACGGGTGCCGGGTGCTGCTAAGCACCGTCTACATCCTAGTATATATATAACTAGAAAAAGAAACTGAAGAGTGAGAAGTTCTCACCGATAGCTATCCTAACTCCACGGCACTTCTAATGCAGGAAATCTTCACTGTTCTCGTCACTTATCCCTTTCTCTGCCCGCAGCCACTACATATATAGAAATTGAATTTTCACTTCGCTATTCAATATATAAAAATCGAATTTTTCCTTTATAATTCAATATATAAAAATCGAATTTTTCCTTTATAATTCAATATATAAAAATCGAATTTTTCCTTTATAATTCAATATATAAAAATCGAATTTTTCCTACGATGTCATATAGATAAAAATTCCATTTCTATCCCGCTATTCTTCATATAAAGATTTCGCATTTTCAAAAATATAGATTTCATCATTATAAAAATCACCACTTTATTTCAACGTATATAAAAATAAAAATCAGATTTTTATTTTTCTACATGCACAAAGATGATATTTCTAATATTCCTATCATGCAAAAATTTATAGTTTTACTTCTCTACATAAACAAAAATCATATTTTTACTTTGCTATAAGTCTAATCCTTTCTGTAAATAAAAACTGTAGCTTTAACTATAAATATTCAATCTTTGTTGTCAATAAAAATCCGAACTTTGTTGTCAATAAAAATCTGAACTTTGTTGTCAATAAAAATCTGAACTTTGTTGTCAATAAAAATCCGAACTTTGTTGACAATAAAAACAATCCTTTTTATTTATAAACTAAAACTGAATTCAACCAAAGTAGTTTATAATTCAAAACTAAATTAAAATAAATAAATAATAAAATAAATAAAAAATAGGAAAGCTCACTGTTTTTTTTTGAAGGAGGAGGTGAATGTGGCTGCGCTGGAACGGGTTTCTCGAACTGGGGGGGGGGGGGGTGCTCGAGCTGACGAAGCTCGCGTCGGAGCTGTGGAGGATCGGAAGGGTTCGTCGGCGTTGGAGGTGAAGGGGGGCAGAGCAACGGGTGGTGGAGGCGGTCGTGGGTAGCGTGGTGGTCTCGCTCGTTGAGCAGAAGGGGATGGGAAGTGGAGGCTGACGCGGGTTGGCACGGGGAGGAGGGCGCCTGCCCTAGGCGGCGGCGAACGATCGGAGGGGGGCTTCGAGCTCCTCCGATCCCCTCTTCTTCCCTTTTTTTTATTTTGATTTCATTCTGATAATAACGACACGGGGGGGGGGGGGGGGCTGCTTTGACCTAGTCAAAAGGAAAGGGGGTAGAGAGGAAAATTTATATTATTTATTTAATATTTACTTTGAATTTCAAATTCTATAAAGTACCCTTACCATACGAACTCGAAATCGAACCTGCCGACTGTCGTCCCTAGCGTATTACCCCCATTCCGAACACAATGGGATATGTAACGTAGGCTGATTCGATCGTTTCGATTAGTTTTCGTTAAATTTACATTTAAATCACTATATTGAACTTTAAACGTACATTTCATATTACCGGTGTCACATACGAACTCTATAAATTGCAGAAAAATATTTTCTAGCTTCGTATTGACGATACGGTCCTAACAAAACTAGTTTCGTCGAATTCTGAGACCGTTTGAAAAATGGCCATTTTCCAGTCGATTAAAATCAACTGAAACTGGTCAAACGCGTTTTCCTTTGCCACGCTCACATATTGATTCAAAAAATTATGAAATTTGAAACCTAGCAATAACTTGACACTGCGGATCCAACAAAAGTGGTTTCGTCGAAATCCGAGGTCGTTTGCAAAATGACTATTTTTAAGGGCCTGAATTCCATAGCGACTATTCAGAATTTTCAACTGGACATATCTTTTGATTCCCGCTATGAAATCTTGATTTTTCGGATTCGTTGGAATGATATTCTCAATTAGATCCTTATGTTTTTGGTTTCGCTAAAATCCGGATTGTTTTGCACCCGATACATTCATTTGAAGTTTGAAATCGAATCATTGAACTACCGCGCCATTTTCAATTCCTTTTATAAATATAAATAATTATTTATATTCTAACGACGATCTATAATATATATACGTTCGATTTATATTCAAAATAAATTTCTCGTCGATATTATTTAAAATATTCTATTTTAAATAATCAAAATTTGCTAAAATTGCCAAAATAAAATTTTTAAACTGGCCCAGATTTTCGGGTTGTTACAAATGCTAAGTACAGTTAGCATTCGACTGAAATGCTAAATACAATAGCATATTTGCATCGTCGACTTGAACGACGGCGGCAAGGGTTGGAATGAACGATGACGACAACTGAAGCTTGGATGGTGGTGGCTAGAAAGTAGAAACGCAGTGGCTAGGGTTTGATTGAACATCAACGATATTTGACGATAGTGGACACAACAACGCTGGCTTAGGGAGGCGACTGCAAGGTTTGGGGCAGCGGTGGTTAGGGGCGGCGGCTTCGAAGGCGGCGGCTAGGGTTAAGGCGGCGGTGGCTTAGGGCATTAACTTCGAATGAAATGGCGGCTACGAAGGGAGACAATTGAGTTGGCCGAGAAAAATTGCACGTGCCCTTCCGCCTAATTTATGGAACTTACGTCCCTGATTTAAAAATTAAATTAAAGTTTTTCCTTTAAACTAAGGCTAATTCTATTTATACACCAAAAATTACTATACATATACCAATATTTATAGTAAACTACTACACACCATATATTACTTTACATACACCTTTTCTTCTACTAAATTATCCATGTTCTCATCTTCTTTTTCTTTCCTCTTTCATACTTAAAACACAATTACCCCAAATTAAAATTCTTTGCATCGACTTGAGTAAATTTAACTAAATGAACTTTATTTCTTGTACTAATATTGTAGTTTTTGTAAATTTTTTGAATAAAAAAATTCAATTTCAATAAAATTACTCTAATTTTACAAAATAAATCAACACTACTAAATTAGACTAATATTTATGAATGTTTTCTTAACTGAAATTTTAGGTTTAACATGATTAAATTATTCATAACATCTTCATTAATACATCCAGTTTACATCAAGTTTCAATACTTTTAAGAATAATTTGACTATTTATATGTAAAAGTTAAAAAAAAAACAACTATGAGAAAAGGGTAATATAGTAATAGAATTTTATAGAAAAATAATGGTGTATGCTAAGTGTTTTTCTGTGTATAAATAGATTTTGCCTTAAACTAATTATCTCTTGAGAACAAATGCATACATTTCTGCAACAATTCGTAGCCCATGCCTATTAGTTCTTCTTTATTTGCATACATGTATGCAATAAAACTCAATAATTGCTTACATGGATGTATATATTCATCCAGATTTTCAGTAGAAAGTCTAGATGAATATATGCATATATGTATGCATATATTGAGAATAAATGTATACATTTCTGCAACAATTTGTAGGCATGCATATTAGTTCATCTTTATTTGCGTAAATGTATGCAATAATTCATGCAGATTTTCAAAAGAAATGCTGCATGAATTGTTGCATACATGTATGCAATAAAACTGAATAATTTCATATATGTATGCAGTTTTTTTTTCCAGATTACTTCTGGGAATATTTGCAATTTTTTGAATCTTTTTATATATATAATAGCACATAATACCCTTTGAAAACCACGTAACTCTCAAAATAGGGACCCGCTTTGAATATGAAAGTTGAGGTAGATGTCGTTTGTATTTTGAAAGTTTTTAAGGATGTATGACTTATTTTCACTTATAATAATCTTATTAAATTCCAAAATTATTAGAATTAGTAATAACTAATTATTATTATCGTATATATCTTAATAAAAGATCATATGACTGTAAAATAAACATGCTTGAGTTTATAACTCGATATTACAATTTTCTAGTCAAACGATGTTCACTTTACAATAAAAATCCTTTTATAATGTTTACTAAATTGTTATAATTTATAAACGATATCATAGAGATTTTTTTTGAAATTTTAATTTGGACATAACATACAACTTATAACTTAAAATCTAAATTTTTTTACATTCGTTAGAAAGATGTTATTAAATAGATACTAACGTTTCTTGTTTCATCAACTTCTGACTTACTTTGAATTCTATATATTCATTTAAAGTTCAAAACTAAATTTTTTGAACTATCACGACATTACGAGTTCGTTTTATTTAAAATTTATTTCTTACGCTCAAACTCCATTTTATAATAAATCTCAAGCATTAGTTATTAAATTCGACTGTAAATCCTTGTAAAATTCGTTAAAAATAATTTTTAAATTGGTCTCAAAATCGAAGTTGTTACAATTTATATTTATATGGGGCTTTGTATCTAAATTAATTTCATAGTTTACCATAGGCAACTGCCATAGATTCGTATCCTAGAACAAGAAACAGAAATGAAACTATAATTTCAATTCTAAATTACCATATTCAGATTGCTTAAAGGTGAAATAATGAAGTGCTTTCTGTAATAACCCGGAAATCCGAGCCAATTAAAATTTTTTATTTTGGCAATTTTCGCGAATTTTGGATATTTAAAATGAATTATTTTACATAAAAATGATGAGAAATTTATTTTGAAAAGAATTTGAATGTATATAGTTATATAGATTGTCGTTTGAATATAAATATTTATTTTAAATTATAAAAGGAATTGAAAATGGCGCGGTAGTTTGAAAATTCGATTTTGAAGTTCGAATGAATGTACAGGATTCAAAATAAACCGGATTTTAGTGAAACCAAAAATATTTGAATCTAATTGAGAATATCTTTCCAACGAATCCGAAAAATCAAAATTTCATTGCGGGAATCAAAAGATACGTACAGTTGAAAATTCAGAATAGTCGCTATGGAATTCTGGCCCTTAAAAATGGAAATTTTGCAAACGACCTCGGTTTTCGACGAAACTACTTTTGTTGTATCCGTGATGTCAAGTTATTGCTAGGTTTCGAAATTCGTAATTTTCTGAATCAATATGTGAGTGTGGCGAAGCAAAACGTGTTTTAACAGTTTTAGTTGATTTTAATCGACTGGAAAATGGCCATTTTTCAAACGGTCTCAGAATTTGACGAAATTAGTTTTATTAGGACCGTATCGTCAATACGAAGCTAGAAAATATTTTTCGGGAATTTTTAGAGTTCGTATGTCGCCCTGGTAAATTGAAATGCGCGTTCAAATTCAACATATAGAGTTATATTTTGATTTTGACGAAAACTGATCAAAACGGCCGAACTGGCTTGCGATACATATCTTATTGTGTTCGGAATGGGGGTAATTAGCTATGGATGACAGTCGGTGGGTTCGATTTCGAGGTCAAAATAAAAAGTTTCTTTTTTTGAAATTAAATAATTAAATAAAAAAAAACCCCTTTTCATCTCTTACCCGAAGTCAATCCCCCCCCCTCGTTATCTTCCAAACCGATTGAGAATAGAAAAAAAAAACCAAAACCTAATCCCACCCAAACCCGCACCCCACGTCGTCGCCCCCTCATCCTCGTCGCCTCCCCCTCTGCCAGACCGCCGGCGATGTCGAGCCTCGCCCCCTCAGCCACCACCGGCCACCCATCCCTCCTCTCCCCTTCCAGCGCGAGCCTGACGTCCACGAGCCCGCCACCAGACCTCGCGCGCCACCTGCTTCTCCTCCTCCACTAGATTAGATCGACGTGGATCCCCCCCTCCCCGTAGCAGCTTCGATTTAGGTGAAAAGGTGAGTTTTTTTGATTTTTTTTAGTTAATATAAAAGCTGATTTTTTTTTTGTTATATAAAAACTGATTTTTATGTTAAGTAAAGATAAGGTTTTTTATAGTATAAAGATAGGATTTTTAAATAGATTTCCTACGATATAAAAATATGATTTCTTAAGTAATGAAAATATGAAATCTTCGATTGAAAAAGTTAATTTTCCTTTGAAATAAAAATATAAACTTTACTTTATATGAAGCGAACAAAAATATAAACTTTACTTTATATGAAGCGAATAAAAATATAAACTTTACTTTATATGAAGCGAATAAAAATATAAACTTTACTAAAGTTAAGTTTATATTTTTATTCGCTTCATATAAAGTAAAGTTTATATTTTTATTCGCTTCATAAAAAGTAAAGTTTATATTTTTATTTCCAAGAAAAGTTAACTTTTTCAATCAAAGATTTCATATTTTCATTACTTAAGAAAATCATATTTTTATATCATAGGAAATCTATTTTTCATAACATATGAAATCTATTTAAAAATCCCATCTTTATACTATAAAAAACCTTATCTTTACCTAACATAAAAATTAGTTTTTACATAACAAAAAAAAAAATCAGTTTTTATACTAACTAAAAAAACAGCTTTTATATGAACTAAAAAAAATCATAAAAACTCACTTTTTCACCTAAATCAAAGCTGCTTCGGGGAAGGGGGTCCACGTCGATCTGATCTGGTGGAGGAGGAGGAGCAGGTGGAGCGCGAGGTCTGGTGGCGGGCTCGTGGACGTCGGGCTCGCGCTGGAAGGGGAGAGGAGGGATGGGTGGCCGGTGGTGGCTGAGGGGGCGAGGCTCGACGTCGTCGGCGGTCTGGTAGAAGGGGAGGCGACGAGGATGGGGGGGCGACGACGTGGGGGTGAAGGTTTGGGTGGGATCGGGTTTTTTTTTCTATTCTCAATCGGTTTGGAAGATAACGAAGGGAGGGTTGACTTCGGGTAAGAGATGAAAAGGGGGTTTTCTTTTTTTTATTTAATTATTTAATTTCAAAAAAAGCAACTTTTTATTTCGACCTCGAAATCGAACCCACCGACTGTCGTCTATAGCTAATTACCCTCATTCCGAACACAATGGGATATGTATCGCAAGCCAGTTCGGCCGTTTCGATCAGTTTTCGTCAAAATCAAAATATAACTCTATATATTGAATTTGAACGCGCATTTCAATTTACCGGGGCCACATACGACCTCTAAAAATTCTCAAAAATTATTTTATAGCTTCGTATTGACGATACGGTCCTAACAAAACTAATTACATCAAATTCTGATACCGTTTGAAAAATGGCCATTTTCTAGTTGATTAAAATTAACTAAAACTGTTAAAACACATTTTGCTTCGCCACGCTCACATATTGATTCAGAAAATTACGAATTTTGAAACCTAGTAATAACTTGACATCACGGATCCAACAAAAGTGGTTTCGTCGAAAACCGAGGTCGTTTGCAAAATTTCCATTTCTAAGGGCCAGAATTCCATAGCGACTATTAGGAATTTTCAACTGGACGTATCTTTTGATTCCCGCTATGAAATTTTGATTTCCCGGATTCGTTGGAAAAATATTCTCAATTAGATTCAAATATTTTTGGTTTCACTAAAATCCGGTTTATTTTGAATCCTGTTCATTCATTCGAACTTTGAAATCGAATTTTCAAACTACCGCGCCATTTTCAATTCCTTTTATAATTTAAAATAAATATTTATATTCTAATTACGATCTATATAACTATATGCATTCGAATTCTATTCAAAATAAATTTCTCGTCGTTTTTATTTAAAATAATTCATTTTAAATATCCAAAATTCGCTAAAATTGCCAAAATAAAAATTTTAAATTGGCTCGGATTTCCGGGTTATTACACTTTCTTTACCACTCACTCGATTTATACTAAATTTTGGTAATTAAGGACATGAGATTATATACCATGCCTATTGTTCTAATAGTAACGGGAAAATTCTAAAAGCCACCGCAAATAAGTTAATCGTTTAATCACAAAGAAGAATACTTATGTAACAGCCCGCATTCTACGCATCGGGGGATCGTAGAATATTTATTTCTTTCCCATATGAAGTCGTATGGCCATGATACTTTGGAAAACAACTATTAGAGTCATTTCCCATGTTCATGATTTTTTCTAATTTTTAAATGACCATTTTGCCCCTAGCTGATCTTGTTTCAGCCATAACTTTTGATTGGAAAGGAATTTTGACCTGAAACCACTTCCATTAGATTCATTTGATGGTTTACCCTTCCGTAGAGTGGTCACATGTGAGAAACGGACTTACCGCTTGGGAGATATGACTGAAATAAGGTTTGGAAGGTGAAAAACTGCTTAACCGGGCCAAATAGGGTGATTAGTGAATGGGCCCATAACCCATTTCGGGATTAGGGTTATGGGGAGGGTGAAAAGAGTTAGAGAATCATTCCATTTCAGTTTTCTAGCCTCCACTTACCTCTAAGAAACCCTAAAAATGGCCTCCAACCTCTAAATCACCTCCAAATCATCTTCTAATCAAGGATTAAGCTTAGCAACATCAAATCAAGGGAGATCTACACCAAATCAACGTTAGAGCTGCTGTTTAGCATTGGGATTCGCATCAAATCAGAGATTTATTTCAATTCTAAGGTTTATTTGTGGCTAAGGTGAGTGATTTGCATAGTTCCTCACTAAATATGGTTAATTAAGGGTTATTAGGGGTAATTAGCGAATTTATATGTTAATAAATTCTGGAAAAATATTCATAAATTCTTAAACACCATTTTAGACCTTTGTTAGAAGTTTGGATTGATTTGGTTAAGTTTTGCTAATCATATCATAGTTTTGCTTAAACATGCTTAAGGGAAAAATATGTGGTTTTGGCTATATTTGATCCATTTTATCCTATCATATTGTTGTTTTGGTGTTTGTGGTCTATCCCATATGTTGCTATGACTGTTTGACAAGATTTATGATTGCATTATAAAGTTAGAATGGTTGAAAACGCCGTCGAGAGGCGAAAATAGCTTGCTGAAATGGTGCAGGTTTTCTTCGGGTCGTGTTAGACCGACCAGGGGAGGGTTTTGACCGACCGACCGACCCGAGCTCACGACCAACCCCAATAGATGGAGGACATCATGACCGACCCTGTATGAAGTGTTCTACCGAGCAGGGGAGACCGATCAGGTTGGGAAAGACCGACCACTACGCGATGTTCGACTGACCCCATACGATGATGAAGTACGACCGACCAGGGATGGTAAAGTACGACCGATCAGGAAGGATGGAGTGTTCGACCGACCAAGGGGAAATACCGATCGACCAGGGTAGAGATGAAAACCGACCAGAATGAGAGGTGCTTGACCGACCGACCCGAACAGGTGAAGACCAATAACCCGAGATGCAAAGGCAGTCCAAATGGAAGTTAGAGCTCAAGATCCAGTTGGGAACCAATGAGTTCACTTCATGATTGGGCTTTGCTGCGGGACGTGTGCTGAAGAGTTTTCGACGTTCATAACTTCGATTCACCACTGAAATGGATGATGGGCTACTTATCAGTGCGGTAGAGTCATTATGACTTGAGGGGCAAGGTGATGGTAGCAAGACTACGTTAGCAGTGCAGTAGAGTCATTATGACTTGAGGGGCAAAGTGATGCGTAATAAGACTATGAGCCAGTGCAGTGGGGTCATTGTGACTCCATGGGGAGAAGTGGACATAGCAAAGGATTAGTGGCTATGTATCAGTGCAGTGAAGCCATTTATGACTTCATGGGGCAAAGTGATCATAGCAAGGTATGTTGGGTGATCGAAGTGGTGAATATCGTATGCTTTATGCACTGAGTGAGAGATGTGAGGATGGTTGCCATGTTTGATTGTTGCCATCACTATGACATGCACACCCCCACCCCCGTTATCTTTACACTATTTGAAATGGCACCTTAGAGTGTTGTACAGTATGTAGTGCTAACTCTTTGGTTGCAGGTCCATGTTCAGGTATGTTTTAGTCTACTTGTTATTGTTCTGTTTAGATGCTTATCGCTCATACCAGGCTTTATGTCTGACCCAGGTTTTTATGTCTCTTCTTATTACTCTGGGTGCTCACACGAGCAGACTAGAGACAGGCTAGCTGGTGATGCACGAGTAGCTGATTCGGAGACGAGCGGGAGGCTCCTACGTATGATATCTACATATATTATCCCTGTGTCGTTGGTGGTCACTACTTGGGCATTAGTAGTGTACCTTCTACATCTTGCTTTTGCTTTAGAGACAGTATTTTAAAATTTGTAATAAGCTGTATTTTGGATTTCCGCTGCTATGATGCTTAGTTCTGGTTTTCATCTTATGCACTGTCTCACCTGTTTTATGTCAAGTATGTTGTTATTATATTTTGTTCTATGCGCTGTGAGACATTCTACAGGTTCTTTGCTGATTCTTCGTCTTCTTTCCTTTCTTTGGCGACCGTCCCGTGCTAACTGGACATGTGTACAGCGCACTTTTGGAGTAAATGTCGGTTGGTGCGGGGCGGGCCGTCACAACTTATAATGGCTTTATCGAATCATTAGATCCCATATTAAAAACAAGTCATATAAATCATCAAATGTTATAATAGAGGATGTTCTAATGTCATTTGTTGCAGCACCATAAATAAGATAAATTTTATTTGATGCGATTTCAAAATTTATTTATTTTGGCTTTAATGTTGTTTAGTGTCATTTGTTGTAGATTTAGTGTTATTTGGTCCACTTTTAGTACCCTATGCAATTTTCGAGGCATTTAGTGTTGTCTCGATGATATTTAGTGTTGTTTGCACTTAGCTTAATGTACGAACTTCAAAGTGGTTGATGTCATTTTATATTTTCATTCCTGTAATTTTTATTACATATTTGGAAATTTGAGTAATTCTTTTAATCTAATGAACATTTTTTATTTTGTAGGTTGTTTTGCATTTTAAATGGGTTTTGTGGGTTGACTTATAAGTGAGCCAGGTTAGGTCATATTAATCTTTTTATTAATATATCAAATGGAATGGGTTATAATATTGACCTAATTGAATTTGGCTTAACCTTTTATGTTCCGATCCATTCCTTTTGAAAAATCTACATCCATCTATATATTTACTCTTTGACGCTAAAAAAGAGTTAATTCCACATTTTCCATTAGTATGCTGCCAATTTCGACCATTCATGCTACAATAAAGTTAAACTCCAACGGATTTTATCACATGAAATACCCAGGGAATTAATGGATATGTTTTTGATGACTTGAGAAAAATAAAAAAATAATGGTGATGGAAACATACCAACAACAACCAACATAAATAGTCTACCATCATTTTGAACAAGATGTACTAATATTTACATATGACTCACAACTAGGAAAATAATTACCTAGTTATCTTTCAAATACCAAACATCACCACTAGTACTTATACACCTCCTTACTTTATCAAATAGCCCATTATCTCAATTAGCTAGAGCATGATATTTAAAAAAACAAAGGACGTTGTTTCAAGACCTGCACATGCCATTTTTATGATAATTGTACAATTTAATTTGTATGTAAATTGTTCCATGTATACTAGAAATTTTTATTATATATTCAATTCCAATGCTTGCACTTCTTTCTTTTTTAATTTCATCACTTTTAACAACAAGGTGACACCTTGGTTGTTTCTTGCATATCTTTTCTTTTAAATATCAATTCAGAAAAGTGGTTTTCACATTCATATAGTGTTAACAAATTTATGAATGGATGTGAGTATTATGGAACAACAAATAGAAAAAATATGAGAAACATGAGCATATGTATCGAAGTTATTAATATTTAATCTTTTTTACCATCCTTTAAAAAATAGTGTAAAATAAAATTTAAATATCATCTTGTTTTTGTCTAGAAACCTAAATGACATGTGTTTCTAAAATATAATTAACAGTACGTATGAATCTATGCATTTACATGTATATTGTGACAATAACAAGTATTCTTTAATAAATAAGTTCAAAAATATATTTCAAAGAAAAAGATAACATATTTTATATTTAAATGGCGCTTTATATTTTGAATTAATTTTACTATTAACCTTAGGCAACTGCCATAGATTTGTTTTATAGAACACGGAGCTGAAATGAAACTATAAATTCAATTCTTAACTACCATTTTTAATGGCGTTAAGGTGAAATTATGAAGTGCTTGGGTCTACCACTCGTTCCATTTATACTAAATTGTGGTAATTAAGGACATGAGGTTATATACCCTGCCTTTTGTCCAAATACTAAAGAGAAAATTCTAACAGCCACCACAAGTAAGTTAAATGTTTAATCACAAAGAAGAATGATTATAATGACTTTATTGAATAATTAGATCCCATATTAAATGTCGTTTTAAAACTTATTTGTTAAGTGTCATTTTTTGCAGATTTATTTTTATTTGGTGCACTTTTAATATCCTATGTAATTTCCGAGGCATTTAGTGTTATTTCCATGATATTTAGTATTTTTTGCTTGGCTTAATGTATGATCTTCACACGCGGTTGATGTCGGTTTATGTTTTAATTCATGTAATTTTGATTACATATTTGGCAATCTAAGCAATTGTTTTAGTTTTATGAATTTTTTTGATTTTGTAGGCTTTTTTGCATGGGTTAACCTATAAGTGAAGCAGGTCAGGCCATATTGATCTTTTTATTAATATATCAAACAGAATGGGTCATAATATAGGCTCGGTTGAATTTGGCTTAACCCATAATGTTCTGATCCATTCCTTTTGAGAAATCTGTATCAATCAACATATTTAATCTTTGATGCTAAAACAGGAATTATTTCTACATTTTCCACCATCATGCTACTAATTTCGACCATTTATGCTATAATAAAGTTAAACTCCAATGGATTTTATCATATGAAACACCCGGAGAATTAAGGATATGATTTTGAATATTTAAGAAAAAAAGAAAATGATGATGATGGAAACATGCCAACAACAACAAAACTAAATAGTCCACCATCATTTCGAACAAGATGTACTAATATTTACATATGACTCACAATTAGGTAAATAATTACCATATTGTCTTTCAAACACCTAACTTCACCACTAGTACTAATACATCTCCTACCCTTTCAGTTGGCCCGTTAGCTCAATTGGTTAGAGCATCATGTTTAAATGACAATACTTTAGGCATTTTTATTTTAATTATACAATTTTATTTTGTACATAAATTGTTCCTTGTATACTGGAAATTTTTACAGCATACTCAATTCCAATGCATGCATTTCTTTCCTCCTATTTTAGTTTCATCAGTTTTCTTAACAAGGTGACATCTTGTTGTTCCCTACATATCTGTTCTTTTGAATATCAATTTAGAAAAGTGGTTTTCGTATTCATATGGTGCTAACAAATTTGTGAATGGATGTGAGCATTATGGAACAATAAATAGAAGAAATATGAGCAACATGAGCATATGTATTGAAGTTATATATTTTGAGTCTTTTCTACAATCCTTTAATAATTAGTGTTACATAAAAATTAAATATTATCTTGTTTATGTCTAGTGACCTAAAAGACATGGGTTTCTAAAATATAATTATCAGTACTTATGAATCTATGCATTTAAATGTATCATGTGTCAATAACATGTATTCTTTAATATATAAGTTCAAATATACGTTTAAAAGGAGAAGATCAAATATTTTATATTTAAATGGCGCTTTGTATTTTGAATTAATTTTAAGTTAACCATAGGCAACTGCCATAGATTCATATTCTAGAACAAGAAACAGAAATGAAACTATAATTTCAATTCTTAACTACCATACTTCAATTGCTTTAAGGTAAAATTATGAAGTGCTTTTCTATACCACTCATTCTATTTATACTAAATTTTGATAATTTAATACTTGAGGTTATATACCATGACTACGGTTCTAATAGTAACGAGAATATTCTAGCAGCCACCGTAAATAATTTAATTGTTTAAGAACAAAGAAGGATACTTATAATGGCTTTATCGAATCATTAGATCTCATATTAAAAATAAGTCATATAAATCATCAAATTTTATATTAGGGGACGATCTAATGTCATTTGTTGCAACTACCGTAAATAAGTTAAATTTATTTGATGCGGTTTTAAAACTTATTTGTTTCGGCTTTAATGTCATTTAATGTTTCTTAGTGTTATTTGTCGCAGAATTAGCATTATTTGTTGCACTTTTAATACCCTACGCAATTTTTGAGCCATTTAGTGTCTTTTCGATGATATTTAGTGTTGTTTGCATTTGGCTTAACGTATAAAGGTAATTTTTATTCTAATCCACAATAGTTGATTTTTGTCACAAGGACAAAAAGAGCAAAAAGTTTGCTCAAAAGGATAAAAGGCAAAAAAAAATCCCAAAAGGACATTTTCTAGTGCAAATGGTGGAATTCAGGGGGGCCCTTGTTTTTCCACTTTACACTAAAAGTTGGCCTTTTGAGCAAATTTTTTGGCTCTTATCCTTTTGGGTAAAATTTTTGCTTTTTTTTTTTGTCTTTCACACAAGTTTCCTGTCCACAATATTAGTAAGTTAATCCACCCTATTTTATAGGATTGTTGACTTTTACCAAAATTTAGATTTTAATCAGTGTATCCACAAAAAAGTGCTTATTTTCTCTTCTTCTCAGTCTTCTTCTATGTGTTTTCCGTCGTCTTCTTATTTCTGGAATCCTAGCATCTAAATCCAAGCTTAAGCGGAGTGATTCAACGTAATAACAGTAAGTAATTTGTTTAAATTTCTTTTTTGAAGTTGATTAATTGTGTACAAAATTGTATTTTTTTTAATGTCACCATTATCACATATAATTGTAGTTAGCTATTTTCTAGAATCTTGAAAAATTCTACATTAGTAGAATATCATTTTATTCAAATATTGTAATAGGAGTATAGGCTGTTTGGATAACATTCACTATCTAGACCCCCTGAGTAGTTATACTCTCAAACAATTATGATATACAATTTTCTCTTTTATTGATTTGTTGATATTGTTTAATTACTTGCTATTTGTCTAATATGTAGATCTTGAATTTGATTTTAGTTTTATTTACTGTTGTTGCCTGGTGCAATTGGTGATGTATCTTTAAAATATTAAGCTATTTGAAAACATTTGATGCGAACTCCTCTACTGGAATCTTGATCTTCGTTTTTATTTTCATAATCATCTACTACCATATCATGTCTTATCATGTTAAGAGATAATTAGTGAACTAATAATTTTATCTAACTGATTTCTTCTTTGCTGAATTCAAGTGCTATCAACTCTATTTTTAACACATATTTATTTGTTACTACTTTATCAAATGAGAGGGACAATTCAGCACAAATAATTATAAATTAATGCAGAATTGTGAAAGAAGAAGCACAAAATTGCTTGTTAGCTATATAATAGGGTGAAATCTTTAAGTTAATCCACTCGTGGATTAACTTACAAAACAGTTATGGATTAACTTATTAAAGTAAAATAGTGGATTAACTTATTAAAACCGTGGATTAGAATAAAAATTACCATGTACGAAATTCACATGCGGTTATTGTCATTTTATATTTTCATTTACATGATTTTAATTACATATTTCGCAATTTGAGCAATTCTTTTAATCTAATGATTTTTTTTGTAGGCTTTTTTGCATTTTAAATGGGTTATATGGGTTGATCTATAAGTGAAGCAGGTTAGGTCATATTGATCTTTTAATTAATATGTCAAACGGAATGGATTATAATATAGACCCGGTTGAATTTGGCTTAACCCATTATGTTCCGATCCGTTCCTTTTGACAAACCCACATCCATCTATATACTTAATATTTGATGCTTAAAAAAGAATTAATTCTACATTTTCCACTAGCATGCTGCCAATTTCGACCATTCATGATACAATTAAGTTAAAATCCAACATATTTTATCATATGAAATACCCATAGAATTAATGGATATGATTTTGAGGATTCGAGAAAAATAAAAAGTGATGATGATGGAAACATACCAACAACAACCAAACTAAAAGGTCTACCAACATTACGGACAAGATGTACTAATATTTACATATGACTCACAATAGGTAATATTTACCTAGTTATCTTTCAATCACCTAACATTACTACTAATACGTATACATCTCGTGCTTTACCAAATGGCCCATTAGCTCAATTGGTTAGAGCATCATGTTAAAAAAATAAAGGACGTAGGTTAACAACTGCATGGGCCATTTTTATTATAATTGTACCATTTTAATTTGTACATAAATTGTTCTTTGTATAATTGAAAGTTTTACTATATACTCAATTCCAATGCATGCATTTATTTTTATTTCATCACTTTCATTAACAAGGTGACACCTTGGCTATTTCATGCATATCTTTTCTTTAAATATCAATTCAGAAAAGCGGTTTCGCATTCATATGATGAAACGACCCGAACTTCCCCATGAAGGAAAGCACGGATAGAATTGAGGACAAGACACAAAAGGACGCATACGGAAGAACATTTCATTGTTATTACAACAATTCCATCAGATACAAGAATATACAGAGTATAAATGAATAAATTACATTTGACAAATATCAGAGATTTAAATTACATTTAAATACATCGCAGCGGAAAATAATACAAAAGCACAACTGAAAGTGATACACGGATACAGAGCTTTCCGAGCATCGTTCCAGCTGTAAATCAGGACCCTGTGAATATAAATCTGCAAAACCAAAACTACTAGCTGCCCGTGTGGAAAATAGGGGCACCCAGAGTTTAGGTTAAAACAATAAACTCCAGGTCAGTCATGTGACTGGTGTGAGAACTAAAACAGTTATTAATATTGGTTTTAAAGTTAGGTAAATCAAGGGACCACGCCGTATAACACGGAACGGGTTTCCTCCCAAGAATACCAGTGCATAGAACAAACAACGCAATGCTAAATAAAGAAAGATGAAGCTGTTATAAGACCCAGGTCCCATCACACAATGCAACGCAAGCCGGAGGATAGGGTTTTTACCTTATAACAGCCAAAGCATGCTTGATACGTTTAAAACACATTATTTGATACTATAATAAGTGTATAGTGTCAAAACAATTCAAATCATAAATATCAATCATAGGCGGCATGGGTACCATCTATCATGTCGCCATACTAGTTCTACAATTAAAACCGCAATACACGTATTGGAAATTGGATTTCCGTCATGAGTCGAGGTAAGGGGCAAGCTCCTCTCCGCGTTCGAGACACTCTAGCAAATGCCTCAGGACCCCACTATGATCCTTGGAATCGGCTGGGCCGGTCCTCTCTTACTTTTGAGGATTGGCAATTCCTGAACACACGTTTCCCGGTCCTTACAGACCTATATCCGAGGCGCCTCGTATCCAACAACCACACAGGTGAAAAGTATATAAATGTCAGGGCTGGTAGGTCACTGACACCACCCTAGCTAGAAAGAAACGTCGTGCTCTCCCAGCGGTCCGTCTCCCGTTTTTGACTCATACCGAGGTGTGAGGCTCACGAATTCACGCTATACACAAAGCTATGCCACACAGGCCGTGCTTTGATCATCAACCACAAGACTTTGCTTTTCAACAGAAGCCTTGATCAATTGCCACTTACGCATGCCACACAGGCAACTCACTCCATGCGACTGATGTCCATCGATATACAACCTCTGAGCTCGTATGTCTCAGAGAAGGGCGTTAAGCAAGAGAATAAATTCTCCGCTGCCAAACAGATGTATATTTAATAGAGATCAATCAACACAGAATAAAATCCAATGTCAGACACACAATCCATTTACAAGTTCGTTCTGGGTCTGAACGAAACCGGAGGCACTTTCCTCGCATATCCATCGATCTCCAAGTACGTCTGGACGATCACCAACTGTTTCCCTCATCCTGGGTGTACAGCCCAATCAAGATCATCAGTAATCACCCAAACGATGTGAAGACTTCCGGTCTTCAACCACCGTCTTCATCTTCGACATCTCGTCGAATCGGTTATTCAGAATGGGTATAAACCCGGCCTTTCTGAATAACCCACGTATATAATAAACGAATGTTACACAAACACAACAAACGCCCCATTCCACTTCAGAATATTCTTTTATTCACAAAATCACATTCTTAGGGAAAGGTTCCCATTAATTTTATCAAAGATAAATTCTTCTAAATTTATTCTTTAATCTTCCTTTGGATATCATTTCAAATTAGTCGGGATTAGCGAACCACACCGAAGTAATTATTTGTTTTATTTCCCAATCCCAACCTATACATCCCATGGAGCAAAACTGGTGATACTCCATATCTAACACCACGGTGTTATCGGTAAAATTAATTACCATTTCACGTTCAAATCTAATTAAAGATTTAACTATCGCTTTGGAGCAAAACTGGTGATACTCCACTCTCGATCACCTTTCAAATTTGATAATTTAATTTATCAATTCACATTTTTAATCTAATTAAAGATTCATTAAAACTCCACTTAGTTTTAATCTTCTCAAAAATCAATATTCTGCCTTTAACTGGGTTAAAGAACCAATGTCATCAAAAACACGATTCACGACAAACCAAATCACATTTGATATTAAATACAAGGCTCTGAATAGAAAATATATCGGCTTATATTCAATATCAAATTCTGAAACCAACAAATATCGTATTGGAAATAACGATATAAAATATCTTTCAAATCCTCATAACAATATTTGTATAGTCACGAAATCCAACATCGAAATATCCCGAAGATAATTTCGATTCAGCTCCAGTCCAATCCACGTATTGGAAATTATCGATTATTTTCAAAATCACTTTCAAATTCAATTTATTTATTTTAAAAATAAGTTGATTTCAATTCTAGTTCAAAACTAGTTCATTTCGATAAAAATCTATTTTTATCTTTTCAAATGTGGAATTTTCCAGCCCAAATCTTTCCAATTCACATATTATAATTTTACACAAATTATAGATATTTTTAATAATTTTATCAAGGCCCGTACAGTCGATTTCCAACAACGGCCATCGAACTGCACTTACAGCGACCTTTTCTGAATTTGATTTAGACATAATTCCAAATCCAACCGTTAGATTTCAAATTTCTAATATTCAATGGAAAGCTCTTTTCGATACGAACCCAACGGTTCCGGTTTTAGGAGAATCCGACGGTCGGATCTCCCGCAATGTCCGTTTGAAATAAATGGTCGAAATTCACGAACTGCCGCGGCGCGGCGCGTTCTATTCAGGCCGTTAAATATATAATATATATATATTATATATTTCGTCGATTTCTATTTAAAACGAATTTTATAAATCGTTTCAAAATTGTTTCAAAAGCAATTTCAACTTTCTTTTCAATTCAAATCAAAATTGAATTCTTCTTTATAAATTCGTTTTTAAATTCATTTCTATTCAATTCAAATTTTAATTCAATTTGAATTCATTTCAATTCACTTTCAATTCAATTTGAATTCGTTTTCAATTCAATTCATTTCGAAATCGTTTTCAATTCAATTCATTTCTATTTCGTTCGAATTCAAATTCACTTTCTACTCAATTCGAATCGAATTCATTTTCTATTCGATTCGAATTCATTTCAAATTGATTCAATAAAATTTCCATTTGAATTTTAATCTAATTCAATTTGAATTTCCTTTCAAAATATTAAATTTTGAAATCACTTTTCAACATTCATTATACAACGAATAAAATCGATATAAATATCGTTCGCGTCAAAATAACGCATCTCTAATCAACACGGCTTTATATATTTCAAAACTTCTTTATTCTATCCAACAAATGAATATTTATCCCATTCAACACATGAATCTATATTTCTTTTAACACACGACTAATCTCAACACATGAGTACTGTCTACACATCACTATTTTTGTTATGTAAAATATTTTATAAAACTATGGTATCTATCGTTTGATTTTAATTAGACTCCACCGTAAAGTAGATTCTAATCGTAAATATGATAAAGATGTAATTTTTATTATTTAAAATATTTCACTCAACACATGAACCTCGTCAACACATGACTATTTTTATATTCAACACATGAATTTTCTTTTATAATATTCATTATTTTCGCGATTGGAATGAGGCCCAATCAATCTCCATATAACGTTAATTATATGGATTCCATACATCACATGTATATAATAGCATTGAAAAATAATCAACCATCAACCAAAGTGCACTACACAACTGCATAAGCATCAAATATAAATAATCGACGCTTACACAGTCTGTCGACCAATCGATCGACAATAATTAAATAATTGGGATTAGTGTACACCAAATATCATCCCAACACCCGTGTGGAGTTTCAAATCAACAAACACACATTTTTGTTTGTGCAGTTGGGCGATGTGTAAAATTTATCAACCCAATCAATATCAGTCAAATCAGTGTAAATAAACAAATCGGCCGATTTGTTTATAAATATTTATTTATTCACTTTCACGTTAAAAATTATATTTTTAACGTCAAAAATATTTATTTCAACACTTGAATTTCTATTCAGTTCATTTACACAATAAAAATGATATTTTTATTTTTCTAACATATTTTAGAAATTTCGGCGGCATAACGGCACGATACTAGAAACGGGACGAGGCCTAGCCTTATCCCCGGTCTAGTGAAGGCCCACGCCATTCACACATCAATCAAATCAATTTCAATCCACCAAACAATTCAATTCAAACCAATTAGACTAACCAACTACACAACCAAACTATTTAACAAACAAGCCATCCATGGTCTGTGGATGACGGGTGTCGGGTGCTACTAAGCACCGTCTACATCCTAGTATATATATAACTAGAAAAAGAGAATTTGAGTGAGAAGTTCTCACATATAGCTATCCTAGCTCCACGGCACTTCATTGATAGAAATCTTCTTCATTATCCCATCTTCGTTGCCCGTAGTCACTATATATATAAAAATCACACATTTTTATATTTCGATGTCTTTAAAATAAAAATCACATTTTTATTTATCCACTTTCAATTTAAAAGTCATATTTTTATAATCACTTCATATATTTAAAAATCGAATTTTTACTATGCTATTCAATATATAAAAATCATATTTCCTTACCGCTAATATATAGATAAAAATTCTATTTTTATAACGCTATTCTCTATATAAAGATTTCGCCTTTTCAAAAATATAGATTTCATCTTTATAAAAATCATCACTTTATTTCAACGTATATAAAATAAAAATCAGATTTTTATTTCGCTACATATACAAAGATGATATTTTTATATTCTCTATCCTATAAAGATTATATTTTTAATACCTTAAAAATATAAAAATCATATTTTTAATATTTCTATATAGTAAAGATCACATTTTTAATACTTTAAAAATATAAAAATCATATTTTTAATATTTCTATTAACTAAAAATCTCGTCTTTAATATTATAAAAATTCGGTCTTTCTCATCATCAAGATTTCGGCTTTAACATCATAAAGATTTCGGCTTTCTATAAATCAAAAGTCATATATTTTTCTAAACAAAATCCATATCTTTTTAAAACACAGTTTTATTTCCATGAAAATTATAGATTAAAATTTGAATTTAAACTATGTTATTATCTTATAAAGAAAAATAAAAAAAAACGAAAGCAAAACTCACTGTTAATTTTCGAGAGGGGGAGGGTGGACTTCTGATCATGGGAGGTGGCATGGGGCCGCTGGAGGTGGCGGTCGGCGTCTGCAATCAGGTGGCAGCGGCACTGGGTTTGCGGTGGCGGCGGCTCTGGGTTTGCGGTGGCGGCTTCGATTTTGGGAAGTGGGATCTGGGGGTTCGAACGGTAAGGAGAGGGAGAAGACGAGGGTGCGGTGGTGCCCTTGGTGGTGGCGTGGTCATCGTTGGCGGCTGGAGGGGTTGGGCGACGAGCGATTTGGTTTTACCCCTTTTTTTTCTTTTTCCTTCTCTTTTTTTTTCCTGAATTTCTTTGTGAACGGGGGGGGGGGGGGGGGCAGAACGTATAGGGGAGGAGGGTTTTCTTTTTCTTTTTCTTTTTATTTTATTTTTATTATTTAATTATTTTATTTTTATAAAAAGTTGACTTTTACATACGACCTCTAAACGAGGTCCATCGCCTGTCGTCCATAGCGTTTTACCCCCATTCCGAACACAATGGGATATGTATCGTAGGCTGATTCGGCTGTTACAATCAGTTTCCGTTGAATTTACATTTAACTCTATATATTGAATTTTAAACGTACATTTCAAATTACCGGGGTCACATACTAACTCTAAAAATTCTCGAAAAATATTTTCTAGCTTCGTATTGACGATACGGTCCTAACAAAACTTGTTTCGTCGAATTCTGAGACCGTTAGAAAAATGGCCAATTTCCAGTCGATTAAAATCAACTGAAACCGGTCAAACGCGTTTTCCTTTGCCACGCTCACATATTGATTCGAAAAATTATGAAATTTGAAACCTAGCAATAACTTGACATCACGGACCCAACAAAAGTGGTTTCGTCGAAATCCGAGGTCATTTGCAAAATGTCTATTTTTAAGGGCCTGAATTCCATAGCGACTATTCAGAATTTTCAACTAGACATATCCTTTGATTCCCACTACGAAATCTTTATTTTTCGGATTCGTTGGAAAGATACTCACAATTAGATCCCATTATTTTTGGTTTCACTAAAATCCGGATTGTTTTGCACCCGGTACATTCAATTGAAGTTTGAAATCGAATTATCGAACTACCGCGCCATTTTCAATTCTATTTATAATTATATATAAATATTTATATTCTAACGACGACGTATATAAATATATACGTCGAATTCTATTCAAAATAAATTTCACGTCTATATTATTTAAAATAATCTATTTTAAATATTCAAAATTCACTAAAATTGCCAAAATAAAAATTTTAAACTGGCCCAGATTTTCGGGTTATTACAATCTCCCCCACTTAAAACTTTTCGTCCCCGAAAAGGAACAAAGTCGAAAGTGGTTTGATTATTCAACACTACGTTCGATCGGGCTTCTATTCTCCAACTTTTCAGTTTCTGAGAATTTTCAGATTCTTCAAAAATTTGGCTAACACCCTAAATTTTCGAAAAATTTCGCCATAACCTCCCCTGCAATGGGAGCATCGGGGAATTTCAAATAGCTTCCCCGGTCCTTCAGATCTCAAAAAGAAAAAGAAAAAGCCAAGCGGCTAGCCAATAGGCTCACAAAATCATCATCACCCAAACAAAACAGTAGATTATGTAATAAACATGTACCTATTTGTCGGGCAAACAAATTTTATTCTCTGGCTCTAGCCTCCTTGCTATGACCTATTCAATGTAAGTATATGTATATGCAAGCAGATGCGACCAATTTTCAATACAATTCAAAATTCGGTTCAATTAGGCATAATGGTTAAAAATTATCAAACAATTAAACAAACAACACAAACATCAATCAATTAGTGGATTAGAGTTTCAAATTCATAAATTTTGATATATATACAAAAATCATGTTTTTGATGCAAATTCACTACAATGTGTTTTAACTATATTAGTTTTGGTTCTCACACCAGTCTAATGGAAATATATAGAAATCACACCTTCGAAATTCGAATATGAATACTGATGATGATGAACCATCATCAGAATCATCCCCGGATGTCTAGAATGTGATTCTATATCTACCCAGTATATTAAAACTTCGAATATACGTTCATGACGCGTATACGCGAAATCTATATATACTCGATTGTCCATATTCAAAATAAACAAGTAATCAAATACGTTTTAAAACGATTTAAATTTTCAAAACAAAATTGTTTTCATTTGAAAAATATACTCTTCACACTCGTTCTAGGACACTACTGATCCTATCTCTAACGAGTCATTCTAATTGGATATTACTAATCCAATATCTGATGAATTCTTTCGTATGGTTCTAATGTGTCTTGTTCTCGAGCTCTGTAAACCAAAGCTCTGATACCAACTGAAACGACCCGAACTTCCCCGTGAAGGAAAGCACGGATAGAATTGAGGACAAGACACAAAAGGACGCATACGGAAGAACATTTCATTGTTATTACAACAATTCCATTAGATACAAGAATATACATAGTATAAATGAATAAATTACATTTGACAAATATCAGAGATTTAAATTACATTTAAATACATCGCAGCGGAAAATAATACAAAAGCACAACTGAAAGTGATACACGGATACAGAGCTTTCCGAGCATCGTTCCAGCTGTAAATCAGGACCCTGTGAATATAAATCTGCAAAACCAAAACTATTAGCTGCCCGTGTGGAAAATAGGGGCACCCAGAGTTTAGGTTAAAACAATAAACTCCAGGTAAGTCATGTGACTGGTGTGAGAACTAAAACAGTTATTAATATTGGTTTTAAAGTTAGGTAAATCAAGGGACCACGCCGTATAACACGGAACGGGTTTCCTCCCAAGAATACCAGTGCATAGAACAAACAGCGCAATGCTAAATAAAGAAAGATGAAGCTGTTATAAGACCCAGGTCCCATCACACAATGCAACGCAAGCCGGAGGATAGGGTTTTTACCTTATAACAGCCAAAGCATGCTTGATACGTTTAAAACACATTATTTGATACTATAATAAGTGTATAGTGTCAAAACAATTCAAATCATAAATATCAATCATAGGCGGCATGGGTACCATCTATCATGTCGCCATACTAGTTCTACAATTAAAACCGCAATACACGTATTGGAAATTGGATTTCCGTCATGAGTCGAGGCAAGGGGCAAGCTCCTCTCCGCGTTCGAGACACTCTAGCAAATGCCTCAGGACCCCACTATGATCCTTGGAATCGGCTGGGCCGGTCCTCTCTTACTTTTGAGGATTGACAATTCCTGAACACACGTTTCCCGGTCCTTACAGACCTATATCCGAGGCGCCTCGTATCCAACAACCACACAGGTGAAAAGTATATAAATGTCAGGGCTGGTAGGTCACTGACACCACCCTAGCTAGAAAGAAACGTCGTGCTCTCCCAGCGGTCCGTCTCCCGTTTTTGACTCATACCGAGGTGTGAGGCTCACGAATTCACGCTATACACAAAGCTACGCCACACAGGCCGTGCTTTGATCATCAACCACAAGACTTTGCTTTTCAACAGAAGCCTTGATCAATTGCCACTTACGCATGCCACACAGGCAACTCACTCCATGCGACTGATGTCCATCGATATACAACCTCTGAGCTCGTATGTCTCAGAGAAGGGCGTTAAGCAAGAGAATAAATTCTCCGCCGCCAAACAGATGTATATTTAATAGAGATCAATCAACACAGAATAAAATCCAATGTCAGACACACAATCCATTTACAAGTTCGTTCTGGGTCTGAACGAAACCGGAGGCACTTTCCTCGCATATCCATCGATCTCCAAGTACGTCTGGACGATCACCAACTGTTTCCCTCATCCTGGGTGTACAGCCCAATCAAGATCATCCGTAATCACCCAAACGAAGTGAAGACTTCCGGTCTTCAACCACCGTCTTCATCTTCGACATCTCGTCGAATCGGTTATTCAGAATGGGTATAAACCCGGCCTTTCTGAATAATCCACGTATATAATAAACAAATGTTACACAAACACAACAAACGCCCCATTCCACTTCAGAATATTCTTTTATTCACAAAATCACATTCTTAGGGAAAGGTTCCCATTAATTTTATCAAAGATAAATTCTTCTTAATTTATTCTTTAATCTTCCTTTGGATATCATTTCAAACTAGTCGGGATTAGCGAACCACACCGAAGTAATTATTTGTTTTATTTCCCAATCCCAACCTATACATCCCATGGAGCAAAACTGGTGATACTCCATATCTAACACCACGGTGTTATCGATAAAATTAATTACCATTTCACGTTCAAATCTAATTAAAGATTTAACTATCGCTTTGGAGCAAAACTGGTGATACTCCACTCTCGATCACCTTTCAAATTTGATAATTTAATTTATCAATTCACATTTTTAATCTAATTAAAGATTCATTAAAACTCCACTTAGTTTTAATCTTCTCAAAAATCAATATTCTGCCTTTAACTGGGTTAAAGAACCAATGTCATCAAAAACACGATTCACGACAAACCAAATCACATTTGATATTAAATACAAGGCTCTGAATAGAAAATATATCGGCTTATATTCAATATCAAATTCTGAAACCAACAAATATCGTATTGGAAATAACGATATAAAATATCTTTCAAATCCCCATAACAATATTTGTATAGTCACGAAATCCAACATCGAAATATCCCGAAGATAATTTCGATTCAGCTCCAGTCCAATCCACGTATTGGAAATTATCGATTATTTTCAAAATCACTTTCAAATTCAATTTATTTATTTTAAAAATAAATTGATTTCAATTCTAGTTCAAAACTAGTTCATTTCGATAAAAATCTATTTTTATCTTTTCAAATGTGGAATTTTCCAGCCCAAATCTTTCCAATTCACATATTATAATTTTACACAAATTATAGATATTTTTAATAATTTTATCAAGGCCCGTACAGTCGATTTCCAACAACGGCCATCGAACTGCACTTACAGCGACCTTTTCTGAATTTGATTTAGACATAATTCCAAATCCAACCGTTAGATTTCAAATTTCTAATATTCAATGGAAAGCTCTTTTCGATACGAACCCAACGGTTCCGGTTTTAGGAGAATCCGACGGTCGGATCTCCCGCAATGTCCGTTTGAAATAAATGGTCGAAATTCACAAACTGCCGCGGCGCGGCGCGTTCTATTCAGGCCGTTAAATATATAATATATATATATATATATTATATATTTCGTCGATTTCTATTTAAAACGAATTTTATAAATCGTTTCAAAATTGTTTCAAAAGCAATTTCAACTTTCTTTTCAATTCAAATCAAAATTGAATTCTTCTTTATAAATTCGTTTTTAAATTCATTTCTATTCAATTCAAATTTTAATTCAATTTGAATTCATTTCAATTCACTTTCAATTCAATTTGAATTCGTTTTCAATTCAATTCATTTCGAAATCGTTTTCAATTCAATTCATTTCTATTTCGTTTGAATTCAAATTCACTTTCTACTCAATTCGAATCGAATTCATTTTCTATTCGATTCGAATTCATTTCAAATTGATTCAATAAAATTTCCATTTGAATTTTAATCTAATTCAATTTGAATTTCCTTTCAAAATATTAAATTTTGAAATCACTTTTCAACATTCATTATACAACGAATAAAATCGATATAAATATCGTTCGCGTTAAAATAACGCATCTCTAATCAACACGGCTTTATATATTTCAAAACTTCTTTATTCTATCCAACAAATGTATATTTATCCCATTCAACACATGAATCTATATTTCTTTTAACACACGACTAATCTCAACACATGAGTACTGTCTACACATCACTATTTTTGTTATGTAAAATATTTTATAAAACTATGGTATCTATCGTTTGATTTTAACTAGACTCCACCGTAAAGTAGATTCTAATCGTAAATATGATAAAGATGTAATTTTTATTATTTAAAATATTTCACTCAACACATGAACCTCGTCAACACATGACTATTTTTATATTCAACACATGAATTTTCTTTTATAATATTCATTATTTTCCCGATTGGAATGAGGCCCAATCAATCACCATATAACGTTAATTATATGGATTCCATACATCACATGTATATAATAGCATTGAAAAATAATCAACCATCAACCAAAGTGCACTACACAACTGCATAAGCATCAAATATAAATAATCGACGCTTACACAGTCTGTCGACCAATCGATCGACAATAATTAAATAATTGGGATTAGTGTACACCAAATATCATCCCAACACCCGTGTGGAGTTTCAAATCAACAAACACACATTTTTGTTTGTGCAGTTGGGCGATGTGTAAAATTTATCAACCCAATCAATATCAGTCAAATCAGTGTAAATAAACAAATCGGCCGATTTGTTTATAAATATTTATTTATTCACTTTCACGTTAAAAATTATATTTTTAACGTCAAAAATATTTATTTCAACACTTGAATTTCTATTCAGTTCATTTACACAATAAAAATGATATTTTTATTTTTCTAACATATTTTAGAAATTTCGGCGGCATAACGGCACGATACTAGAAACGGGACGAGGCCTAGCCTTATTCCCGGTCTAGTGAAGGCCCACGCCATTCACACATCAATCAAATCAATTTCAATCCACCAAACAATTCAATTCAAACCAATTAGACTAACCAACTACACAACCAAACTATTTAACAAACAAGCCATCCATGGTCTGTGGATGACGGGTGTCGGGTGCTACTAAGCACCGTCTACATCCTAGTATATATATAACTAGAAAAAGAGAATTTGAGTGAGAAGTTCTCACATATAGCTATCCTAGCTCCACGGCACTTCATTGATAGAAATCTTCTTCATTATCCCATCTTCGTTGCCCGTAGTCACTATATATATAAAAATCACACATTTTTATATTTCGATGTCTTTAAAATAAAAATCACATTTTTATTTATCCACTTTCAATTTAAAAGTCATATTTTTATAATCACTTCATATATTTAAAAATCGAATTTTTACTATGCTATTCAATATATAAAAATCATATTTCCTTACCGCTAATATATAGATAAAAATTCTATTTTTATAACGCTATTCTCTATATAAAGATTTCGCCTTTTCAAAAATATAGATTTCATCTTTATAAAAATCATCACTTTATTTCAACGTATATAAAATAAAAATCAGATTTTTATTTCGCTACATATACAAAGATGATATTTTTATATTCTCTATCCTATAAAGATTATATTTTTAATACCTTAAAAATATAAAAATCATATTTTTAATATTTCTATATAGTAAAGATCACATTTTTAATACTTTAAAAATATAAAAATCATATTTTTAATATTTCTATTAACTAAAAATCTCGTCTTTAATATTATAAAAATTCAGTCTTTCTCATCATCAAGATTTCGGCTTTAACATCATAAAGATTTCGGCTTTCTATAAATCAAAAGTCATATATTTTTCTAAACAAAATCCATATCTTTTTAAAACACAGTTTTATTTCCAAGAAAATTATAGATTAAAATTTGAATTTAAACTATGTTATTATCTTATAAAGAAAAATAAAAAAAAACGAAAGCAAAACTCACTGTTAATTTTCGAGAGGGGGAGGGTGGACTTCTGATCATGGGAGGTGGCATGGGGCCGCTGGAGGTGGCGGTCGGCGTCTGCAATCAGGTGGCAGCGGCACTGGGTTTGCGGTGGCGGCGGCTCTGGGTTTGCGGTGGCGGCTTCGATTTTGGGAAGTGGGATCTGGGGGTTCGAACGGTAAGGAGAGGGAGAAGACGAGGGTGCGGTGGTGCCCTTGGTGGTGGCGTGGTCATCGTTGGCGGCTGGAGGGGTTGGGCGACGAGCGATTTGGTTTTACCCCTTTTTTTTTCTTTTTCCTTCTCTTTTTTTTTCCTGAATTTCTTTGTGAACGGGGGGGGGGGGGGGGGGGGCAGAACGTATAGGGGAGGAGGGTTTTCTTTTTCTTTTTCTTTTTATTTTATTTTTATTATTTAATTATTTTATTTTTATAAAAAGTTGACTTTTACATACGACCTCTAAACGAGGTCCATCGCCTGTCGTCCATAGCGTTTTACCCCCATTCCGAACACAATGGGATATGTATCGTAGGCTGATTCGGCTGTTACAATCAGTTTCCGTTGAATTTACATTTAACTCTATATATTGAATTTTAAACGTACATTTCAAATTACCGGGGTCACATACTAACTCTAAAAATTCTCGAAAAATATTTTCTAGCTTCGTATTGACGATACGGTCCTAACAAAACTTGTTTCGTCGAATTCTGAGACCGTTAGAAAAATGGCCAATTTCCAGTCGATTAAAATCAACTGAAACCGGTCAAACGCGTTTTCCTTTGCCACGCTCACATATTGATTCGAAAAATTATGAAATTTGAAACCTAGCAATAACTTGACATCACGGACCCAACAAAAGTGGTTTCGTCGAAATCCGAGGTCATTTGCAAAATGTCTATTTTTAAGGGCCTGAATTCCATAGCGACTATTCAGAATTTTCAACTAGACATATCCTTTGATTCCCACTACGAAATCTTTATTTTTCGGATTCGTTGGAAAGATACTCACAATTAGATCCCATTATTTTTGGTTTCACTAAAATCCGGATTGTTTTGCACCCGGTACATTCAATTGAAGTTTGAAATCGAATTATCGAACTACCGCGCCATTTTCAATTCTATTTATAATTATATATAAATATTTATATTCTAACGACGACGTATATAAATATATACGTCGAATTCTATTCAAAATAAATTTCACGTCTATATTATTTAAAATAATCTATTTTAAATATTCAAAATTCACTAAAATTGCCAAAATAAAAATTTTAAACTGGCCCAGATTTTCGGGTTATTACAATCTCCCCCACTTAAAACTTTTCGTCCCCGAAAAGGAACAAAGTCGAAAGTGGTTTGATTATTCAACACTACGTTCGATCGGGCTTCTATTCTCCAACTTTTCAGTTTCTGAGAATTTTCAGATTCTTCAAAAATTTGGCTAACACCCTAAATTTTCGAAAAATTTCGCCATAACCTCCCCTGCAATGGGAGCATCGGGGAATTTCAAATAGCTTCCCCGGTCCTTCAGATCTCAAAAAGAAAAAGAAAAAGCCAAGCGGCTAGCCAATAGGCTCACAAAATCATCATCACCCAAACAAAACAGTAGATTATGTAATAAACATGTACCTATTTGTCGGGCAAACAAATTTTATTCTCTGGCTCTAGCCTCCTTGCTATGACCTATTCAATGTAAGTATATGTATATGCAAGCAGATGCGACCAATTTTCAATACAATTCAAAATTCGGTTCAATTAGGCATAATGGTTAAAAATTATCAAACAATTAAACAAACAACACAAACATCAATCAATTAGTGGATTAGAGTTTCAAATTCATAAATTTTGATATATATACAAAAATCATGTTTTTGATGCAAATTCACTACAATGTGTTTTAACTATATTAGTTTTGGTTCTCACACCAGTCTAATGGAAATATATAGAAATCACACCTTCGAAATTCGAATATGAATACTGATGATGATGAACCATCATCAGAATCATCCCCGGATGTCTAGAATGTGATTCTATATCTACCCAGTATATTAAAACTTCGAATATACGTTCATGACGCGTATACGCGAAATCTATATATACTCGATTGTCCATATTCAAAATAAACAAGTAATCAAATACGTTTTAAAACGATTTAAATTTTCAAAACAAAATTGTTTTCATTTGAAAAATATACTCTTCACACTCGTTCTAGGACACTACTGATCCTATCTCTAACGAGTCATTCTAATTGGATATTACTAATCCAATATCTGATGAATTCTTTCGTATGGTTCTAATGTGTCTTGTTCTCGAGCTCTGTAAACCAAAGCTCTGATACCAACTGAAACGACCCGAACTTCCCCGTGAAGGAAAGCACGGATAGAATTGAGGACAAGACACAAAAGGACGCATACGGAAGAACATTTCATTGTTATTACAACAATTCCATTAGATACAAGAATATACATAGTATAAATGAATAAATTACATTTGACAAATATCAGAGATTTAAATTACATTTAAATACATCGCAGCGGAAAATAATACAAAAGCACAACTGAAAGTGATACACGGATACAGAGCTTTCCGAGCATCGTTCCAGCTGTAAATCAGGACCCTGTGAATATAAATCTGCAAAACCAAAACTATTAGCTGCCCGTGTGGAAAATAGGGGCACCCAGAGTTTAGGTTAAAACAATAAACTCCAGGTAAGTCATGTGACTGGTGTGAGAACTAAAACAGTTATTAATATTGGTTTTAAAGTTAGGTAAATCAAGGGACCACGCCGTATAACACGGAACGGGTTTCCTCCCAAGAATACCAGTGCATAGAACAAACAGCGCAATGCTAAATAAAGAAAGATGAAGCTGTTATAAGACCCAGGTCCCATCACACAATGCAACGCAAGCCGGAGGATAGGGTTTTTACCTTATAACAGCCAAAGCATGCTTGATACGTTTAAAACACATTATTTGATACTATAATAAGTGTATAGTGTCAAAACAATTCAAATCATAAATATCAATCATAGGCGGCATGGGTACCATCTATCATGTCGCCATACTAGTTCTACAATTAAAACCGCAATACACGTATTGGAAATTGGATTTCCGTCATGAGTCGAGGCAAGGGGCAAGCTCCTCTCCGCGTTCGAGACACTCTAGCAAATGCCTCAGGACCCCACTATGATCCTTGGAATCGGCTGGGCCGGTCCTCTCTTACTTTTGAGGATTGACAATTCCTGAACACACGTTTCCCGGTCCTTACAGACCTATATCCGAGGCGCCTCGTATCCAACAACCACACAGGTGAAAAGTATATAAATGTCAGGGCTGGTAGGTCACTGACACCACCCTAGCTAGAAAGAAACGTCGTGCTCTCCCAGCGGTCCGTCTCCCGTTTTTGACTCATACCGAGGTGTGAGGCTCACGAATTCACGCTATACACAAAGCTACGCCACACAGGCCGTGCTTTGATCATCAACCACAAGACTTTGCTTTTCAACAGAAGCCTTGATCAATTGCCACTTACGCATGCCACACAGGCAACTCACTCCATGCGACTGATGTCCATCGATATACAACCTCTGAGCTCGTATGTCTCAGAGAAGGGCGTTAAGCAAGAGAATAAATTCTCCGCCGCCAAACAGATGTATATTTAATAGAGATCAATCAACACAGAATAAAATCCAATGTCAGACACACAATCCATTTACAAGTTCGTTCTGGGTCTGAACGAAACCGGAGGCACTTTCCTCGCATATCCATCGATCTCCAAGTACGTCTGGACGATCACCAACTGTTTCCCTCATCCTGGGTGTACAGCCCAATCAAGATCATCCGTAATCACCCAAACGAAGTGAAGACTTCCGGTCTTCAACCACCGTCTTCATCTTCGACATCTCGTCGAATCGGTTATTCAGAATGGGTATAAACCCGGCCTTTCTGAATAATCCACGTATATAATAAACAAATGTTACACAAACACAACAAACGCCCCATTCCACTTCAGAATATTCTTTTATTCACAAAATCACATTCTTAGGGAAAGGTTCCCATTAATTTTATCAAAGATAAATTCTTCTTAATTTATTCTTTAATCTTCCTTTGGATATCATTTCAAACTAGTCGGGATTAGCGAACCACACCGAAGTAATTATTTGTTTTATTTCCCAATCCCAACCTATACATCCCATGGAGCAAAACTGGTGATACTCCATATCTAACACCACGGTGTTATCGATAAAATTAATTACCATTTCACGTTCAAATCTAATTAAAGATTTAACTATCGCTTTGGAGCAAAACTGGTGATACTCCACTCTCGATCACCTTTCAAATTTGATAATTTAATTTATCAATTCACATTTTTAATCTAATTAAAGATTCATTAAAACTCCACTTAGTTTTAATCTTCTCAAAAATCAATATTCTGCCTTTAACTGGGTTAAAGAACCAATGTCATCAAAAACACGATTCACGACAAACCAAATCACATTTGATATTAAATACAAGGCTCTGAATAGAAAATATATCGGCTTATATTCAATATCAAATTCTGAAACCAACAAATATCGTATTGGAAATAACGATATAAAATATCTTTCAAATCCCCATAACAATATTTGTATAGTCACGAAATCCAACATCGAAATATCCCGAAGATAATTTCGATTCAGCTCCAGTCCAATCCACGTATTGGAAATTATCGATTATTTTCAAAATCACTTTCAAATTCAATTTATTTATTTTAAAAATAAATTGATTTCAATTCTAGTTCAAAACTAGTTCATTTCGATAAAAATCTATTTTTATCTTTTCAAATGTGGAATTTTCCAGCCCAAATCTTTCCAATTCACATATTATAATTTTACACAAATTATAGATATTTTTAATAATTTTATCAAGGCCCGTACAGTCGATTTCCAACAACGGCCATCGAACTGCACTTACAGCGACCTTTTCTGAATTTGATTTAGACATAATTCCAAATCCAACCGTTAGATTTCAAATTTCTAATATTCAATGGAAAGCTCTTTTCGATACGAACCCAACGGTTCCGGTTTTAGGAGAATCCGACGGTCGGATCTCCCGCAATGTCCGTTTGAAATAAATGGTCGAAATTCACAAACTGCCGCGGCGCGGCGCGTTCTATTCAGGCCGTTAAATATATAATATATATATATATTATATATTTCGTCGATTTCTATTTAAAACGAATTTTATAAATCGTTTCAAAATTGTTTCAAAAGCAATTTCAACTTTCTTTTCAATTCAAATCAAAATTGAATTCTTCTTTATAAATTCGTTTTTAAATTCATTTCTATTCAATTCAAATTTTAATTCAATTTGAATTCATTTCAATTCACTTTCAATTCAATTTGAATTCGTTTTCAATTCAATTCATTTCGAAATCGTTTTCAATTCAATTCATTTCTATTTCGTTTGAATTCAAATTCACTTTCTACTCAATTCGAATCGAATTCATTTTCTATTCGATTCGAATTCATTTCAAATTGATTCAATAAAATTTCCATTTGAATTTTAATCTAATTCAATTTGAATTTCCTTTCAAAATATTAAATTTTGAAATCACTTTTCAACATTCATTATACAACGAATAAAATCGATATAAATATCGTTCGCGTTAAAATAACGCATCTCTAATCAACACGGCTTTATATATTTCAAAACTTCTTTATTCTATCCAACAAATGTATATTTATCCCATTCAACACATGAATCTATATTTCTTTTAACACACGACTAATCTCAACACATGAGTACTGTCTACACATCACTATTTTTGTTATGTAAAATATTTTATAAAACTATGGTATCTATCGTTTGATTTTAACTAGACTCCACCGTAAAGTAGATTCTAATCGTAAATATGATAAAGATGTAATTTTTATTATTTAAAATATTTCACTCAACACATGAACCTCGTCAACACATGACTATTTTTATATTCAACACATGAATTTTCTTTTATAATATTCATTATTTTCCCGATTGGAATGAGGCCCAATCAATCACCATATAACGTTAATTATATGGATTCCATACATCACATGTATATAATAGCATTGAAAAATAATCAACCATCAACCAAAGTGCACTACACAACTGCATAAGCATCAAATATAAATAATCGACGCTTACACAGTCTGTCGACCAATCGATCGACAATAATTAAATAATTGGGATTAGTGTACACCAAATATCATCCCAACACCCGTGTGGAGTTTCAAATCAACAAACACACATTTTTGTTTGTGCAGTTGGGCGATGTGTAAAATTTATCAACCCAATCAATATCAGTCAAATCAGTGTAAATAAACAAATCGGCCGATTTGTTTATAAATATTTATTTATTCACTTTCACGTTAAAAATTATATTTTTAACGTCAAAAATATTTATTTCAACACTTGAATTTCTATTCAGTTCATTTACACAATAAAAATGATATTTTTATTTTTCTAACATATTTTAGAAATTTCGGCGGCATAACGGCACGATACTAGAAACGGGACGAGGCCTAGCCTTATTCCCGGTCTAGTGAAGGCCCACGCCATTCACACATCAATCAAATCAATTTCAATCCACCAAACAATTCAATTCAAACCAATTAGACTAACCAACTACACAACCAAACTATTTAACAAACAAGCCATCCATGGTCTGTGGATGACGGGTGTCGGGTGCTACTAAGCACCGTCTACATCCTAGTATATATATAACTAGAAAAAGAGAATTTGAGTGAGAAGTTCTCACATATAGCTATCCTAGCTCCACGGCACTTCATTGATAGAAATCTTCTTCATTATCCCATCTTCGTTGCCCGTAGTCACTATATATATAAAAATCACACATTTTTATATTTCGATGTCTTTAAAATAAAAATCACATTTTTATTTATCCACTTTCAATTTAAAAGTCATATTTTTATAATCACTTCATATATTTAAAAATCGAATTTTTACTATGCTATTCAATATATAAAAATCATATTTCCTTACCGCTAATATATAGATAAAAATTCTATTTTTATAACGCTATTCTCTATATAAAGATTTCGCCTTTTCAAAAATATAGATTTCATCTTTATAAAAATCATCACTTTATTTCAACGTATATAAAATAAAAATCAGATTTTTATTTCGCTACATATACAAAGATGATATTTTTATATTCTCTATCCTATAAAGATTATATTTTTAATACCTTAAAAATATAAAAATCATATTTTTAATATTTCTATATAGTAAAGATCACATTTTTAATACTTTAAAAATATAAAAATCATATTTTTAATATTTCTATTAACTAAAAATCTCGTCTTTAATATTATAAAAATTCAGTCTTTCTCATCATCAAGATTTCGGCTTTAACATCATAAAGATTTCGGCTTTCTATAAATCAAAAGTCATATATTTTTCTAAACAAAATCCATATCTTTTTAAAACACAGTTTTATTTCCATGAAAATTATAGATTAAAATTTGAATTTAAACTATGTTATTATCTTATAAAGAAAAATAAAAAAAAACGAAAGCAAAACTCACTGTTAATTTTCGAGAGGGGGAGGGTGGACTTCTGATCATGGGAGGTGGCATGGGGCCGCTGGAGGTGGCGGTCGGCGTCTGCAATCAGGTGGCAGCGGCACTGGGTTTGCGGTGGCGGCGGCTCTGGGTTTGCGGTGGCGGCTTCGATTTTGGGAAGTGGGATCTGGGGGTTCGAACGGTAAGGAGAGGGAGAAGACGAGGGTGCGGTGGTGCCCTTGGTGGTGGCGCGGTCATCGTTGGCGGCTGGAGGGGTTGGGCGACGAGCGATTTGGTTTTACCCCCTTTTTTTTTCTTTTTCCTTCTCTTTTTTTTTTCCTGAATTTCTTTGTGAACGGGGGAGGGGGGGGGCAGAACGTATAGGGGAGGAGGGTTTTCTTTTTCTTTTTCTTTTTATTTTATTTTTATTATTTAATTATTTTATTTTTATAAAAAGTTGACTTTTACATACGACCTCTAAACGAGGTCCATCGCCTGTCGTCCATAGCGTTTTACCCCCATTCCGAACACAATGGGATATGTATCGTAGGCTGATTCGGCTGTTACAATCAGTTTCCGTTGAATTTACATTTAACTCTATATATTGAATTTTAAACGTACATTTCAAATTACCGGGGTCACATACTAACTCTAAAAATTCTCGAAAAATATTTTCTAGCTTCGTATTGACGATACGGTCCTAACAAAACTAGTTTCGTCGAATTCTGAGACCGTTAGAAAAATGGCCAATTTCCAGTCGATTAAAATCAACTGAAACCGGTCAAACGCGTTTTCCTTTGCCACGCTCACATATTGATTCGAAAAATTATGAAATTTGAAACCTAGCAATAACTTGACATCACGGACCCAACAAAAGTGGTTTCGTCGAAATCCGAGGTCATTTGCAAAATGTCTATTTTTAAGGGCCTGAATTCCATAGCGACTATTCAGAATTTTCAACTAGACATATCCTTTGATTCCCACTACGAAATCTTTATTTTTCGGATTCGTTGGAAAGATACTCACAATTAGATCCCATTATTTTTGGTTTCACTAAAATCCGGATTGTTTTGCACCCGGTACATTCAATTGAAGTTTGAAATCGAATTATCGAACTACCGCGCCATTTTCAATTCTATTTATAATTATATATAAATATTTATATTCTAACGACGACGTATATAAATATATACGTCGAATTCTATTCAAAATAAATTTCACGTCTATATTATTTAAAATAATCTATTTTAAATATTCAAAATTCACTAAAATTGCCAAAATAAAAATTTTAAACTGGCCCAGATTTTCGGGTTATTACATATGATGTTAACGAATTTATGAATGGATGTGTGAATTATGGAATAACAAATACAAGAAATATGAGAAACATAAGCATATGTATCGAAGTTATCTATTATTATTATTTCCATCCTTTAAAAAATAGTGTAAAATAAAAATTAAATATTATCTTGTTTATGTCTAGAAACCTAAATGACATGTGTTTTTAAAATATAATTAACAGTACATATGAGTCTATGCATTTACATGTATCATGTAACAATAACATGTATTCTTTAACAAGTAAGTTCAAAAATATATTTAAAAGAAAAATATAACATATTTTATATTTAAATGATGCTTTGTATTCTGAATTAATTTTAGAGTAAACATTAGGAAACTGCTATGGATTCATATTCTGGAACAAGGAGGAAAAATGAAACTATCACTTCAATTCTTAACTACCATATTTCGATGACTTTAATGTGAAATTATGAAGTGCTTTGCTATACCACTTATTCCATTTATGCTAAATTTTGGTAATTATGGACATGAGGTTATATACCATGCATTTTGTTCTAATAGTAATGAGAAAATTCTAACAGCAACTGCAATAAGTTAAATGTTTAATTAGAAAGAAGAATAATTATAATGGCTTTATCGAGTCATTAGATCCCATATTAAAAATAAGTCATATAAATCATCAAATTTTATAATAGGAGATTGGTCTAATGTCATTTATTGTAGACACCATAAATAAGTTAAATTTTATTTGATGCGGTTTTAAATCTTATTTGTTTTGGCTTTAATGTCATTTAATGTATTTTAGTGTCATTTTTTGCAAATCTAGTGTTATTTGATTCACTTTTAAGACCCTATGCAATTTCTGAGGCATTTAGTGTTGTTTCCATGATATTTAGTATAGTTTGCACTTGGCTTAAAGTAAGAATTCACATGTGGTTGGTTTCGTCTTATGTTTTCATTCATGTAATTTTGATTACATATTTGGCAATTTGAGCAATTCTTTTAGTTTAATGAACATTTTCGATTCTGTTTTCTTTTTTCCATTTTAAATGGGTTATGTGGGTTGACCTATACGTGAAGCAAGTTATATCATATTGATCCTTTTATTAATATACCAAAAAGAATGAGTCATAATATAGGACCGGTTGAATTTTGCTTAACCACTCATGTCCCGATCCATCCCTTTTGACAAATCCATTTATATATTTAATCTTTAATGCTAAAACCAAAATTATTTCTACATTTTCCACCAGCATGCTATCAATTTCGACCATTTATGCTATAATAAAGTTAAACTCCATCGAATTTTATCATATGAAATTACCAGAGAATTACTGGATATGATTTTGATTATTTGAGAAAAATAAAAAATGATGATGATGGAAACATGCCGACACCCCCGAACCATAGCAACCTAGAGCACAAAGCAACAACTCATCCATAAAAAAATGTCAGACCAATCCAGCCTGCATCAAGCAATAGCTCCTGCTCCTACATCCTAGCCAAGCCCAAACAGCCTAAAAACCAGGAACTGTACAACTAGAAAATAGAATAAGTCGGGAAGGGGGAGATAAGCATAAGAAGATAGAACCCACACAGAAACAGTCAACCAATACCCGCACAAGGAGAAGGCGGACCTGAAGTAATATCAAAAATCTGAGCTAACTCACTCGAATGGGTGCCCAAGGATCCCCTAAAAGGCCTACCACGAAAAGAAAGGAACACGTCATTCCTTACTCTTCAAATGATAGTGCGAGGATCCATACGAGACTCATCAAAGATGGCCTTAATCCGCGAGCACCAAATATTCCAGCAGATAAGACAAGGAATAAGGCAGAAAAGGATGGAACGGATAAACTTTCCTGTGATGTCTACCCACCAAGTACGCAATAAATCAGATAGAGAAGACGCATTACTTCGGAGATCAACTAAATTTCTAAAGTAGTTACAGACGGATCTGGCCAGTAGCTGAAGAAAAATAAGTGAGCACTAGACTCAAAGTCACCGGCTCGATAACACCTGCAGCGGGACACTAACGGAATGCCAATCCTCTAGATATTCTCATTTAGCATTAACCCTTCATGAAGAGTATGCCACATAAACTCAAAAACTTTTGATGGTAGCCTAACATCCCAAATGAAAGAAAAAAGGGGGAGCTTTGAAGTTGGGATCTTCGCCGAACGCCTTCATTGATCAAGAAATCGTTGCAATCTAATCCAGACCACCACCATATGCGTTGAATAAAAATTTCATGGATTGCATCCTAACCACATCTCACTAGCGTAAGACGGGACACCGTTGTAATCCGTGACTAGAATTATGTGGTACTCGGCATAGAGAAATGTCGCCTAGAGCAAATCGTTTTCTTCAAAACGAGCCCACAACTTGCAACCAAAGGCATTGCAAACATCCTTTGGATTTCAAAGTCCTAGACCTCATTCGTTCTTAGGGAAACAAACGATGTCCCATGAAATCCAGTGATGTCGGTTGTTGTTATCCCGTTTACCCCAGAAAAAGGATGAAACCAACAACCGATAATCATGAAAGAAGAAGGAAGTATGTGTCATAGCTGCAAAGACATGCGAACCAAGGGAGGCGAGAAAAGACTTAATAAAAGTCAGTCTCCCAGCTTGAGACAGGAGAGTCGAGTTCCACCTAATAATCTTACCCCCTAACTTTTTCGGTTAGAGGATCCAATAAGGTGTTAAGCTTCCTTCCTCGATATAGTGCAATATCGAGGTAAGGTATGGGAGGCGGCTTTGAACCCGGTGAAGGTTTCGATCCAAGAAGACCTTACTGGGGACAAGTCAGATGCCGGAACGAAATAGCTTTTAGCAGAGTTAACGAGTTGGCCCGAAGACCTCTCGTACTACTGAATAAGGCTAAGAAGAAGACGGACGGATCAGCAATTACCGTTGGTAAAAATGATAATGTCATCTGTGAAAGACAAGGAAAAAACGAGAGGACACCCGCGAAGGATTCCAAATTGTTGAATCTTTCCTGCTTACGTGAGGGAGTGTAGTCCACACACGATAGCCTCGGAGGCAATGACAAATAAAGTCGGAGAAAGTGGGTCTCCCTACCGGAGTCCCCTTCCTCACTTGAAAAACCCGTAGGTCGATCCGTTCATGGGGATGGAGAACCAACATTTGGAGAGAGCCTCCAAACAAAATTGGTAAGGGATTCTGGAAAACCCAAAACCCTCAGCACCTTAATGATGAAGAACCATGACATATGGTCATAAGCATTAGACATTTCAAGTTTGATGACCAAGTTAGAACCCCTGATCTTGCGGTCAATCTGGGAAATCGACTCCTGAGCTAAAAGGACATTGTCAGTAATCAAACATCCTTTAATGAACCCATCCTGAGAAGAAGAGATAATACGAGCCAAAAAAGGTGCTAAGCCGTAAGTTAGCACCATGGAGATAACCTTGTTAGAAAAATTACACAAGATGATCAGGTGAAAATTCACGCACAAATGAGGATTTTTTTCTCTTGAGGATAAGGACCAAATTGGTGGAGGTCCACCACTTAGGGAAATCTCCACCAGAGAAGAAGAACTGGATGGCTAGACAAAAATCCGTCTGAATGATTAGATAAACACCCCTAAAAAATACCCTGTTAAAACCATCGAGACCACACACAATTTCCTTGCTGGGAGCAAAGACGCAAGCCTGGATTTCTTCGAAGGAAGGAGGAGCAACAAGGTCGATGTTATCGGACGGTAATACTATCCTGGGAATAAAAGCTTAATGGAATGGGTAAGATATGTACACCGAATGAGCAACAAGGAAGGACTGAAAATGAGACAAAATTGTATCTCTAACCTCTTTCGGAGAGGAAGTTAGGGAAAGGTCAGGGCGCTAACTTTGACGGATGGAGAGGATGTTATTCTTCTTAGGAATAGAGGAATGAAAGAATTTGAAGTTCATATCACCTTCAACGACCCACTTGATCCTTGCCTTCTGGCGGAGGAAGTCATTCTTTATACGGAGCTTCGAGGAGAATGCGAGTTGGGCCAATGCCCATGTCTCCTTGTTAGCGAAAGAGGGACCTCATCAAAAAAGGCTTCTGCTAAGACGAGAATCTCTTCTGCCTCCCTAACACGACCGAAAATATTCTTGAAAACCTGCATGTCTAAGCCTTGAGTCAAGCCTTGAGATGTTTCAACTTAAGAGAAAACACAAATAAGGGAGTGAAAGGACCAGATAGGTGGAAGGAAGAGCCCTGGACAGGCGAATTCCACGAATTCACCACAACCTGATGAATGTGTGGTGATATCTCGACATACTCTGGAATAGAAAAGAAGAAGGACCAGAAAGGGTGAAGGGAGAGCACAATAGAATCATTGGAGCATGATCCGAGAAAGTATGATGTAGATAAGAGATAGAGAAAGAGAATGTGAAGGTGAACCGGTCCTCCAATTCGAAGACTCTGTCAAGTCTAGGTATAATACAGTTAAGACCTTCCTGGTTGTTACACCAGGTAAAAGTCGACCCGACAAAAGAAACCTCGGCTGGACCAGAGCTGACAATGAACGAATTGAAATCCTCTACTGTCGCCCTGTTGACAGAGGCACTATGTAACAACCTGGAAAATCCGAACCAGTTTTTTTTTGGCCATTTCAGTAAATTTGGAATAGTTAAAATAATTTATTTTAAATAATAACAATTAAAATTTATTTAATCAAAGTTAGAGAAAAAGTATTCATTTTGATTTCTAAAGAAATTAGAAATAGTAAGGTAGTTTGAAAAGTCAAACCTGTATTTTGACCGAATGTACCGGATTCGAAATTTAACGGATTTTAGTGATACCAAAAATATCTAAATCTGTTTGAAAATATCTTTCCAACGAATCCGAAAAATTGAAATTTCATAGTGGGAATCAAAGTTATGGTCAGTTGAATATTCAGAATGGTCGCTATAGTATAATTTATAGCCCGTATAAAAGGCCATTTTTCAAACGACCTCCGTTTTCGACGAAACCACTTTTATTGGACTCAGAATATCAAATTACTGCTAGGTTTCAATTTTCATAATTTTGCGGATTAAGATGTGAGCGTGGCAAACGAAAATGTGTTTTGTCAATTTCAGTCAAATCTGATCAACTTGAAAATAGCCATTTTTCGAACAGTCTCAGAATTCGACGAAATTAATTTTGTTAGGACCGTATCGTCAAAACAAAGTCAGGAATAATTTTTCTGGATTTTTCTGAGTTCGTATGTGGCCCCAGTGGATTTAAATAGATGATCAAACTAATTATTTAAATGATTTAAATAACAAATTAAAGATTTCAGGCCACAGACAGTCGTTTGGGATGATGAGACCTAGCCCATTGGATCCAGAACAGGGGCTATTGGGCGGGGTCAACTCCGGTTGGATTGAAATCAAATTAGTTTATGATGTGGGGATTTATTTGTAAAAATTACATTTAAATATTATAAATAATACAAATTAAACCCTAAAATCACTATTCATCTTCGTTCTAGCCGCCGCCCTCAATATCCCATGGCCGAAACCACTCCCATCTTCTCCCTCTAATTTCTCTTTATCCATGCACCAAAAATCCCTACTCCTTTAGACCTTTTTGAAGAGATTTTCATTCTCTTTCCATCCATACGGATAATATTACCCAAAAGTGAACAACCGCCGAGAATTTCTGCTCCAAACCCATCACTTTTAGGCCGTCGCCTCCCCCTCCAAGCTCGATCGAGCTGCACGAAATTGGGCCCCCCTTGCGCGCCTCTCCGTGCTCTCCATCGCGGTGTATTCCGATCGTGCAAACTCTGACTGATTGGATCGAGATTCCTTGACCTAGAATTGAAGCAAAAGGAAAAAAACACGGCCGTATATTGTTGAAGGAGGAAGAGGAGTATGGACCATTTTTTTATTTTATTAATTTAAAAATGTTACAATCTTAAATAAATCGTAACTAACCCATACGATATCGAAACTGAACAATTTCAGATCCTATTCAATCGTGAAACTGAGATCTACGCTGTTGTCCAGACTAGATCCAATTCCGAGCAGTTCAAATTTTGGACCAATTTGCATTACGACTGTGAGATTTCTTCTTTTTATATAATTAATTAATTATTTAATTTATTTGTTATGTGACGATTGAATGTGTATAATTCAGATCTGTTATGTGATGATATTGTGGATGATTTATCTGTTTGTTGGTGATGTATAAACACAGATTTGTATGTGTTCCATTAAATAAATCGTTATTGTTTATTTATTGATTTGGATTAGAATTTCCATTTCAATTAAAATAATCATTTTGTTAGATTATTGATTTGTATTAGAATTTCCAAATCAATAAAAATAATCATTTTTGTTGTGTTATGGATTTGGATTAAAATTTCCAAATCAATAAAAATAATCATTTTTGTTGTGTTATGGATTTGGATTAGAATTTCCAAATCAATGAAAATAATCATATTGTTGTGTTATTGATTTGGATTAAAATTTCCGTTTCAATCAAAATAAATCATATTGTTGTGTTATTGATTTGGATTAAAATTTCCAATTCAATATTAAAAACATTATTTTGATTATTTTTGTTGAATTGAACCAGATTGTCAATTCAACATTAAAGCATAATTTTGATTATTTTTGATGAATTGCATTAGATTGGCAATTCAATATTAAAAACATTATTTTGACCATTTCGTTGAATTGAATTAGATTGTCAATTCAAAATAAAAACATTATTTGGATTATTTTGTTGAATTGAAATAGAATTGTCAATTCCATTTAAAAAATTATTTCCCCATTTTTATTTAATTGACATTGAATTTGTAAATTCAATGTAAAATATTATTTTGTCATTTTATTGGATTTAATAGAATGGTCAATACAATTGAGATATGTCATTGAATTGAGATAGTTATGCAAATATACATTGAAAAATAAAGATGTTCTTTTATTTGCATTCTCTAATGCAAATATATTTAGAAATATAAAATGTTCTTTTATTTGCATTCTCCAATGCAAATATGCATCGAAATAAAAATGTTCTTTTATTTGCCTTCTCCATTACAACTAAACATTAAAATGAAGAGTTTAATTTTTGCTTGCATCTTAGATGCAAACGAAACATTAGAATTAAAATCATATTTTTGTTTCCAACTTTAGATACAAACAAAACATTAGAATTAAAATCGTATTTTTGTTTGCAATTTTAGATGCAAACAAAACATTAGAATTAGAATCATATTTTTGTTTGCAATTTTAGATGCAAACAAAACATTAGAATTAAAATGATATTTTTGTTTGCAATTTTAGATGCAAACAAAACATTCGAATTAAAATCATTTTTTTTTTTGCAATTTTAGATGCAAACAAAACATTAGAATTAAAAATCATATTTTTGTTTGCAATTTTAGATGCAAACAAAACATCAAGTTAAGATTACATTTTTATTCGCATATTTAGATGCAAATAAACATCATAGTTAAAGGATTACATTTTTATTCGCATATTTAGATGCAATTAAACGTCGTAGGTAAAGGTTACATTTTTGTTTGTAAATTTAGTGCAAACAAAAAATTATAATAAAGGTTACATGTTGTTTACATTTTAGATGTAAACAAGAACATGAATTAAAAGGGTTACATTTTTATTTGTAATTTTGATGTAAATAAAAACATAGGAATTAAAATTCATACTTTTATTTACATTCTAGATGTAAATAAAAGAATAGATTAGTGTCGCATTTTTATTTACATTTTATATGTAAATAAAGGCTAGTATTTTAAGAGTCACATTTTTATCAACATTTCATATGAATTAAAGGAATTGATTTAGATGTTAAATTGTTTATTGTAACTTTATATACATTAAAAATAGTAGGAATTGCCAAATGATTTATATTTATATTTATATTTATATATAAATTAAAATTTAAACGAATCGCGCGCGGTAGTTCACGTTTCGGCAATCGTAACTTTAAACGATTATACCATAAGATCCAACCGTCGGATTTTCTCAAAATTGGAACCGTTAGGACCATTTTGGTAAGATATTTACAATGATATAAACTTTATTAAAATCCAATGGTTAGATTTTAAGATATGTGTAAAACAAATTTTTGTAAAAACAGTGCCAGGGCCGACCATTGACCCGAAACGTCATTTAATTATATTGAGCTATTTTTAAATAAATAAAAATAGCGATTAATCATTATAAATTAATATTAATGATATTAAATGGTTTAAATGATAATAATTCGAAAATTTATTTGAAAAGACCGAGTTCAACTCATTTCAAATAATTTTACAGTGATTTAAAATTGAAGATATCGAAGACGGCGATTGAAGACCGACGATCTTCACGTTGAAAGGATAACTACTGATGCCTGGCATTGGCTAGCTACCAATAAAGGGTTAAAGTGGTAGTTGTTCGGATGCACTTGTTGATCGTCTGGATATGCGAGCACCTAGGTGACTTCGGTTTCGTTCAGACCCAGAACGAACTTGTAAATGGATATATGTCCGACATTGAATTGCATGCCGTGTATTTAGATTGATATCTACTAATATATTTCTGAGGTGGCAGAGGATTTATCCTCTTTCTAAACACCTTTCTTTGAGACGCACGAGCTCGACGGTTATATATTGGTAGTTATCAATCGCATGGTAGGGACTGTCAATGTGACATGGCAAGATGCAATTGATCGAGGCTTTTGTTAAAAAGCAGAGCCTTGTGGATGATGATCAAAGCATAGCCCATTTAGGCATAGCTTTTTGTATTACGATACCTTGCGAGCCTCACACCCCAGTAGAGTCAAAAACGGGACAAGGGAACGTAGGGAGTGCACACGTTTCTTTCAAGCTAGAAGTGGTGTTTGGGTTTTTACATGACCCGACATTTTTACTTATGTGATTGAAGGAATGAGGCGCATCGGATTTTTATTGGTCGCCAATGGCCAATTTATAGATCCAATAGGATCGGGAAGCGTGTGTTCCGGCATAACTAATCCACTAAAGTATTTGTGGACCGACCCTACTGTATCCAAGGATTCGCCAGCGTCCGAATCTTGAGACATTGCTAGAGTGTCTCGAATCGGTTAGGAGATCGTCCCTAGCCTTGACTCATGATGGAAACCAGCCTCCAATACGACATTATGGTCTTGATTATAAACCTATATATGGCGACATAGTATATGGTAGCTATGTCATCTAAGATTGATACATTTACTTTGAAGTATTTTTGAAACATATTAGACACTAATAATAATATTAAAAATATTATTTTTCTATGTATTAAACATTTTTGATCATTATAACGTAAAACTCTATCCTCCGTTTGTGTTGCATTGTGTGATGGGACCAGAGTCTTATAATGATTTCATTTTCTAAAAAGCATTGCGTTGTTTTTTACTTTAAAATTTATAAAACTTATGCACGAGCAATCCAATGGAATTAAACCTGTTCCGTGTTAGCGGCGTGGTCCAGTGATTAGCCCTATTATTAGTTTAGTAAGATTTCTCATAGTCCAATGATTGACTCGTAGTTTGTTTCACTTTGCAAACTCGGGTTCCCTCTTTCCACACAGGCAGCCAATTGATAGGTTTTAGGTAGGGATGTTTCCTGGACTCAAGCTTGTTGCTGAAGATGTTGGAAGATCTTTTCTTTTTATCTTTTATTTTCTTCTTGAGTTTATGAGACAGTATTGGATATTGATGTATTTTAGGAGATTGAGACTATATTTCTTTCCCTGTTTGATACATCTGTATTGCAAAGTGTATCCTGTACTGCGTACTATGATGTTCTGTGATGATATTTGTGATGACATTTCATTTCCGTTGCAATGATTTATATGTTCTGTTATGTAACTGTGATATGTTATTGTTTTAATTATGTTATACTCCTATGATTATCCTTACTTTCGTTCTACAGAAGTTTGGGTCGTCACACACTACCCTATTTTTCTGCCTGACAGGCGACAACATTAAAGTTGACGCCTAAGACCGAGACCCGGAGACCCATATCGGAGAGCGAGAGAATGTCCGACCATAGGACAAGGTGGTTAATCCGATCACATTTGGCGTAAACCGTCAAAAAGAGGAAGGGAGAGGAAAACGAGGAGAAGTACAAGCCATAGAGAAAAGCTATGCAGAGTCAAATACTGGCCGGACTATGACGTCTTTGGACCAAAGGATCCAAATCTTGTCAGAAGCATTGGCTAAGGCACTGCCAAAGCCAATGGAGAGAAGACTTAATGACTTCCTCCAGACCCATGAATGGTTCCAAGAGTGCCACTAGACAGACGGAGTGCTTCTTAACGATGCATTTGAGCCTAGCCACGAACGCATCGTTACCAATACCGTGAATGTTACAGAACAATAAATTCTCCATCAAAGCAACAGAAAAGAAAGTAGAAACCTGATAAAGAAAGAGAAGCAGAAATACCGGAGACAAGACGAGACCTGAATCAGATAAGATAAAGCATGTGTCAAGTGGATCTAATGATCTGCTCGGACGGCGCTATAGAGCGTGTGTGAATGGTGCGAAGAGTTTCCAGGATGCGATCTCGGTCGTTGATGCGAAGAGTAGAAAGAGGGCTGAGAAGATGCCTCACAAGTTTCGGGGGATCCGAAGATGACCCCGAAAACTTGATCTGACGGATGGGACCTCGAGAGAAAAGACCTTGAAGGACAAGAATTCTTAGTAAGATGATATAGTTGATCATTAATGATCACTATCTCATCCTTACTAAGTAAAGGAACCACAACCGTAATGGATGACTTAGAATAAACATAGGGGCGAGGGACTCAAAGGGATGGAGGTGTCAGAAAGCGTGTGTGCTAATGTGGTGTTACATAGAAGACACAACACAAATTCCTATGTAATAATAACTAATGCCAAATTGTCATCGAATTAACTACCCTATAATAAAGGTGATGATCCCGAAATGACACTCCAACATACTACATATGGTAAGGAAAAAATAGAGGGGCAACCTCTCTGGTAACCCCTATAGTGGACCAAAACAGGCATCGCTATACGACTACGACATTGAAACCAACCTATCCTAGATTTCCCTTTCCACTGTAGTCCCTTAAAATGCCAACAAACCCGAACGAACCAAAAACATAAAATATGAGTCACAGACGATATCATAAAGATCTCCATGTGACTCAACCAAACAACCGAGCCACAGTCCAACAAAATCATCACCAAAGGGTCTCAGTAACCTGTAACACCCCATATTTTCTGTAAACGTTAATGTAATAAATCAAAGTATAATTAATTTGTAAAAGAAGAATTAAGGGAAACGGGTTGCGCCATTGCATTCGTATCGGAATTCTTCTTAAGATAGAGTCCGAGTTTGCGTAAATCGGACTCCGTATGAAGAAGTTATGGCCTTTAGAAGTTTCAGAATATATAAAACAGCTCGAAACTGAATTCAAAATTCAAAACAGAACCCAGAAGCGGGCTGGGCGGGAAATTTCCTGCCCAGGACCCAGGTCGACCAGGGGGTCGACCTTAGTGTCGACCTCCCCCCCATAGGTCGACCTGGGGGTCGACCTGGGCTTG